>CM077158.1:218911564-219511564 GCA_039583875.1 Platanthera guangdongensis | reverse complement strand
ACTTAGTCTATTTGTGTCGACACATAATGACTATCTGTCTCGACACTTTCAGACAGTGACAGTGATTTCAAGAAGTGACTGGATGACTTGACAGCTGCCATTTCAACCGGTCAACTGCAACTGTCAGAGCTGCCAGAAGGTTGTTAGAAATCAGATCAGCCGGTTACCTTGGAGGAAGACTATATAAAGACCTTTCTCCTTCAACAGAAGAGGGATCATAATTAATCAAGAGATCTAACAACACAAAAGAAGAAGACCTTCAACAGAAGATCTAAGAAGTTGGAGAGAGAGATCTCCTTCTAAGAAGAGCAGCTGCTGAACCAGGCTACAAAGTAAGATTCAGATTGAGATCTGAATCTCAAGACAGAAGTTGATTGAAGATCATTTTAACAGGAGATTCAACCCTACTGAGTTCTAATTCAAGAAGCTTTGAAGAAAGCTAAGGGAGGTTGATCTCTACCAAGTTCTTCCAAGAACTCATCAAGAAGCCAGTCAACTCATCTCTCTCTGTTAGAGTTGTGGTTAATTACTTTGTATAATCAAATTCCTGTAGGATCTTGTATAGATCAGAGCTGTAAGCCTATTTTATAAAGGCTGAGTGTAGGAGACTGTGTGCTCTGAGTGTAGGTCTTGTTGAAGGCTAAGGTAGGGCCTTGTGCCTGAGTTGTAGGAGACTTTGTTCTCTGAGTGTAGGTCTTACTGAAGACTGAGTGGTAGGGCTTTTTGCCTGAGTTGTAGGAGTGGGGACACTCTGAGTTATAGGAACCTGTTTGGGGTTCTGAGTTATAAGATCTGAGGATCTGAGGAGAAGTGCTGAAGTTATGCCGAATCTAGTACACTACTAGATAGGCGAAGGGGGAAAGTGGATGTACCCAGACCTTGGGGAACCACTATAAAAATCTGTGTGCACTCTGTGTCTGTTTATTTCTGTGATTGCTGAGCTAGCTGTGCTGAATTGCTATAGAAAATTGCAAATACAGGTTTAATTGTTCAGTGTTTCCACCTTAAAATTAAAAAAGATAAAGTTCACCTATTCACACCCCCTCTAGGTGGTTAGGCACTATTTCTTTCAACCGTCACTCAACATATTTACACTTATCAGAATTTCTAAGTAGGCATTGAGTGAACTTCCATCACTCAACGCATTTCCATTTTGATAAAATTTCCTGAGTAGGTGTTGAGTGAACTACCTTCACTCAATGCTTTTGAACTTAGCTGAATTCTTTGAGCAGGCGTTGAGTGAACCTTCTTCACTCATCATATTTGTACTTAGCCAAATTTAAGTCCAACTCCACTAAGTCTTTGAGCGACCAAATATCTGTCAACGCTTTTTGTCCTCTAGCGTTGAGTGATGTGCGATCGCTTAATGCATATGTACTTGGCCAATTTACTGGCTCTCCCAAATGTTATGTCTTCTGTCCATCCAAACCTCTGACATATATAACATGTCTAATCATTAAATAGTAGACTTCCTACATATATGAACTTGAATTCATATCAAGTAGATGCTTGTATATATTATTGACTTATGGCTTTCTTCAAATCAGAGAAATTATAGTCAATGGACCCTACAATATAGAAGTTATATAAGGAAACCCCTAGCACTTAGCCATTTCAGCCTGTAGAACATTCTGTTACAATGCAGTCAATGCAGTCAAATCTGTACAGAGTCATGTCTTCGGTGTAGACGAATATTTACTTGTTTATAAAGTATATGCAGTCGAATTTTTACTTAGCCAAAAAGTCGATGAAGTAGAACTTTTAATTAGTTATAAAATCGATGCAGTCGAACTTCTACTTAACTATAAAGTCGACGGAGTCAAATTTCTACTTAGTCAAGAAGTTGATGTGGTCGAACTTTTAATTATCTATAAAATCGATGCAGTCGAACTTTTATTTTGCCAAAAAGTCGACGAAGTCGAACTTTTCTTCAGAAAAATATTTTGTTTCTGCCTCTGATTTCTTTTGTCCTTGGTGACTTTTCTCATTGATAGTGACATGTCTAACATATGATTAGTATAAATATCAACATGAATTTTGCTCAGTGAGAGATTACAAGGGCAAAACACTATTTGGGTGACCAAGTGTCTAACCATACATTAGTCACGCACCTAAGTTATACATGTCACACAAAAACTTGAATAACCATAGAATATAAGATATTTATTGTTATCTTGAGGCCTTCTTCAAATAGATATTATTGGGATAATATTCCCAACAAAAATCGAACGAAGTACTATGAGTTTCACAAAGGAACATGTCACACAACCAAAGGAGGTTCCTTCAACACCAAACTCAAAATCACCAAGCGTAGTCCATGAGAGAGTAACCAAAACCCCACCAAGAACTATAAGGGGTTAGACAAGTTGTCGGGATAGTAGAAACAATCTCCAGGGGTCACCCAGCCACGACCAATCTGAACGCATAACCACTAGAAGAAAGCCAAAAGACCCAAAATGATGGGGCATAAGTTTTGGGGAAGAAGATTTGAAAAGGTTGCTTACACTGCATCAGGATCCATTAGATATTAGCGCCAAGATCGGAGACCCTAATTTTCTTATCAAAAGAATTCTAGTAGACAATGACAGCTCAGTAAATGTCATTTTTATAGCCACACTTTGTAGTATGGGAATTTTTGAAGATAAGCACCAGCCAGCATCCAACCCTATCTATGGGTTTGACTGCAGGCCCATCCCAGTCAAAGGCACCATTGAACTCCCAGTCATCTTGGGAGAATTTCCGAAGCAAGCCACTCACGACATTCAGTTTGTAGCTGTCAAGACAGAGTCACCCTACAATGTGATTTTTGGGCGACCCCTTCAAGCAGTATTCAAGGCAATTCCATCTATCCCACACTTAGCAATGAAGTTCGTCACCTCCGCAGGAGTAGGAGTTGAACGTAGGAATCAAGAGACCGCATGTATACTATCTACGAGAGACTCAACCTGGACAGGAAGCATCCTTGCGCTTAAGAGCTAATGGTACCCACAAACTGTTTACAAAATGAAGTTAGGAACCAGGTGGAAACACCTTACAATGTTCTGGCCGATAAACCTCTATCCTTAGCTATCTACTAAGACTAACAAGGACAGATACACGGTTATATGTGTATGCACATATGCTATATATTGCTTAATCTAATCATTTTCATTTGCTCTTAACCTTGTTGTCATAAGAATGATCAAAGCTCATCCGATCATCCCCCAACAGTAAACATCACGATAGTCCTTATTTTCCCCGAATCAAAGGTGAGTCATTCTCCCCTATAGTAAGGACACGTCACAGGCCACGCACCGATTGACCTCGCACCGCCCCAGGTCGAAGGTGCACCCTTTCCCCATTGGTAGGTCATGGTAATGCTAGGGCAAGCTCCCCTCGCTTACGCCAAAATAGCTGGTAGGGTGTACCACTCAACGCTTCTATACTTGGATAAAAATCTTGTTGAGTAGTTATTGAGTGACCTGTCTTCACTCAAAGCTTCTGTCCTTAGATAGATTTCTTGATGAGGCGTTGAGTGGCCCGTCTTCACTCGACGCTTCTATACTTAGACAGATTTCATGTTGAGTAGGCGTTGGGTGAACTGTCTTCACTCAACGCTTCTGTCATTAGATAGATTTCTTGTCAGCAACACTACAGCTTTGACTGCATGTAGTTCTGTCAATGCTTTTTAGGTTCCTGGCGTTGAGTGAAGTGAGTTCACTCAACGCTTTTGACATTTGCCTATTTTTTGTTATGCCAACATCACGTCTAGAGTCGAACTGTCTTATGACTCTGACAACCTGTCAAATCAGTGCAACAGAATACAACCTGCATACAATGAACTTTGAATATGTATTAGATATATTCATGTGTATACCATTGGCATATGTGTCTTCTCCAAATATAGGACATTGTGATCAATGGACCCAACATCTAGTATTTCACTTGAACCCCAATCCCCTCTTATTATTTTGAGAGGTGAAAGAGTCAATCAATGGTAGCACTATCCTGGGCTTGGAAAACTCAGCTAGCAGCATCCTCTCTTTGAGGAGCTTCTCTTCAAGATCATTAATGATCTTGTTCTTTTGGATAATGGTGTCTATTTGGATGGTAGAGATTGCCTTCAACTAACTACCTTCCCTCCTTATTTGGGCAAGCAGAGAAGCTAACTCATACTGTAAGGAAGTAGCTTATTGTAGAGAAACAATCTCTTCAACTTGTCTCTTGATAAGCTTCTTGCTCTTCTTCAGAGCTTCTAAGATAGCACCATACTTGTCAATCAATTGATTTACATGCTCATTAGGTTCTGATCTATCATCCTCACTAGATGAAGTGGATGCCCCAGAGTCTGAGTCAGTCTCATAAATAGAAGGAGAGTTGGGATGAGAGAGTACCTTATCAGGAATAGAATTGTCATGATTATCTTCAGTTAAGACCATGAGACTGAACTCTTCATCATCATCACAGTCACTGTCTACAGAGGATAGTGGTGCCCTTATGCCCATTATGGCAGCAGGAAGATCAGCCTCATCTTTAATAGAAATAAGACCAACATAGGCCTCTTCTTCTTCTTCTGATTCTGAACATTCAGAATCACTATCTGACAAACAAGACTTTTTCTTGGCCAAAAAGCAATTGTCAACCTTTTTATCCTTTTGATGTTTATTGTCATCAGACTTATTGATCTCCTTCCTCTTGACTGGACAGTCAACAATGACATGTCCAGACTTGTTGCAATAATGACAAACCACATTAGTCTTAAAGTGTTTGTTTTGTTCAGAATCATAATTTTTACCGGAGGGGTCTTTTTTGGACTCCTCCGGGTTGGAATATTTATTTTTGGAGCTAGAGCTAGAAGAGCCCTTGTTCTTCCACAGCCTCCTCCTGCTTACCATCTTCTTGAACTGTTTGGAGAACTAGATAAGTTCTCCATCTGATAGCTCATCCCTAGAAGTGATGGGACCTGAGTTTTCTGACTCATCATCCCTTCTTGGAGGAGTAATATTATCTATGCTTCTTCTTGGGATTCAGCTTTGAAGGCCATTGTCTTCTCTCTATTGAGGGACTTGACAACAACTTCCTTAGCTCTTCTATAGTTTATCTACAACTCATGTGACAAGAACTTCCCAAACAGATTTTGGGGTAGTGTATTGGCCAAGTTATCAACTTTCCTGATTACAAAGATCTTGATATCTCATTCTTTATTGAGAGATCTCAAGAACTTGTAATTCAACTTATAGTTAATGAACTGTCTGCCATAAGTGATCAGACTATTCAAAATCTTGAAGAACTTTTCATAGCACTCAGCTATGGAATCCTTCTTGCTTTGCTTGAATGCCTCATACAGTTGGTGAAAGAGGGATTTTTTGTCATCACTTACTTCCTCTGTCCATATAGATAATTAGTGAATAATATATAGCACACATAATGATATTCTGGTCCTCTTGTCCATGGTGGCCAGAATCACTTCATCCTTAGTCATCTCAGTATATTTCTTGGGAGTCTGGATGTTGGCATTTATAGCAGGCACCTTTATGGGAATGAAAGGTCCCTCTTGAATTGTAATGTATATCGTAGGGTCTGAGGCTTCCATGAAAAGGCTCACCATTTCCTTCCAGATCCCAAAATTATCCTTCCCACAAATAAGAAGTTTCATAGAACCCAACTCTTTGTGTTTCTCACATGAAGCCATGATGATATGCTTCTTACTAACCTTGGAGATCTTGTTCAGACTATTAAGCCCTTTTTGAACAATCTCCCTCTGATACCACTTGAAAGTCTTTTCTATGGGTGGTTAAACACCTAAAGGGGGTGAATAGATTTGTTTTAAATCTTTTTGAATCTTTTCAACTTTGAGCTAGTTCTGTGTTTTAAGTTAGCAGTTAGCTTTCAATATAGCAAAACAACAAAGAAGATTTAGAGTGGTTCCTCTATCTAGGGTACATCCACTTTCCTCATTTACCTATCTAGAAGTGTGTTAGATTCAGGTAACTCCTCATTTATACTCGGCGCTTTGAGCTTACACATCAGATCCCTCAAGATCTTACGACTCAAAGTTCAACAACTCCTACAACTCGGACTGATTCTAGTCCCACCTCAGAGACTAACTCCTGTCTCCTTCCTCAGGCACAATAGCCCTATTGCTCAGAGTTAAGAAACTCCTACAACTCAGAGATCCACCTGATCTCCTGCCTCAGATCTTAACCGAGATCCTACTCAAATCCACTCCAGGACCCTACCTTAGATAGCTTCACTGTCCTACAACTTAGTCATTATATATCAGGCTTACAACTCAGATCTCACAGAAATCCTACAGGTCTGAGTAAAAGTATGATGAAACTGAATTTAGAGGTAAATCTCTGAGTCTTCTTCCTAAATTGTATAAAACGCAGTACTCCTTCTCTATAGAAACGGGAAAATATATCTTTAGAGTTGTATTAGCTTGTGCTGTGAAGATCTTCTGTAGAGCCCTGCTCCTTCTTCAAGCTTGAGAAAATTTGAGTTCTATGTAGCAGACATGAAGATGAATAGTGAAAATATCTTGTGATCTCCTAGCTGACTTTTGCAGGAGAAATTAGGGTTCTTAGAGATTACACAAAGTTCTCCCAAAAGTTCTTACAAAAAGTCTCTCTTCTTTTTTTAAAGTTTAACCCTGCTCTGCTATTATGTCATGGTCATGACAATGGCTCTTTGCTTCTTTTAGAACGCGGCATGTGCAGCTTTAATTGTTGGTTTATCCATGATAACTTTGTCGGTGAAGTACAACATTCTTTGACTTTTAGTGCTCTATCAACTTTAATTTGTATTTAAGAATGACGTCAACATATTGGATGTTCCCCCTGTGGACTTAAAACACTCTTCATGACAACGGGTACAGGCGTTGAGTGTAGTTGTGTGACTCAACAAATTATCTGCAAATGATTATGTCCATAAGTGTTGAGTGAGCGGCCTTCACTCGGCGCATTTACCCTTGGCTGAATTTTGCCTTACTGAAGAGGCATTGAGTGAATGCTGATCACTCAACGCTTTTGACTTCAACTCCTTTCTAAAGCAGGCGTAGAGTGAACTGCCTTCACTTAACGCATTTGCACTTTGATAGCTTCCCTTCTGCAGGCGTTGAGTGAATGACCTTCACTCAACATATTTACACTTATCAGAATTTCTAAGTAGGCATTGAGTGAACTTCCATCACTCAACGTATTTCCACTTTGATAAAATTTCCTGAGTAGGTGTTGAGTGAACTTCCTTCACTCAATGCTTTCGAACTTAGCTGAATTCTTTGAGCAGGCATTGAGTGAACCTTCTTCACTCATCATATTTGTACTTAGCCAAATTTAAGTCCAGCTCCACTAAGTCTTTGAGCGACCAAATATCTATCAATGCTTTTTGTCCTCTCGCGTTGAGTGATGTGCGATCGCTTAATGCATCTGTACTTGGCCAATTTACTGGCTCTACCAAATGTTATGTCTTTTGTCCAACCAAACCTATGACATATATAACATGTCTAATCATTAAATAGTAGATTTCCTACATATATGACCTTGAATTCATATCAAGTAGATGCTTGTATATATTATTGACTTATGCCTTTCTTCAAATCAGAGAAATTATCGTCAATGGACCCTATAATATATAAGTTATATAAGGAAAACCCTAGCACTTAGCCATTTCAGCCTGTAGAATATTCTGTTACCATGCAGTCGATGCAGTCAAATCTGTCCTGAGTCATGTCTTTGATGCAGACGAATATTTACTTGTTTATAAAGTATATGCAGTCGAACTTTTACTTAGCCAAAAAGTCGATGAAGTAGAACTTTTAATTAGTTATAAAATCGATACAGTCGAACTTCTACTTAACTATAAAGTCGACGGAGTCAAATTTCTACTTAGTCAAGAAGTTGATGTGGTCGAACGTTTACTTATCTATAAAGTCGATGCAGTCGAACTTTTATTTTGCCAAAAAGTCGATGAAGTCGAACTTTTCTTCAGAAAAATATTTTTTTTCTGCCTTTGATTTCTTTTGTCCTTGGTGACTTTTTTCATTGATAGTGACATGTCTAACATATGATTAGTATAAATATCAACATGAATTTTGCTCAGTGAGAGATTACAAGGGAAAAACACTATTTGGGTGACCAAGTGTCTAACCATACATTCATCACGCACCTAAGTTATACATGTCACACAAAAACTTGAATAACCATCGAATATAAGATATTTATTGTTATCTTGAGGCCTTAATCAAATAGAAATCATTGGGACAATCTTCCCAACAAAGATCGAACGAAGTACTATGAGTTTCACAATGGAATAGGTCACACAACCAAAGGAGGTTCCTTCAACACCAAACTCAAAATCACCAAGCGTAGTCCTTGAGAGAGTAACCAAAACCCCACCAAGAACTATAGGGGGTAGAAAAGTTGTCGGGATAGCAGAAACATTCTCTAGGGGTCACCCAGCCACGACCAATCTGAACACATAACCCCTGGAAGAAAGCCAAAAGACCCAAAATGAAGGGACATAAGTTTTGGGGAAGACGATTTGAAAAGGTTGCTTACACTGCATCAGGATCCATTAGATATTAGCGCCAAGATCGGAGACCCCTGCTTTCTTATCAAAAGAATTCTAGTAGACAATGACAGCTTAGTAAATGTCATTTTTATAGCCACACTTTGTAGTATGGGAATTTTTGAAGATAAGCACCAGCCAGCCTCCAACCCTATCTATGGGTTTGACTACGGGCCCATCCCAGTCAAAGGCACCATTGAACTCCCAGTCACCTTGGGAGAATTTCTGAAGCAAGCCACTCACGACATTCAGTTTGTAGCTATCGAGACAGAGTCACCCTACAATGTGATTCTTGGGCGACCCCTTCAAGCAGTATTCAAGGCAATTCCATCTATCCCACACTTAGCAATGAAGTTCACCACCTCCGCAGGAGTAGGAGTTGAACGTAGGAATCAAGAGACCGCACATATACTATCTACGAGAGACTCAACCTGGACAGGAAGCATCCTTGTGCTTAAGAGCTAATGGTACCCATGAACCGTTTACAAAATGAAGTTTGGAACTAGGTGGAAACACCTTACTATGTTCCGGCCGATATACCTCTATCCTCAGCATATCTACTAAGACTAACAAGGACAGATACACGGTTATATGTGTATGCACATATGTTATATATTGCTTAATCTAATCATTTTCATTTACTCTTAACCTTGTTGTCATAAGAATGATCAAAGCTCATCCGATCATCCCCCAACAGTCAACATCACGATAGTCCTTATTTGCCCCGAATCAAATGTGAGTCATTCTCCCCGATAGTAAGGACACGTCGCAGGCCATGCACCGAATGACCTCGCACTGCCCCAGGTCGAAGGTTCACCCTTTCCCCCATGGTAGGTCATGTTAACGCTAGGGAAAGCTCCCCTCGTTTACGCCAAAATACCTGGTAGGGTGTGCCCCTCATCGCCTTCAAGTGGACTCGCACTACCCCGGATCGAAGGTGAGCCATCCTCCCCCGCGGTTGGTTAGAACACTGTTAGGGCCTCCACCTCCCCTCGCGGCTGCCTCAGTCAAAGGTTGGTACTTCACTGTCACAATCAACTAATGGTTGTTAGGGTTTATACTTCGTCGTCTACAACTGAACTTGCACTGCCCTAGATCAAAGGTGCGCACTTATACCCCGCGGTAGGTCACTACAATTAACGACACCCCCTGAACCGAATATCTTAATCTTCGTCTGGCCAACAAGTTAAGATGTCCTTGGGTCTCGTCGTTCAACAGTCAACCAGTCAAAGACGTCAACATGTCTCAAATCAACATACCGGCTAAGATCAATGCTGAGGAAAATTTGCAAAGGCAATTCAAAAAAAATGCTTTAAAGCAGCATACATATCGTTAAAGAAAGATACAAAGTATAAGTATAAAAGTACGAAGACAAATACAAAGCCATCACAAAGCGATGACATCATACAGACTCAACTGACAAAGCAAACACAAACATGCAAAAGGCAATACTACTACTTGTCGACTGCGTCTACATCAGAGCCTGAATCTTCATCTTCAGAAAGGTCATCAAAGTCAAGGCCTGAGACATCACACTCAAGCCTCCTCACCATCTGAAGTGCCTTTAACACCCAACGCCTAAGTATGACCTCGCGAATATCCTCCATCTGCAGCTCTACTTCTCTGGTCCAAACCTCCTCATGGATCTCCTCGCCGATCAAGCAACGATCATGCATATAGTCCAAGGAGTACCCTTACTTAGCAAGTCTGACAGCCTTCAGATCTAGCACTCGATCCTCTGAGAAAAGTCGCTCCACCTCCATATTTAAAGCACCCAGCTCCGTCTCCAAACAAGAAGTCTCCTCATGAGCAGTCTTCAGTAACTGCATTATCTTATCCACCAGAGACTTCTCCATCTGCAATGCTGCTCGAGCCTCCACCAGCTCTACCTTCAGTGTCGAACTAATCTGCCGAAATTGAGATATATCTCTACCATGCTCCTCATTTAAGTTAGAAAGTAAACTCTATTCCACCCGGAGCTTCTCTTGAAGATTCGAGTATCCATATTTCATACTAAAATAGTGGTCATTCCACCTGAACGCTATGTGAGCCTGAGCTTCAATCTACAACCAAAAAGGAGAAAGTCGGAATTGCATAGAGTAATCAAGCTAAAAATAAGAAACATGGGAGCTCACTTACTGCATTGCTCATCGCCTTCAAAGAAGAGAAACTTGGGGGGCAAAAACCTCTGAATAAGGGACTCGGGGAGAAGAAGACTCCAACAACTCAACATCAAGATCAATTGGTGTATCCTCATTGTTGGGTAAATTGCCCACAATGTCCTAGATTTGAGGAAGTAAATCTTATCAATGATAAACATCTATCTGTAGATGACAGTGATGGGGCAGATAGCCTATGTGGCTAGGTCAGTTAGATTGAGAAATTTGGCTAAGTCCAAATTCGTCGAACTAAGCTCATAGTTCGTCGAGCAGAGCCAATCGTTCGTCGAAACAAGCTAAGAGTTTGTAAAAATGGACACATCAAAATTCATCGAACTGAGTTCAGAATTCGTTGAGCTAAGCTCACTATTCGTCAAACTCAGTTCAGCAATCATCGAACCCAGTTCAGAGTTTAGTGAGGCTGGCTGAGACAGTATATGCCTAAGGTTTAAGAGGGAGAAAAGTGGCTAAGTCCACAGGCGTTGAGAGAAGGTCATTCACTCTACGTCATATCCTCTTAAGTGTTAAGGAACACTCAGTCATTCTAAGACAGTACTTTTAAAAGAATATAGAAATTTGGCTAAGGCAGAAAGCGTTGAGTGAGGTGTGGTCACTCAACGCTCTCAATGCCATAACATAAAAATTATTAAAGCAAAACGCATTAAGTGAGGCATGCTCACTCAACGCTATCAATGCTTAAAGATGCTGAAGTAGCAGAAATGGAAATGGCAGAAAGCGTTGAGTGAGGCATGCTCACTCAACTATCCCAATGCCTTACATACAGAAAAAGCTACAGAAAATGTTAAGGCAAAAAGCATTGAGTGATGAAAACACACTCAATGCTCTCAATGCTTAGTAAAGATAGAATTTTGTCTAAGACATTTGGCATTGAGTGATGCTCACTCACTCAACGCCAAGCAGCAGAAAGCTGAGTAAAGCATATTGGCGTTGAGTGAAGCTGAATCACTCAACGCCTAGAAACAGATTTATAATCTAAGTTATTTGGCGTTGATTGAAGCTCATTCTCTCAACGCCTATACTACTGATGCTTGAATTTGACTAAGTCTTCAGGCGCGGATTTCAGCAAGTTAAAATGTAAATAATATTCAAATTAGTAGCGGCAAAGTCACAGTACACTACAAAAGGCGTCGCTGGCCTACAATACGACAGATAGGCATTAAAGCATGATGCAGCTGGACGCTGTAGGTGGGGCCCACTGCAATCTAAGAGCCGTTGATCAGCGGACTACAAAAGGAGGAGATGGGCCAAGACAAAAGAGAACTTTTCTAGGGCTTCATCAACAAAAAGAGTTAGCAGCCAAGTTCATCTTCTTTGTCATTGCTGCATGCAAAAAAGCTTGAAGCTCTCCTGCAAGATAAAGTTCAGATAGTTGTGCAATCTCCATCAGCCATAGCAGATTTAGAAATTGTTCTGAAGAAAGAAGAACCTTCAGCCTTGAGTAGGTTCAGTTAGCTGTTTGAAGGCTCAAGATCAACAGATATTTAGGCTTCTTCAACAAGTTTAGAAGTCATCTTCTGAGTACCTCCAGCAATATTTTTCTCTGCTGTGAGGAGAGTTAGAGCAGAAATATCTCTGCTCTAGCTGTTGACACAAAGAAATTTCTCTGTGTCAAAGTTATTCAAATTATTTCTTATTATAGGATCCCTCTAGATCCGAGTTGCAGGGCCTTTTGGCCTGAGGTAGGTGATAAGTGTGTCACTGAGCTATAGGTTCCTGGAAGCGAACTGAGGTAGGTACCTGGAAGGGTACTGAACTGTAGGAGTGCAGCAGTACTCTAAGAGCAGGGCATTGTTCCTGAAGTTGTAGGGCTAAAAATCCTGAGTTGTTGGCCTTAGAGATAAGGCTGAGGTAGGTAGTTTGAGGACCACTGAGTTATAGGAGCTCTACAGGTCTTTAAGGTAGGAACCTTTATGGTTCTGAGGTAGGGTTCCGAAGAGAACCTGAGTGTAAGGCTGAGGGCCCGAGGTGTAAGCTCTAAAGAGCATTTTGGAGGAGTTTGGGCCTTGACTAACAGGAAGTTAGAAAGGTGGGAGGAGAGTGGATGTACCCATAATTTTTGGGAACCACTACAAAATACTTGTGTGCTTTGCTGTGTTATTTGTTCTTCTTTTATATTGCAGGTAATAAGGACAAGCTCTAAGATCACCCTAGAAAGAAAATACAGAAAGTTAAACACTTAGTAAAAAATAGCAAAAAGACTTGGGATATTCCAAAATACCTAGATAAACCAATTCACCCCCTAGGTTGCTGGCTACCTTGAAAACAAGAACTTTCAAGTGGTATGTTGTTGTATGGAGACCGGGCGGTCTGGCGGTCTGACTCTGGCAGTTTAGAGACTGCACGGTCTGTCAGTTTCTCTCCTGTAGTTTGATGGATGGACTATGGCTGCGGTTATCCGGGCGGTCTGATGGTTTGTCTCAGGCGGCTTAGGGACCGGGCGGTCTGGTGGTCTCCTATGACGGCTTGTTCCATGTCTCTTATGGTGGTCGGGCGGTTAGCCTATTCGTCTAACCGCGCAGCCTGTTCGGCTTGTTTTTATGTTAAACTGCTTACACTTGTAATTATTTAGTCCCACATTGCTTAATTATAATCTCTCTCATCTCCTCCATTCTATAAAAGGGAGGCTATACCTTTGTAATAGATACCTTTTTTGGATAAAAAAGTTTACATTACTCCAATTTTTCAGTCTGCTCTTTTTTGTTCGCACATGGTATCAGAGCACTAGATATTTTCCTCCTGATTCTGTGAGCTTCCTATTCCTGCGTGGCCTATCCGCGCGGCTTGCTCCTTCTTCTCGCGACTTTTTTGCGACTTGTTTCCTCCGCACGACTTGTTTCTATCTCCTCTTTGTCGCTGCCCTTTGTGTGCACGACCTGTCTCTTTCTCTGTCTCTGTATCCTATTTTTGTGGTTTATTTGCCTCTTCTCTCACCGCGATCTCCCTTTATTCACACTGTCAATTTCTGTTCGTACGGTCTCTGCTCTGTTCACAAGACCTGTTTGCCTTCCTCGCGAATTCCTCCCTATTCGTGCGGCCTTCTCTCTAACCGTGCAGCTTCATTCCCTTTGCTTTGCTCTACTTCTTGGCTGCGATCTTCCTTGCCACACATCCTGCTTGCTGTTCGGCCGACTTGGTGTTTCTGCCCTTGTCGTCGCGACCTTTTTCTCTCTGCCTCCTGTTTGATCGCGCGACCTCCTGTTTGATCGCGTGGCCTCTCTTCTATGGCCTCCACCTCCTCTATGCAATCCACCTCGATGGTCACATCTTCTGGTAGTGCTCACATTGTTACTCATGGCAGATGGTTGATCGACTCTGGTGATACCAATCATATGACAGGCAATCATCAGTGTTTTTCTCTTCTAGAAACACATGATCAATTTCCTCCGGTCTTTGTTGCAGATGGCTATTCCTCACCGGTCCATGGGATGGGAGTGGTTCAAGTGACTCCGTCTCTTCGCCTGGCAGCTACTCTCTATGTGCCCAAGTTCCCTTGCAATTTATTATCAGTTACTTCTCTATGCAAGCAACTACAATGTTCTGTCACATTCACTCCTACTTCTTGTTCTTTTCAGGATCCGGACTCCCAACGGACGATTGCTACTGAGACTTAGAGTGGCGGCCTCTACTTCCTCGACAACATTTCTACTCTATCCGCCTTCTCCTCCTCCTCTATAGATCTTATCCAATGACATCTTCGCCTTAGACATGCTCCTCCCAGGATTCTGTGTCATCTTCTGCCCCACCTCCCTCCTCATAATCCTCCTCTAAACTATGATGCATGTCAGCTTGGCAAGCATCACCGCTCATCATTCCCACCAACACAAAGTCGTGGCTCTTCCAGTCCGTTCGACCTCGTTCACTCTAACGTATGGGGTCCTGCTCCTACCCTCACCATTAGTCGGGGTTGTTCATATTTTGTCACATTTATTGATGATTTATCTAGGTGTACGTGGGTGTATCTTCTAAAGGATCGCTCCGAACTGTTCTCTGTATGGACATCATTTTATTATATGATTAAGACTCAGTTTTATACCTCTATTAAAATCCTTCGTTCTGACAATGGTAAGGATTATCTTAGCCATGATTTCTCTTCTTTCTGTATGCACCATGGTGTTATTCATCAAACTAACTGTGTCTACACCTCACAACAAAATGGGGTGGCTGAACGTAAAAAACGTCACCTCCTTAATGTCGCTCGCACTATGCTGACCCAAATGCATGTTCCTCGCTCCTATTAAGGCTATGCTGTCCTCCTATCCTATTATCTCATCAATCGCATTCCCTCCATAGTTCTCCACGGTGCCACCCCATTCTCCATTCTTTATCTGAATAAGAATCCGTTTCCTCTTACTCTGCGCATCTTTGGGTGCACCGCCTTTGTGCATTCTCCCGCTGCCACCCGTGACAAACCCTCACCACGAGCCACTAAATGTATCTTTCTAGGGTACTCAACCACTGAGAAAGGTTATTGTTGCTTTGACTCCATTACCGGCAAGCAGTTTGTCTCTGCGGATGTCACCTTCTTTGAAGATGCATCTTACTTCTCTCCTGCTTCCTCCTCTACTTCTGCTGATCCTACTTATCATACCAACCAATCCATTCCCTCTGCTCTTACTAACGTTCCGCCACCTCCACCATCTCTGCCATCTCCATCGTCTCCTCTACCATATACTCCTCCCGCGATATATCCATCCTCTCCACAACCGTCTCTCTCTACTCTCAGGCCAGCTCTCTCCACCACAGATGCTCTGGATACTGAGGAACTCGATGACCTGGATCTCCCCATTGCTCTTCGCAAAGGGGTTCAGGTATGTACCCAACACCCGCTTGTTGCAGTTGTTTCCTATGATCATCTTAACTCTTCTCGCAGAGCTTTTGCACTTGCTATATCGGCCAATGCCACCCCCGTTCCTACCAGGAGGCCCTTACTATTCTTCATTGTAAAGCTGCCATGGATGAGGAGATTGCTACTCTCACTGAATGAGCTACCTGGACCCTGGTTCCTCCTCCTTTCGGCACAAATGTGTTGGATATCGCTAGGTATTTGTGGTGAAGTTCCTCCCCGATGGCAGTGTGGATCGTTACAAGGCTCGGCTTGTTGCCAAGGGTTTTACCCAAACTTATGGCATTGATTACTTTGACACTTTCTCTCCAGTTGCTCATCTCAGCACTATTAAGGTCCTTCTCTTTGTGGCTATCAACAGGGATTGACCCATTTCATAGCTGGATGTCAAGAATGCCTTTCTTTATGGGGATCTTCAAGAAGATGTTTATATGGTGCAACCTCTAGGGTATGTTGCTCAGGGGGAGACACAGGTTTGCCAGGTCAAGAAGGCTATCTATGGCCTAAAACAAAGTCCTCATGCTTGGTTTGACAAGTTTAGCAGAATTGTGGCGGTCGTAGGTTTTACGAGAAGTTCTGTTGATCACTCCCTATTTACTCGTAAAACTTCTCTGGGTCTAGTGGTGCTTGCAGTATATGTGGATGATATTCTTCTTACTGGAGATGACCAAGCTGGGATAATCCTGACAAAGATGCATCTTCGACAACACCTGGTTACAAAGGATATGGGCTCTCCAAAATACCTTCTAGGGATAGAAATTTCAAGGAACCCCGATTCTCTTGTCCTCTCCCAATGAAAGTACGCTCTTGACTTGTTAAAAGAGACAGGGTTGATTTGGGCTAAACCTGCCTGATGTCCCATGACGTCTGAAGAAGATAAAACATGGACGGATGACTCTCCTCTTATTTCTGATGTTACGAGGTACAGACGTCTGGTTAGTAAACTCATATATCTCATAGTGACCAGACCCGATATTGCCTATGTTGTATGTAAGGTTAGCCAATTCATGCAAGCTTGTAGAGAGTGCCATCTACAGTCTACTATGAGGATATTGGAGTATATTAAATCAGCTCCGGGGAAAGGACTTCTCTTTCAGAAGAATGGACATTTGAGGATTGAAGTGTACTCTGATTCAAGCTATGCTGATGACAAAGGAGACTACAAGTCAACGTCAGGCTTTTGCACCTTTATGGGAGGAAATCTTGTGTGCTGGAAGAGCAAGAAACAGTCTATCATCTCCAGGTCTAGCGCCGAAGCAGAATATCGAAGTATGACGTCGACCACATATGAACTGAAGTGGTTATAGGTTCTCATGCTTGACTTAAGAGAATTCTACAATCATCCTCTACCTATGTTTTGTGATAACAAGGCCGCTATATACATCTCCAGAAATCCGGTCTTCCATGAGAGAACAAAGCACATTGAAGTCGACTGCCACTTTATTCGGGAAGAGATTTTGAAGAAACAAATTTGTACTCCATTTGTCACCTCCGATAAAGAGCTGGCAGTTATTTTCACCAAGCCGGTATCCGCCTCCTTTCTTCACATTTGCGACAAGCTGGGGATGATCTACATATATGCTCTAGCTTGATGGGGAGTGTTGCTGTATGGAGACCGGGCGGTCTAGCGGTCTGACTCTAGTGGTTTAGAGACCGCATGGTATGTCAGTTTCTCTCCTGTGGTTTGATGGCTGTACTGTGGCTGTGGTTATTCGGGCGGTCTGATGGTTTGTCTCAGGTGTCTTAGTGTCCTGGTTTTGTAAGAAATAGTCATCTGTGTCTACCTCAACTACTGAGGTAGAATATATTGCAGCTAGCAGCTGTTGTTCACAGATGCTGTGGATTCAAAATCAATTACTAGAATATGGTATCAACTTAAATAATTCAACTCTACTTTGTGATAACATAAGTGTTATAACAATAGCACAAAATCCAGTCCATCACAGTAGGACTAAGCATACAAACATTAGACATCATTTCATTAGAGAGTGTGTGGACAAAAACAAAATTATTCTTGTCTATATCTACACTGATTTACAAAGAGCTGATATATTCACCAAATCTCTGGATGAGAAAAATCACTTATTCTTTATAAATCAGCTTGAAATGATCAATGAAGAAAACTTAGTTTAGTTTCTGTGTGCACTTGATGAATTTTCCAGAGTTCGTCAAACGGAGCTCGACGAACTAGGGAAAGTTCGGGAGATATTCGTCTAACAGAGGTCGATGAACTCTCAGTGTGTGAAGTTATGTTCGTCGAACGAAGCTCAACGAATCTACTTCAAGAAAACATTTGTCGAATGGAGCTTGACGAAATATCTTCAAATCTTCAGGCTGCGCTCGACGAATTATTTAACTATCAATTATTTTGTAGATCTCAGGTCGAAGAATTTCTTAATTTTCGTGGAACGAAGTCTGTCGATTCATATTCTGGAAAACCCTATATCTAGGTTTTCTTCGACCTCCGTCCCGCGCTTTCTGTTCCCTTTGCACTTGATCGCTATTTTCTCTCTTGCAGGTGATTTCATGGCGATTCCAGCGGGAACATTGGCTGCGATGAAGTTCGACACCGGATTTGATGTTGACTTTGATTCATTTCCGCATTCAGATCCGATATTTCTAAACATTCTGCACCTTCTGGAAGAGCAACAACTGAAGAATTTGATGACAACAAGGATAAAATTATCTGGAACTATGATACGAGAATGGGTTTATACATCATCAACAACAAAAGAAAATACAATGATTGGTACAATTACGGGTAACGCTATCTCCTTATCTCCCGCCGTATTAACTGAAATCTTTGGTTTGGATAATGTAGCAGAAGAACTGGAAATAGATTCTGAAGAATATGATATGATGTTGAGTTTGATGGGTTATACTGGAGATAACCCCAATAAGTTATTGAAGAAACATTTATCTGCAGAATACAAATTTCTGGCAGATATTATTGGGAAAGTCTTGTTAGGCAAGCACATTGCACATGATTATATTACCAGACATCAGTTTTTGGTCATGTGTGCAGTGGTTAACAAGAAGAAGGTGAACTGGGCACAGATCATCTTTGATCTAATAAAGAAAAATACTAATAAAAAGGAAGTGTGTTTTGGAAGGTTCCTAGAGATCTTCCTGAAGGAGAAGGCTACTGAATCACTGGTCTCCCCGATCGTATTCATTAATGCCAGCAAGAGGCTCATCTGTGCCTTGTTTGGCAGGTGGGAGAGGACTATATCCAAGCCATCCAAGGCTTCAACCTCTTCCACCCCAGCTTTTGAAAGCACAAGGGCTGTTAGGGCCACTTCCCACCCTGCTGAAGAGATCATCCCTACACCTCCATCCCTTCCAGTAACTCAACAACAATCACCCTCCACAGTTCAGACTCCCTCTCTTCAACCATATTAACAACTCCAATAACAACTTCAACCACATCAACAACCACAACCCTCTGTTCATGTTCCTACTACAGCTACATTACCTGCCACCTCTCTAACATTAGACCTTACTGACGTCCCTTCCTCACCCACCTAGGAACACCAACAACCCACTCCATCTCAATCACCACAATCCACTCATGATATACCAGCCCCAACACCACCCTCTTCTCCTCTTCCACCACATTTGTCCTCCATACTATCCTTCAATCTATTATCATCTCCTCCCAACACTCCCTCTGTAACGCCCCAACCTGTCACATGACATATAACGGTGGGTCCGGCCGGGGCCCCACGCCATATATCACAGACAAGCGAAGGAGTTACGTGTGGAGTTCAAACTCTATGCGTATCCTTAACTCATTCCATTCTAGCGCAGCATTTTTCTTGTTAGCATGAACTCAAACCAGAATGTCCACCAATATATAAATACCACATTTATATAACAACACCAGGAATGTATACAACTCACACACCCTGGCCTTATGGCCTTACAGGTTCCTCTTTACACAACAACAATTTCGTACATCGGCACGCAGGCCGGCCACACATGAAATCCAAACACAACTCTTCACATGGCCTTCAAGGGCCTATAGCAGCAAGCTAGCCATTCCACTTAGTCATTTCAAGCCGCAACACCTGCAATTCCACATCCAAGCCAACACAGAAAACAAAGTAACGGTCAGCATTTGGCTGACCCATTATAACGACCCTACCCCCTACCCGGGGTAGTGGTTCCTTCCCTGTATACAATGCTATCATCTATCATCAAGTATCCTCAAGCATATATGTATATCATTTTCTTTATCCCGCTAGCAAACACATCATATCACAAACGCTGGAATCCACCAGACGTTCCGTGCACTCAGGGCACCTTCTTGGCATACCGGAATCCACCAGTCGTACACCGCCGATCCGAGGTTTTAACTTGTTGGTTGACCGGCCCTAGTCCACTAGTCTCGCAAGCTAGCGACATCCCGCCCAAACCACTCAGAGGTACAACCTCACAGCATCCAATAAACAACCAGAGTAGGTCGACCCACACCATGTGGTGTAGCACACCGGGTTTATCCAAGCTCCCCAGGCAATGTCTACCCATCGACCCCCCTCCTAATCCGATCGACCCACCCATGTGGTGCAGCAAGCCGGGTTTAACTCGGCTCCCCAGGCATTGCCACCAATCGATCCCTACCTAACTAGATCAACCCACCCTAGTGGTGTAACAGGCCGGGTTTATCTCGAGCTCCCCAGGCGTGCTACCAATTGATCATATCATAAGCAGGAGCTTTGCCAAAGCCTCCTCAGCATCACATCCATACATTCATCACAATAGAAATCCATTTACATATCATAAAACCACGGAGTCTTGTCCGGTTTACCCATGAACATCACCAATCCAGACTACCGGTCCAGATGGGCTTCACACAGCATGCCTCTGCCGTACTCCATATTTCCGGCTCTAAATGCAAACTCAACAAAGGAATCACTTCCGTGATCCACCTCTTGGTGGAGGATTCCAAGCACATGCATAAAGAAAGGACTTCGATGTCCAAGAAGGAGATCGTTACCCTTGAAGATCGCTTCGGTGCCATGAAGTAGCCGGATGGAAATCACCGCCTCGGCTCTACCTTCACGAATCCGCTCTTGGATCTTCGCTCCAAACTCCGCAGCTCCTCCAGCAGCTGGTAGACTCCTCCCTTCCCTCTTTCCCTAGGCCTTTCTTCTTCCCTCTTGGAATAAGATGAAGAAGAAGAAGAAGAAGAAAAGAGGGATTAAATCCCCTTTTTCTCGGCCTTCACAACACCTGGACAGAGCCCAACCACTGGATCCAGGAAGAGGGAAACAAACGGCTCAGATTTGGCCAGAAAAGCTTGAACACGGACTGACACGCCCTGTGACACGCCCGTGTCACAGGCCGTGTCCCTCTAAGCGGCAGACAACCGACTCAATCCAGCCAGTATACGGCCGTGTGACACGCCCATGTCACGTGCCGTGTTCCCGACATGCCCTCAGACACGCTCGTGTCTGAGGCCGTGTGCCTCAACGAAAATAATCCCAAAACAACCCGAGACTTCACACGGCCTGGCACACGCCCGTGTTCCTGGCCGTGTGCACCTGGACACACCCGTGTCCCGCAAACACGCCCTGGCTCAAGACGCCGAGCTGAGTCCGACGACCACTGACACGCCCTGTGACACGCCCGTGTCACAGGCCGTGTCCTCCCTCCAAACTCAACACTCGACGATCGTCGAGTAAAACTCGTCGAGCACACGACACGGCCTTTGACACGCCCGTGTCCTGGGCCGTGTGCCCCCTCTCTACGCATCGTCGAGCGAAAAATCGTCGACAAACAGGCTGATCGTCGACACAACCCGACACGCCCTGCGACACGCCCGTGTCGCAAGCCGTGTCCGCTGACACGCCCTGGGACACGCCCGTGTCCCAGGCCGTGTCACCCAAAAATTTCCTGTTTCAGAAATTTGGCCTGTTACAATCCTCCCCTCCTTCAAATAATTTCGTCCTCGAAATTTGTCTCCAACCAACCAAGCAACCACAACATCACAAAATCGTACACCCCAAGCCGCCGTACAAACTACCAAACATACAATGCAAACAAACATCCCTAACTTCCACTTGTGCATATTCAGTCACATACGACCTCAAAATAAGACAACATAATTGATTTATCTCTTCACAATCACAAGTGTACCAAGCTTGTATTGATATGCACACCAGCTGTTATTCATCACAAGTTTACATACACAACATTCATAGCATCGACATGATTCACATCACAGTTCACTTCCGCTCAGCCTCCCGATTTTGAAATTCGCGATTTAGAGACAAATTATACACCCGAGGCTGAATCTCACCAACTAAACTTTGCGGCTCTTGCACTTCCATAGCATGAAAGCGAGGTTGAGTCCGGGGTGCAGATTATTCGGCCACTGCTTTCCCTTTTTCTTCATATGACGCACCTGTCTTTTTCTCACTCCCTGGAGGGGCATTCCAACAAAATTTTGCGATATGTCCTTGCTGCCCACATTTATAGCATATATATGTATCCACACGTGCTGGCCCATACGTCGCCCCCGAAGAAACAATTGACGGAGCTAATTCCGCCGGCCTAAATCTTTTCTTCTCTTGTCATCGAAAATCCGATTGATCCAATTGCGGCACTTTAAACTCTGACTTTTTCCTTGCCCGTCTCTTATTCTCTTGTACTCGCTTCATATCCTTCTCCAAGGCACGGGCTGTATCAACCAATGCTTGGAAGCCTTGGCTCACTGAACTCGGAAGTGCCAACCTCAATTCATCCCGCAACCCTTCATAAAACCGATTTGTCTTTCGCGCTTCCTCCGCAAAGGTAGATCCCGCATATCTCCCCAATCTTGTAAACTCATGCAGGTAGGTATCAATATCTTGCTCACCCTGCACCAAACGGAGAAACTCATTTTCCATCGCAATCCTCTGCGACACTGGCACATACTTGGCTAAAAATATTTGGGAGAATTCCTCCATTGAAACCTCCGTTAAACCTCGACCTGCCAAGTGGTGCACTTCAATCTCATCCCACCACAATCTCGCATCTCCTTCCAACAGAAAAGTGGCCAACATCACTTTCTGCTCCTCGACTGTCCTGATTGCGGTTAGGATCCTTTTTACTCTTGCCAACCAATCTTCTGCCTGCGTTGGTGAAAGCGCTCCACCAAATGTAGGTGGATGGAAGTGCATAAAACGTGACAATGAGTCGTCACTTGCTTGCGCTTCCACCACCATTGCAGCATGTTCTTGCCGTGCACCAGGTCTTGCCTGTCCAGTAGGTTGTGCTTGTAACACTGCAAGCACTGTCTCCGTCACCACCCGTATGGCCTCTGCCGAGGGAGGCATAGGCGCTTCCACGGGTGCTGCACTTTCATCAGACCGCTGGGGCTCAGACGGCCCAGCTCCATCCCTCACCACCTATCAATGTACAGAACACCATTAATACTTTCAATCATAACGGTACTGTTACATTTACTACACACGCACGCACATCATGTGCATGACATACATTCCTAGTGGACATTCACGAGTTCAATTATGTTCTCTCCTCCCAAACAATCTCAACCTGGCTCTGATACCACTTTGTAACGCCCCCACCTGTCACATGACATATAACGGTGGGTCCGGCCCGGGCCCCACGCCATATATCACAGACAAGCAAAGGAGCTACGTGTGGAGATCAAACTCTATGCGTATCCTTAACTCATTCCATTCTAGCGCAGCATTTTTCTTGTTAGCATGAACTCAAACCAGAATGTCCACCAATATATAAATACCACATTTATATAACAACACCAGGAATGTATACAACTCACACACCCTGGCCTTATGGCCTTACAGGTTCCTCTTTACACAGCAACAATTTCGTACATCGGCACGCAGGCCGGCCACACATGAAATCCAAACACAGCTCTTCACATGGCCTTCAAGGGCCTATAGCAGCAAGCTAGCCATTCCACTTAGTCATTTCAAGCCGCAACACCTGCAATTCCACATCCAAGCCAACACAGAAAACAAAGTAACGGTCAGCATTTGGCTGACCCATTATAACGACCCTACCCCCTACCCGGGGTAGTGGTTCCTTCCCTGTATACAGTGCTATCATCTATCATCAAGTATCCTCAAGCATATATGTATATCATTTTCTTTATCCCGCTAGCAAACACATCATATCACAAACGCTGGAATCCACCAGACGTTCCGTGCACTCAGGGCACCTTCTTGGCATACCGGAATCCACCAGTCGTACACCGCCGATCCGAGGTTTTAACTTGTTGGTTGACCGGCCCTAGTCCACCAGTCTCGCAAGCTAGCGACATCCCGCCCAAACCACTCAGAGGTACAGCCTCACAGCATCCAATAAACAACCAGAGTAGGTCGACCCACACCATGTGGTGTAGTACGCCGGGTTTATCCAAGCTCCCCAGGTAATGTCTACCCATCGACCCCCCTCCTAATCCGATCGACCCACCCATGTGGTGCAACAAGCCGGGTTTAACTCGACTCCCCAGGCATTGCCACCAATCGATCCCTACCTACTAGATTAACCCACCCTAGTGGTGTAACAGGCCGGGTTTATCTCGAGCTCCCCATGCGTGCTACCAATTGATCATATCATAAGCAGGAGCTTTGCCAAAGCCTCCTCAGCATCACATCCATACATTCATCACAATAGAAATCCATTTACATATCATCAAAACCACGGAGTCTTCTCCGGTTTACCCATGAACATCACCAATCCAGACTACCGGTCCAGATGGGCTTCACACAGCATGCCTCTGCCGTACTCCATATTTCCGGCTCTAAATGCAAACTCAACAAAGGAATTACTTCCGCGATCCACCTCTTGGTGGAGGATTCCAAGCACATGCATAAAGAAAGGACTTCGATGTCCAAGAAGGAGATCGTTACCCTTGAAGATCGCTTCAGTGCCATGAAGTAGCCGGATGGAAATCACCGCCTCGGCACTGCCTTCACGAATCCGCTCTCGGATCTTTGCTCCGCACTCCGCAGCTCCTCCAGCAGCTGGTAGACTCCTCCCTTCCCTCTTTCCCTAGGCCTTTCTTCTTCCCTCTTGGAATAAGATGAAGAAGAAGAAGAAGAAGAAAAGAGGGATTAAATCCCCTTTTTCTCGGCCTTCACAAACCTGGACAGAGCCCAACCACTGGATCCAGGAAGAGGGAAACAAACGGCTCAGATTTGGCCAGAAAAGCTTGAACACGGCCTGACACGCCCTGTGACACGCCCGTGTCACAGGCCGTGTCCCTCTAAGCGGCAGACAACCGACTCAATCCAGCCAGTAGACGGCCGTGTGACACGCCCGTGTCACGTGTCGTGTTCCCGACACGCCCTCAGACACGCCCGTGTCTGAGGCCGTGTGCCTCAACGAAAATAATCCCCAAATAACCCGAGACTTCACATGGCCTGGCACACGCCCGTGTTCCTGGCCATGTGCCCCTGGACACACCCGTGTCCCGCAAACACGCCCTGGCTCAAGACGCCGAGCTAAGTCCGACGACCACTGACATGCCCTGTGACACGCCCGTGTCACAGGCCGTGTCCTCCCTCCAAACTCGACACTCGACGATCGTCGAGTAACACCCGTCGAGCACATGACACGGCCTTCGACACGACCGTGTCCTGGGCCGTGTGCCCCCTCTCGACGCATCGTCGAGCGAAAAATCATCGACACACAGGCCGATCGTCGACACAACCCGACACGCCCTGCGACACGCCCGTGTCGCAGGCCCTGTCCGCTGACACGCCCTGGGACACGCCCGTGTCCTAGGCCGTGTCACCCAAAAATTTCCTGTTTCAGAAATTTGGCCTGTTACACCCTCTCCTTAAAATGCATCCATCCAGGATATCCAAATGCCAGATGCTCCTCCTCCATCCTCACCCACATCTACCATCCCTTCACATGTTTCCACCTCAACACCATCTGCCACTCAATCACTGTATCCCTCCACCATCTCATCTGTCGTTGCTCTCATCACACCCCTTCTCAAAACTCTAATAGCAGAGGCCATTACACCTCTTGCTACTTCCATTTCCAATTTATCTGCCCAGATCTCTTCCATTTTTGCTTCCCCCTCTTCATTTAGGGGCTTGGCTCCAATAATTACTGAAACCAGGCAGGGGGAGATGCTTGATGAAGAAGCTGCAGCAGCTCCAGTAGCAATAGTTTCAGTTTCAGTTCCAGCAGCTCCAGCAGATGCAAATGTAGCAACAACAGTAGATACAGAGTTTATAGATACAGATTTGATTGATTTCATTAATTTTATTGAGACTGACATGGATATAGGAGAGTCAGTTCCAGAAGAAATAATTATTGTTAGTGATTTCATTATTAATCCCACAGTAGATTTAGCATATTTGCTGAAAATTTTTGATACTGCATTTTTGAGTTTCATTCCAGCAGACCACACTAAGCCATCCTTGGCTATTGTTCCATACTCCTCCCCTATTAGTTCAAAAGTTGCCAAGCAACGCAAAACTCTTTTTGCTGCTCTAGAGCCCATAGTTATTCCATCCCCTTTAGAAGCTATTTCAGCTCCCAGTTTTGTTATGGATGATTCTCCAATGCCAGATCTTTATGACTTGATCTTGGCTGACATTGAGGAAGAGAATAAGGCAGCTGCTGAAAGCACTGTCAGAGTTAGTTCTCCAACTCCTAATGAAGTTTCTTCTCCAGCTCCAGCTCCTATTGCAGTTTCCCCTCTAGCTCCAGTTCCTACTCCTTCTCATGTTACTGCTCATGCTGAAAAGCCAATT
Source organism: Platanthera guangdongensis (assembly GCA_039583875.1). NCBI lineage: Eukaryota > Viridiplantae > Streptophyta > Magnoliopsida > Asparagales > Orchidaceae > Platanthera > Platanthera guangdongensis. The sequence continues at coordinate 219,485,243 of CM077158.1, read as the reverse complement.
GATAAGTCTATACTAAAGGCCATTGATGCCTTATATGATAATCCTTAGGGATCTGATGATGATGAGTATGATAATGAGGATGAGGATTCTGATGAGGATCCAAAGAAGAAGAAAGTGTCTAAGAAGAGGAAAGCACCTCCTCCTCCTGCTCCTAAACCAAATCCAACCAATGACACTCCCTATTATATTCTTCAGAAGATAACTACATATAAAGGGATGCCAGCTTGGATGTGGTTATCTAAAAATGAACAGAAAGAAAGGAAAAGGAGCAGAAGATACTCCCCTCCTCCATCTCAGAAATACAGAAAAGATCCACCTCATCCTCCTCCAACCGCTGGTGCTTCAGGTACAAATTCCCAAGGATCTACCCAATTCCAAACATATTAGAGACATCAAGGGAGATCTTCTTCTGGAAGCAGCCAGCATAGGTATTACTCTTCAGGAAAGCAACATCAATCTCAGCATCAACCACATCAACAGCAACAACAACAATTCTCTGAACATTAGAAAGCTGAAAGTCCTAAAAGACCAAATTCTCCTCTTGTTCCTTTTGAAGATCCTGAAACAGCTAATATAGCTAGAATGGCCATGTTCCAAGAACTTGTAGGCCTTTCTATGATTAACAAGGCCAAAGCTGAAGGAAAGGATCCTTCTGAGTATTCCACAATGTCTAAGTAAAGGAAAGAAGAGCTTAAGAGGTTTGAGAAACCAAACAAGTTTTTCAATGTTGATGACTACATGAAGTTGCACCAGAAGCAGTTGTCCCTAGAGCCACATCTTTGAAGATTATAGTGGCTGCTCACATGACCATGACTAAAGTACAAGCTTCTGATCCTAACAAAGAGATTGTCTTCACTAAGCCAGGAGACAAGAGCAAATAAGAAAAGTCAAAGGAAAAGAAACAAAAGAAATGAGTTCTGGTCTGTTTTATTTCTGTTATGTTCTTAAAACTGCTTTCTATTTCTGAACAAAGCTTATCTGTATATATATATATATCTGTTGCATGTATTATTGATCTCTGCCAGATATATGCTTTCTTGCTTTATTTATTTTCAGTTCTAGTCTGAGTATGTAATTAGTGACCTCACTCAAATAGGGGGAGATTGTTGGATCCCTAGTTTGATTTGGGCTAGGTTCACTAAGTTAGGATCATTTGACCCAACATGTATACCCAGGGTCATAGTTGTGTCCTAGAGTCTAGGCCAAGTCCTTAAAGTCAACACTGCAGGAGACTCAAGACTTAGACAGATTTCATACTAAGTAAAATGAGTTCGACGTTCGTCAAACGCAGTTCGACAAAAGTCTTATTTAGCTCGATGATCTCAAAGTAAATTCTCTGAGCTGACCTCGACGAACCTGGTACTCAGGTCGACGAACTTTGGACACTATACTTCAACACTTCAAGATCAGAAAACATCTCTTTATTCTAAGTCCAGAGTCAGACTTTGGACGACGAACTTAGTTCTCAGCTCGACGATTCTGGATCTTAGATCAACGGTTTCTGGATTCTTTACTTCAACTTCTTATAGCCAGAAGCTTCTATATTTTTCTAAGTCCAGAATCATCTCCAGTCGACGAATTAAGGATTCTCAGCTCGACGAACTCTGACTACAATATCTAGAGTTATCCAGCAGCAGTTAGTGGTCCGTAGCTCGACGAAACCAATTCTTAGGTTGACGAATTCTGGATACTTCACTTCAACACTTTCATCCAAAAGCATCTGAAATTATTCTAAGTCCAGAAATATTTTGCTGAACTTCAGTTCACGAAACCAGTTATCAGGTCGACGAACTCAGCAACTCAGCTCGACGAACTGTGAATTCAGCACAACGATTTCTATTATCAGTTCGACGAATCCAGACTTAGTTATTTTCTATCCTTCTGTCCCCTTCTTACTGCAATAATTCCTGAGTAATTAATGCTCAAATATTCTCTAGAATTTAAACATTAGACAGAGAATTGATTATGGTCTTCTCCAGGATTATTGCCTGTCGTTTTTCCATGAGACAGTTGGGGAAAAAAATCAATGCAGATTATTCTCAAGGCTGTCAGCATTAATTGCAGAGAATTTCAAATTTCGAAAGTGAATTTTGATAGGAAATATAAAAGCAATTTCCTCTCCTTTCCCAGATAGACCTGATAGAGAATACAGAAGAACACAGTCACACACAGAGAAATAATAACAATCAGTCTGAATCATGAAACCCTCTGCACTTTCTTCCATAGATTTCTGATACAGAAAATAAGCCATATATCTGAAGATCATCAGCTATCTGAAGAAGAAGAACACCAAATCAAAATCAAGAGTCTTCTGTCTTCAACATTCCAGGACACTTCAAAGGACAACTACCACTTTATCTGTCAAAGAAGTTCCTGAACAGGTGCTGATCAAGGCTGAACTACTAAAGGCCTATCACCTTGCAGGAAGGCTCCATCTCTCTGAACCGTTCTATACCTCAGGGGGAGCTTTTGCTAAAATCAATATCCACAAGTCTTCTCAGTTGTATATTGAGAAAGAGAAAACCATATCACCTCTCACGCCCACTGTATAAAGGGTTATAACACCCTTAAAATGTTATTCCTGGTTGTAAGTCACCTGATCAAAAGACTTGAGGATTGGTTTTTGAGCACCTGATCAAAAGCTAATTGGTGTCAGACACCTGATCAAAAATATGAGTGGATTCCTACCAGGGTGGTAGAAGAGTGGATGTACCCAAGTTTAGGGGAACCACTATAAATTCTTGTGTTGTCTGGATTGCCCTTTTCTTTTGTTTCTTGTTGTGGATGTGTCAGTTGTTAGGTTTGCTGTTTATGCTTTTAATTTTAGTCCTGCACTAGATAAAATCAATTGAAAATTTTATAAAACCTGAATAATCTCTTCATCCCCCTCCCTCTAGACTATTCCCGATCTAATTGCTCACTTTCAGAGAGTACACTAGGATATCATCGATGAACACAGTCACAAACCAATCCAAATACTCCACAAACATTCTGTTCATTAAATTGATTACCACCGATTGCACAATCGTCAGCCCGAAAGGAAGGACAGTGAACTCATAATGCCCATAACACGTGCTGAACGCCGTCTTGGGACATCACTCTCACTGATTCTTGGTTGAAAATAGGCAAACTTCAAATCCAGCTTCGAATACACAATCGATCCAAACTAGGTGAACGAACAAATTATCGCACCTCAAAATCAGGTACTTATTCTTCTCTATTAGATTATTGAGTTCCTGATAATAGATACATGGTCGCAGACTATCGTCCGTCTCCAATAAGAGGACCGGGGCACTCCAAGGTGACGAAATTGGATGCACATTCCCCTGCTCTGTCAATACTTGAAGCCGCACTTTCAACTCAGCCACATCTCTCGGTGCTAATCGGTAAGGAGACCGCGACACAGGCTTGGCTCTAAGAACCAACTCAATGGTGAACTAAATCTCTCTTTCTCAGGAGGAGCTCTTGAGAGCTTGAGGAACACTTCGACAAATTTCGATACCACCGAAATACCGACCAACCCACGATTGGGTTCTTAGTCTCTAGTAGAGTTAATAATAACTCCGCCCCTTTAAGGACTGTTAACTTAAAGTTGTAGCCAACCTACGCATGCTGCACTGAGAATCAGTCTATGCCTAAGATCAAACCACCTATAATCTTTAATGACCATATTTCTGTTTGGTTTGAACACCCACAATCGGGAAGTAATAGGACGAACCACATGAGCATCTTGGGTGCTAAGGAGCGAGAAGTCCTGTAACAAATAGTACTCTCCACCACCAAGAGTGGGACAAAGTCCACTTATGCAAATCATAAGCCAGTAACTAATCATGTCATGAGTATAAAAGCTATAAGCTAAACCGTACCTGTTATCTTGTCATATTGCTTATGGTCTTCTGCCTTTTTCTTTTCATTCGGCAACCTATCCCAACAGTCATGGGCCATATGTCCCGGCTTGCCACAATTATAACAAGTAAGTGGGACTCGACCTACAGCTTCTCCTGACTTAACTTTCTTTATCTTTGGGGCATTAACACGACAATTACGGGCAAGGTGTCCTGGCTGCCACAAGTATGTCAAGCATAAAGAGCTTGACCGGTAGAGATTGTCGACCTCTTATGCCACCTCCCGTGGTATTCAGCCTTTGCAGAATATGTAGAGTTCGGTACCCTACACACTGGCATCTGGTGGACTTTTCCCAAATCTACTTCCAATGATCTAACCAACTCCACCAATGCTCGGAATCCCAATAACTTTGATCCTACCAATAGGATTTGTAAATCATCACGCATACCATTATAGAACCTATTTATCATAGTCTGCTCATCTTCCAACTCGACCCCTGAGTAGCACCTTAACATGACAAACACATGCAAATACTCGTCAACATAGCGTGTCCCTTCCGCCAAAAGCATGTTCAACTGCTGATCAGATGATCTTCTAATTTCCACATGCTCCAGAGAACCAACCGGCATTGGAGCAGTAACACACCCATCCACCACATGGGATATAACAGAAGGTCCGGCCGGGGCCCCACACCATATACCACAGATAGCTAGTGGAGTTACGTATTAATACCAAATTACCGTTAAAGAAAACACGCATCCTAACTCAGAGCATTCTAGCGGAAGCTTTTTAAAATAGTTATAAGAACCCAAGCCACAGCATAAATGTCCACTAAAAACCCTAAGTAGGAATGAGCGTACAAATACACAAAGTACTTGGTCTTATGGCCTTACAAGAGTTTACTTAAAGCAATAACTGTCTTCCATACAACGACACGCAGGCCGGTCACACGTGAGCATAAAAGTAAACTATTTGCTTTGGCCTTCAAGGGCCAGCTCAACATTAGGGTTTCAGCCCGCTACTTGCCACTAGGCTCCACAACACATGCAATCAACATTCCACCGTAGCGGTGGCTAACAAAAGCAACAGTCAGCTAAAGCTGACCAAATTATAACGATCCCACCCCTTTACTCGGGGCGTCGATTCTCCTTCCCTGCACTTTATTAGTGAAAGTACAATCATAAGCACACTTCACCACAGGTGTAGGCACGCATGGCCACACACCCCATGCTCTCAGGGCACTTACTCGGTGAACCCGGTCCGAACCCAGTCCGTTCTGCGACGCCACCACCGCCCCCATGACGACAAACCTCGTGAGCATTTAGTCCTTTCAGCCGCAGCCTATACTCGCTCTCCAAATTATCGGTAAGTCTTATGTACCTTAGGTCGCTTTAACCGAAGAAAATGGAGTGGGTAGGGTTCCACCTGCTCGTTGCTCACTTCACCACGACAATTTAGCCATCGACGCGGGCCATGTTTCCCCCAATCCCAAAGTATCGATCATACAATCGTACATAACCCTATTATGTTCACGGCTGGCTCCCAGGCCACCGATACGGCAAAAATTCGCGTCTGCCAAGATTTCTGGGTGTATCTAGGAGTTAATCCCCAAGACTCCCTGTTGAAATCTACCACGTAGAAAACCCGAAAACAACCATCATCACAGAGTCTTCTCCGGCTATTCATGCATAATGAAACATCACTGATCCAGACCAACTTGTCCGGGTAGGCTTCACACACCATGCCTATGTCTGTACTTCGATTCCGAACTCTACATGCAAAACTATCAGGACTATTCATATCCACCCGAAGGAACACCTCAAACTCACTGCATACTCGCGAGAGCGGGTTTCCTATGCAGAAAGAAAGAGGACATCACATGTCCAAGGAGAGAATCGTTACCCTAGAGGTTCTGATGAACTGTAAATATGCGTATTTTTATGCACATTAATTTAGTCATTTTTATTTATTTTCGTCGTTTTTACTTATTTTTGTTCAATAAAATGTTCCTATTCTTGTAAATTTTCTCCTAACTTGTTTTATTTGATTTTGCAAAAAAATTCCAAAATCTGCCAAAATTTGGGAAGTACACGCCCGTGACACATGGGTCACGCCCGTGACCGAGCCGTGACTGTGCATTTCCCGTGAATCGGAAAATTTCTGAAGAAAAGGCTTGACACGCATGGCGACACGCCCGTGTCACCCGACACGGGGCGTGACCCAAGCCCGTGTCCTCTCCTCTCGATGAATTCCGCTCGACGATCGTCGAGTGTCGACACCAACTGTCACGCCCAGTGTCACGCCCGTGACCTGGGGCGTGACCCAATTTCAGCTCAACGATTTCGACTCGACACTTTCCGCTCGACATTCGTCGAGTGTCGACCCAACTGTCACGCCCATAGTCACGCCCGTGACATGGGGCGTGACCTTTCCAGCTGGCCCGACAAGATGCTGCCGAGGACATTTGACGCAACCCGCGCCCGGTTCTACCTCCCCGACACGCCCATAGTCACGCCCGTGACCTAGGGCGTGACTTCTGCGAACTCAGCCCGAAGTCAACTTTGCTGTCCAATCGCCAGTCGCCTTCATGAATAGTACTGTCACGCCCCCCCTACACGCCCGTGACCGAGGGCGTGTACTTAGAAATTTTTTCCTATAAATAGCCCAGTTCTGTAAGGTCCAAGGGTTCAGATTTTTGGGCCAAGTTAGTGTCTTTTTGTGGGCTAATCCGTGGATTCTAGTGCTATGTAAGGAGATTTCTCCCTTCTTATTTCATGTTTTGTTTTGCTTTACCTTTTAGCTTTGTAATAGCTTGAAAATTTTAATAAAAATGTTAGATTTTCTCTCTTTATTTAGCATGAAAAATTCATTTGGATGGCTCACCTCTTTCCCTTTTTATCCTTGGTTTTATCTTTGTTCTTCACTTGTTCTTCACTTGTTCTTCATTTATGAAAAGTGTGTGTGTGTATGAGTGTAACATGCTTAATATTCATGTTTTTAACTTGTTTTCATGCTTAGGAATGTTAGGTTTTCCTCTTTACATGCCTTTGATTTTTCAAGTTAGGTTTTGTTTGAAAATGATGAAATGATGAATTAAGTTTTTCTTTTTTTTCTTCTTCTTTCTTCTTCTTGTCTTCTTTTATTTTCTTCAACATCTTCACTCTTATGAGTGTGTAAAAGAGTTAAAGTTTCTATTGTTTTTTTTACTTAGCTTATGTTTGGAATGAAAACTTTTTTTCTTCTTTCTCTTTTATTTCACCTTTTTTAGCTCTTTTATGAAATCCTTGGAATGAAAATGTTGAAATTTTTATTTTCCAAAAACTTTGGTTTTTAATTTGTTTTGAAAAACTTTTGTCTTCTAAAATTTTAATTTCTTCTTTTTATTTGTTTTTGGCAAAACCTATGCTTGAAATAGTTAAAGTTTTAATTTTTAGGTAACTTTGATTTTTCTTTGTTATTTGTGTGTGTGAGTGTATGAGCCTAAATTTCCTTTTGTTCTTCTTAATCTTCATGAAGTGTGTGTGAGTGTAGGTGTATTAACTTTTATGCTTTGATTTAAATTGTGTAGAGTGTGTGAGTGTAGGTGTTAAATTTTCATGCTTTGTTTTAATGCTTTCTTTTAATGCTTTATTCAAATTATGTAGAGTGTGTGAGTGTAGGTGTATAATTTTATCGCTTTCTTGAATTTCATATGGAGTGTGTGTGTTCGTGTGCATTTATTTCCGCCTACTCGTTAAGAGTTAAATGGCGCATCGTTTTCATTTTCAGTCCTACTCGTTTGAGTAGGGCATGTAATTTTTCTTTCTTTATTTTTCCGCCTACTCACTTGAGTTAAATGGCCGGACTTTTTAGCCCTGTAATCGCATTTATTTTCTCCTACTCATTTGAGTAGGACTCGCTTTCATTTCAGTCCTACTCGTTTGAGTAGGACTAGCAATTTTCAGCCTTTATTTACCGCCCCCACTCGTTTGAGTGGGACTCGCAAATTTGAATTATGCAAATTTTCTTTCATGTGTAACTTAGTTCCTTTTTTTTTATAATTTGGAGTGCGCGTGAGTTCTCGTTTTAGTTAACTTTTTAGCTTTCTAAATATTGTTATTTTTCTTTTGTCCCTTTCTTATAATCGTTTAGCATTTAATTTCGAACTCACGCCTCACTAAATTATAAGCCGTCCCCATACCGATGTGTGGCTAATCGCTATTAGCTTCGGCATCGAAGAGCATTGGGACATTTAAAATGATTTATAATAATTAAAGCTCTTCATTTTCATTTTAATTTAAGCACTTAGGGTTTACCCCGGGTTTACGACGCGTAGGACCACATAATCGATGTGTGGGCCCTATTTCTGTAGTCCATATGCTAGCTAGCCGAGAGGCCGTGCATATGGACCGATCACCCCTGGGTAAATAGAGTTGCTTGCACCCCCTCGAGAGAGGACAAGCGTAATTCTACCGGATTGGGTCCCCCACCCAATAGCGGGGTTCTTAGCGTAAAGCGGGCGTTAAGAGGAATCCTTCGTCGGACTAACGTTCGGTCGAATAGTCTTAACGTTTAGGTGAGCGATAACCCTATAGCTAGGTGAGCTCACATTTGTGGAACCTCCACGGCCAAGTTGCCTTATTATTAATTTGAAAACCAAGTCTTTTTATTATTAAAAATTGTTTTAGTCTTAATCCGATTCGATGCCGAGCGTTAACCCTTCATCGAATATTCTCTAAATCGTTTTTTCGCTCCTTTGCTTTTTCGCCTTTTATTAAGTAAAAAAATCCACCTTTTCTTTCAGTAAAATAATAGTCCTCCCGGAGGAGTAAGAATAGTCAACGCGACCCCGAGAACAATACGACCTCGGTATTCCCCCGAATATCGAGTACTACTTGCGATAGGTGCACTTGCCTACCCGAGCAAGCCCGCGGCGATCGACTCACCGAACCAACCACAGTAAGAGTCTGTTCGCGGGCACACCAAGTTTTTGGCGCCGTTGCCGGGGAGTCTCTTTTCGAGTTGCTATTTCGAATTCCGGAGTCTATTAATTTTACTTATTTTCTATAAAAAAAAAACTAAAACTTTATTTTAAAAAACACACAAAAAAAAGAGAGTTTATTTTTGTTTTATTTTTGTTTGGGTGTATGACCCGAGGACAACCCTCAGAGTCTGAAGATTTAGACTTCGACCCTGAGATCGAACGCTCTCTTGCGCGTATCCGATCTCATCGCCGAAATCCTTCTTTAGATCCCGAGGAATCTATCGGAGAACCCACTGTTGTAGTTATGGCCGCCCCTAACCTTCCCCCGGCGGCCGAGCGTACTATGTCTTATTACGCCCGGCCTAACCTGGATGATTCAGGGTCAAGTATTGTTCGCCCTGCGGTGGCCAATAATAATTTTGAAATAAAGTCAAGTGTCATTCAAATGGTCCAAAACGCCGTGCAGTTCGATGGACTGCCGGATGAGGACCCGAATGTCCACTTGTCCAATTTCTTGGAGATATGCGACACCTTCAAGATCAATGGCGTCACTGATGACGCCATTCGTTTGCGCTTATTTCCTTTTTCCCTTAAGTCCAAAGCCAAGGCGTGGTTGAATGCCCTCCCGCGAGGATGTATCACCACGTGGGCTGAGTTGACGGAACGGTTCCTAACGAAGTACTTTCCGCCCGCCAAAACTGCAAAGTTGCGGGCGGACATTTCTTCGTTTGTGCAGAACGATCCTGAGTCTCTATACGAGACTTGGGAATGATTTAAGGAATTCCTCCGCCGTTGCCCGCACCACGCGCTGCCAACGTGGTTGCAAGTTCAAATTTTTTATAATGGGCTGAATTTTCAGACGCGTCAAATGATTGACGCGGCTGCCGGGGGTACGCTTAACAACAAAACCCCCGAGGCCGCCCAGGCTTTATTCGAAGAGATGGCTATGAACGCCTATCAATGGAACGTCCCGCGGGGACGGCCAAAGCCGGCGGCTGGTCTTTTTGAAGTGGATGCCACTGCTCTCTTGACCCTTCAAGTTGAAAGGTTAACAAAGCAGGTGGCGGAGATGTCTGCTGCCTCCTCCACTCCGCCTTGTTTTATTCCCCCTAACGTCTGCGTAGCTGAAGAGTTCGTGGACTTCATGGGAAATTCGGGTCGTCCTCCCTTCAACCCCAACAACAACCCTTATAGTAATAACTATAATCCGGGTTGGAGGAATCACCCCAACTTCTCGTGGAGCAACCCGAATAATGCTCAGCGTCCCCCTATTTCTTATGCGCCCGGATTTCTTCCTCCCCCTCCTCTTCCGAAACCCTCCCCGATGGAGGAAAATTTTTCGAAGTATATTGCGTCCAACGAGTCAAATATCTGGAACATCACCGGATCGCTAAAAACACTCGAACAACAGGTTGGACAGCTAGCGAGGATGATGTCCGAGCGCGCGCTCGGGGCACTGCCGGGAAACACGGAGCCCAATCCGCGGGAAAACGCCAACGCTATAACCCTCCGTAGCGGAAAGGAGGTGGTCGATCCAAAACGGACCGACCCTCAGGTACATATTTCACCTCCGACCCCTCTTCCTCTTTCTTCGCTCACGCCGCCTTTACCTATTATAAAAGAAAAAATTATTTTAAACAAGGCTCTTCCGTATCCGCATAAGTTAGAAAACGAGCGTAAGGACGCGCAATATGAAAAATTTATTTTATTATTAAAACAAATTCACATTAATGTTCCTTTTTGCGAGGCTATCTCGCAAATGCCCAAATATGCGAAATTTTTAAAAGAACTACTTTCTAATAAACGCAAATTAGAGGATATTTCGCATGTATCTCTCAACGCTGTCTGCTCGGCGGCCCTTACTAATAAATTGCCCACAAAACAAAACGACCCGGGACGGTTTTCCATCCCGTGCCTTTTTGGCGATATATTAGTAAAGTACGCCTTAGCTGATTTAGGGGCTAGCATTAATCTGATGCCGTTCTCGCTCTTTTCGCGTTTAGGTTTGGGTACTCCTAGTCCTACGAATATGCGCATCCAATTAGCGGATCGCTCGGTTAAGTTCCCTATCGGGGTAGTGGAGGACGTCCTTGTCCGAGTCGACAAGTTTACCTTCCCGGTAGACTTCGTCATCTTAGATATCGAGGAGGACGCCGAGGTACCAATAATACTCGGTCGCCCTTTTCTCGCCACCTCCCGCGCACTAATAGATGTTAGTAATGGTAGCCTTCTCCTCCGAGTAGGCGATGACCAAGTTACTTTCTCTATTAATCCCTCGATGGACAATTTGTCATCGAGCGACGATTTCTGCTATTCTTTAGATACCTTTTTCGGAGATCGTTCTTCTCTCATTTTCGAGTCCGTATTTTTAAATGACGATATTTATGCGCTCGAAAATTTTAACTGCGATGAGGATACGTCTATAGACTTGCCTTTCGAACCAATTGGTAAGAAAGACATAGGCATTAAAACCTCCCTAGAAGAACCGCCCATCCTAGACCTCAAACCCTTACCCGCCTCGCTCAAGTACGTTTTTTTGGGAAAAGGTGATACGCTCCCCGTTATCATTTCTTCGGACTTGAGTGATTCGGAGACTTCCGATTTATTGGAAGTTTTATTTAAACATCGCCACGCAATTGCGTGGCAAATCTCTGACCTAAAGGGGATTAGCCCCTCCTTTTGCACCCATAAGATTTTCCTAAACGATAATTGCCGCAAAACGATTCAGCCGCAGCGTCGTCTTAACCCAAACATGAAAGACGTCGTTAAAGCCGAAATCATTAAGTTATTAGATGCGGGAATTATCTACCCTATTTCGGACAGTGCATGGGTTAGTCCCGTGCATGTCGTGCCCAAGAAGGGCGGTCTTACCGTAGTGGCGAATGAGCATAACGAGCTTGTCCCAACTCGTACTGTTACGGGTTGGCGAGTGTGCATCGACTATAGGAAACTTAACGACGCCACCCGCAAGGACCATTTCCCTCTGCCATTTCTAGACCAGATTTTAGAGCGTTTATCCGGTCATCCGTATTATTGTTTTCTTGATGGTTTATCGGGGTTTTTCCAAATCCCCATTTCCCCCGATGATCAAGAGAAAACAACTTTTACTTGCCCGTTTGGCACCTTCGCATATCGAAGAATGCCATTTGGACTCTGCAACGCGCCAGCTACATTCCAAAGATGTATGCTAGCGATCTTTGGCGAGCTAGTAGAAGACATTATGGAAGTCTTTATGGATGACTTTTCTGTTTTCGGACGCTCTTTTCCCGATTGCCTTCAAAATTTAGATCGTGTCCTTCAACGGTGCGAGGACACAAGCCTTGTTTTAAATTGGGAAAAATGCAACTTTATGGTTCGAGGAGGTTTGGTCCTCGGCCATATGATTTCGTCTAAGGGGATAGAGGTGGATAAGGCCAAAATAGAAATTATAGAAAAACTTCCGCATCCAACAAACGTCAAATCTATTAGGAGTTTCTTAGGCCATGCGGGCTTTTATCGACGCTTTATTCAAGATTTTTCAAAAATAACAAAGCCGCTAACTCACCTCTTGGAAAAGGAATCACGCTTCATCTTTAGTAGCGAATGCGAGTCCGCCTTTAATTTGATAAAACAAAAACTTATCTCTTCACCAATTTTAGTGGCCCCTAATTGGTCCCTTCCGTTCGAAATAATGTGCGACGCTAGTGATATTGCCTTAGGTGCCGTTCTTGGCCAACGCGTAGAAAAACATTTTCATCCTATTTATTATGCTAGCAAGACGCTCACTTCCGCACAAGTAAATTACACGACAACGGAAAAGGAACTCTTAGCCGTCGTTTTCGCTTTCGATAAGTTTCGCTCGTATATAACGCTTTCTAAAGTTATCGTTTTTACCGATCACTCCGCGCTTAAATATTTATTAGCTAAAAATGATGCGAAGCCCCGCCTTCTTCGATGGATTCTCCTCCTACAGGAGTTTGATTTGGAGATCCGAGATAAGCGGGGAGCGGAAAATCTAGCGGCGGACCACCTCTCCCGTTTAGAAAATCCAGGTGCGGAAGCGCTCGTCGAATCTGAAATAAATGACAGATTCCCCGAGGAACGCCTTCTTGCCATTAATAAATCTTCGTCATCTTCGCCTTGGTTCGCAGATTTTGCAAATTTTTTAGTAGCGCGGGTTCTTCCAAAAGAATTTTCCAGTCATCAAAAGAAGAAATTCTTTTCTGACTTGAAAAATTTCTTTTGGGAGGACCCATTTCTTTATCGTATCTGCGCGGACCAAGCGGTTCGACGATGCGTTGCGGGTGTGGAGTGCTTGCAAATTCTTAAGCACTGTCACGAGGGTCCAGCCGGTGGGCATTATCAAGCCAACCGGACCGCTCGGAAGGCGCTAGAGGCGGGCTACTTTTGGCCCACTCTCTTCAAAGACGCGCATAATTTTGTGCGCGCATGCGATAGCTGTCAGCGGTCGGGTAACATCTCTCGTCGCGACGAGATGCCCCAAAATATGTTTTTAGAGTTCGAAGTCTTCGATTTGTGGGGCATAGATTTTGTTGGCCCCCTACCTCCGTCTTTCAAAAATATGTATATTTTAGTGGCGGTCGACTACGTATCGAGGTGGGCGGAAGCGCAAGCTCTCCCCACCAACGATGCGCGAGTCGTCGTTACATTTCTTAAAAAATTATTTTCTCGCTTCGGCACGCCTCGCGCAATTGTTAGTGATAGGGGAACGCATTTCTGTAACGCTCTTATGGCTAAGACGTTAGCTAAATACGGAGTCACGCACAAGCTTGCCACCCCCTACCACCCGCAAACAAGTGGCCAAGTCGAGGTAGTAAATCGAGAGATTAAGCGAATTTTAGAAAAAACCGTTTCGCTAAATAGGAAAGATTGGTCCGTTAAACTCGACGATGCGTTGTGGGCGTATCGGACGGCATACAAAACCGCTATTGGATGTACGCCGTTCCGGTTAGTCTACGGCAAAGCGTGCCATTTACCCGTAGAATTAGAACATCGCGCACTTTGGGCTTTAAAACTCTTAAACCTCGACTCCAACTTAGCCGCTCAGAATAGAAAACTGTAACTAAACGAGCTCGATGAATGGCGTGCGAACGCTTACGAGAGCAATAAATTCTATAAGGAGCGCTCTAAGTTCTATCACGATCGAAAAATCAAGTCCCAAAAATTATTTTCTCCGGGCGATCTTGTCCTTCTTTACAATTCACGTCTTAGGCTTTTTTCAGGTAAATTAAAATCTAGATGGTCCGGTCCCTTCTTGGTTGAAGAAGTTTTTCCTTATGGAACCGTACTCGTCTCCCACCCGGACAAAGGCTCTTTTAAAGTAAACGGTCATCGGTTAAAGTCTTACATCGCGGGCGACCCAGTGATCGGTTTTAGCGAAACCATAACTTTCCTCCACATTATAAACCCGCCAAAATAGTCAAGCTACACGACTATAAACAAAGCGCTCCTGGGAGGCACCCCTCGCTTATCTTTTTCGCTCTTTCCTTATTATCTTTGTTTTTTTTCTAATAAACGCAGGGTTTCTGATCGGCCTCCCCCTACGCGTTTCAGGGAAGCTTCTACCCCCTTTCCTTTTCTTTTTTTTGTACATATTGTCTTTCATTTCTGTTCCGCATACTTACGATACAACATTGGGGACAATGTTGGACTTAAATATGGGGGTATTTTCGTGCTTTACTTTCTGCACTTCAATTTTTCTACATCTCAAAAAAAAGAAGAAAAATACAAAAAAATACATATAACAACAAAACAAAAACAAAAAAATTAAAAAAACATCTTAAAATGAAACAAAAATTTTTTTAAATGAAAAAACAAAAAAATTTAAATGAAAAAAAACAAAAATCTTAAAAAATTTTCTCTTTGTAAATATTTTTTTTTGTTTTTTCTCTCTCCCCCTTCCTCATTCTTGTACAAACCTTTTTCTTTTTCTCCCTTATTTTTGTACATATTGTGAAAATTCTCTTAAAAAATACAAAAAAAAAAGATAATAAATGAAAAACAAACAAAAAAAAATGATAACAAAAACTATAAAAATCAAAAAAAAAAATGTGTTTTGAAATAAATAAATTAAATATTCCATACTTAACTTTTCTGCTATCCAAAAATTCTGTTCTGAGTTTATTTATATGTGGATACTATTAATTCTCTGTTTGCTACCCGTTTATTAATTATTGATTGAAACATTTAAATAGCCGGGGTTAAGTTTTAAAGAATTCTTTATGCTTTGTTAAAACTAGCGGACTCGTTTTAGGCACTACTTCTAATTTTTCATTAATAGGAGCACGTATATTATGTTAGGAAATAACGACTATAGAATTCAATTATACTTACTTTTAGCTTTCTGAAAAAAATTGGAACGTACAAATTATTAAGGTTGCTCTCAAAATTTTTTAGGATTACAATCTAGTTTTCCTTTCTCCCCTCACTTTTCA
This sequence comes from Platanthera guangdongensis, assembly GCA_039583875.1. Lineage (NCBI taxonomy): Eukaryota > Viridiplantae > Streptophyta > Magnoliopsida > Asparagales > Orchidaceae > Platanthera > Platanthera guangdongensis. The sequence continues at coordinate 219,470,000 of CM077158.1, read as the reverse complement.
TGACCTACTTGGCATGAAAAAATTTTTTATCCTTAAAAGATCTTATGTCAATGGGAACAAGATTTCGTTCTGTAAACATAGGCACCCAATAAGTTTAAAAAGATTATATAGGGAGTAAGAGGATAAAATTCATTACTCCTACAAATATACATTGGGTTAATTTTTTTTATTATGAAGTTGAAAAACAAAAATCATATTAGGAAAATAAGATTTTGTTTTCCTAATAATCCAAAAGAAAAAAAAAATGGAGGTTCGAGAAAAAAATTACGTCACCTCAAATATCAAAACCCTCTTCATAAACCACACTACCCCCTTAGCCAATTACACGATTCTAGAATTAATTCAAAAATCTTTTTGACAGCATAATTAGTAAATTGTATTATTTCCGGTAGCACTCGTATAAGCTAGAATTCTTATAATTCCAAACTATTTTCGTTAACCTAACCATTACAAATGTTGCCTTCTATTTGATTGCATCAAGAAGTCTTTTGGCCAAAACTTTTGCGCTATTTAAATAATCTTCATAATTTTAGGACTTAACTCTTACACCCCGTATATTTATTTCGATCTCTCTTATAATTGATTAAGCGATAGCCAAAACTTAGAGTTTTTTTTTTATTTCTTATAGATTCACCTCAAACTTTTGCTCTGGAATAGCAAAAGCCTAAGTATGGGCGTGACACGGGCGTGTCGCCAGGCGTGACGCGGCTGCCGGGGGTACGCTTAACAACAAAACCCCCGAGGCCGCCCAGGCAAAAACTTGATGTGCCCGCGAACAGACTCTTACTGTGGTTGGTTCGGTGAGTCGATCGCCGCGGGCTTGCTCGGGTAGGCAAGTGCACCTATCGCAAGTAGTACTCGATATTCGGGGGAATATCGAGGTCGTATTGTTCTCGGGGTCGCGTTGACTATTCTTACTCCTCCGGGAGGACTATTATTTTACTGAAAGAAAAGGTGGATTTTTTTACTTAATAAAAGGCGAAAAAGCAAAGGAGCGAAAAAACGATTTAGAGAATATTCGATGAAGGGTTAACGCTCGGCATCGAATCGGATTAAGACTAAAACAATTTTAAATAATAAAAAGACTTGGTTTTCAAATTAATAATAAGGCAACTTGGCCGTGGAGGTTCCACAAATGTGAGCTCACCTAGCTATAGGGTTATCGCTCACCTAAACGTTAAGACTATTCGACCGAACGTTAGTCCGACGAAGGATTCCTCTTAACGCCCGCTTTACGCTAAGAACCACTCTATTGGGTGGGGGACCCAATCCGGTAGAATTACGCTTGTCCTCTCTCGAGGGGGTGCACGCAACTCTATTTACCCAGGGGTGATCGGTCCATATGCACGACCTCTCGGCTAGCTAGCATATGGACTACAGAAATAGGGCCCACACATCGATTATGTGGTCCTACGCGTCGTAAACCCGGGGTAAACCCTAAGTGCTTAAATTAAAATGAAAATGAAGAGCTTTAATTATTATAAATCATTTTAAATGTCCCAATGCTCTTCGATGCCGAAGCTAATAGCGATTAGCCACACATCGGTATGGGGACGACTTATAATTTAGTGAGACGTGAGTTCGAAATTAAATGCTAAACGATTATAAGAAAGGGACAAAAGAAAAATAACAATATTTAGAAAGCTAAAAAGTTAACTAAAACGAGAACTCACGCGCACTCCAAATTATAAAAAAAAAGGAACTAAGTTACACATGAAAGAAAATTTGCATAATTCAAATTTGCGAGTCCCACTCAAACGAGTGGGGGCGGTAAATAAAGGCTGAAAATTACAAGTCCTACTCAAACGAGTAGGACTGAAATGAAAGCGAGTCCTACTCAAATGAGTAGGAGAAAATAAATGCGATTACAGGGCTAAAAAGTCCGGCCATTTAACTCAAGTGAGTAGGCGGAAAAATAAAGAAAGAAAAATTACAAGCCCTACTCAAACGAGTAGGATTGAAAATGAAAACGATGCGCCATTTAACTCTTAACGAGTAGGCGGAAATAAATGCACACGAACACACACACTCCATATGAAATTCAAGAAAGCGATAAAATTATACACCTACACTCACACACTCTACATAATTTGAATAAAGCATTAAAAGAAAGCATTAAAACAAAGCATGAAAATTTAACACCTACACTCACACACTCTACACAATTTAAATCAAAGCATAAAAGTTAATACACCTACACTCACACACACTTCATGAAGATTAAGAAGAACAAAAGGAAATTTTGGCTCATACACTCACACACACAAATAACAAAGAAAAATCAAAGTTACCTAAAAATTAAAACTTTAACTATTTCAAGCATAGGTTTTGCCAAAAACAAATAAAAAGAAGAAATTAAAATTTTAGAAGACAAAAGTTTTTCAAAACAAATTAAAAACCAAAGTTTTTGGAAAATAAAAATTTCAACATTTTCATTCCAAGGATTTCATAAAAGAGCTAAAAAAGGTGAAATAAAAGAGAAAGAAGAAAAAAGGTTTTCATTCCAAACATAAGCTAAGTAAAAAAAACAAAAGAAACTTTAACTCTTTTACACACTCATAAGAGTGAAGATGTTGAAGAAAATAAAAGAAGACAAGAAGAAGAAAGAAGAAGAAAAAAAAGAAAAACCTAATTCATCATTTCATCATTTTCAAACAAAACCTAACTTGAAAAATCAAAGGCATGTAAAGAGGAAAGCCTAACATTCCTAAGCATGAAAACAAGTTAAAAACATGAATATTAAGCATGTTACACTCATACACACACACACTTTTCATAAATGAAGAACAAGTGAAAAACAAAGATAAAACCAAGGATAAAAAGGGAAAGAGGTGAGCCATCCAAATGAATTTTTCATGCTAAATAAAGAGAGAAAATCTAACATTTTTATTAAAATTTTCAAGCTATTACAAAGCTAAAAGGTAAAGCAAAACAAAACATGAAATAAGAAGGGAGAAATCTCCTTACATAGCACTAGAATCCACGGATTAGCCCACAAAAAGACACTAACTTGGCCCAAAAATCTGAACCCTTGGACCTTACAGAACTGGGCTATTTATAGGAAAAAATTTCTAAGTACACGCCCTCGGTCACGGGCGTGTAGGGGGGGCGTGACAGTACTATTCATGAAGGCGGCTGGCGATTGGACAGCAAAGTTGACTTCGGGCTGAGTTCGCAGAAGTCACGCCCTAGGTCACGGGCGTGACTACGGGCGTGTCGGGGAGGTAGAACCGGGCGCGGGTTGCGTCAAATGTCCTCGGCAGCATCTTGTCGGGCCAGCTGGAAAGGTCACGCCCCATGTCACGGGCGTGACTATGGGCGTGACAGTTGGGTCGACACTCGACGAATGTCGAGCGGAAAGTGTCGAGTCGAAATCGTTGAGCTGAAATTGGGTCACGCCCCAGGTCACGGGCGTGACACTGGGCGTGACAGTTGGTGTCGACACTCGACGATCGTCGAGCGGAATTCGTCGAGAGGAGAGGACACGGGCTTGGGTCACGCCCCGTGTCGGGTGACACGGGCGTGTCGCCAGGCGTGTCAAACCTTTTCTTCAGAAATTTTCCGATTCACGGGAAATGCACAGTCACGGCTCGGTCACGGGCGTGACCCATGTGTCACGGGCGTGTACTTCCCAAATTTTGGCAGATTTTGGAATTTTTCTGCAAAATCAAATAAAACAAGTTAGGAGAAAATTTACAAGAATAGGAACATTTTATTGAACAAAAATAAGTAAAAACGACGAAAATAAATAAAAATGACTAAATTAATGTGCATAAAAATACGCATATTTACAGTTCATCAGGTTCGCTTCGGCCCCATGGAAAACTAGCCGGATGAAAAGCACAGCAATGGCCTCGCCTCCACGGATCTGGACTCAGTTTGCGATTCAGAGCTCCGAAGCTCCACCGGCGGCCGGATTTCTCCTACTCCTTCATCCTTGCTCTCCCCTCTCTAACAATTTAGAAAGAGAAAGCCTTAAGAGAAATGAGGGTTTCACCCTTACTCCCGGCCTTATCACAGCAAGGACAAATCTAGACACTTGGATCCCATTTGAAGGAAATGAACGGCCACGATTCACACCTAAAATCACTTTCCTGGACCGAACACGGCTTCTGAAACGCCCGTGTGAAAGGCCGTGTCCCTCAAGCAACGTAAGAAACCGTCGCGTCCCGACCAGGATACGGGCTTAGACACGCTCGTGTCAACATTTGACACGCCCGTGTCAATCAGCACAAGCCCGTGTCATGGGGCATGTTCCTCAATCGACACGAGAACCGTAACGTCCTGAACAGGACACGTTTTCTCGACACGCCCGTGTCAACTTTTGACACGCCCGTGTTGACCAGTACATGTCTGTATTCCAGGATATGTTCTTCACCCGACACATCCCGACTAACACAGAGCAGGACACGGCCCTGGACATGCCCGTATCTCAGGCCGTGTGCCCGACCTCCAAGGATCGTCGAATGTATTTCATCGACCACACGAAAAATCATCGTACTCGTAGCAGGAAATGTCCATGGACACGACCTTGTCCCAAGCCATGTGACCCTTATCATGCCCTAGATTGGCCTTAAGATGCTACCAGATCATTTCCGAGTTTTGGGGCATTATAATTCTCCCACCTAAAATGAATTTCGTCCCAACATTATGGAATAGAAAGTACTCAAACTTAAACGGTACATGAGTACAAGAGCTCGGGATAATCCTCAAGCATGGTCTGCTCTCACTCCCATGAAAGCACCTCACGACCGCAGTTGTCCCATCAGACTTTGACCATCCTGATGTCTTTGTTACGAAGTCGCTTGACTTCAAAGTCCTCAATGCGAACAGGCTTGACCTTCATCGTCAACCCATTACCAACCGTTACCTGATCGACCGCAATCACTTGCGAAGGCTCTTGCACCGCCTTTCGCAACATCGATATGTGGAATACGTCGTGTAGACCACTCAGTTCCACTGATAACTTTAGTCGATAAGCCACTTCACCAATTCGCTCTAGAATCTCAAACGTCATACCCGTGAGACACCCTTGAATGGCTTAATTTTCAAATATACCCAGTCACCAACAGCGAACTCAACATTCCTATGCTTGACACTATAGTATTTAACATGCATGTCCTGAGCGATCAACATTCATTCTTGTATTGTTTGTACCAACGAAGTGGCGCCTTCCACTTCATGTCGTTTGTACAGCTTCGACTCACCCGTCTCCAACCAAGACAATGACGTACGATTTTTTCTACTGTAAAGGGCCTCGAAGGGCGCCATTTGAATACCCATTTCGTAGCTATTATTATAAGCAAACTCCACCATGTACAGGTGATCTTCCCACCACTTTTCGAAATCTAAGATGCACATGCGAAGCATGTCCTCCATCGTCCTGTTGACCCTCTCGGTCTGACCATCCGTCTACAGATGAAAGGTCGTGTTGAAACTCAGCTTGGTTCCCAACATTTGTTGCACCAACCTCCAGTCATTGGACATAAAGCGCCCATCTTGGTCACTCAAGATGCTGCGGGGCACACCGTACAGTCGAACAAAGTTATCTACATAGTGTTTTGCTAGCTTATCCACCGAATCATCCTTCCTATTCGGAATGAAGTGCGACACTTTCGTCAATCGATCTACGATCACACAGATTGCGTTGTTTCCCTTCCGCGACCACGACAACCCATACACAAAATACATTGAAATATCATCGAACTTCCACTCCGGTATATGTAAGGACTTCAAGAAACCTCCGGGCTTCTGGCACTCCGCCTTCACTAAGGCCACGTTTGACACTTTGCCACATAAAGTGCCACGTCTTTCTTAAGTCCTGGCCACCAGAACAAATTTTTCATATCACAATACAAATTCATGCTCCCTGGGTGAATCGAGTACTTGGTATGATGAGCCTCGTACATCAATTCCTCCTGCAGTTTACCCATACTTGGGATGCACAGACGACTGTCCCTCCATAATAGTCCATCCTTAACAATAAATTGGGAATTTGACCCATCCAAAGCCTCATCCATGATCTGCTTCATGTTGCTATCCAAATCCATAGCCTGTCGAATCCTATCAGCAATGTCATATTGCACATCTATCCAGTTAAATTGTGCTTCGACACTCGTCTTCTTATCAACACAAGAGATCTCTAATGCCTCCAAATCCCGAATTAAACGCTCGTCATGAACCAACAACCAGTTGGCCTATGCGGTGGCCCTGCGACTCAATGCATCCGCCACCACATTGTCTTTCCCAGGCACATAATGTATCTTGAATGTGTAGTCACCCAGGAAGTCCATCCACCTCCGTTGCCCCATGTTTAGGTCCTTTTGACCCAACAAGTACTTTAGGCTCTTGTGATCAGTATAGATATCGACCTTCACAATATACAGGTAATGCCTCCACAGCTTCAGGGCAAATATCACAGCCGCAAACTCCAAGTCATGGACCGGATAATTCCTCTCGTGTACCTTCAGCTGATGCGAGCCATAAGCTATTACACTCCCATGCTGCAGTAGAACACAACCTAAGCCACTGCCCAAAGCATCACTATAAATCTCAAATCCTTCGGTCCCACTCGACGAACATAGAATAGGCGTCGTGGTCAATCGACTTTTCAGTTCTTCGAAAGGTTGCGCGCACTCCAGCGGCCACACAAACTTTTGATCTTTCCTCGTCAAAGTCGTGAGGGGTAATGCTATCCACGAGAAGTTCTCTACAAAGCGCCTGTAGTAGCCGGCAAGTCCAAGGAAACTCCAGACTTTTGCCACTGCAGATAACACAGGTCACTCCCGTATTGCAACTATCTTCGCTGGATCTACCGCAATCCCTTCTCCACTAACTATATGACCAAGAAATGCTACCGAGGATAACCGGATTTCACATTTGGAGAATTTGGCATAAAGTTGATTCCTTCTCAATGTCTCCAACACCATATGCAAATGCTTGAAATGATCATCCTCGCACTGCGAGTACACAATATATTGTCGATAAAGACTATCACAAAGTGGTCCAGGTAATCTCTAAATGTTCTGTTCATCAAATCCATAAACACGGATGACGCATTAGTCAACCGAAACGGCATGACGGTGAACTCATAATGCACATACCGTGTGCTGAAAGCTGTCTTGGGGATGTCACTTTCCCTTATCCGCAGCTGATAGTATCCGGATTTAGATCCAACTTTGAGTACACAGCCAACCCCAACAGCTGGTCGAACAGATCATCTATCATTTGGATCAGATACTTATTCTTCTTTGTTAGCTTATTCAACTCCTGGTAATCGATACAAAGTCGTAAACTTCCGTTCTTCTTTTTAACAAAGAGGACCGACACACTCCAAGGCGACAAACTTGGACGCACATAACCTTGCTCCAACAGCTCTTGAAGCTGTACTTTCAATTCTTCCATATCCTTAGGCGCTAACCGATACGGAGAGCGTGACACAGGTTTGGCACCTAGCAACAGCTCAATAGTGAATTCGATCTCTCACTGAGGCGGGGCTCCAGGGAGATCGTCAGGGAACACATCAGGATACTCAGATACAACTGGGATACTGTCCATACTAGGCCTAGGCTTCGAAGCCTCCACTAAATTGCAAAATAGCTCTACACCAGCACGAACTGCCTTAACCACCTGGAGAGCAGACATCAAGGTCTTGCTCGACCCTTTCATGCCCGCAAATGTCGTCTCACGATCAGTTCCTAGTTTTACATCCTTGCGGTTGCAATCAATGTATGCCCGCTACTCCGAGAGCTAGTCCATCCCAAAGATCACTTCAAACTCCACTAACGGTAGTTGCGACGCTTGCAAGTCAAACTCTTGACTCCCAATCCGTATCTTTATGCAACAAACTCTATCCGCACGCATTACACACCCATTAGGAAACAACACATCCAACTTGTCCCTTGCCATCGAAGAAGGTACTCCGATGCGCGATACAAATCTTTCAGACAAAAAGGAATGTGAAGCACCCATATCAAATAGTGCTCTCGCCGAAAAGTCAGGGATTGATACAAATCCTAGCATAACTAGTCATAGGCTATCGCTTAAACCATACCTGTCACCACGCCAGTCAGATTCATGGCCTCTTGCGGGCCAAGGTTGTACCCTCTAGGCTTCCTCTCGGACTTCAGACATCCGCTCCAACAATCTCGAGCAAAGTGTCCCGGCTTCCCATAGTTATAACATATAATTGGGTCTCTCCCAATTGCTGCTCCAGGTCCAGTCTTCTTTGCCACTGGAATACCACTACGTTCTCTAGCACTCTGTCATATAGCTGCTCCTGACATACCTTTCTTTGTCTTCTGTGTACCATCCCGACAATCTCGGGCAAGGTGCCCTTCCTTGCCACAAGTATGACAAGCGTAAGTAGCTTTGCTAGTAGATGTTCTAGCCATCTTTCTCAGCGTTCTGCGGTATGTAGCCTTTGTAAGACCCGCAGAGTTTGGTACCCTAGACACTGGCATCTGGTGGGCTTTCCCCAAATCTACCTCCAAAGATCTAGCCGACTCCACCAAGGCTTGGAATCCCAATAATTTTGGTCCTAGTAGTAGAACCCGTAACTTGCCACGCAGACCATTATAAATTCTGTCAACTATAGACTGCTCGTTCTCCAACTCAAAGCCTGGGTAGCGCCTTATCATAAGAAATGCCTGGAAATATTCATCAATTGAGTGCGCTCCCTGCACTAAAAGGATGTTCAAATGCTGACCCAATGGTCTTCTAAATTCAATTTGCTCCATCACACCACCCGACGTTGAAGCCACCTCAGGGACAAAGTGTTGCACATTCCTTCCGTGTGGTGCATTATTCACAGCGAACACCGCTTCAACTACCCTTCTTATGCTTTCAACAGGATGGGTCTCAGGCACGTCGTTGGGTGCACTACTCTCCACGAAATGTTGTAGTTGTGACTGCCGCGCACCACTCCTAGTCACCTATAGTTGTAAAAATGCTCAATTAGGCGACACAAAAATTGCCAAAAGGCAATCATTGGAACGCTCAGGTTCCTCAAACAAGTGTATTTTCATTTCTAGGTGGACATTCATGTGTTCTTTTCATCTTATAACGATGACACACATACATGTGCTCACCACCCCATAAAATAATTCACCCACGAATTCAAATAAGCAAGATCGATGACATAGTTTGATACCAAATTGTAACACCCTCATCCGTCATATGGGATATAACAGAAGGTCCGGTCGGGGCCCCACGCCATATACCACAGATAGCTAGTGAAGCTACGTATTAATACCAAATTACTGCCAAAAGAACCACGCGTCCTAACTCAGTGCATTATAGCGGAAGATTTTTAAAACAGTTATAAGAACCCAAGCCACATCATGAATGTCCACTAAAAACCCAAAGTATGAATGAGTGTATAACTACACAAAGTACTTGGCCTTATGACCTTACTAGAGTTTACTTAAAGCAATAACTGTCTTCCATACAACGACACACAGGCCGGTCACAGGTGACCATAAAAGTAAACTATTCGCTTTGGCCTTCAAGGGCCAGCTCAGCATCAGGGCTTCAGCCCGCTACTTACCACTAGGCTCTGCAGCACCTGCAATCAACATTCCACCGCAGCAGTGGCAATCAAAAGCAACGGTCAGCTAAAGCTGACTAAATTATAACGATCCCGCCCCTTTACTCAGGGCAATGCTCCTTCCCTGCACTTTATTAGCATAGCCAAACAGTATAGTAAAAGTGCATTCATAAGCACACTTCACCAGTGGTATAAGCACTCACGGCCACACACCCCATGCTCTCAGGGAATTTACTCGGTGAACTCGGTCCGAACCCAGTCCGTTCCGTGACTCCACCACCGCCCCCAGGACGGCAAACCTCGTGACCATTTAGTCCTTTCAGCCACATCCTAGACTCGCTCTCCAAATTATCGGTAAGTCACATATACCTTAGGTCGCTTTAACCAAAGCAAATGGAGTGGGTAGGGTTCCACCTGTCCATTTTTCACTTCGCCACGACAATTTATCCATCGGCGCGGGCCAAGTTTCCCCCAGCCCCAAAGTATTGATCATACAATCGTACATAACCCAGTTATGTACACGGCTGGCTCTCAGGCCACCGATACGGCTGAAATTCTCTTCTGCCCAGATTTTCGGGTGCACCTTGGAGTGAATCCCCAAGACTCCCTGTTGCAATCTACCACGTAGAAAACCCGAAAACAACAATCAGCATAGAGTCTTCTCTGGTTATTCATGCATAATGAAACATCACCGATCCAGACAAAATTGCCCGGGTCGGCTTCACACACCAAGCCTATGTCTGTACTTCGATTCCGGACTCTACATACAAAACTAGAGGGATTATTCATATCCACCCGAAGGAACACCTCACACTCACCACATACTCTTGAGAGAGGGTTTCCTATGTAGAAAGAAAGAGGACCTCACATGTCCAAGAAGAGAATCATTACCCAAGAGGTTCGTTTCGGCCCCATGGAAAACTAGCTGAATGAAAAGCACCGCAACGACCTCACCTCCGCGGATCTGGACTCGGTTTACAATTCGGAGCTCTGAAGCTCCACCTATAGCCGGATTTCTCCTCCTCCTTCTTCCTTGCTCTCCCCTCTCTCTAACACTTTAGAAAGAGAAATCCTTAAGAGAAATGAGTGTTTCACCCCCTACTCCCGGCCTTATAACAACAAGGACAAATCTGGACCCTTGGATCCCATTTGAAGGAAATGAACGGCCACGATTCGCACCTAAAATCACTTTCCTGGGCCGAACATGGCTTGTGACATGCCCGTGTCAAAGGCTGTGTGCCTCAAACAACGTAAGAAACTGTCGCGTCCTGACCAGGATACGGGCTTAGACACGCTCGTGTTAACATTTGACACGCCCGTGTCAATCAGCACACACCCATGTCACTGGGCGTGTTCCTCAATCGACACAGGAAACGTAACGTCCCGAACAGGACACGGTTTCACGACACGCCCGTGTCAACGTTTGACACGCCCGTGTTGACCAGTACACGCCTGTATTCCAGGCCGTGTTCCTCACCCGACACAGCCTGACAAACACAGAGCAGGACACGGCCATGGACACGCCCGTGTCTCCGACTGTGTGCCCGACCTCCAAGGATCGTCGAATGCATTTTGTCGACCACACGGAAAATCGTCAAACTCGTCGCAGGACACGGCCATGGACACGCCCGTGTCCTAGGCCGTGTGACCCTTATCAGGCCCCAGATTGGCCTTAAGACGCTACTGGATCATTTCTGAGTTTTGGGGCGTTACAGGAGACACCCTGGGGATAAGGGGTTGCTCATGCCTTCTCTGTTGGGCATCGATCATAGCGAACACTACTTCTGCTACCATTTAGATGGTTTTTGCAGAAGGAGGGGTCGTAGGCACGTCGTTAAGCGCACTTCCCTCCACAAAGTGCTGAGCTTGTGAATGCACTACACCACTCCTATTCACCTAAAATCGAGAAAATGCTCTATTAGGTGACAAACAAATGCCAAATAGTAATCATAAGAACACTCAGGTTCCTTAAACATGTTTATATTCATTCCTAAGTGGACATTCATAGGTTCTTTTCATGTTACAACAATGATGCACATGACTGTGCTCACCACCCCTTAAAAAGAACTCGACCACAAATTCTCCTAAGAAAGACCGACACCGTAGTCTGATACCAAATTTTAACACCCTCATCCGTCACATGGGATATAACACGGACAAGTAGCACAAATACGTTTTAATACCAAATTACTATGAAACAATATCGAAACCTAACACAGAGCATTCTAGCAGAAGCTTTTAAATAAGTTAGAAGAACCCATAAACATAACATGAATGTCCACTAAAGTCACAACAGGAATGAAATAACATACACAAAGGTCTTGGCCTCATGGCCTTACAACATTCATCTTCAATAAAAGTGTTTTACATACTTCGACTCGCAGGCTGGTCATACATGATAGTTTTAAAAGAAAAACACTTCGTTTCGGCCATCAAGGGCCAGCACAGTAACAAGGGATTTAGCACTCTATTTTCCACTAGGCTCACATGTTCCTGCATAAGAACAATCCATTGCACGGTGGCAAAACAAAGCAACGGTCAGCTAGAGCTGACCAAATTATAACGACCCCACCCCTTACTCCGGGCGGCGGTGCTCCTTCCCTGCAATTGTATTAGCAAAATACAACATGGAAATTAAAGTGCAATTTAAGCACACTTCACCACAAGCATAGGCACGAACGGCGACACACCCCGTGCTCTCACGACACATTTTTAGTGACTCTGGTCCAATCCAAGTCTTCACCGCCACCCCAGGATGACAAACATCGTGAGCATTTGAGTCTTTCTGGCCGAAGCCTAAGACTCGTCCTTCTATGCCCCCGGTAAGTGCCACGTACTTTAGGTCTCTTGAAACGAACCACATAGGGCTGGTACGGATCCACTTAACCCGTTGCTCACATCACCATGTCAATTTAAGCCATCGACGCGGGTCAAGCTTCCCCGAGGCCCATCGTATCAATCATATAATAATACATAACCCTGTTATGTACAAGGTCGACTCTCAGGACACCAAGTTGGGCTCCGAGAGCACACATCCCCACACTAGCCCTCAGGTCTCTGCGAGATAGGCTCACAAAAGCTCTCACAGAGCTACTGCCGGCGATAACACTACCGCCACGTGGTATTTGGCATAAATGCATTTCTGCCTAATTTTTAGGTTGCTCCTTGGAGTTAGTCCCCAAAGTTCCTTGTTGCAATCTACCGCATAGAAATCAGAAAAACAAACATCACTGAGTCTTCTCTGGCACCCGTTCGGATGGGCTTCACACACCATGCCTATGTCTGTACTTCAATTCCGAACTTTATATGCAAAACTGCGGTGATAAACAATATCTACCCGAAGGAATACCTCACGATCACTGCACACTCACAGGATAGGGTTTCCTATGCAAAAGGAAGAGGACTTCACATGTCCAAGTAGAGAATCGTTACCATTTGCGATATCTTCGGTGCCATGCCCAAGATATAGATGGATGGATGTGACAGCAACAACCTTGCCTCCACAAATTCGAACTCGGCTTGCAAATCGGAGCTTCAGATTTCCTATGGCGGCTAAATTTCTTCCTTATTCTTCCTTCTTCACTCTCCCTTCTCTTTAGAACTTAGAAAGAGAGAGCGAATGAAGAAATGAGTTGGAAAAACCAAACTCACGGCTATATACCCGTAGAGGCATGCACCAGCCATTGGATCTCCAAATAAAATCAGTGGACGATCCTGATACGTCCAAGAATTCCGTTTACGAGAGCTACCGTCGCATAGTAGGCAGTTACCGCCACGCGGTTGCCAATCGTTTGGCTTCTAGAGGATGCCACTGCTTAGAAACCCAATTGGGCGGTGACACGTGAACACGTCATAACTGCTATGCTACCGCCATATGGTAGAAAACTATCACCGCATGGTAGTTTACCCGTTTGGAAGAAAACGACAAAACTACGCTACCACCTGCGGTAGGTTTAAAGTCGTGCGGTAACAACTCGAGAGCTCTGTCAAATAAATCGTCAGGCTACCGCCCCGCACTACCTCTACCGTCGAGCGCTTGCGCTTCTAGAGAAATTCGAGCTCTGAGTGCCTCGAACCAAACGTCGAGCGGACTACCACCGCTCGTTATGCATTACCGCCCGGCGCTAGCATGCGCTCAGAAGCCAAGAGCGTCGAGAGCGTCGAGAACACAGACCTACCGCCAGCAATAGCTCTACCATCATGCGGTACCTTCCAAAAAGCATTTCCTGAACCTGAGGTATTACAGTGGATTTCTTCACCAACTACGTGCCTCCTGGCTTTCAGGCGCGCCGACCCAGGGAGCAGGAAGCCATCAACACTTTCTACTGCGACGAGCTCGCCTTCCCCATCTCGTATTTCAAGGTGGGGTTGCGCTTACCACTCTGGCCAGAAATCTGCCAGATATTGAAATATTATGGTGCGATGCCCGCACAACGCAACTAGAACGACATCACCATGATGGTGGCGTTCGCGTGTTTCCTCCACCAAGAGCGAATAGAGTTCAACCTGACCGTCTTTAGGAAACTCTTCTCCTACAAGGCGACCCCGGATGGAGTCGACTACTTTGGGGGCTCCCTCATCAAAGTTCGTGAGATCGCGAACAAACATCATAACTGGATGACCAAGATCTCCTTCATCATGGGAGATCTCGGCAACATCCCCTACTCTCCCCAGAAGAAAGGCGAGGATGTGTAATGTCCCCCTGCCGTGTCCAACAACGATGTCATGTAACATCCCACATTCAATTAGACTCCCCTACTTAGGTTTGGTTAGGACTTGTGGTGGGGGCATGGGTTTAGGCTAGGTTTGAACCATGGGGTTAGGGTTTAGTCACATGGGTCCCACAATAGGGCCCAAGGCAACCTAAGTCAAACCAGCCCAAATTGGGGTCCTAGCCACACATTGACTCTACCACTACACGTATAACCCTAACACCAACCTAAGGGAACCATAAGCGATATCACTAAGTAATTTAGTGCCCACTCACCATGTTGACCAAGTCAACCCCAAAAGTCAACAAGTCAACAAAAGGCTTAAAGGAAGAAAGAAGAAACCAAACCCACTTCCCATGGGCTAGGCCCACAAGCCAAGGCCCAAGACTAGCCTAAAGGGTCAATGACAGCCCCTACCCTCTTGAAAATAGAGAGAGAATGCATGCATGGGGGCAATTTGGACTTTTTGGAGGAAACGAGGAGAGAGAAAATGAGAAGAGAAGAAATGGTGGCCATATGGCCCTCCTTCTCTCTGCCCAAGCAACTGGCTGAGCTCCTCATGATTATTCCTGCAAGGTGGAGGGATTTTCGGAGACCTGGTGGCCAGGTGGAAATTCCAAAGCTTGGTCGGCCACCCCCCTTAACTCCAACTCCTCCCACATCCACCCCCAGCTAAAAGCAAGCCCACCATCACCTTCAGTGAGCTCAGGCGAGTGGAGATCGACATATGTAGCACTGTTTTTGCTGGAGAATCAAGGAATCGGGCCAGTTCGCCGGTGCAAGCGTCGGCCATGGAGCACCGCCACCGCACTCGCCGCCAAGCCCGACTCCTGGTCCGTTTCACCTCACCTCACCCCGTGCTAGCTTTCTAGCTCATTTAGGCGAGACATCGGGCTCAATCGAGCCCGATACCATGGGAGAATGTGTGAAAAATATCGAGCTTTTCTTCTTGCTCGGGATCGCCGGAGGAGCCGCCTCCGGCAGCCTCACCACCGGGAAACGCAAGCCACCACCTCAACGAAGGTGGTGGCAATAATCGCTGGCGGTGGCGCCGGCCCAGGTGGCCGGAATTTTCCAGCAAACATGGCCCAGGAAGAA
Organism: Platanthera guangdongensis; assembly: GCA_039583875.1. Taxonomy (NCBI): domain Eukaryota; kingdom Viridiplantae; phylum Streptophyta; class Magnoliopsida; order Asparagales; family Orchidaceae; genus Platanthera; species Platanthera guangdongensis. The sequence continues at coordinate 219,454,643 of CM077158.1, read as the reverse complement.
GAATTCTCAGCAGTTGGCTGCTTTGGGACGATGGACGGATTTCCTTCGTTTTTATCCCGGGTTAATTATTAATTATGATTTAATGAGCAGTAAAATTTGTGTCACATATTTATAGTGTTCTTGCATGTTAAAAATAGGCATCATGAATGCAATTTCAGAATCAAACATCAACATAAAAATTCTAGGCCTTATTCTTACCTTTGTTTTTCCACCCTAAACGTGAGATTTGGAGCAGTAGGGCTCCTTATAGGGCCATTCTACCAAGACTGGTCCTAGGTTAGGGTAGATTTTCAAATGTCTGCCCAGGCTAAACTATATGTCCTCATGACCTGCGATTTTGGACATGCATGTGACAAAGTCAACCCTTTACACTGACCAAAAATTGGAATTTTTGGAAAAAACCTTTCTATAGTATTTGGTAAAATACACTTATTTAAATTAATTGAATATTTGGAGAAATACAACTCCAAATGGCCCCAAATTTTGGTGGCATGTCCAGTGGGTCAATGTTAGACAATGGTAAAAATTTCAATCTCTGTTGATCCATGCATGTTGGGTAATCCCACTTGCATGAGAAAGGTAGGTTTAGGTTTGGGGTGCATATAGTAAAATTTAGCAAAAAGAGAAATTCAGCCCATTTAGAAGATTGAATGATCATGAAACTCTGGATAAAGGTTTTTAGGGGTGATATATACCTCCCACGGGAAGAATGAGATTTTTGGGATCAAAAATCCCATTAAATGGAATTTTTGAAAATTAGGACATTTAGGAATAAAAATTTGAAACCAAGGCTAATTATGATATTAAATTCTCAAATTTTGTCACAAGCTTAAATGTCTCATATAATATATCTGGAAAAATTTGATAATTTTATCTTGAAATTTAGGTAGAATTATCATTTTTCCCATTATGTAAATTAATTAAAATAAAAGATAAATTTTGTTGGAATACTATGGAAAATTTTGAAGTGGCTTATACAAATGATATCCTCCTTTGGTAAGTTTCTGAGAATTTTTGGAAGTTCCAGTATGATGAAAACCCTAAAAATGGCATTTTAGTAATAATGGTATTTTGAATATTTGTTAGGTCAAATTACTGTTTAGGACTTTAAAATTCTGTATTTAGTTTGATTTTGTAATTATTAATCTCCAGTAATTTTCCCAAAATTTTTGGTGGTAGATATTTTATACTTCATTTGGAAAGTAGGCAAATTGTGATTTTGTTGTTAAATGAAAATTAAATTGTAATTTCATGGGAAATATGGGAAATCTGGTGGGCAGCCATATTTTAATTCTTAGAACACTTGATAAAGTTCTTAAGAAGAATGAATCAATATAAGTAGTACATTATGTGCAATGTGATATAGGCCACACTATTAATGGAATTAATTTAGGCACATAATTACTTAGAGAAATAGTAAAATCATAAATAGTCAACATCATACACCATACCAATCCATGATAATTAATTAGGGGCATTTGGCCCAAGGGATTAGAAGTTCTACTATACGGGTCAACATTAAGTCATGGGTGTGTATAGCAAAAATATAGCATATAATACTGGGACCCACAGGGGATACGATGGTAGGCTGAGTTGGGTACTATATTAGGAAGACAAACCCTGGTTGGAGTCCAATAGGTTACTTATTGATAACGAGTGGTAGAGTGCAAAACACCAAGGATAATGACTAGAACGGAGATCGACGGAAGACCGCCGCTCTCCTGATAATACTCTAAATTATTAGGTTTGTCCATAGTAATAATGAGAGTTGGTATGGTTAAGGGGTAGACATTAACAAAAGTAAATATCCTTGAGAAAGGGAGCTTTGGGATTCAGCCCATCATAGTTCCTAGTGCCCCTGAGAGCTCTTCACCGGGCATGCCTTGGGCAATCCTGGGATCAACCCTAAACTGCTAGGTGTAACTAACACTGGACAAGAGTAGTCTAATAGGTTAGGACATTGTGGTTCATTCTCACCCGTGATGGGTTTGAGGGATTCTGGATGAAGGCACTATGTGCAATCTCACCCGTTATGGGTTTGAGGGATTTGGAATAAAGGCACTAATGTGCAATCTCACCCGCGATGGGTTGGATGGATTCGAGACGGGTTGGTCCTGCGAGCTGGAGGCTCGGGTTGGAATATCTTGCATGTGCATAAACTTGTGGCAGGTCATGCGGTACTGGGCCAATCGTCACACCGATGGCAGTACGGTGGCTCTGGCGAGGTGTGATGGTTTGAGGGGTCAGTGGGTTGTTTTACGCTGCAGTTTGGAGGACGATCCCCGAAAACACGTACTCGACCAAAAAGACTGGTGGGTAGCCAACAAATAGTACGCAGAGAATCTTGAGTACATCTAGGACTTGTACAGAGGAGTATGGGAGGTCTAGGCCTGGTAGTGTGATACCCGCCTATGAGTGGAGACACCCGCTCCACTGCTGCCATAGCCACAACGGTGGTACCAAAGAGTGATGCTAGATCCAAAAAGTGGGAACTAAAGGTCTGTGATCACAGAGTCGTATGTGTGAGTTGTACTTGCATGAATCATAAAACGTGCACATATCATACATTCATACGCACCATAGATCCTTATCATATAAATTAGTATGTGCTCTTTTATATGATAAGTTATATTTCTGGAAACCTTAACTTATAAGTTTGTATGGGCATTTATATAAGTTAAGGTATTTCTGTGATGGTAGTAGCAGCTCATTATACTTGCTGTCTTTTCTTACCTTGCCTACAATACTTGTTTACTTACTGCACTTTACTTGTTTCTATTCAGCGCCGCTTACTTTTCTTGCACTATATATAACTGCTAGAGTAGGAATATTTGTTATATATGTACTCTTAGTATAACTCCACTGTCACCTGCTTCACTTTGTTACACCCCTTATTGTCCTCTGCTTCGTCCTCCCGCCCGGTGCCTAGGAGTTGCGGGGGCGAGATGTGGAGGAAACGACTTAGTCTTTTTGAATAACGGTCGGTGTGACCAATCATTTTAGGAGCTCGAAGAGAGGGAGTACCAGTAGGACGAGGTGGCAGGACATGAGGAGCCGATACCACCACTACCTACTACTACTAATGCAGACCGTCGTCAGGTGGGACACATCTTCTGATGATAGTGTAGCTTCCGCATGTTGTCATTTATGAGAGAGATATTTTTCATTATGTACTGGGCATAAGTCCTTTTCTCTATTTTAATGAACTCATTATGGACTGATGTACTCATTTTTTTTATGTGATAGTGATGTAACTTGTGGACTAATGTTTGTTTTCTACTGCTTTCTCTCTTTTGGCCGAACAGGTTATATGATCGTACTAGCCGGCAGGATCGGCGTGTTGCGGTGTCGGCTAACTCATGTGTTAGTGCCACCGTAAGACAGCGGTTCTGGGCATAAGACCGGGTTAACTCCTAGGTAAGGTGTAATGCCATGAAACTCAAAAGAGCGACGGGAGGTGTTTTGGGCCAAATCTGGTATTTGGCAGGGGGTACACGGCCTGGGACACGGGCGTGTCCCAGGGCGTGTCAGGCTCGAGTCGATGATTTGGACGCAAGGTCGACGAAATTTGCAGTCGATTATCGTCGAGCAGCGAACACAGCCTGAGGCACGGGTGTGTCTCAGGGTGTGTCGAGCCCATGTCGACGGTTGGCCCGGGGTGTCGACATTTTCGCTCGATGATGTGTCGAGACAGGGAACACGACCTAGGACACGGGCGTGTCCAAGGCCGTGTCGGATGGTCGACGAACTTCTCTCGATGAAGTGTCGAGACAGTGAACACGACCTGGAGCCCAGACGTGTTCGGGTTTGACACGGGCGTGTCAAATAGGACACTGGCGTGTCCAAGACCCGTGTGAGTCTCGGGTTGTTTTCGGGGCTGTGTCGATGGAGGCACACGGCCAACCACACGGCCGTGTTAGTTGGAATACGTGTGTGTCAGGTTAAACACGGGTGTGTCGGGACCCGTGTAATTTTCGTAATGCATTGATTTTGATGGCGAATGAGGGACACGACCATAGACATGGGCGTTTCCTAGGCCGTGTTCGACCCAAGTTTTACTTTTCAGCTACGAATCGTAGCCATTCGTTTCCTTATTTTGGGATCCGACGGTTGGGGGTTGTTCCTACTGGGATATACCCGTGATTGGGCCTTTGAAACCCTCATTTTCACTTGAGTGGTTCTCTTTCTAAGTTTAGAGAGAGGGGAGAGCAAAGGAGGAGGAAGAAGTCTAGATCCGGTCACCGGCGGAGCTTCAAAGCTCTAAATCGCGAACTGACTTCGGATCTACGGAGGCAAGGAGAGTGCGGTGCTTTTCATCCGCTTACATTTCCATGGCGCCAAGGAAGAATTCTAGGGTAACGATTCTCTACTTGAGCATGTGAAGCTCTACTTCTTTTGCATAGGGAAGCCCGCTCGCGCGAGTTTGCGGTGAGTTTGAGGCATTCCTTCGGGTAGACATGAATAGTCCCCGTTGTGTACATGTAGAGTCCGTAATCGAGAACGGATATAGGCATGATGTGTGATGCCAACCCGGACAAGTTGGTCTGGATCGATGATGTTGCATTGCATAAGTTGCCGGAGAAGAGTCCGTGCGAATGTTTGTTTTCTGGTTTTCTACGAGGTAGATTGCAACAGGGAGCCTTGGGGATTAACTCCAAGGTGCACCAGGAAAACTGGGCGGATGCGTGGTTCTGCCATCATGTGGGCCTGGAAGCCAACTTGAACATAACTGGGTTATGTGATGTTTGTAAACGATTTGGGACTCGGGAGAGTTTGACCCGCACATATGTTTTAAATTAACGTTGTGGTGTGAGCAACGGGTCAGGCGGAACCGTACCCGCTCTATATCGTTCGGTTAAAGAGACCTAAAGTTACTTGGCACTTACCGTTGGCATATATGGAGGCTCTCAGGCAGTGGCCAGAAAGACCGAATGCTCACGAGAGATTGCCATCCCGGGGACGGTGGTGAGTCGGCGGGCTTAGACCATGATCACCGAGAATGTGCCCTGAGAGCACGGTGCGTGTGGGCGTGTGTGCCAACGCCTGTGATGCAATGTATTTATATACTGCTTGGTTGTGCTAATAAAGTACAGGGAAGGAGCATCGCCGCCCCGAGTTGGGGGAGGGATCGTTATAATTTGGTCAGCATGGCTGACCGTTGCTTTGGTTTGCCACCGTTGTGGTGGATTGTACTTGCAGGTGCTACGGAGTCAAGCGGTAAATAGCGGGCTAAAGCCCAAATTGCTGAGCCGGGCCTCGAAGGCCTACTTTTTGAGTGTTTTCTTTTATTCATGTATGTTCGGCCTACGTGCCGAGGTCTGAAGACATGTAATTTGAGAAAAACAATTGTAAGGCCATAAGGCCAGTACTGGTGTATTTGTACTTCATTCCTTTTGGAGTATTAGTGGACATTCATGCTAGTGTTGGGTTCTTTATTAACGTAATAATTTTAATTCCTTCCGCTAGAATGCTCTGTGTAGGACGTTGGATTGATTGGATGGTATCCATTGAGTAACCACCTAGTCTATCTGTGGTATATGGCGTCAAGCCCCGGCCGGACCTACTGCTATATGCTACGCGACGGATAGGGGGTGTTACAATTTGGTATCAGACTACTGGTTTCGGTCAAGCTTAAAATGAATTCGTGGGGGAATTTTTTAAGGGGTGGTGAGAACTTGTGTGTGCGTCATCGTTATAACAGCAAAAGAACCCATGAATGTCCACTTAGGAATGAAAAATACACGTGTTTGAGGAACCTACGTTTTCCTATAATTGCGTTTTGTAATTTTGTTTGGTCACTTAATGGTGTTTTGTACCACTATAAGTGACCAGAAGCGGTGTTGGGCCGTCAGAATGCCGAGTTTCTGAGGTTAGTAGTGCACCAAATGATGCTCCTGCAACACCTCCATCGGCTGAGACCATACGATTGGTGGCCGAAGCAGTGTTTGCCATGATCAATGTGCAGCCTATAAGGCACATACAGCAGCCCGCTACTGCGATAGAGCTGGTACCTCTTCTAGAGGTTGAGCCGAGAAGAGTGGAGCTGGTAGTAGTGGAGCCGTTGGTGCCAAGGAGGGCAACCGAGAGACAGCTCAAACATGTCATGAGCTTTAATCCTCTGGTATTCTCGGGGTGGGGAACCCCATCTCAAGCTGAAGAATGGATCTCCTGTGTGAAGAGAGTCTTGACAGCGACGGAGACGGAGGAGTGGCAGATGACCACTATAGCTATGTTCCTGTTGTATGGAGATGCTAGGCTATGGTGGGAGGGTTTGGAGCTGCATCTTTTGAGAGGAAGGCAACTTACATACGTCTCGATGGAGGGGTTCTCGAGACTATTCTTGGCTAGGTACCTCCCTTCGACTCAGAGGATAGATTTGGAGAATGAGTTCCAGAGGTTGGTACAAGGAGAGTAGCGTGGATGAGTATCTCCACGGGTTTACTAGGTTGGGTCGGTATGCTACTACCATCGTGGATGAGGAGCGTAAGACCAACCGTTTCTATGAAGGTCTAAGAGTTGACTTGAGGCTACTAATCTTGGGGCCGATGACGCAGGGTTTCTTGACCTTGGTCAACACGGCCCGGTACTTGGAGAAGGACATGAAGAATGTTCAAGCGAAGAAAAGCCTTGGTGATAAGAAGTCTGGGTTCAAAGTGCCGACTACTTCAAAGTCCGGCTATCAAAGGTTCTTTAGGAAGGCTAGGAATTCGGGTCCGGCTCCTTCTTCCGGTGCTTCTGGGGCGACTACGGGTCAGACCCCCGGTGCATGTTTTACTTATGGGAAGCCGGGGCACTTTGCCCGTGATTGTTGGATCGGACGTCCCAAGTCCGAGAGGAAGCCGGGAGCAACATATGAAGAGAAGGGCAAGACGGTGGAGTTAACCACGTCCCATTATGCTCCTGCTCAACCAAGGGTTTATAATCTTAGCCAATAGGAGGCCATCAAACAAGCGGATGTGGTGACAGGTACGGTTTAATTTGTAGCAAGTTAAATTTCTTTAAATACTTGTTATGCGTATGTTACCTTACCACTGCTTGTTTAGGATTTGCTTTTGTTTGTGAGTTTTCGGCAAGAGCACTCTTTGATACGGGAGCTTCACACTCCTTCTTGTCCGAAGGATTCATATCGCGCATCGGAGTACCTTCTTCGATAGCGAAGGACAAGTTGGATGTTTTGTTACCTAATGGGTGTTCGATGCGCGCGGATAAAGTCTGCAGTGTTAAGATTCGCATTGGGAATCAATAGTTCGATCTATAAGCGTCGTTACTGCCGTTGGCGGAGTTCGACGTTATATTTGGCATGGACTGGCTCTCGGAGCAGCAAGCCTATATTGATTGCTGTCGCAAGGAAGTCAAGTTGGGGGCAAGTCGAGAGATGACTTTTACGGGCTTGAAAGGGTCGAGCAAGACGTTGATGTCTGCTCTTCAGGTGGTGAAGGCGGTTTGTGCTGGTGCAGAGCTGTTCTTTACACTAGTGGAGGTTGCAAAGCCAAAGCCTACGTTGGATAGTATTTCAGTGGTAGCTGAATACCCTGATGTGTTCCCCGCAGATCTTCCTGGAGCCCTGCCTCAACGGGAGATAGATTTCACTATTGAGCTAGTGCCAGGTGCGAAGCCAGTATCACGATCTCCGTATCGTCTAGCGCCTAAGAAAATGGCGGAGCTGAAGGTGCAACTTCAAGAGTTGTTGGAGCAAGGGTTTGTGCGTCCAAGTTCGTCGTCTTGGAGCTCACCGGTCCTCTTTGTAAAGAAGAAGGACAGGAGCTTGAGACTCTGTATTGATTATAGGGAGTTAAACAAGCTAACGGAAAAGAACAAGTACCCAATCCCAAGGATCGATGATCTTTTTGATCAGTTAGTCGGGTCGACGGTGTACTCTAAGTTGGATCTCAAGTCTGGTAACTATCAACTGAGGATAAGGGAGTGTGATATCCCTAAGCCAAAGCTAACGAATGCGCCGTCAGTGTTCATGGATTTGATGAACAGGACCTTCAGGGAGTACTTGGACCATTTTGTGATCGTATTCATCGACGATATTTTGGTGTACTCGCAGAGTGAGGAAGATCACTTCAGGCAACTTCATTTGGTTTTGGAGACACTAAGGAGGAATCAATTGTACGTCAAGTTCTCGAAGTGCGAGTTTTGGTTGTCCTCAGTGGCGTTCCTCGGTCATATAGTGAGTGGGGAAGGTATTGTAGTGGATCCGGCGAAGATTGTTGCGATACGAGAGTGGCCTGAGCTTTATACGATAGCGGAAGTTCGGAGTTTTCTGGGGCTTGCAGGCTATTATAGGCGCTTCATAGAGAACTTCTTGCGGATAGAGTTACCTCTCACTACTTTGACGAGGAAGGAGCAGAAGTTCGTTTGGACGCCGGAGTCCGCACGAGCTTTTAAGGAGTTGAAATGTCAGTTGACCACGACGCCTGTGTTAAGTTCGCCGAGTGGGACCGAAGGTTATGAGATTTATAGCGATGCTTCGTGCAGTGGTTTGGGTTGTGTGCTGTTACAGCATGGAAACGTTATAACATATGGCTCGGGACAGCTGAAGGTGCACGAGAGGAACTATCCGGTCCATGACTTGGAGTTAGCGGCCATGATTTTTGCCTTGAAGCTGTGGAGACATTATTTGTACGATGTGAAGATTGATATCTACACCGATCACAAGAGCCTGAAGTATTTGATTGATCAGAAAGATCTGAACATGCGGCAACATAGATGGATGGAGTGCCTGGGGGACTATACAATCAAGATCCACTACGTGCCTGGTAAAGGTAATGCGGTTGCAGACGCGTTGAGTCACCGGGCCCCATCTCAAGCCAATTGGCTGTCGGTCCATGACGAGCGGTTGGTTCAGGAGTTCGAGGCGTTGGAGATCTTTTACGTTGATAAGCAATCAAATGCTGAAGCAGTATGGAATTGGACTGAAGTCCAATATGATCTGGCTGATCGGATTCGGCATGCATTGGATATGGATGTCCACATGAAGCAACTCGTGATAGAGGTTATTGATGGGTCAAATTCCCAATTCGTTGTGGAGGACGGATTATTTTGGAAAGACGGTCGTCTGTGCGTCCCAAGCGTGAGCAATTTGCGGGTGGAATTGTTGTACGATGCACATCATACCAAGTACTCAATTCACCCGAGGTGCACGAAGATGTACCGCGATGTTAAGAAATTATTATGTTGGCCATGATAGAAAAAGGATGTGGCGCTCTACGTGGCGAAGTGTCAAACTTGCGCCTTAGTGAAGGCGGAATGCCAAAAGCCGGGAGGATTCTTGAAATCCTTGCCTATTCCGGAGTGGAAGTTCGATGACATCACTATGGACTTTGTACATGGGTTGCCAAGGTCGCAAAAGGGGAACGATGCCATTTGGGTGGTCGTAGATCGTCTAACGAAGGTGTCTCATTTCATTCCTCATAGGAAGGATGATCCAGTTGAGAAATTGGCAAAGCTATATGTGGATAATATTGTACGTCTTCATGGTGTGCCCCACAGCATCGTGAGTGACCGAGATGTGCGGTTCATGTCCAATGATTGGAGGCTGGTGTAGCAGATGTTGGGAACAAAGCCGAGTTTTAGCACATCCTTTCATCCGCAAACGGATGGGCAGACCGAGAGGGTCAATAGGACAATGGAAGACATGCTTCGCATGTGTATCTTGGACTTTGGAAAGCAATGGGAAAATCACCTATACTTGGTGGAATTCACTTATAACAATAGCTACCAGGCGAGCATTCAAATGGCGCCCTTCGAGGCCCTTTATGGTAGAAAATATCGCACGTCGTTGTCCTGGTTGGAAACGGGTGAATCAAAGTTGTATAAGCGATTAGAGGTGGAGGATGCTACTTCTTTGGTGAGAACCATTCAGGAGAGGTTGCTAATCGCTCAGGACCGCCAGGCTAAGTACTATAATGCCAAGCACATGAACGTGGAGTTCGCTGTTGGCGATTCGGTGTACTTGAAGATCAAGCCGTTCAAGGGTGTCTCACGGGTGCAGCGCTTGAAGAAGCTAAGCCCGAGGTACCTTGGACCATTTGAGGTTCTGAAGCGGATCGGTGAAGCAGTGTACCGGTTGAAGCTGTCTTCGGATCTTAGTGGTCTACATGATGTATTCCATATATCGGTGCTACGGAAGGCGGTGCAAGAGCCTACGCAAGTGATCTTTGTCGATCAAGTGCCGGTTGATAGTGGGTTGACGACGAAGGTCAAGCCCGTACGTATTGAGGACTCGGAAGTCAAGCGGTGACGCAATAAGAGATCAGGATGGTCAAGGTCCGTTGGGACAATTACGGTCAAGAGGAGCTCTTTTGGGAGCGAGAGCAGACTATGCTTGAGGAGTACCCAGAGTTGTTTCACTCAGGTACCATTTAAGTTTTATGTTTCTTTCCTTTATGAAATTTCGAGGACAAAATTCTTTTAAGAGGGGGAGAGTTGTAACGCCCCGAAACTCAAAAGAGCGACGGGAGGCGTTTTGTGCCAAATCTGGTATTTGGCAGGGGGCACACAACCTGGGACACGGGCGTGTCCAAGGGCGTGTCAGGCTCAAGTCGACGATTTGGCCGCAAGGTCGACGAAATTTGGAGTCGACGATCGTCGAGCAGTAAACACAGCCTGAGACACGGCCGTGTCTCAGGGCATGTCGAGCCCGTGTCGACGATCGGCCCGGGGAGTTGACATTTTCGCTCGACGATGTGTCGAGACAGGGAACACGGCCTAGGACATGGGCATGTCCAAGGACATGTCGGGTGGTCGACGAACTTCGCTCGACGAAGTGTCGAGAAAGTGAACACGGCCTGGAGCCCAGGCGTGTTCAGGTTTGACACGGGCGTGTCCAAGACCCGTGTGAGTCTCGGGTTGTTTTCGGGGATGTGTCGATGGAGGCACACAGCTAACCACGTGTCAGGTTAAACATGGGCATGTCAGGACCCGTGTAATTTTCGTAACGTGTTGATTTTGACGGCGAATAAGGGACACGGGCGTGTCGCAGGCCGTGTTCGGCGCAGGTTTTACTTTTCAGCTACGAATCATAGCCATTCGTTTCCTTATTTTGGGATCTGACGGTTGGGAGTTGTTCCTACTGGGATATACTCGTGATTGGGCCTTTGAAACCCTCATTTTCACTTGAGTGGTTCTCATTCTAAGTTTAGAGAGAGGGGAGAGCAAAGGAGGAAGAAGAAACCTCGATCCGGTCACCGGCGGAGCTTCAAAGCTCTAAATCGCGAACCGACTTTGGATCTACGGAGGCAAGGAGAGTGCGGTGCTTTCCATCCGCTTACATTTCCATGGTTCCAAGGAAGAACTCTAGGGTAACGATTCTCTACTTGAGCATGTGAAGCTCTACTTCTTTTGCATAGGGAAGCCCGCTCTCGCGAGTTTGAGGTGAGTTTGAGGCGTTCCTTCGGGTAGACATGAATAGTCCCCGTTGTGTACATGTAGAGTGCGTAATCGAGAATGGATATAGGCATGATGTGTGAAGCCTAACCGGACAAGTTGGTCTGGATCGGTGATGTTGCATTGCATAAGTGGCCGGAGAAGACTCTGTGCGAATGTTTGTTTTTCGGGTTTTCTACGAGGTAGATTGCAATAGGGAGCCTTGGTGATTAACTCCAAGGTGCACCCGAAAAACTGGGAGGATGCATGGTTCTGCCATCATGTGCGCCTGCGAGCCAACTTGAACATAACTGGGTTATGTGATGTTTGTAAATGATTTGGGACTCGAGAGAGTTTGACCCGCGCATATGTTTTAAATTAACGTTGCGGTGTGAGCAATGGGTCAGGCGGAACCGTACCCGCTCTATGTCATTCGGTTAAAGAGACCTAAAGTTACTTGGCACTTACCGTTGGCATAGATGGATGGTCTTAGGTAGTGGCCAGATGCTCATGAGAGATTGTCGTCCCGGGGACGGTGGTGAGTCGGCGGGCTTAGACCATGATCACCGAGAATGTGCCCTGAGAGCACGGGGCGTGTCGCCATGCGTGTCAACGCCTGTGATGCACTGTATTTATATACTACTTGGTTGTGCTAATAAAGTGCAGGGAAGGAGCATCGCCGCCCCGAGTTGGGGGCGGGATCGTTATAATTTGGTCAGCATGACTGACCGTTGCTTTGGTTTGCCACCGTTGCTGTGGATTGTGCTTGCAAGTGCTGCGGAGCCAAGCGGTAAATAGCGGGGTAAAGCCCAAATTGCTGAGCCGGCCCTCGAAGGCCTACTTTTTGAGTGTTTTCTTTTATTCATGTATGGCCGGCCTGCGTGCCGAGGTCTGAAGACATGTAATTTGAGAAAAACAATTGTAAGGCCATAAGGCCAATACTGGTGTATTTGTACTTCATTCCTTTTGGCGTATTAGTGGACATTCATGCTAGTGTTGGGTTCTTTATTAATGCAACAATTTTAATTGCTTCCGCTAGAATGCTCTGTGTAGGACGTTGGATTGGTTGGATGGTTTCCAATGAGTAACCACCCGGTCTGTCTGTGGTATATGACGTCAGGCCCCGGCCGGACATACTGCTATATGCTATGCGATAGATAGGGGGTGTTACATAATGGGAGGGATTTTACAAACTTGTATCACTTGAACAAACGATCATAAGAGAAGAAGTCCACAACACTGGGCCACCACGCACAGACATTAGTTTGCGGACAAACTATGCAGCGGAAGCAATGGTGTGCCCATGTGTAAAACGTCACATAAAACAGTCCACATAAGCAATGAGTTAGGCCAATTCTAATATAAACCTTACCTTTGTGCAGCCTCCCAGGGTCTCCGTACCACATAGTGTGGCTCCTCCCACTCCGGATCCCACTCCTTTTCTACAGACAGAGATGGGCCAGACCTTGACGACCATCCTTGAGGCCTTCAGGGCCCAGCAGATACCGACACCTTTGCATAATCCGGGATCAAACTAGCTGAGTGCATTCAAGAGTTTATCCCTGCCCATGTACCAGGGAACGGAGAATGCGGTAAAAACGGAGGAATGGCTCGAGGCTATACATGAGATGCTGGCGGGCATCAGCTGCCCTGTCAGTGAGGCAATTCATTTGGCGACTACCGCACGTGATGCCCATGCAAAGAGGTGGTGGAAGTCCATGATGGACTCCACCTATGCAGATAGGGATCTGTCAGAAATATCTTGGGAGGAGTTTGGCGAGCTATTCTTGGACCATTTTGTGTCCACCACGGATCGGGATGAGTTAGAAGAGAGGTTCTTGAATCTCAAGCAGGGGACCATGTCGGTGATTGAATACTAGAGGGAGATTTCCCACCTTGCCAAGTTCACGAGGATGCATGATTCAGATGATGGGAGGTACGCCAAGAGATTCTACAGGGGACTTAAAGACGATTTGAGGCAGGCCCTACTGTTCATCTCTCATGGCACTTCAGCTCAGATCATCGAGATGGCCAAGAAGCTAGAGGCAGACCAGCTGATGGTGCAGAACAGAGGAAAGAGACCACTGGATGGGTTGTTCTTTGGGGAGAATAGTCGGGGCTCGCAGAGGGGCAGAGTCATTAAGCACAAGAGAGGTGGGGGATGTTATCGTCATAACTACAAACAGGAGCAGGGACCCCCTGCAGCACCAGATCCTCCACCACCACAGACACATGGCCAGATGAGACAGGATGATCGTGGCCAGCGACCAATAGTTTGTTTCAAGTGCCATCAGCCGGGCCACATTAGATCTGAGTGCCCGTATTGGTTTCGTCCACTTACTCCTCCACCTCCTCCACCTCTGGTTGCCCCTCCGGTACAGCAGGGCCGAGGTCGAGGACGAGGTCGAGGTAGAGGCCGAGACCGAGGACCTTTTGGCTGAGGCAGAGAACAGGAGCAGATGTATGCATTGGACCTCGCCGAGCTGAGGAACCCTGAAGATGTCATCACAGGTACACAAATAATGTTATTAAATTAAGACATTTCCTTTTTATGTATAGTACTTAACCATGAAGAATAACTACCCCTCTGAAACTCAATCAACCTCAGGCATAGTTTTTATCAGCGGCAAGCCCGCTCATACACTATTCGATACGGGTGCTTCACACTCATTCGTATCAGAAGCCTTTGTTGAAGGATTGGACGGTGTGGAATGATTTACGGGCTCGGTGATGAGAGTGAGGGTACCTGATGGATCGGTACTACTATTATCTGCCAAGTGCAACATGGAGGCAGAAATCGGTAGAAAGACATTCGAAGCACCCGTAAATATTCTGAAGATGCCAGATTTAGAGTTGATCTTGGGCATGACTTGGTTACATTGGAACCATGCCCAGATCGATTACCCGACGAGGAGGATCACTTTAAGGCACGGGGACTCCCACGTCATCGTTGAAGGTATTAGACTTGTCTCCCATCTATTATTATCATCTGTACAGGCTGTCAAAGCCCACAAGTAAGGAGAGGAAGTATATATTATCTGCTTCGAGATGGAGGGAGCAGTGGCTTCCATTGTGGACATTCAGGTGGTTTGGGATTTATCCGACGTGTTTCCGGAGAAATTGCCCGGATTTCCACCGGCCAGGGACACAGACTTCCGCATTCAGTTGGTACTAGGAGCGAGGCCCGTATCTCGGGCACCATACAGGATGGCCCCAAAGGAGCTAGCAGAGTTCATGACACAACTACAGGAGCTGGTAGAATCCGGATTTGTCCGACCGAGTTCATCACCGTGGGGAGCACCAATGTTATTTTTCAAGAAGAAGGATGGCTCCCTGCATCTCTGCATCGACTATCGGGAGCTGAACCGGTCGACGGTCCGGAATACATACCCGCTACCCCGGATCGACGAGCTTTTTGATCATCTTCAGGGAGCTTTCTGGTTCTCCAAGTTGGATTTGAGATCCAGTTATTATCAGCTGCAGATCTAGGAGGAGGACATACCGAAGATGGCCTTCAGTTCCCTCTTTAGATTGTATGAGTTCACGGTGATGCCATTTGGGCTCACGAATGCTCCATCTGCATTCATGAGCTTGATGAACCGCATCTTCGAGCCCTATCTAGAGAGATTCGTTATAGTTTTCATCGATGATATACTGATCTACTCCCAGACACAGGAAGGCCATACTCAGCATTTGGCCATGGTTTTGGGAAAGCTGAGGGAACGCCAATTATATGCTAAGTTCTCCAAGTGCCAATTCTTGTTGCAAGAAGTTGCATTTCTGGGGCATACTATCAGTGGGGCAGGGTTAGCCGTGGACCCAGCCAAGGTGCAGACAGTTAGTGATGGGCCGCGGCCAAAGTAAGCATCGGACATACGCAGTTTTTTGGGACTCGTAGGATACTATCGCAAGTTCGTGGATGGGTTCTCAAGGATAGCACTCCACTCACATCCTTAAAGAAGAAGGAAGCAGCATTTACATGGACGGAGAAGTGCGAGGAGGCGTTTCAGGAGTTAAAGGACATGCTCACCTCTTCCCCTATCCTTTCACTTCCATCTGGGAAGGAAGCATTTCACATATATACTGATGCCTCATATCAGGGGATGGGTGCGGTCTTGATACAGCACGGGCATGTCATCGCTTTTGCTTTGAGGCAGTTGAATAACCATGAACAAAATTACCCCGTACATGATTTAGAGCTCGGGGCGGTGGTGTTTGCATTAAAAATCTGGATACATTACTTATATAGGGTTCATTGTGATATCTTCTCGGATCACAAGAACCTCAAATATGTTGACACGTAGAAAGACCTGAACCTGCGCCAGAGGAGATGACTCGAATTCTTATTCGATTATGATTACACCATGCATTATCATCCGGGGAAGGCGAATACCGTGACAGATGCCTTGAGTAGGAGAGCCAACACCTCAGTACCGGAACCTCGGGTGATGTCTATGGAGCTGTTGCAGATGTTAGAGGATATTCATATTTTGGTCATTTCCGAGTACTAGACAGAGATCTACTGGGAGTATTTGAACTCCCTGATTGTGGAATGTGATATACGAGAGCGCATCACGGTACAATAGAGGTTGGATGTAGCTCTAGTGCCGGTGTTCAGGGCCCTGGAAGGGGGCAGGCCAGGTGATTATTCCTTTCTTGATGGCCTCGTTCATTTCCGCGGTCGTGTTTATATACCCGCAGGAGGTGGTATCCAGGAGGATATACTCAGGGAGGCAAACAGTTCTCAGTACTCGGTGCACCCCGGTATCACCAAGAGGATAGCAGATCTTCGGAGGAGCATGTATTGGCTGGGGATGAAGAGGGAGATCATCTTCTATGTGACACACTACGAGAAATGCTAGCGAGTAAAGGCAGAATGCAAGAGCCCCGGAGGGTTGCTACAATCGCTGCCGGTCCCTGAGTAGAAGTTTGAGGATATTTCTATGGATTTTGTGCACGGATTGCCTCGCTCCCACTTGGGGCATGATTTTGTATGCGTCATTGTCGACAGGCTGACCAAGGTGGCCCGGTTTATACCTATCAGGAAGGACAACCCAGTTACTGTGTTGGTGAGGTTATTTGTGGAACAGTTCGTCAGGTACCACGTGGTCCCCAGGATGATTGTCTCGGATCGTGACGGTCGATTCACTTCTAGGGATTGGAGAGTGGTGCAGGCGTACTTGGGTTCTCAGCTTGCTTTTAGCAATGCTTTCCATCCACAGACAGACGGTCAGACAGAGCGGACCATCAGGACCATGGACGATCTGCTACGATTATGTATACTGGATGCGGGGAGGCCCTGGGAGAGACTGTTGCCACTGGTCGAGTTCTCCTATAACAACAGTCACCAGACGAGCATTGGGATGGCACCTTATGAGGATCTTTACGGGAGGAAATGCCGAACACCGCTATCTTGGGTCCAGGATGAGGACCCCATGGTACTTGGATCAGAATATATTGAGGATACAGACGCTCAGGTATGACTGATCAGGGACCGGATGCTGGAGGCCCAGAGTAGGCAGGTTAAGTACTATGATGCGCGGCATCAGAAGGTGGAGTTCCAGGTGGGGGACAGAGTGTTCTTGAAGATACGTCTGGTGCATGGTGTTTCTTGGGTGCGGAGGAACAAGAAGCTCAGCCCTCGATATATGGGGACATATTTTATTCTGGAGCGGATCGGCCCCTTGGCCTACAGGCTGGAGCTGCCGCCAGATCTAGGGACCTTGCACGACGTCTTCCATGTCTCCTCACTACGGAGAGCTCTACTTCGGCCGGAGCAGCATATCACCACTACAGCAGGCTCGTTAGCATCCGACAGATCAGTTCGTCTAGAGCCGCTCCGGATCGATGATACCACGGTCCGAGTGCTGCGGAAGAAGAAGGTTCCCCTGGTGAAGGTGTTGTGGTCCAACCATGGACGGGAGGAGCTAGGGGTGCAAGCGGTTCGGTTTGGGTAGGTTTGGACCCAAACCGAAACCGAACCGATGTTTATCGGTTCGGTTCGGTTTTTTGGTCGGTTTACTCGATTCGGTTTTCGGTTTTTCAGTTATATTATTTAAAATAATTATGTACTTAAATATCTCAAGAAAATTTTAATAAAGTTATGACAATTAAAGAATTAATATCATCAAGCTTTATTTACAAATGATATATTATATCTAATAGCTCATATTACATTAAAAAAATGATTAAATATTTTTATTTTGAAATCGAGTAATAAATATAAAAAAGATATAAAAAAATCATTTCAATAAAATGTTTAATTCGTCTTGATGCATAAGATATGCATTACAAAAATTTATTTTAGTTCAAATGATATTAAAATTATTAAGTTGATATAATTTCTGTACATTATTTAGTTAATAAAAATAGTTAAAAGATCATTATTGGTAATATTTTTACATGCATTATTAGTCGGTGTTGTTCGGTTTTTCAGAGAGGAAAATCAAAACCGAATCGAGTCGTTCGGTTCGGTGTAAAATCGGTTCTGTTTGGGCGGTTTGGGGCGGTTTGGTCGGTTTTCAGTTTTTCATGCACACCCCTAGGAGGAGCACACCTGGGAGCCGAGGGATTTTATGCTGGAGCGGCACCCGGAGCTTTTCACATCAGGTAACACTTTAATTATTGGCTAAAGTACTTAAAGTTTTTTGCTTAGAAACCCCGTAGACCCAAAATAGAATTTCGGGGACGAAATTATTTCTTTTGTTTATTGGAGTTTGTAACATCCCACATTCAATTAGACCCCCATACTTAGGTTGGGTTAGGACTTGTGGTGGGGGCATGGGTTTAGGCTAGGTTTGAACCATGGGGTTAGAGTTTAGTCACATGGGGCCCACAACAGGGCCCAAGATAACCTAAGTCAAACCAGCCCAAATTGGGATCCTAGCCACACATTGACTCTACCACTACACCTATAACCTTAACACTAACCTAAGGGAACCATAAGCCATATCACTAAGTCATTTAGTGACCCAAGTTGACCGAAGTCAACCCTAAACCTTAAATTGGTCAAACTCACACCTAAAGACCCAATTAATCCAAGTGGGGCACCACCATGGCCCAACCCAAGTTGGGTGGTGCCATGGGGTCCATGACCTTCAAATGGGGTCAGCCCACTCACCATGTTGACCAAGTCAACCCCAAAAGTCAATAAGTCAACAAAAGGCTTAAAGGAAGAAAGAAGAAACCAAATCCACTTCCCATGGGCTAGGCCCACAAGCCAAAGCCCAAGACCAGCCTAAAGGGTCAATGACAGCCCCTGCCCTCCTGAAAATAGAGAGAGAATGCATGCATGGGGGGCAATTTAGACTTTTTGGAGGAAACGAGGAGAGAGAAAAGGAGAAGAGAAGAAATGGTGGCCATGTGGCCCTCCTTCTCTCTGCCCAAGCACTTGACTGAGCTCCTCAGCGTTATTCCTGCAAGGTGGAGGGATTTTGGGACACCTGGTGGCCAGGAGGAAATTCCAAAGCTTGGTCGACCACCCCCATTAACTCCAACTCCTCCCACAGCCACACCCAGCTAAAAGCAAGCCCATCAACACCTTCAGTGAGCTCAGGAAAGTGGATATCGAAATATGGAGCACAATATTTGCTGGAGAATCAAGGAATCGGGCTAGTTCGTCGGAGCAAGCGTCGTCCATGGAGCACCGCCACCGCACGCGCCGCCAAGCCCGACCCTAGGTCTGTTTCACATTACCTCACCCCCTGCAAGCTTTCTAGATCATTTAGGTGAGACATAGGGCTCAATCGAGCCCGATACCATGGGAGAATGTGTGAAAAATGTCGAGCTTTTCTTCTTGATCGGGTTCGCCGGAGGAGCCGCCTCCGGCAGCCTCACTGCCGGGAAACGCTAGCCACCACCTCAACGAAGGTGGTGGCAATAATCGCCGGCGGTGGCGCCGGACCAGGTGGCCGAAATTTGCCAACAAACATGGCCCAGGAAGAAGAGATCTCAATCGTTGGCTTCTTTGGGACGATGAACAGATGCCGTTCGTTTTTATCCCGGGTTAATTATTAATACTGATTTAATGAACAATAAAATTTATGTCACATATTTACAGTGTTCTTTCATGTTAAAAATAGGCATCTTAAATGCAATTTCAGAACCAGACATCAACATGAAAATTGTAGGCCTTGGTCTTACCTTTATTTGTCCCTCCTAAACTTGAGATTTGGAGCAGTAGGACTCCTTGTAGGTCCATTCTTTTAAAACTGGTCCTAGGCTATGGCAGATTTTCAAAAGTGTGCCCAGGAAAAACTATAAGTCCTCATGACATGAGATTTTGGTCATGCATGTGACAACGTTATACCTTGACACTGACCAAAAATTGGAATTTTGGAAAAATATTTTCTATAGTATTTGGTAAAATACTCTTATTTAAATTAATTGAATATTTGGAGAAATACAACTCCACATGGCCCCAAATTTTGGTGGCATGTCCACTGGGTCAATGTTAGACCATGGTAGAAATTTCAGTCTCTTTTGATCCATTCATGTTGGGGTAATCCCACTTGCATGAGAAAGGTAGGTTTAAGTTTGGGGTGCATATAGTAAATTTAGCAAAATGAGAAATTCAGCCCATTTAAAACATTGCATGCATGATCATGAAACTCTGAATAAAAGTTTTTATGGGTGAAATATACCTCCCACAGGAAGAATGAGATTTTTGGGATCAAAATCACATTAAATGGAATAAAAATTTGAAAGCAAGGCCAATGATGATATTAAATTCTCAAATTTTGCCACAAGCTTAAATGGCTCATAGATTATCTCTGGAAATATTTATGGGGCTGTTGGAGAAATTTATCTTGAAATTTAGGTAGAATTGTCATTTTTCCCATTATGTAAATTAATTAAAATATAAGATAATTTTTGTTGAAATAATTTGGAAAATTTTGCAGTGACGTATATATATGATATAATTCTTTGGTAATTTTCTGAGAATTTTTGGAAGTCCCAGTATGATGAAAACCATAAAAATGGCATTTTAGTAATAATGGTATTTGGAATATTTGTTACGTCAAATGACTGTTTAGGACTTTAAAATTCTGTATTTAGTTTGATTTTATAATTATAAATCTCCAGTAATTTTCCCAAAATTTGTGGTGGTAGATATTCTATATTTCATTTGGAAAGTATGCAAATTGTGATTTTGTTGTTAAATGAAAATTAAATTCTAATTTCATGGGAAAATTGGGAAATCTGGTGGGCAGCCATATTTTACTTCATAGAACACTTGATAAAATTCTTAAGAAGAATGAATCAATATAAGTAGTACATCATGTGAAATGTGATATATGCCACACTATTAAAGGAATTAATTTAGGCACTTAATCACTTAGAGAAATAGTAAAATCCTAAATAGTCAACATCATACACCATACCAATCCATGAAAATTAATTAGTGGCTTTTGGCCCAAGGGATTAGAAGTTCTACTATACGGGTCAACATTAAGTCTTTGGTGCGTATAACAAAAATATAACACATAATACTGGGACCCACATGGGATACGATGGTAGGCTGAGTTGGGAACTATATTGGGAAGACAAATCCTGGATGGAGTCCAATAGGTCACTTCTTGATAACGAGTGGTAGAGTGCAAAACCCCAATGATAGTGACTAGAACGGAGATCGACGGAAGACCGCCGCTCTCCTGATAATACTCTAAATTATTATGTTTGTCAAGAGTAACAATGAAAGTTGGTATGGTTAAGTGATAGACATTAACAAAAGTAAATAGCCTAGAGAAAGGGAGCTTTGGGATTCAGCGCATCGTAGTTCCTAATGCCCCTGAGAGCCCTTCATCGGGCAGTCCTGAGATCAACCCTAAACTGCTAGGTGTAACTAACACTAGATAAGAGTAGTCTAATAGGTTAGGACATTGTGGTTCATTCTCACTCGTGATGGGTTTGAGGGATTCTGGATGAAGGCACTATGTGCAATCTCACCCGTTATGGATTTGAGGGATTTGGAATAAAGGCACTAATGTGCAATCTCACCCGCGATGGGTTGGAGTGATTCAGGACGGGTTGGTCCTGTAAGCTGGAGGCTCGGGTTGGAATATCTTGCATGTGCATAAACTTGTGGCAGGTCATGCGGTACTGGGCCAATCATCACATCGATGGTAGTACGGTGGCTTTGACGAGGTGTGATGGTTTGAGGGGTCAGTGAGTTGTTTTACGCTGTGGTCTGGAGGACAATCCCTGAAAATGCACACTCGACCAAAACGACTGGTGGGTAGCCAGCAAATAGTACACAGAGACTCTAGAGTGCACCTAGGATGTGTACAGAGGCGTATGAGAGGTCTAGGCCTGGTAGTGTGATACCCGCCTAGGAGTGGAGACGCCCGCTCCACTACTGCCGTAGCCACAACGGTGGTACCAGAGAGTGATGCTAACTACAAAAAGTGGGAACTAAAGGTTTGTGATCACAGAGTTGTGTGTGCGAGTTGCACTTGCATGAAGCATAAAACGCACGCATATCATATATTCATATGCACCATAGATTCTTATCATATAAATTAGTATGGGTTTTTTTATATGATAAGTTATATTTCTGGAAACCTTAACTTGTAAGTTTGTATGGGAATTCATATAAGTTAAGGTACTTCTATGATGGTAGTAGTAGCTCATTATACTTGTTGTCTTTTCATTATACTTATAAGTTTGTACTGCTCTTTACTTGTTTCTGTTCAGCTCCGCTTACTTTTCTTGCACTATATATATATAACTACTAGAGTAGGAATATTTGTTATATATGTACTCTTAGTATAACTCCACTGTCACATGCTTCCCTTTGTTACACCCCTTGTTGTCCTCCGTTTCGTCCTCCCTCCCGGTGCCTAGGAGTTGCGGGGGCGAGGTATGGAGGAAATGACATAGTCTTTTTGACTAACGGTCGGTTTGACCAATCATTTTAGGAGCTCGAGGAGAGGGAGTACCAGCAGCACGAGGTGGCAGTACGTGAGGAGCCGATATCACCACTACCTACTACTACTGTAGCCCGGCGTTAGCTGGGACGCGTCTTTTGATGATAGTGTAGCTTCCGCATGTTGTCATTTATGAGAGAGATATTTGTCATTATGTACTGGGAATAAGCCCTTTTCTCTATTTTGATGAGCTCATTATAGACTGATGTACTCATATTTCTTTTATGTGATAGTGTTCTGACTTGTGGACTAGTGTTTGTTTTATACTACTTTCTCTCTTTTGGCCGAACAGGTTATATGAACGTACTAGCTAGCAGGATCGTCGTGTTGCGGTGTCGGCTAACCCGTGTGTTAGTACCACCGTAAGATGACGATTTTGGGCATAAGACTGGGTTAACTCCTAGGTAAGGATAGGAGTCTTACACGCCAAATTCCATAAATTCTTCCTCCACAAAGACATCGAGATCGTCTTCCTGCGAAGGGGCCTCAAATCGCTCCTCCCCGTTCTTCACGGTGAAGATAATTTTTCTTTTTCTTTTTGCTCAGCTCGCCGAACATAGAATTTTTTTGAGTAAGTTTTTTTTTCATATAGGGGAGCAATTGATTCCCGCAAAACTGCCATTCGCGGACACGAGATTATTCCCCGACCCCCTAGCATGCGAGAAGGCTGCGGCTACAACCTGCTGAGATGAGCTGGATTCATCCATGCCCTCATCCAGGAAGAAACGACCTAATCCTGTGGGGTCGAGCTCGCCCCATCACCATCAGCCGCAAAAGAAGATGAAGAATGCTATGGTGGTCCCCTGGGCGAGACATCATCAACAACAACAACAACAAAAGCCTAAATACATGAGCTCGCCTGAGACCACCACGGATGGGTCACCGGAGAGCCCGATGAAGGAGATTTCGGGCAAGGTGTAAGGGGTGGCGAGTCCTCTGCTCACCCCGCTGCGAAGAAGGCGGTCAGGGAGCCAGGCGCGCCAAAGGGCCACCCCTTCTTTGGCTTCGAGGAAAGGTGGAAAGACTCGACTGGCGAACCCATGTTCCAGTGGGACGAGCTGGTCCACCTAGTCTCCATCTCCACCATTCACCCTTCCTGGACTGATCGCCAGCTCCCTACCTGCCGCGCCTATGTGCTAGGCTTCAGCCTCTATGGTCGTGAGGATGCCGAGGCCTATAAGGGTATGACCCTGCGGTAGCTTGGCCACCAAGGCATGCAAGCCCATATGCGGGCCATGGAGCTGCATCATATGATAATCTGCCGCAGTTTCAACCTCAGCAACCACCTGCACAAAGCCGAGCAGGCATGCAACGTCACCAAGGACAAGGCCGTCGACCTGGCGAGGCAGCACGACATCGCCGAGAACTTACTCGCCCAAGCCGTCGGCGGGCTGGTAAGTACAGGGTTGCTTCTTTCTCTTTTTACTTAGGATTTTCCTGTCTTCTTCGTTACAAGTTTTTTTACCCTTTTAATTTTTCAGGACGTCAAGGCCGCTGATGAGTCGCAGGCTCATGCTGCGGTCCTAGAAGAGGAGAACAACTAGCTGCGGGCCCTCTCCGCCGAGCTGGAGGCTTGCATTGCCGGGCTGGAGGAGGAGAACGGGGCGCTGAAAGAGAAGAACAAGGGCCTCCATGGCGAGGTCCTCCGCCAAGCAGAAATCTTTTTCCCCCGGGCAACAGCAAACCCCCCTTCCCGTACAAGAGACCAAGGATCTTTGGCGAGGCCGAGGTCATTGTGTTAGAAAGTAGAGAAAAGAAGCGAAAAGTAGAAGACAAGCGAATAAACTTTTGAATAATTGAAATTTTATTATCCAAAAAAGATATCATTTACAAAGGTATGGCCTCCCTTATATAGAATGGAGGAGATAAGAAAGAGAGTATACAAACAATGTGGGACTAAACATTTACAGTACTGAGTGGCTAGAACAACGGAGACCGCATAGGCCGCGCGGTTAGACAGATGGGCTAACCGCTCGGCAACTCCAGCAGGATAGAACAGGCCGCAGAGGAAGACCGATAGACCGCCCGGTCTCCAGGCACCAGAGAGACCGCCAGACCGCTCGGTCAACAAACCGCTGGAACAGACCGCTAAGCCGCCCGGTCTAATACTTCAACACTCCCCCTCAAGCTGGAGCATAGATATCAATCATGCCCAGCTTGTCACAAATGCGGAAGAAGGAAGTAGAAACCGGCTTGGTGAAGATATCTGCCAACTCCTTGTCAGAGGTGACAAAAGGAGTACAAATCTGTTTCTTCAAAATCTCCTCCCGAATGAAGTGACAGTCAACCTCTATATGCTTCGTTCTCTCATGGAAGACCGGATTCCTGGATATGTGTATAGCGGCCTTGTTGTCACAGAACATAGGGAGAGGACAATCATATACCTCGCCCAGGTCAAGCATGAGAGCCCGCAACCATTTTAACTCACACGTAGTTGACGCCATACTCCGGTATTCTGCTTCGGCACTGGATCTGGAAACAACTGACTGTTTCTTGCTCTTCCAACTTACGAGATTACCTCCAACAAAGGTACAAAAACCTGACGTGGATTTACGATCGCCTTTGTCATCTGCGTAACTGGAATCTGAGTAGGCCTCAACCCTCAGATGGCCATTCTTCTGGAAGAGTAACCCTCTGCCCGGTGCTGCTTTGATATACTCTAAAATCTTCAGGGCGGACTGAAGATGACACTCCCTGGGAGCTTGCATAAACTGACTGACCTTTCCTACAGCGTAGGCGATGTCGGGTCGAGTCACCGTGAGATAGATGAGTTTGCCTACCAAACGTCTGTACCGTGTGACATCAGATAGAGGAGGCGATTCATCCGTCCACGTCTTGTCCTCTCCAACAGCCATGGGAAGATGAGCTGGTTTGACACCTGTCAAGCCTGCTTCTTGAAGAAGATCAAGGGCATACTTCCGTTGAGAGAGAACCAAGGAGTCAGGCTTCCGAGAGATTTCTATCCCCAAAAAGTATTTTGGAGAGCCCATATCCTTCGTGACCAAGTGCTGACGGAGGTGCTTCTTCGTCAAGTCCACCCCATCTTGGTCATCACCAGTAAGGAGAATATCATCCACATATACGGCTAAAACCACCAGTCCCGAGGCCGTTTTGCGAATGAACAATGAGTGATCAGCCGAACTCCTTTGAAAGCCGATGGTTGCCACAATACCACTGAATTTTTCGAACCATGCCCGAGGGCTCTGCTTTAGGCCATAAATGGCCTTCTTCAAATGACAGACACGTGTCTCCCCCTGAGCAACATACCCAGGAGGTTGCTCCATATAGACGTCCTCCTGAAGATCGCCATAGAGAAAGGCATTCTTCACATCAAGCTGGGAAATAGCCCAAGCCCGGTTAACGGCCACAGAAAAGAGAACCCGGATTGTGCTGAGGCGAGCAACCGGAGAGAAGGTATCAAAGTAATCAACGCCATAAGTCTGAGTAAAGCCCTTGGCCACCAGCCGGGCTTTGTAGCGATCCACAGTGCCATCGGGGCGAAATTTCACAACAAAGACCCAGCGACAGCCAACCACATCAGTGCCCACGGGAGGAGGAACCAGAGTCCAGGTACCCCGTTCAGTAAGAGTAGCCATCTCCTCATCCATGGCAGACTTCCAATGAGGGAGAGCGAGAGCCTCCTGGTAGGTACGGGGAGTAGAAGTAGCAGAGATAGCCAAGGCAAACGACCTGCGAGAAGGAGAAAGCTGATCATAAGAAACAACAGCCGTGAGCAGGTGTTGAGTACATGCCCGCACCCCTTTGCGAAGGGCAATGGGAACATCCAGATCATCGGGAGCGTCGGCGACAGGAGCGTCAGCGACCGGAGCGTCCGTGGCGGAGAAGGCTGGCCCGGGACTAGAGAGAGATGGCAGCGGAGAGGAGGGTGGATGGGTGGGTGGGGAGACGGACTGGGAAGGAGTGGGTGGAGGAGGAGACGAAGGTGGGAAAACGTGAAGAGGGGTGGAAGAAACGGAGATATCAGAAGGAAGAGAAGGAAGAGAAGAGGAAGGAGAGAAATAGGAAGCATTTTCGAAAAAAGTCACATCTGCGGAGACAAACTGCTTGCGGAGAAGGGGGTCAAAGCAGCAATAGCCTTTTTGAGTGGTAGAGTACCCCAAAAAGACACACTTGGTGGAACGGGGGGAAAGCTTGTCGCGGGTAGCGGAGGGAGCGTGAACAAAGGCCGTACAGCCAAAGACACGGAGAGGAAGAGGAAAAGGTTCCTGGTGGGGGTAGAGAAGGGAGAAGGGAGTCCGGCCGTGGAGGACCGTGGAGGGAATGCGATTGATGAGATAGCAAGCGAGAAGCACAGCGTAGCCCCAGTAGGAGCGAGGGACGTGCATCTGCGTCATGAGAGTACGCGCAACATCAAGCAGGTGACGGTTTTTACGCTCCGCCACCCCATTCTGTTGGGAGGTGTAAACACAAGTCGTTTGATGAATGAGGCCGTGTTGGTGAAAGAACGCGGAGAACTCATGAGACAGATATTCCTTGGCATTATCAGAACATAAGACCTTAATAGAAATAGCAAATTGAGTCTTAATCATAAAGTAAAAAGATTGCCAAACAGAAAATAGCTCAGAGCGATCCTTTAATAGATACACCCAGGTACATCGAGTAAAATCATCGATAAAGGTGACAAAATAGGAACTGCCCCTACCAACTGTGAGGGTAGGAGCAGGACCCCAAACATCAGAATGAATAAGATCAAAAATGCGAGAGGAGCCACGGCCTTGCTTCGGTGGGAAGGAGGAGCGATGATGTTTGCCAAGCTGACACGCATCACAGTTGAGCGGAGAACTGGTGGGAGGTAAGTGGGGCAGAAGCTGACGAATGAGCCGAGGAGGAGGATGTCCAAGACGAAGATGCCACTGAAGGAGATCGGTGGAGGAGGAGTAGGCAGAAAGAGCTGAAACATCGTCGAGGAAGTAGAGGCCGCCGCTCTCAGTCCCAGTAGCAATCGTCCGCTGGGTCCTCGGGTCCTGAAAAGAACAAGTAGTGGGAGTGAATAAAACGGAGCACTGAAGTTGCCGGCATAAAGTAGTAACTGATAACAAATTGCACGGGAACTTCGGGACATAGAGGGTATCCTCCAAGCAAAGCGAAGGAGTGAGTGGAACCATGCCCGTCCCATGAACCGGAGACGGGGAACCATCCGCCACACGAACAGGGGGTAAGCGGTCATGGGTCTCAAGACGGGAGAAGCAATGAGGGTTGCCCGTCATATGATTGGTGGCACCGGAGTCAATCAGCCATTTACCTTGGGTAACGACGTGGGCACTACCTGACGTCGTGGCCACAGAGGCAGACGGCCTAGAAGAGGCGGAGGCCGAAGAAGGAGCATCACCAGAAGGGCGAAGATGAGGATGTTTCGGCCAGCAGCGGTCAACAGTATGGCCAGTACGACCACAGTGAGAGCAGAAGAACCGGGAGGAACCCCGTCCGCCAGAGGAGCCACGGCCACTAGGGCCCCCCCGCTGAGCTTGGTGAGCAAAGGAGTCCTGGGAAGGGGGGGAGGCCAACAGAGGCCGCTGGAGGAGCGAAGTAACGGCGGCAATGCGAGCCGCAGTGGCATCCAAAGTAGGAGATTCCGCCTCACCCAAGATCTGCTGGCGGATCATATCATAAGAGTCGGGAAGACGAAGAAGATAACAAACAACTAGGAGTTCCTGGAAGTGTTTGTGCTGGTCGGCCAAGTCCGCGGAGAAGGGGCGATTCTGGAGGATTTCAGCCCCAAGAGCCTGAACCTGCTGATAAGCCGCAGCTGGGGACATGGAAGGGCGGGCGAAGAGGTCCGCATCGAGAGTATAAATGCGGGACGTCTGGCCCCCCTTAGAATAGAGAGCAGCGAGGTGAAGCCATGCGGCCTTCACCGTCTCATCATGGCGAATGACGGGAAGGCACTCATCAGAAAGGCTGTTGGCCAGCCAGGTGCGAACAAGAGCATCACTCGCATCCCAGTCATCAAACTCAGGAGAGGTGCGAGGAGGAGGGTCATCGGTGAGGTGATGACGCTTGCGTTGAGAACG
Source organism: Platanthera guangdongensis (assembly GCA_039583875.1). Taxonomy (NCBI): domain Eukaryota; kingdom Viridiplantae; phylum Streptophyta; class Magnoliopsida; order Asparagales; family Orchidaceae; genus Platanthera; species Platanthera guangdongensis. Next base: position 219,426,310 of record CM077158.1, on the reverse strand, counting down.
AAGGAGAAAGGTGAAAGAAACACTCCAATCGGGATAGTTGGAGCCAACAAGCTTGGACAGAGTGCCAAGGTTGCCCGAAGGAGGAGGAGGAGAAGGAGCTGCAGGAGTAGTGATGAGACCGGAGGTAGTCATAGAACCCGGCAAGCAGAAGAAGCCGCGCGAACGGAAGCGGTTAGAAAACAGACGAAGCCGCGCGAACAGAAGAGAGGAGAAGAGCTGATGACCGCGACCAAGATGCGGGTGAGAAAGGAACAACCCGCACGGTCAGGCAGATCACAGCAGCAAGCCGCGAGTAGAGAGACAACACACACGGATAGGGACAGACCGCAACGACTAGGAAGTCGGAGCGGGAGGAAAGAACAAGGAGCGCGGCGACAAGGAAACAGGTCGCGGCGACAAAGAGCAGTAGGAGAAGAGAAGAAGAAGCAAGCCGCGCGAACAGGGCAGCGGACAAAAACAAGCCGCGCGGATAGAAACAAGCCGTGCGGACAGAGAGAAGCCAAGTCGCGAAGCAAGTCGCAGAATGCGGAAAACAAGCCGCGAACAACAGAGAGCGCACAGAATCAGAGGGAAATGACCGTGTGCTCTGATACCATGTTAGAAAGTAGAGAAAAGAAGCAAAAAGTAGAAGACAAGCGAATAAACTTTTGAATAATTGAAATTTTATTATCCAAAAAAGATATCATTTACAAAGGTATGGCCTCCCTTATATAGAATGGAGGAGATAAGAAAGAGAGTATACAAACAATGTGGGACTAAACATTTACAGTACTGAGCGGCTAGAACAACGGAGACCGCATAGGCCGCGCGGTTAGACAGATGGGCTAACCGCTCGGCAACTCCAGCAGGATAGAACAGGCCGCAGAGGTAGACCGATAGACCGCCCGGTCTCCAGGCACCAGAGAGACCGCCAGACCGCTCGGTCAACAAACCGCTGGAACAGACCGCTAAGCCGCCCGGTCTAATACTTCAACACATTGAAAGGCTGCGGATCAACTCGATTGAGTCCTCCGAGTGCACCCTTCAGATGATGAAAGACACAGGGGTGTTGGTGGAGGGCTGCGAGGACATCACGACCCGATAGCTTATGCCGAGTCTGTTCCTGCCGACGCCGCTTAGCGAGAAGGAGGATAGCTTTGACCTGATCTTCATGAAGGGCTTCAAATACGACCTGTCTGGAGGAGTGGGAAAAGTACGCCAGTCCGGGGGGGGAAGGCGAGAGCTGACCCCCCTACTTTTTCTCCTATGTAATTTTCTCCTCCTCGTTTTTATAATCTAGCCTAGGCGAGTTCTCCCTTGTGTAACAAATTCATAGTTAATGTAAAGTAGATTTTTCTAACTTCTTTTTCTTGAACCTCTTTACTGTGATGCATTCGCCCATGAGTTTTCCTCCTTGATTGATCTCGCTACGATAGAACTCGCCGTTAGAATGGGTGTTAGGACTCATATCCGTGAACAGACCATGAGAGCTCTACCACCCCAGGCAATCCCAAGGTAGACCATTTACTGCGCTGGACTCATCACCTCTCAGTTCGCACATGAATTGCCTTTCTTGTCATTGTCAAACAAAAACCAAACGATTTCACAAGTAAAACCTGAAGTTGGTAGAATGCACCGCTGGAGCTCGCCCTCTTTGCCAGATGCTGAGAACTCGGCTCGCCACCAATCTGCCAAGTTGACTCGAGAGCTCCGACTCGCTTGGGATAACGTTTCTCCCCCTATCCTTAGGAAAGAGGCCAGACTTTTCAAGTAACTTCTGGAGAGCGTAGGACTTCCTCGAGTGAGATCCAGCCCTGCCAGCTAGGTGAGATCATGGAAGCAGGATCTGCCCGGGTGAAAGTGCAGCTAGATCTGATATACTCTAGAGGGGGGTGAATAGAGTATATGGTGCTTGAAAACTTTTTAGAACAATTGTTGCAATGTGAGTAAGCAGGGAAGCAATGAATAAATCTAATCACAGAACTAAACTAATCATAAGCTAATCACAGAACAATCACAGCCAGAAACAAAAATAAAGACAAGCAAGCCAGAAGACACAAGGAAATATAGTGGTTCCCCTAAACTTGGGTACATCCACTCTTCTACCACCCTAGGTAGGAATCCACTGCAGGATGAGTTGATCAGGTGTCCTGGGCACCAATGAGCTTTTGATAAGGTGCTCAAAAACCAAAGCAGATTTTTTGATCAGGTGTCTTGCCACCAATGAGCTTTTGACAAGGTGCTCAAAAACCAAGTTCAAACTTTTGAAGGAAGTTTGAGAAACCCTTTACAGAGATGGGGGTGAGAGAGTGATGGAAGTCTTCTCTTTCTCAGATCAGCTGAGAAGACTATGTGGATTTGATGGTGTTAAAGCTCCCCCTGAGTTCTTGAGATGATCAGGAAAAGAAGCTTTGCTTTAGGGTGATAGGCCTTCAGAAGTTGAGCTCCAGCAAGAGATGATCTCAGCAACAGCTGAAATGTTAGGTGTCTGGAGTCTTGAAATATGTTGACCTTGAACACTTTAGACAAGAGAGATCTGAGGATTTCAGAAAATTTGATCTCCTTGGATGTGTGTTCTTGAGAATTCTTTGAGACAGAGAATATTTTGTTCTTGTTCTTAAGATTACTGATGTCTATCTTTCTGTCTGTCTGTGTGTATCTATATAAGAGATTCAAAAAATTCTTTTCTTTTATTCTCTGGTACTGAATAGAAAAACATCCTCTGTCAAGAATAGCCGTTGGTCTGCATTAATTGCATCCTTAATTGCAAAAAGTCTTCTGGAGGAAAGTCCATAGAAATATTCCTTGAAAATCCCTTGAAACTTGGTCCAGAAATAAATGAAAACGGCTAGAAAATCTTCTTAATTAAATGCAGAATAACTCCTTAACTGATCTGAATTTGAATCTTGAAACATCCTTGAAGTTATCTGAAAACGTCGAACTGAGCTCTGCTATCGTCGAACTGAGCTCAGCGATATGGATTTATAATGCAACAAAATTTCGTCGATCTGAGCTCGAAGATCGTCGAACTGAGCTCAGAGATAGAGACCCAAAGCTGACTCAAGATCGTCGAACTGAGCTCACCGATTGTCGAATGGAGTTCGACGATTTGATGAAGTTGAGCTCAGCGATCGTCGAATGGAGTTCGACAATCTGTCGAAGTTGAGCTATACGATCGTCGATCGGAGTTCGACGAATCGTCGTGCTGAGCTCGACGATATGACTTAGTCTCAAACTGAAAAAGTCTTGGTCTTGAGGGCAGCTTCCAAACTTAGACATCTAACCCTTAGACTCAATTCTAATTGACCTTTTGAGCTATACAGGAGGTCAAACATTGGTTTCCTAGAGACATAGTGATCCTAACCGAAATTAGTAATAGGGTGTTCCAACAATCTCCCCCTATTTGGGTTAGGATTACTATTTACAAAGTTTCGAAAAATTAAGTAACATACATGCAGCAATACAGAAAAACAAAAAGCTGGACATTGCAGAACCACAGAGATATATATATCATCCCAGATAATAACCAGAAGTTAAGATGATTATCACCTTACATAATCATTTCTTTTCCTTGCCTTTAATGAGTTTGATTTCTCTGTTGGGGTTGAGGGCTTCCTTCTTTGATCTAGTATCATCTGCTGCACCTAAAGTGGTTCGCTGTTTGGGCCTGGGAACTACAGCTTTAGGATGCAGTTCCATGTACCTGTCAAAATCAAAAAATTTGCTTGACCCATATTTTTCCAACTCTTTCTTTCTCTGTTTAGACATTGTAGAGATGTTAGAGGAATCTCTTCCTTGCTCTTTAGCTTTTTTGATCTGATCTAGTGCAGCAAGTTCTTTCATCCTTGCAGTCCAAGCAGTTGGATTATTCTCAGGGTCTTCAAAAGGTACTGGTGGCTCATATCTATTAGAAGGATTGTCCTGAGGAGGCCTGGATGAAACAGTTTCCTTCAACTTATAGGGAAAAGGACCAGAGGTGGTGTCAGAAGAAATTTGTCCTTCCCTGGAGTATGGATGTTGCCTTGAGTATCCCTTAGAGTAAACCTGGACTTCTCTTTGATTGCCTCTGTATCCTCCTTTCCTGGATTGAGAACCCCTGGGCTGGCTTCCCCTATGATACGATCTAGCATGAGGCTGATAGGGGGTTTGGCTTCTAGTAGGGGGTTGAGCAGCAGAACTTCCACCTGCACCTGCATCAGGAGGAGGTGGTGGAGGAGGATGAGAATGTTGGAATTGAGAAGAGCCCTTTTCATATTTCCTTTTCTTTTTCATTGCTTTGAGTTGATTCTTTGAGTACTACATCCAGTGCTCAGTGATGGGGCAATCATGAAGAATATAGTATGGTATATCATTATTATCCTTGACCTTGGCAGGAGGTACTCTCTTCATGGCTTTGCTCCTTGCCTTTCTCTTCCTGGCAATGGTAGCAGAAGAATCATCAGAGTCTGTTCTGAACTCATCACTTTCAGAACTCTGATCATCATACAGGGCATCAATCTTCTTCATCAAATCTTTCTTAAGCTGGATTGAAGCAGGTACAGAACTGGTAGCAGGAGTTGAGGCAGTAGCAGTAGTGACAACAACAGATACAGAAGTTGTTGCAGCAGATAGTGAAGGTGTGGCAGTTGAAGTTGAAACAGTAACAACAGCAGCAGATACTATAGGTTCTGGAGAAGTAACAACAGCAGCAGCAACAGTTTCACTAACAGTAATATCAGCAGTAGAAATATCAGCAGAAAATTCAGAAGGCTCAAACTCATGTGCCTCTGTCATAAGGATCTCCTTAGGAATTGGGTCATCAGCAGTATCAGCAATATTATCAACAGAATTTTCAATAGCAGGAGTAGCAGCAGCATGGACTGAGTCAACAAAAGAAGTGATGATGCTGGGGTCACAGCAAGAGAAAGGCACAAGGGCCTTGGATAGATCCTCTGGGGGCTGGATAGCAATTGTCTCTGGAAGACAAGCTTCCTCTGACAGACATCTGAAATATATAGGATCAAATTCTGAGAGCAAAGACCTGAGGTCTATTGCAAAGACTACAGCAGGAGGAACTGGATCTTGAGACACAGCAGCAGGAGCAGCAGTAACAGGAGCTGAAGAAACAGTAATAGCAGCAGCAGCAGACAGGCTCACTGAAACAGCAAGAGCAGCAGCAGGCAGACTCACTTCATAGGGCATCTCCCCCTGCCTAGATTCAGACATGGCTGGATCAAGGCACACTACTGAAGGGGCTGCCTGAGGGAATAGAGAGGAAAGCCTGGCAGAGAGGGCTGCCACTAACAGGAATAATGGAGCCAAGGAGGTCTCCAAGAGAAGAGATAGCCTGGGGGCTAGCAGTTCATAAATCCTGTCAGCAAGGGCTGGAATATCTACTTGCTCAGTAGTGACTGGAGTAGAGGTAGAGGATGGAGGAGTAGCTGTTGGTGATGGTAGTGGAGAGCTGGAGTAGTGGGGAAGGGATGGTTGAGGTGTGGGTAAGGTGGTGATGGAGGACAGTGGGATGGAGATGGAGGGTGTGAAGGAGGGTTGGCCAATGATCTCTTGCAGAAGATCTTGATAAGATGTTGAGGATGAGGGTAGCTCGGGAGGAGAGGATGGTGAGTCATCCATAAAGGAATGATCAATGAGGGTGAAGGAGGGAATGGAGGGTGATGAAGTGGCAATGACTGTTGGAGGGTAGGTGAATAATGGATGGAATTGTTCTTCTGTGGTTGGAAGAGTAGGGATTGGAGAAGGTGTAGATGTTGGAGAGGGGCTGGAGATGATGATGGTGGATGAACTTTGAATGGTAGATGGAATGGGAAGAGATGGAATTGGAGGAGGAGGAGGAGAAACATCAGCAGGAAGGTCATCTGCAGGGGCAGAGACCTGTGGGGAAGTGACTCTGAGAGTCCTGGTGCCTGAAGGAGTGCTGGAGGAGGGCCTGCTGGGCTTAATGATCTGTCTGTCCCATTTACCAAAAAGGGCATAAGACAGTCTTTTGGATGCATTAATGTGGATTCCAGAGGAGACCAGCAATGTAGGGCATCTATTCTGCAGAAACACAACTAGAATTCTTCCAAAGTTTACAAAACTTTTGTTGATTTTCTTCTTAATGAGGTCAAAGAAGACCTCTCCCCAATTCAGGTTCTTCCTGTCTACTAGGGCTCCCATTAGGCAGAGCTGATACCTGGAGATTGTATCATGAGCAGAGTGCTTAGCCAGTAGGACTTTCCCAACTACATCAGCCAGGAATCTGTATTCTACAGAAAGATTCTTTTTCAATAGCTTGCTAGGGTTAGCCTCAGAATGACCCATTATGGAAAGCAAGTCAGCAAACTCTTCTCCAGACAAATCAGTAGAATCTCCACCAGTTCTCAACTCAAAAACCTCTGTTAGAATTGCTGGGGTCAAAGGTACCTGAGTGCCAGAGATGGATCCAACAATGGTGTTGTTGTCTTGATTGTGGGCAGTGTAGACCCATTCCTTAATTTCATCAGCAGCAAGCTTAATCCTTGTAGTCATGATTGCAGCCAGTTTTTGCTCTTTGAATAACTCTAAGATATCCTGAAAAACCTGGTCTGTTGTGCTGAAGGAGTCCATGTCAATGTCGAAGCCAGCATCAAATTTCATGGCGGTGAGAACAGCAACAGACACAGCCATAGTTACCTGCAAAGATTCAACAAACAAAACGACCAAGTGCAGAAATGTTTGGAGGGAAAGAAAGTTTTTGCAGAGAAATCGAAAGCGCAAAGGAGAACGACGGCGAAAAATGAATTTTATATTAGGGTTCGACGCAGAAATGGAAAGATCGTTGAACTCAGTTCGACGATCGAGGCTTCTAAAGGAATCTGAATAGTCTTCAACATCGTCGATCTCCGTTCGACGATATTGGAGAGCATCGAGCTCTGTTCGACGATCGTTCAGAGAACAAAATCGTCGAGCGTCGTTCGATGATCGTTGACTGGAGGAGATAGTGCAGACTATCTGAGAACCGCTGAACTCAGGTCGACGATTTCGGAAATCGTCGAGCTCCGTTCGACGATCTGGGGGAAAATCGTCGAGCGCAGTTCAGAGATCAGAAAAACTCTAGACACTAAGAAAAATCAAGATGTTTGCCTAGTCTTGGTCAATTTTTAAGCTTTCAAAATCTTGGATATTATTTAAGACTTCCTCCATCTAACATTCCTAACTGATTTAGGAAGAAGGTGTGTTTCTTTTCATCCAAGGGCTTGGTGAAAATATCACCCCTTTGTAAATCAGTTGGGATATATTGTAGTTCAATTTTATTCTTTTCAACATTATCCCTTAAGAAATGATGCCTAATCTCTATGTGTTTTGTCCTACTATGGAGGAATGAATTTTAAGCTATAGAAATAGCACTGGTGTTATCACAAAAGATTTTAGACTTCTCTAAGTTGTAGCCATAGTCTAGGAGTTGGTTTTGAATCCACAAGATTTGTGAACAACAACTACCTGCAGCCATATATTCAGCTTCAGCAGTTGAAGTTGACACAGAAGTTTGTTTCTTACAAAACCAAGAGACAAGTCTGTCACCAAGGAACTAACAAGTTCCACTGGTGCTTTTCCTGTCAATTCTGCATCCAGCATAATCAGCATCAGAAAATCCAGTTAAATCAAATGCTGAATCTTTTGGATACCAGAGACCTAGATTTGGACATCTTTTAACATACCTGAGAATCCTCTTTACTAATGTTAGGTGTGACTCTCTAGGGCTTACTTGGAACCTAGCACATATACATGTAGCAAACATTATATCTGGTCTACTTGCTATAAGGTACAGTAAAGAGCCAATCATTGCTCTATATGTTGTTTGATCAACAGGTTTCCCATGTTCATCAGCATCCAATACATCATTAGTAGGCATTGGCGTTTTCATACAAGATGCTTCAGACATGCCAAATTTCTTAACCAATTCATTTGCATACTTGGTTTGAGAAATAAAGATGCCTTCAGCATGTTGCTTGACTTGCAATCCTAGGAAGAAGGATAGCTCACCCATGCTACTCATTTCAAATTTAGAATGCATTAGGTTGGAGAACCTTCTGCACAATTTTAAGTCAGTAGAACCAAAAATAATATCATCTACATAAATCTGCACTAGTAGGGTATGAGACTTATGGGTTCTAATGAAGAGAGTTTGGTCTACTCTACCCCTTATAAATCCATTTTCCAAGAGAAAGCATGCTAGGGTCTCATACCATGCTCTAGGAGCTTGCGTGAGACCATATAATGCTTTGTTCAATCTAAAAACATAATCAGGATAAGTTGTAGAGATAAAACCTGTAGGCTGTTTGACATATACTTCTTCTTTGATGTCTCCATTTAGGAATGCACTTTTGACATCCATCTGATATACCTTGAAGCCTTTATGTGCTGCATAAGCTAAAAATATTCTGATGGCTTCCAATCTTGCAACGGGTGCAAAAGTCTGGTCATAGTATATTCCTTCTTCTTGAGAATATCCTTGAGCAACTAGCCTTGCCTTGTTCCTTACAATTACTCCTTGATCATCCAGTTTGTTTCTGAACTCCCACTTTGTTCCAACAATGGAGTGATCCTTAGGCCTTGGCACTAGTTCCCACACTTTGTTCCTTTCAAATTGATGAAACTCCTCTTGCATTGCAATTATCCAGTGTGGTTCTTGCTCTGCATCTTGAATGGACTGAGGTTCAATTTGAGATAGGAAGCAGGTGTGCAACATGTTTTGGTTGACCTGATTTCTGGTTTGCACACCAGCTGAGATGTCTCCAATTATTTGGGAAATTAGATGATCTCTTGATGTTACTAAATCAACAGGGGGTGTTGATTGTTCACCAACCTGTGTTGTTGTTTCCTCTTGTGGTACAACAACTGGCTCTTCAAGTTGTTCTTCAATATGTTGAGCACTTTCTTCATCTTCACTGCTTTCATCCCTTTGGGTAACCTGTAACTTGTTCAAGTCTTCAACAAGAGAATGTTCCTGCAAAGGTTCTATGGTAGAAGGGATCTTCTCCTTGAAAGACATGTTAGATTCATCAAATGATATGTGAACAGATTCCTCAATTTTTAGAGATGATTTATTATAAACCCTATAAGCCTTGCTGATCATAGAGTATCCCAGAAACACTCCTTCATCAGCTTTAGCTTGAAATTTTGCTAAATATTTCTTGTCATTATTATGTATGTAGCAAATACAACCAAAAACTCTAAAATAATCAACTTTAGGTTTCTTCCCTTTGAGTAATTCATAGGGAGTCTTTCCCTTTAGTTTATGTATCAAACTTCTATTCAGCACATAGTTGGAGGTGTTCACTGCCTCTGCCCAAAAGGATAGAGGAAGGTAAGCATCTGACAACAATGTAGTGGCAGATTCAATAAAGGTTCTATTTTTCCTTTCAGCTACCCCATTTTGTTGAGGGGTTCTAGGAGCTAAGAAAGTGTGTCTGATCCCTTCACTCTGACAGAACTCTTGCATAAGAAGAGAATCAAACTCTGTCCCATGATCACTTCTGATCAGGGCAATGTGAGTATTGAACTCAATCTGTATACAGTTGAGAAACTCTGTCAGACACTTAAAGTTATCAGACTTCTTCCTTAGAAAGAACACCCAAGTGAATCTAGAGAAGTCATCTACAACTACTAAAGTGTAAGATTTCCCTCCTAGGCTTTGTACTGTGATGGGTCCAAAAAGATCCATGTGTAACAGATACAATATCCTAGGTGAATCACTTTTATTAAGTGACTTAAAGCTATTTTTAGTTTGCTTGCCTAATTGACAAGCCCTGCAGAGTCCTTCCTTCTTGTAGGGGCCAGAAGGTAGTCCTCTAACAAGGTTGTCCTTGGATAGCCTAGCAATAGTTCTAAGGTTTAGGTGTCCTAGTCTCTTATGCAATAATATATTTGGTCTTCAAACAGAATTAAATAGGCAAATATCTACATCTGTTGAAAGAAAATCTACTAGATAGATGTTACCTTTCCTTTTACCTGTCAACACAGTTGTGTTGTCCTCTGACTTGATTTTGCATAAGGCTTTGCTGAAGGTCACCTGATAGCCTTCATCACACAGCTGACTGATGCTTATTAAATTGTGCTTCAGTCCTTCCACATAAGCTACCTTCTTGAATGTTACTGATCCAATCTGGACTGCACCATATCCTTTAGTCTGTCCAAAGTTTGAATCACCAACGATGACTTTGGGTCCAAGCTTGGCTCTAAAGGATGTGAGGTTGTCCTTGTTCCCTGTCATGTGCTTAGAGCACCCACTATCCAAGTACCATTGCTGGTTAGATGTTGGATGGGTCTTCACCTGCACATAAATTAATTCATTTGTTTTTGACCCAGTTTACCTTGGGCCTAGGTTGATAACCTTTAAACTCTGAAATAAAAGATATCCCAGGTTGACTCTTATATCCTTCAGGATGATATCTCCTTGGAGGTATAATCCATTCAGTATAAGGGTTAAAGATTTGGGATGAAGGACCCTTAGGATTGAATTTTGATTTGCCCTTGAAAGATGTTCCAGAGCTCTGACCTCTGTTCGACGATCGTGGAGCTGTGTTCGACGATCTTGGGTCAGGTCGTCGAGCTCCGTCCGACGGTCGACTATGGCTGAGTTCAGGAACTTGAGATCGTCGACCTGAGTTCGACGATTTTGCCCGAGATCGTTGACCTGCGTTCGGCGATCGTCTCTCTTCGTTCGACGATTTCTGCTGGGACTTTGTTTTCTTGGGCAGATAAGAATTTTTCCTAGCTACCTCTATAACTCTCTTTCCTTTATCAGAAATGAATTTGATTGGAGTTGTTAGAACTACGGGTTGGCTGGATGAAGCACCCAAGCCCAGTGTACTATTAAATCTGGAGTTCACTGTGCTTGTGATGTCCATCAGCTTGATGCTTCTCCCATTAAGGGATTCTTCAAGCTTCTTGACCTCAGATAACTTACTTTTAAGTGAAGCTATCTACTCCCTACAGCACTGCAACTCCTGAGAGAGTTTGAGGTTTTCTGACTTTAAAGTATTATGTTCAGATAAATGATTTCTGAGAGAGATAATTTCTTTCTCAGATTTTAGCAGGTCTAAACACAATGCTTTAAATTCAGATTTAAAGTCCTCTGAATTAAAATCAAATGAACTAATTACCTGATCTTCTTCAAGCTGAGTCTCTGAGTCTGACTCTGACTCTTCTTCATCTGAGTTATGTTGTGAGGTATTGATTGCCATCATGCAGAATTCTTTTTCTTCTGCATCATCTTCATCATCACTGGAGCTGGATGAGGCTTCTGACTCCTCTTCAGTCTCACTCCAGGATTCAGCAACAAACCCCTTTCTTGTGTGTTTGTTTTTGCTTGATGAGGGTTTGCCATTGCCATTCCTCTTGGAGTATTTCTCCTTTCTTCTTTCTTTCTTTTCCCTTCTGTCCTTGTTTTTATTTTCTGGACAGTCAGGAACTATGTGCCCTGGTTTCCTGCAACCAAAGCAAATAATTTCTTTATTATTAATTGACTTGTCATACCTTGGCATATCATGCTCCTTGTATGATTTCCTTCTGAAGTCCTTTCTGGCCATCTTGTAAAATCTCTTGGCCAACAGACTGAGCAGTTCATCATTTCCTGTGACTTTGTCTTCAGGCAGATCTTCAGTTGCCTTGAAGGCAATTGTTTTCTCTTTTCTTGTGGCTGGTGAGGCAGCCTTCTGTTCTTCTTCTCTATTCTTGATGAGTAGCTCATAAGATTTGAGCTTGCCCAATAGAGCTTCAGTGGTGATCTCATTCAAACTTCTGGCATCCTTGATTCGCCAGATTCTTGAATCCCAAGTGCTAGGGAAGCACATTAGAATTTTGTCATTGTGTTTAGTTAGTGAGATTTCTTTATCCAATATCCTGAGTTCACTGACTATTAGACTGAGCCTGTTGTACATATCTCCCACTGACTCAGTTTCTCCCTTCTTGAAATTCTCATATTGAGATATGAGGTGGGATCTCCTATCCTTTCTCTCATCAGCTGAGCTTGAGACTATTTCAGAGAGTTTGTCCCAAATTTCCTTTGCTGAATTGCATTCAGCCACCTTTTGAAATATGTCATCAGACAATGTCTGGGCTAAGATGTTCATAGCCTTGGCATCAGCTACCTTCCATTTCTTGATGTCAGCATCTGTTCCTGATGGAGGTGGAACAGCATTTGTATTTGAGTTCTCTGGAGGTCTTGGACACACTGTCAAAACAGAGTTAAAAATATCCTCGTCAATAGAATTCATGTATAATCTGATCCTTGCTTTCCAAAGTGCAAACTTGGATAGATTGCACACTGGAGGTCTGGTGCTAGCATAATCTTTGTTTTGGGCCATGATTTGTGAAAAAAAAATCTAATACTAAACTCAAAAGAAAACAGATCTAACTAGGGATCTTTGGGTTCATGTGTTAGCATGTGCAACCACCAAGGTGTGGTATGTTTAACCAACCTCGCTCTGATACCAATTGAAAGTGCAGCTAGATCTGATATACTGTAGAGGGGGGTGAATAGAGTATATGGTGCTTGAAAACTTTTTACAACAATTGTTGCAATGTGAGTAAGCAGGGAAGCCATGAATAAATCTAATCACAGAACTAAACTAATCATAAGCTAATTACAGAACAATCACAGCCAGAAATAAAAATAAAGACAAGCAAGCCAGAAGACACAAGGAAATATAGTGGTTCCCCTAAACTTGGGTACATCCACTCTTCTACCACCCTAGGTAGGAATCCACTACAGGATGAGTTGATCAGGTGTCCTAGGCACCAATGAGCTTTTGATAAGGTGCTCAAAAACCAAAGCAGATTTTTTGATCAGGTGTCTTGACACCAATGAGCTTTTGACAAGGTGCTCAAAAACCAAGTTCAAACTTTTGAAGGGAGTTTGAGAAACCCTTTACAGAGATGGGGGTGAGAGAGTGATGGAAGTCTTCTCTTTCTCAGATCAGCTGAGAAGACTATGTGGATTTGATGGTGTCAAAGCTCCCCCTGAGTCCTTGAGATGACCAGGAAAAGAAGCTTTGCTGTAGGGTGATAGGCCTTCAGAAGTTGAGCTCCAGCAAGAGATGATCTCAGCAACAGCTGAAATGTTAGGTGTCTGGAGTCTTGAAATATGTTGGCCTTGAACACTTTAGACAAGAGAGATCTGAGGATTTCAGAAAATTTGATCTCCTTGGATGTGTGTTCTTGAGAATTCTTTGAGACATAGAATATTTTGTCCTTGTTCTTAAGATTACTGATGTCTATCTTTCTGTCTGTCTGTGTGTATCTATATAAGAGATTCAAAAAATTCTTTTCTTTTATTCTCTGGTACTGAATAAAAAAACATCCTCTATCAAGAATAGCCGTTGGTCTGCATTAATTGCATCCTTAATTGCAAAAAGTCTTCTGGAGGAAAGTCCATAGAAATATTCCTTGAAAATCCCTTGAAACTTGGTCCAGAAATAAATGAAAACGGCTAGAAAATCTTCTGAATTAAATGCAGAATAACTCCTTAACTGATCTGAATTTGAATCTTAAAACATCCTTGAAGTTATCTGAAAACGTCGAACTGAGCTCTGCTATCGTCGAACTGAGCTCAGCGATATGGATTTATACTGCAACAAAATTTCATCGATCTGAGCTCGAAGATCGTCGAACTGAGCTCAGAGATAGAGACCCAAAGCTGAGTCAAGATCGTCGAACTGAGCTCACCGATCGTCGAATGGAGTTCGACGATTTGATGAAGTTGAGCTCAGCGATCGTCGAATGGAGTTCGACGATCTGTCGAAGTTGAGCTAGACGATCGTCGATCGGAGTTCGACGAATCGTCGTGCTGAGCTTGACGATATGACTTAGTCTCAAACTGAAAAAGTCTTGGTCTTGAGGGCAGCTTCCAAACTTAGACATCTAACCCTTAGACTCAATTCTAATTGACCTTTTAAGCTATACAGGAGGTCAAACATTGGTTTCCTAGAGACATAGTGATCCTGACCCAAATTAGTAATAGGGTGTTCCAACACCGGGGTCCTGGTAAACACCATCGAGTGACATCTAGCCCTGCCAGCTAGGTGCGAGACTGGCAGGGGGATTCTCTAGGGGTCTCGGTAGACTCCATCGAGTGATGTCCAGCCATTCCAGCTAGGTGAGAGCCTGGCAGTAGGATCTGCTCGGGGTTGGGGAAGTCACCATCGAGTGACATCCAGCCCGGCCAGCTAGGTGAGAGCCTGACAGCGGGATTTTCTCGTGGTCCGGGGTAGACACCATCGAGTGACATACAGTCATGCCACTTAGGTGAGAGCCGGACACCAGGATCTGCTTGGGGTCCGGGTAGACACCATCGAGTGACATCCAGCCCTATCAACTAGGTGAGAGCCTAGCAGCGGGATCTGCTCAGGGTCGGGGGTAGATACCATTGAGTGACATCCAGCCTTGCCATCTAGGTGAGAGACCAGTAGCGGGATCTGCTTAGGGTCAGGGTAGACACCATCGAGTGACATCCAGCCCTACCAGCTAGTTGAGAGCCTGGCAGCGGGATCTACTTGGGGTCAAGGTAGACACCATCGAGTGACATCCAGCCCTGACAGCTAGGTGAGAGCCTGGCAACAGGATCTGCTCGGTGTTTGGGTAGACACCATTGAGTGACATCTAGCTCTGCTAGCTAGGTGAGATCATAGCAGCAGGATCTGCTTGGCTTCCGGGGTAGATACCATCGAGTGACATCCAACCCTGCCAGCTAGGTGAGAGACTAGAAGCGGGATCTGCTCGGGGTCGTAGTAGACACCATCGAGTGACATCCAGCCCTGTCAGGAGAGCCTGACAGCGGGATCTACTCAGGGTCTATCTAGACACCATCGAGTGACATCCAGTCCTGCCAGGTAGGTGAGAGTCTGGCAGCGGGATATGCTCGGGCTCCGGGGTAGACACCATCGAGTGACATCCAGCTCTGCCAGCTAGTTAAGAGCCTGGCAGCGAGATCTACTCTAGGTCGGAGTAGACACTATCGAGTGACATCCAGCCCTATCAACTATGCGAGAGACTAGCAGTGGGATCTGCTCGGGGTTAGGGTAGACACCATCGAGTGACATCCATCCCTGCTAGTTAGGTGAGAGCGTGATAGCGGGATCTCCTCGGGGTCCGGGGTAGACACCATCGAGTGACATCCAGCCATGCCAGCTAGGTGATATTATGACAGCAAGATCTGCTCGGGGTCCGGGTAGAAGCCATCGAGTGATATCCAGCCCTACAAGCTAGGTGAGAGCATGACAGGGGGATCTTCTCGGTGTCACGGTAGATTCCATCGAGTGATATCCACCCCTGCCAGCTAGGTGAGAGCCTGATGGTGGGATCTACTCGGGGTCTATCAAATGAACAGCTCACCCACTTACGTGAATTACTGCAGGAGGATTAGCACATCAAGAAGCTTTATTAAAAACAAGGTACCACTTACATGTCTCAGGGATAAAAATATTTCAAGTCATCATCGCTCCAGGTGAGACTTAGGATCTCGCCCTCCACATTCTGGGTGCGATACCCTCCAGATTTCAATGTTTCTTTTACAATGTATGGACGCTCCCAGTTGGGATTGAGTTTTCTCACATCTGCTGATCTTCCCGCAGCATCTACCTTCTTCAAAACTAAGTCCCACTCCGTGAATTGTTTTACCCTGATGTGCTTGTCAAAGTACATAGTCATTCGCCTCTTCACTTCTTCCTATCAGTTGGCGGAAAGATCACGTAGCTCCTCCACCATGTCAAGGGAGAGCTGCAGCTCCTCCTCATTTTGAGCCGACCTTTCTTCTCTGCCTTCCTCCATCGCGACCACCCGAGGCATCTGGACTTCAAATTCTATGGGAAGTACTTCCTCACATCCATGGGAGAGCTTGAAGGGGGTCTCCCTTATGGCCATGTTGGGTGTGGTCCTCAGAGCCCAGAGGACCCAGGGGAGTTGCTCCACCTAGCTCCCTTTCAAATTTTTGACCTTCTTCTTCAGGAGGTTCACTATGATCTTGTTTTCTGCCTCCACCTACCTGTTTCTCCTGTGGTGGTGGACCGAGGCAAATCTGAGGTCAGTTCCGAGCTGCTCGCAAAAGCTAATGAATTCTGTGCTGGCGAACTGAGGCCCGTTATCTGTGACGATGGCCTGCGACAACCCATGTCGGCAGATGATCTCTCCACAAACAAAATTCCTGATAACCTGAGAGGTCACATTAGCCAGCGCCTTCACCTCCATCCACTTAGAAAATAATATATCATGACGAGTAAGAACCTCCTCTGTCCGTTGGCTTGGAGGAACGGCCCTACCAAGTCCATTCCCCGAATTGCAAAGGGCCAGGGAGTCGTGATGCTCTTGAGCCACTGAGCCGGTTGTAATTGGAGGGGGCAAACAACTGGCATTTGTGGCACCTTCTTGTGAATTCTGCAGCGTCGTGGCCTAAGGTTGGCCAAAAATACCCTTGTCTGACAATCCTTCCTTCCAGCGTCCGACTCCCGGAGTGACTCCCGCACTCCCCGGAGTGGACTTCTTCCAAGATCCTCTACACTTCCCACTCGGCCACACAACGGGCCAGCATCCCCTAGAGAGTCTTCTGATACAATTGTCCATCTCGGAGGAGATAGTATGCTGACTTGTATCTAAAGTTCTTTTTGTCCATCCCCTCCTGATACTCTCCTATGTAAAGGAAGGTCGTGAACGAGTACATCAATAAGGGGTGTTGGTCCACCTCCATCAGTTCTCCCTCTTCGATGGAAGGGCGGAATAGGTCGATGATGGTACCTCCCACCCGGGGACCATGCTTTGCCAGCTGATCTAAATGCTCGTTCTCCCCCATGGGCACGTGTCAGATAAAAAAGGTCTGGAACATACCGATGATCAACTTCAACTTTGTTAAATATAGTCGGAGGGTGGGCTCCCTCTGCTCGAACTCCCCATTGATCTGGGAAGCCACTACCACGGAGTCAGTGAGGACCTCCACGTCAAACACCCCCAGTTACCTGGCCAGGCGCAGCCCAGATATTACGGCCTCTTATTCAGCCTGATTGTTAATGATGCATGGGAAAGTGCACAACCACTGTTTGCTCGATTCTCCTTCCCTATGGGCTTTCCAAGATTACTCCTATCCTCAAAGAATGTTTTCCAGAAGTGTCGTCTACCTTCACCTTCCACGAAGCCGGAGTAGTGATGATTTCTTTTGCTAACAAGTAGTAACTTGATGCAGATTCATTCTACACTCTAGTAGAAACTATGTAGATGAGCATAAGCTAGATTGAATTAACTTTCAGGCAAGTGCACCTATCAATCATAGATAGGAGAAACCTACATCTCGTGTCGTATTCCATAGGGCCATTTAAAATACTCGTACTCACCCTCACTCTATTATCATACCTATAATTAAAATTGATTTCTGATCTAAATTAACCTAACTATGACTACTTGGATAAATAAACATTGAAGGATTAAAGATGATAAAAAGCCGAAAGCTTATGAGCAATCACATGAACATACTCATTCATTAACTCAATTCTATGTAATCATGAAATAATAAAACTATCAAATTTGTAGTATTGTAAAGGGTAAACATCTATCGAATTCTCTCTCGAGCAATTCAAAATCTAAACATACGTTAGTAAATTTTCTCTCGAACAATTTACAACACTCAAATTTGCATTATTTGAAATACCCTATCTATTACATAAATTCATGAAATCCTATCTCTAAAATACCATGAATCCATTTATTCGTATTCCAATTATCCAAACAACATATCTCTCGATCATGAAGTTTGAATTACAAAGAGATCTAACACCAAAATATGAACATGTAAATATCATCACAAACAACCAATTTCTCAATCTAGAAATTTGCAATTCATGTAAAACAAATACACAATTCATAATTATGATAAAACTCTTTGTTTGTAAGCCTATATACAAATGAAATATCACAAATTCGATGAAAACAATACGATACATGATTAACAAATTATTCCAAATTAAAGTTCATGCAAAATAAAAGATAATTAAGTTGAATCACCAAGAGATAGGGAAGATTAAAAGGGATTAATGAAAGATTAAATGCATACAAAAATACCCTTCAAATCCTCCTTCTCTTGGGTGCTCCACTTCGTGCTCCAGAAGTTATCCCCAATGAAAAATGATCCAAAAAGTCCCTTCTAATTTTTCTACAGGTTTTTTATAGTCTCCTAGCAAACAGGATCGAACACGGGTTTCAACACGACCGTGTGTCAGGCCGTGTTGACGATTCTAAGGCAGTTCCACACGAACAGGCGTGTCTGGTAGTGGGTCGTGTCAGATGACATGGCTACTGACACGACCGTGTTGTTCTTCATGTTCTTCAGACACGGGTGGGTTAGCAGTCGAGGTCAAATGTACACGGGTAGGCACACGGGCGTGTGCCAACCCGTGTGATTCTCTGTCTTCTGCTTCCAGTTTCTTCAATTCCAGCCATGTTGACGCGGGTATGGACACGGTTGTGTGCCCTCCCGTGTGCGACCATTTTTTGTCTTGTCATCAGCAATGTTGACTCTGTGAACTCCTCTGTTTGCTCCCAGACTTTTAGTTCCATTGGTTGGCATTACCTGCATTATAAAAGTGAAGAAATAAATTAGATAACTTAATACAAGGAATAACAAAAAATTCTAATTGTGCTCTCCTATTCATGATAAGATAATTTCTCAACTATTCTCGCAAAATTACTACACAAAGAGGTAGAAAATAGTAGACATGATTACAATTATGATAGTGAAAAGCCTATCATAATCGCACTCATCAAATACCCCCAGACTTAGATGTTTGTTTGTCCCTAAGAAAACTAATTCAAACACTTGGGTTACAAATAAATAATTTTACCTCCGCACACTGGTTGCTATGAATTTAAAGAGAACTTTGATGATGTAATCGTATAGGGAATAGTTTAGCAGACGTTTCTAAGTATAGATTTATCTTAAAATTCCTCCAATATATCTTTTAACTATCTTTCACTCTTTCTTAGAAATAAAAGTATAGTCATCTTTGACAAATGTGAGGAGAAAATAACAATCTCAATAAGGTACGTATTAGTATTTCAAAACTTATAAGTACTCATATTGATAGTCATGAGCTTACCCTTTCACACCCCCTCCACGACACTAGTTAGAATTAGTGAGGTCGGATCCTTAGGACTTGTATTATGGTGAAGCCTTTTTGGCTTAGGATAGAAGATTATAGGTGAGGTAATCAAAGATAAATTTGATGGATTTTGTTTTCTTTTCTTTCAGACCTAAATCACAATTGAGCCTTTTGTTTTGTAAATACTTAACATACATCAATGTTATTAAAGCACCCCCAGACTTTGCAATGATTATACTTCCCATATTTTTGGAAGATACTCCAACTTTTTATTTATTTTTTAACCATGGGGCCATAGTAGGGATCATTCTGAGTGGGTGCAAGTATACATGCACTCATGCCACATATCATTATGTCTTTTCTTTTCATGGGTTCATAGTAGGGATCATTCTAAGTGGGTGCAAGTATACACACACTCAGGCCACGTATCACTATGAATAAATTCATTCCAAGAAGGTCTCAATGATAGGTGTGCTAATAGGTAAGGATTTGGCCTTGGTGAATTTTAGTGGTAGAGTATCAAAAGGATGGGGATTAGGACCAAATTGGGTGTGCAAGGGTATAATGTTTAATGTTTTGGGATTACAAGGATCAAGCTATCCAAAAGGAGGCCTAAGTCATTTCCACCCTCACTAATTAACCGATGTAAAAGTTTTGAGGACCGCTAGAGGGTAAATTCGAGGCATCAATAGAGAGTATTGTTTCATTTTAATTCCCTAATACCAACTTATAAAAATGTTACACTCTTCGACTCACTTTATTATAGATAAATATATTTTCTAAAATAGAGTGATTGATAGTTAATAATATAGAGGATTAATCTTAACAATAAATTTTATAAAGAAAATTAGGCTAATGAATTTCTATACTTAATTACAAATCAACAAAGTTGAACACTTAATGAGTCTACATGAATTCTTAATCAGTGCTCGAAGTTAAATTAGATATTTATAATCCCAAGTGAATGAATAATGAGAGCTTAAAAGAGTAACAAAAACTAAAAGAATAAATGTTTTTAAGGGGGGGGGGGGTATAACAAACTTGAGTATTATGATAACAAAATTATAATCAATTTTAACCATGTCCATCACAACAATTATAAAATGGAAGAAAGAACATCCACCCCCAGACTGAAAATTTGCAATGTCCTCATTGCAAGATAAAGTGCTGAAAGAGTAATTTCACTAATAATAAAAAAATTGCTATCATTAAAATAGAATATCACATGAAGGAAACAGGAGCTGACATGAAATCATATATAATAGCTGAAATACACTAATATAAATAAAGACTACAAGACACATATACATGTCAAAAATAAGGCGGCTGGTCGGTCTAGTCGTCGGGGAAGTGTGGCTGGCTAGGAGCTGCCGGTGCGCGAGGAGCAATCCCCATGTGGTCCCTGATCTGAATGAGGAGGTCCTCTGTCCGTGTCTGCGCATCCTTGACACGCTGGAAGTATGGCGAGAGCTCAGTGTTGAAGAAACGCCAGAGCTCCTGCAAATACTGCGAACGAGCTGGAGGGGAGCAGTAGAAGACTCCCCCCGATCATAAGTAGAATGGGACGGAGGCACCAGCGGCTCATCGGGGTCCGAATCCACCTCGTCATCATCAGCGCCGTCTTGTGCGTGCAGCCCATGCCTCGAAAGAGAATATGTAATTGTTGGGTACATTGGTCAAATGTACCTGATTTGAAGAAGCCTCACCCAACTCAATGATATACATCATAATGTATTTGATGTATGTTTGAGTTACTTGTGCAGGTTAAGAAAGTACTGGACTGAAGCAAAAAGTTTCTAAGTCCATGTGTCGACACCCAGAGGGAATGTGTCGACACTTGAGAAAGCTTGTGTCGACACCCAGACAAGCAGTGTCGACACTTGGAGTCATTGTGTCGACACCTGGGATGCAGAGTCGACACCAGACAGAAAGTGTCGACACTTGGAGCTGTGTCGACACTCAGTGAAGAAAAGTGCAGACAGAAAGTGTCGATACAAGGAGCTGTGTCGACACCCAGTGAAGCTGTGTCTACACCAGAAAGTGTCGACACTTGGAGCTGTGTCGACACTCAGCAAAAGTCTGCAGAGTCTAAGTACAAGTGTCGACACTCAACATAATGTGTCGACACTAAGCAGAAGAGTCAGCACTTGAAAAATGTGTCGACACTCAACACAATGTGTCGACACTCAACAGAAGAGTCAACATAGAAGACTATGTGTCGACACACAGCTAAAGACTCAACACTTGAAGAAAGTGTCGACACAAGGAGCTGTGTCAACACTTAGCAAAGAACAGAAAGAACAACAAATTATTCTAAGTACAAGTGTCGACACTATGGGAATGTGTCGACACTCAGCTGAAGTCTCAACAACAAGAAGGTGTGTCGACACAAGGAGCTGTGTCGACACTCAGCAAGAATCAACATAGAAGACTATGTGTCTACACCAAGAAGCAGTGTCGACACTAGACAGATTCAACACAAGAAGTTGTGTCGACACAAAGGAAATGTGTCGACACTTAGAAGAATTCAGCAAAAGCTAGAAGGACAAGTACTTGTGTCGACACTCAATTTTAGTGTCGACACATGCAGAAGAATCTGTGTCGAGACATACAAGGAGTTGTGTCGACACCTTGTAGACTTGTGTCGACACTTACACAACATGTGTCGACACTTAGACTATAAGTGTCGACACTTAAAGACAGAAAGTCTCGACACTTACTGACTGTTAGAGATTTTCAAGAAGTGACTGGTTGACATGACAGCTACCGAACCAGCTGGTCTACAGCAACTGTCAGAGATGTCAGAAGTCAGTTATGAACCGGACCAGCCGGTTACCATGAAGAATGCCTATAAATAGGCACCCACAGTTTACAGAAACAGTTGTTGAGATAAGTTGAAGTAATTGATCAGATTGCTGTCAAGGTTGATCAAATTGTTGAAGTGGTACCAAGGGTATCAACACAACAAGATCTTGCAGTCCAACTGCAGATCTAAGAAGTTGGAGAGAGAGGGCTCCATCCAAGAAATCAGCCTTTGGAACTAGGCTGAGAAGAAGGATTCAGATTCAGTCTGGATCTTAAGTAGCAGAGGTCAAGGAACAACTGCAGAGGATTCAGCCTTATTCAGTTCTACTCAAGAAGCTTTGAAGAAAGCTAAGTCAGGGTGAATCCAGCTGAGTTCTTCCAAGAACTCATCAAGAATCTCTCAACTCCTCTCTTATTATTCTGAGTTGTAGAGTTATATTTTGTAATATCTTTTTAACTTGTAGGATCCTTTGGATCTGAGTGAATTGTAAGCCTATATTTATAAAGGCTGAGGGTAGGGATTGCTAGCCTGAGTGTAGGAGATTGAGATCTCTGAGTGTAGGCCTTGTTGGCTGAGTGTAGGCCTTGTTGGCTCAGTGTAGGCCTTGGATTGGCTGAGTGTAGGCCTTGATTGGCTGAGTGTAGGCTTTGGGATAAAGCTGAGTTGTAAGGCTTTGGGCCTGAGGTAGGAACCAATTTGGGTTCTGAGACAGTGCAGGAGTTTGGCCGAATCTAGTACACTGCTAGATAGGCGAAGGGGGAAAGTGGATGTACCCATATCTTGGGGAACCACTATAAATCACTGTGTGCTGTGCTGTGAATGTGCTGTGGATTAGCTGTGTATGTTTGATTATTGCTGATTGCTGTAATAAACTAGTTAGAAATCTGTGATATAACTGTTTGGCTGCCAACAAAGTTAGAAAAGGATTAGGTCACCTATTCACCCCCCCCCCCTCTAGGTGTTTAGGTACCATATCTTTCAAGTGGTATCAGAGCCAGGTTCCTCAAAACAAGGACTAACAGCCTGAGGAAATCCTGTTTGGCAGATTCATTACACAGTTTCAAGAAAATCAAGAAATATGGGTTCTTATGAGAATCACAAGGAATTGGGTTCCATGAAATTACCCATATGCAGAAAGGAGATCTTTGGGATCTGGAAAGAAAGGGTAAGGCTATTTATGGAAGCCTCTAACCCTGGAATCTACATTACAGTTAAGGAAGGGCCTTATGTGTCAATGAAGATTTCAGTATTAGATGCAAATCAGAAGACTCCAAAGGATTTCTCTGAGATGACTAAGGATGAAATTGTCCTGGCCACCATGGACAAGAGGGCACAAAACATAATAGTGAGTGTCATTGATGATGCCACTTTTCAGAACTTAATTCACTGTAAGACAACAAAAGAGATGTGGGATACTCTCATTGTCTATATGGAAGGTTCTGAAGAAGTTAGGCAAGATAGGAAGTCCTTGCTAAATCAGGAGTATGAGAGCTTTAGGCAAGGAAAGAGTGATAGCATCACTGAGTGCTATAAGAAATTTTACAGGATAGTTAATGAACTCATGTCTTATGGAAGAGAGTTCACTAACTATGAACTAAATGACAAGTTCTTAAGGTCCCTAACCAAAGATTGGGACACCAAGATCTGTGCCATAAGAGAAATGGCTAAGTTGGGGGAAATTCCTCCTCCCACACTGTTTGGCAAGCTATTGTCATATGAGATGCAGTTAACAGTGAGAAAATAGGAGGAAAAATCAACAAGGACTGAGCATAAGGAAAGAACTGTTGCATTCAAAATAGAAGTTCCCAGAAAGTGCAGGAACAAGTCTTCAACTCCACCTCCAGAAGTAGTTGAATCAGAATCTGATGAGTCTATCAGCACAAAGAGTGAGAGCAGTGAAAGTGATGAAGACTTTGCTGCCTTCACTAGACACTTTCAGAAATTCTTGAGGAAGAAACAGTGGAGGTCAAGACCTTCTTCTTCAAAGGGAAAGGAAGCCTTTCATCAGGAGAAAAAGTCTTCAAAGAAAGACAGGAAGAGGACAAAGTCAAGCAAGGCAACTGGATCTAAGATAGTCTGCTATTGCTGCAATAGACAGGGACATGTTGTTGCAGATTGTCCAGAGAAGAGAAAGGAATCCAGTGACAAGAAAAAGACTCACTTCAAAGGCAAGAAGGAAAAGTCCTTTGTAGCCAAGAAAGAGAAGACTCTATCAGACATTTCTTCTTCAGAATCTGAGTCTGATGCTGAAGCCTACATAGGGTTGTTTGCTGAAGAAGAAGAGGAAGAATTCATGCAGATCTTAGAGTCAATCTATGAACAAGAAGACAGTCATTGCCAAGGGCTAATGGCTTTGACAGACAGTGCCAAAATCCTGGAGCAGCCACGACCCAGTCAGGTACAAAGTTCAAGTTTAAATTCTGTTTCTTGTTCTAGTTCAGAATCAGATTTTTCTTCATCAAGTGATGAGAATATATCTGAGTCTGAGGAAGATATTCATCAGCTCATAGATGAATATAAGGTACTGTTGCAAGCCTACAAGAAAAGCAAGACCCTAGCCAAAAGTCAGGCAAAGGAGATTGCAGATCTCAAGGCTGTTGCAACAGATTTTGAGAAACAATTTGATCAAAAACTGAATGAGGTAGCCAGGCTGAAACACATTACTGTGATTCAGATGGGAACTATCACCTATAAGAATGATCAAATTAAGAGACTGGAGATCAATCTTCAGAAAGAGAGAGAGCTTGTTGCTAGGTTTTCAAAACCTAAATCAGTGCTACCTTTAATTGATGAATTTGTTCATCATAAAGGCAAGGCTGGACTGGGTTTTGTTAGACCTGCAGGGACTGAGCAGTCCAAGTATAAGTCCAAGGGCAAAGCCCCAGCATTCAACAAGACTGCTGTAGATAATACAGCAAAGGCTGTACCAAAGCAAAGGTACAACAAGTTTGAATGCTGGTGCTGTGACAAAGTTGGCCATTTTGCAGTGGACTGTTGGCATAATGTGAATGCCAAGGTGAGTAGCAAGCTACCTGCTGGAAAGCCAGTAGGTAGGTTTGCCAAATTGCAAACTAACAATCACCAAGGACCCAAGAATACTTTGGGTTCTAAGGTTCATTAATTTGTTTTGCAGGTCAGTCCAAGTGGCCATACCCCTACATGGTACTTGGACAGTGGATGTTCCAGACATATGACTGGAACAAGGGGACTACTGAAGGACTACATTCCAATCAAAAATGGTCCTAAAGTGACCTTTGGTGGTTCTGAAAAAGGAATCATCAAAGGGTTTGGTAACATTTCTTCAAACCTTGTTACCATTACTCAAGTGGCTTATGTTAAAGGGTTGAAACACAACCTAATAAGTATAAGTCAGTTAAGTGATGTAGGGTATGACATCTCATTTGTTAAAAATGGTTGTCATATCAAGAGGTCAAGTGATCAAGAGATCATTTTGACAGGATATAGAAAGAGGAATGTCTACTGTCTAGACATTATGATTGAGAACAATGGTTCTCCTGTTTGTCTTGTAGCTGATGAGACAGTCTCTCATTGTGTCAAATGGCACAAGAGGCTAGCCCATCTAAACTACAAGACTATTAGCAAACTCTTTAGCAAAGAGTTAGTGAGGAATGATCCTCAAGTTAAGTGTGTTAAAGATGGTATTTGCTCAGCTTGTCAAAAGGGCAAGCAGACTAAATCCACCTTTAGAAGCATAGATAACAAAGATGCTGTGAGGTGTTTATACCTCTTGCATATGGATCTCTTTGGTCCAATGCCAGTTCACAGCTTAGGTAGGAAGGTCTATACCTTTGTAGTTGTTGATGACTACTTAAGGTTTTCCTGGGTGTTCTTCTTGAGACAGAAATCTAAAACACCTAGTGTCTTCTACAGCTTTGTCAAGCAAATTCAGAATGAACTTAATAGTACTGTGGTCAAAATTAGAAGTGACCATGGTACTGAGTTTCAATCTGAAAGCATGACAAAACTATGTGAAGACTTTGGGATATTTCAAGAATTCTCTTCACCTAGAACACCTCAGCAAAATGGCATTGCTGAGAGGAAAAATAGGACCTTGATAGAAGCTGGTAGAACCCTACTAAGTGATACATCACTGCCTGAGTACTTCTGGGCTGAAGCAGTTAACACTGCATGGCATGTTATAAATAGGGCTACCATCACTAAAGGGCTAAACAAGACCCCCTATGAAGTTGTGAAAGGCAGGAAACCAAACCTATCCTATTTTAGGATCTTTGGTTGCAAATGCTTCATACTTAACAATGGGAAGTCTTACTTAACTAAGTTTGCTGCCAAGTCCCAAGAGGGAATTTTTGTTGGGTACAGCAATAATAGTAAGGCTTATAGAGTCTACAACTTGACTACACAAGTTGTAGAAGAATCAGTGCATGTAGTTTTTGATGAGACTAAACTTATTAATAATGAGTTGTCTAGCAATGTATGCAGCCCCACAGGTTTGACAAAGACAATGGACAAGCTGACTATAGAAGAAGTGCCTGCTGCAAGACAGCAAGGAGAGGAGAGTAGCTGCTGTCCAGGGGGAGAACTACATGTGCCAGTTGCTGAAGAAATCCAAGGAATACAGCATGATGCAGATGCTGAAGTGGTTCAACCTGAAGTGAGGATGCCTCCAGCCCACAGGAATCTTAGAGATCATCCAGTAGAGCTGATTATTGGAGATCCAAGACAAGGAGTCCAAACAAGGAGCAGAAATCAGAATGCTGCAATCTATTCCAGCTTTTTGTCTCAAGTTGAACCTAAAAGATTTGAAGAAGCAATACAAGATCCACAATGGACTGAAACAATGCAAGAAGAGCTTAATCAGTTCAAGAGGTGCAAGGTCTGGGAATTGGTTCCTAAACCTAAAGACCACAATGTAATTGGAGTTAAGTGGATCTACAGGAATAAGATGGATGAACAAGGTATCATCATTAAGAATAAAGCTAGACTAGTTACTAAAGGGTATAGACAAGAAGAAGGTATTGATTTTGATCAAACCTTTGCTCCAGTAGCCAGACTGGAAGCCATAAGAATGTTCTTGGCCTATGCAACCTATCAAGGATTCAAGGTATACCAAATGGATGTCAAGTCAGCATTCCTAAATGGTAATTTGAAAGAAGAAGTCTATGTGGAGCAGCCTGCAGGTTTTGTTGATCCAACTCTACCTCATTATGTCTATAGACTTAGGAAAGCTTTATATGGGTTAAAGCAAGCCCCTAGGGCTTGGTATGAAACCCTATCTAGTTTCCTCATTGAGAACAAGTTCTCAAGGGGGAAAATAGATAAGACTCTATTCCTTAGGGAATCTAGAGGCAATGTCATACTAGTCCAAATATATGTAGATGACATTATATTTGGGTCTACTGAAAGCAGCCTTTGCAAAAAGTTTGCAAAACTTATGCAAGGTCAGTTTGAAATGAGTAGTATGGGAGAGCTGAAGTTTTTCTTGGGTCTCCAAGTTAAACAGACTGAAAGTGGTTTGTCCATTTGTCAGTCCAAGTTCACCCTAGAACTCATAAGGAAGTATGGTATGGATTCATCCAGTACCATGAAGACTCCTATGGGGTCAAGTATGTCTCTTAGCAAGGATGATGCAGGGAAACCTGTAGATGAAACCTTGTATAGAGGGATAGTTGGCTCCCTATTATACTTGACTGCTAGTAGACCAGACATCATGTATGCTACATGTGTTTGTGCAAGGTATCAAGCCTGCCCTAAAGAGTCTCACTTGACTGCTGTCAAGAGAATTTTGAGATATCTAAAGGGCACTCCCTATCTAGGCCTCTGGTACCCTAGGAATGGAGACTTTGATCTAACAGGTTATTCAGATGCAGACTTTGCAGGATGCAAAGAGGATAGAAAGAGCACTACTGGAACCTGTCAATTCCTAGGTGGAAGACTAATTTCATGGAGCAGCAAAAAGCAGACTAGTGTGGCTATCTCCACAGCTGAGTCAGAGTATGTGGCTGCAGGAAGTTGCTATGCTCAACTTCTGTGGATTCAACATCAGCTAGAGGACTATGGATTTTAGGTAAGTAGAACTCCACTTTACTGTGATTCTACAAGTGCTTTTTCAATAGCTAATAACCCTGTATCTCATAGTAGAACAAAACATATTGAGATTAAATATCACTTTCTTAGAGAACATGTAGAAAGAGAAGATATTTCACTTGAATATGTTAAAACAGATGAACAAGTAGCTGATATGTTTACTAAGCCACTAGAAGAAGCTAAGTTCAATAGATTCAAAATTGAACTAGTTATGATAAACTTAGACTAAGTTTACAGAATAAAAAATTGGCTAAGTAAAAAGGTGTCGACACATAGACAAGTCTATGTCGACACAGAATAGTGGTGTCGACACTTCAGGAAAAATGTGTCGACACATCTAGGAATGTGGTATCGACACTTCAGAATGTTAGTGTCGACACATGTCAAGTAGGTGTCGACACATTCAATATGGTGTCGACACTTATGTTTTACTCAGAATTTTCTAGGCAAAGTCTCGACGATGTGTCGAGTTATGTTGTGTCGACACATAACCAAGTGTCGACACATAATATCTATTGACTAAACTTGTGTCGACACATGTGTGTCGAGACATTATAAGTCAGTGTCGACACTTATTGCCAGTGTCGACACATGTTTAGCTAGCTATCCCGCCTGTTCATCTTCAAAATCAGAAAGGTATAAATAGGGTTCTGTCTTTGTTTGTCGACACGCTTTCAAAGTTTCGAGACCATAACTCCTGTGTCGACACCTCTCTTTTCTCAAGACTAATTCTCCAAACCCTAATGGCTCCTAAGCTTGAGGAGAACGTGAACGAGGGCTATGAGCTAGTATGCGGCGCGTTCGACGACGCAGATCAAGAACTCAAATCGGTGATAACCCTAGTCGCCAATTCTGGACTGGAATACTTGGTTTCAGAACCAACAAAGATTTGGAAGAAGGAAGTGCTCGAATTCCTTACTGGAGCTGCACTTGATGAATCTGGATACAGAATCAAATCCAGAGTTCATGGATCCAAGGTCAAGATTTCACCAAAAAGTCTGAGGAAGGTAGTTCAGCTACCTAAGACTCAAGATGAAGAAGAAGTAACTGCCTCCAAGATTAGGGAAGCTTTAATTTGGTGTGGACTTGATCCTAAAATGAAGATAGGATCTGTCTTCAACAGGAAAGGCATGAACAACCAAGGAAAGTTCATGTCAGAGATTGTGGGAAAGGTTATCCTCAGTAAGCCAGGAGGGCATGACAGGGTGTCAGCCTCCATGTTCAATGTCATGACCAGAATTATATTCACCCTAAGAACAGATTGGTCTATGATAGTTTATGAGAAAATAAAGGAAAGTCTGAAAAAGCCCAACCTCGGCAGGATTATCAGTCTCAACCTAGCTGGTACCATACCAGAGGTAATGAGCTCTGCTGCTGGAAGTAAGATCAATCACATGAGGAAGATGGATCAAAGGATCTTTTCTAGATGGGAAAGGGTGTTGTCAAAGACATGCCTACCCCTGAGAAGTCAGTTACAGAGAAAGTCACTCCTCCCAGGAAGAAAAGGAAAACTGCTGTTGAGGCACAAGAGTCATCAAGTAGTTCTGAGAGTGAAGAACAGGTGGTGTTTACACCTGATGAGCAAGAGGAAGAGACAGTAGTAAAGACTCTTGCTCCTCAAGAGCCTGCTGAGATCCAGGGGGAGCTGCCTCCAGCTAGCCCCATCCATAGGGATCATAGTCAGGGGGAGCTTCCAGGAGTAGCAGAACCCTCTACACTGGAGAGTGAACAAGCCACCTCCATTATACAAGAGGTACTCTCAGAACTAAACACTTTAGATTTTTCTATAGTAGATTCTGATTTGTCTGATGTCCATCAGCAAACTCAGCTAAACAGTCAAGTACCAGATGTTGTTTTAGAAGACAAATCTGCTGAACAAGAAGTGGTACCTGAATCAGTGGTTGAAGAGCAAAGACTGTCTCCAGCTCCATCTCCACCTGAATATACAATGGAGGATTTATTCCTAAATCTAGATCAAGAAGATTTTGATATGGATAAGGATGCTGCTGCTGAAGATAAGAGTACTGCTGCTGAGGGGGAGCATATGGAAGTTCTGGAAGAGCCTATTAGGCAAGAACCTGAGAAGGCCACTGCTGTGCAAGCTGACAAACCTCCAAGCCCTAAGGACAGGGTTGATATTGCCAGCACTTCTGCCTCTGAGGATGAGGAGAGTGCTAGGGCCAAGAAGAAGAAACTCTATGTTTTTAAAAGAAGAAGTCAGAGTTACAAGAAAGCCTTGCAATCCATTGCCCCACAGCCTATAGTTCAACAAGCTCCAATAGTTGATTATAGTGCTTTAATGATTGCCATGCAGATCAAGTTGGATGAGCAAAGGAAGGCAATAGAGGCTTATGTGGATGAAGGGCACAAGTCCCTACAGTTTGATCTTGCACAAGATATCAAATCTATAAGATTTGAGATGAATCTGAACAAGAAGGAAATGACTGACTGCTTCCACAAGGGTGGGAATGCAGTGGTCTATTTGGCAACTCACCAGGAGAAGATCAAGGCTCAGGTAGATGATGTAGCATTAAAGCAAGGATATGTGCTGGAGAATCAGTTAAGAATGAATGATAATTTGACTGCCTCCCATAATGCTATAGTCACTGAGTTGAAGAATAAGTCTGCTGAACCTTCTACATCTGCTGCTGCTGTTCAGGCTGACTTTGATAAAGTATTTCAAGCTGAGATTACTGCTGTCAAGACTGCAATTAAAGATTCCCAGAAAGTCATCTCTGAACAACTTACAAAGCTGAAACCATACTTTAAAGAGGGCATCAGATACTTGGACAGTCAGATAAGGTTTCAAAAGGATGATGTCAGAGACCATATGGCCAGAGAAGTCATAAAGGGGGAGAGGGTATTAGTCAAAGCTAGCTCTGACCATGCCAAATGGATATCTAACTCCATCAGAGCTACACTGGGCTATCCTCCACTTTGTGATGATGATAATGTGGCTGAATCAGGAATTCAATCTGCATATCTTGGAGGTGAGCAAGCAGAAGTAGCTCAAGTGATTTATCCACCTCCAGATTTTGATATGGTTCAAGCAGATGTCAGCACAATGTATAGCCCAACTGAGGGCAAGGCAAATGTTCATATTGAAAAGGTTGTTCAACCTATTTCTGCTGCTATGCAAGAGGCATTAGAGAAAGAAGAAGAGACAAGGCTGTCAAAGAAGAGGTTCAGGGAACTAGCAGAACAAAAGCCAGATTTTGAACAATGGAGCCCTACCTCTAGGAATATAATTCTAACTGCCTGGAAAGCTGCCAATGACAACATGAATGACAGGAACAAATGGTTCTCTGAGGCAGAATGGAGAAAGCATGAGATCAGGCAGGAGGCTATAGTACAATTCAGAAGAAAGGCTAAGATGGGAAAGCTACCTCCTACTACTGTGGAGCCTAGCAAGTACTTCCCCAAGCCATATCACTACTTTGAGAGGCAGGAAATCAAAGCAGAAGAGCTGAAGAAGAAGGACTTAAAAGGAAAGAAGCCTGCTGATGCTGCAATTGTTGAAGCCCCTGCCAAAGCTCAAGTCCAAGCTGGAAAGGGAATAGTTATCAAAGAACCTGATCAGAAATAGATTAGGAATTAAACTTGAAGCTTGTTGAAATCTGTTGAATGTAAAACATTTTTGTAAACCATTAAAGGTGTATTAAAAATGTTAGAACAATATATGATAAATATATTTCATGGTTGTTCTGAGAAGTATCTATTTCTTATTTGTTCTGCAATGCTGAATGTGTATACATGTGTGAATTTATTACATGTTTATGTTTACCCTGCTGTTTATAATCTGTTGTACATCATTTTGTAATTTTAATTATGGATGGTGTATATCATTGACTAAGGGTTATGACTTCTCCAAATAGGGGGAGATTGTTGGGTACATTGGTCAAATGTACCTGATTTGAAGAAGCCTCACCCAACTCAATGATATACATCATAATGTATTTGATGTATGTTTGAGTTACTTGTGCAGGTTAAGAAAGTACTGGACTGAAGCAAAAAGTTTCTAAGTCCATGTGTCGACACCCAGAGGGAATGTGTCGACACTTGAGAAAGCTTGTGTCGACACCCAGACAAGCAGTGTCGACACTTGGAGTCATTGTGTCGACACCTGGGATGCAGAGTCGACACCAGACAGAAAGTGTCGATACTTGGAGCTGTGTCGACACTCAGTGAAGAAAAGTGCAGACAGAAAGTGTCGACACAAGGAGCTGTGTCGACACCCAGTGAAGCTGTGTCTACACCAGAAAGTGTCAACACTTGGAGCTGTGTCGACACTCAGCAAAAGTCTGCAGAGTCTAAGTACAAGTGTCGACACTCAACACAATGTGTCGACACTAAGCAGAAGAGTCAGCACTTGAAGAATGTGTCGACACTCAACACAATGTGTCGACACTCAACAGAAGAGTCAACATAGAAGACTATGTGTCGACACACAACTAAAGACTCAACACTTGAAGAAAGTGTCGACACAAGGAGCTGTGTAGACACTTAGCAAAGAACAGAAAGAACAACAAATTATTCTAAGTACAAGTGTCGACACTATGGGAATGTGTCGACACTCAGCTGAAGTCTCAACAACAAGAAGGTGTGTCGACACAAGGAGCTGTGTCGACACTCAACAAGAATCAACATAGAAGACTATGTGTCGACACCAAGAAGCAGTGTCGACACTAGACAGATTCAACACAAGAAGTTGTGTCGACACAAAGGAAATGTGTCGACACTTAGAAGAATTCAGCAAAAGCTAGAAGAACAAGTACTTGTGTCGACACTCAATTTTAGTGTCGACACATGCAGAAGAATCTGTGTCGAGACATACAAGGAGTTGTGTCGACACCTTGTAGACTTGTGTCGACACTTACACAACATGTGTCGACACTTAGACTATAAGTGTCGACACTTAAAGACAGAAAGTCTCGACACTTACTGACTGTTAGAGATTTTCAAGAAGTGACTGGTTGACATGACAGCTACCGAACCAGCCGGTCTACAGCAACTGTCAGAGATGTCAGAAGTCAGTTATGAACCGGACCAGCCGGTTACCATGAAGAATGCCTATAAATAGGCACCCACAGTTTACAGAAACAGTTGTTGAGATAAGTTGAAGTAATTGATCAGATTGCTGTCAAGGTTGATCAAATTGTTGAAGTGGTACCAAGGGTATCAACACAAGAAGATCTTGCAGTCCAACTGCAGATCTAAGAAGTTGGAGAGAGAGGGCTCCATCCAAGAAATCAGCCTTTGGAACTAGGCTGAGAAGAAGGATTCAGATTCAGTCTGGATCTTAAGTAGCAGAGGTCAAGGAACAACTGCAGAGGATTCAGCCTTATTCAGTTCTACTCAAGAAGCTTTGAAGAAAGCTAAGTCAGGGTGAATCCAGCTGAGTTCTTCCAAGAACTCATCAAGAATCTCTCAACTCCTCTCTTATTATTCTGAGTTGTAGAGTTATATTTTGTAATATCTTTTTAACTTGTAGGATCCTTTGGATCTGAGTGAATTTTAAGCCTATATTTATAAAGGCTGAGGGTAGGGATTGCTAGCCTGAGTGTAGGAGATTGAGATCTCTGAGTGTAGGCCTTGTTGGCTGAGTGTAGGCCTTGTTGGCTGAGTGTAGGCCTTGGATTGGCTGAGTGTAGGCCTTGATTGGCTGAGTGTAGGCTTTGGGATAAAGCTGAGTTGTAAGGCTTTGGGCCTGAGGTAGGAACCAATTTGGGTTCTGAGACAGTGCAGGAGTTTGGCCGAATCTAGTACACTGCTAGATAGGCGAAGGGGGAAAGTGGATGTACCCATATCTTGGGGAACCACTATAAATCACTGTGTGCTGTTCTGTGAATGTGCTGTGGATTAGCTGTGTATGTTTGATTATTGCTGATTGCTGTAATAAACTAGTTAGAAATCTGTGATATAACTGTTTGGCTGCCAACAAAGTTAGAAAAGGATTAGGTCACCTATTCACCCCCCCCCCCTCTAGGTGTTTAGGTACCATATCTTTCAGTAATGCCTCCCCGACCCTGACAGGTGGTGACGAGGCGGAGGGATCGAAGACTGGACATCGTAATCGGCACGGTCTTCGCGACCACCGTCATCGGGGGAGGGACGAGAAGATGCTCATGCTCTTCACCAGCCGTGTAATGTATGGTGCTACGCAAATAGACCTTATTCGGGATTTGTCGGTCTGGTGAAGAATGTAATGGGCGAGCATGAAACCAAGGTGGAGGGGAAAACGAGACGACATGCTATAGAGGTATAACACGTCCTGCCGACTAACAATGCCGGAGCTTTCGCCCCGGCCGCTCAAGGTGTGGCTAAGGAGGTGGTGAATGTAATGGAGGGCGGGAGAATGCAACTGGGAGGCCTTAGACCTGTTGGCCTCATACGGACTAAGATCAAAAGAATGTCGGGCCCAGATATTGCCGGCAAGGTCGAGAGAGGGGAGGTCAAAATGGAGCTCGGTGTAGGCAGCACTAAAGAGGAATGATTCCTCATACACCCCTAAGTATTGGGTGAACTGTAGAAGATTAAGTGTATAAAATGTGCCCCCTACTCGAAAGGAAATGACCCCCTCGTGCGCGCGAGCAGAATCAGTGAGATTAGGCCTAATATTTAAGTAAAAAGTGGACAAGAACTCTAGTGTGAGTTCCTTAAAGCCTAACTCCTCTATCGCAAAGAACTGCTCCCAACACGTTATAGATATTAATTCCCGGACACCCCCTGCTAAATTGATCTATTAGAGGACACTCCAATCAATTATTGGGATGTCTTGAAATTTCTTCGATTGGAGGCGGTTGTAGCAGACGACGTGCGCAGGATCAGTGAACACTAGTGGCGCAATAACATCGCGCCTCTCAGTAGATAGAGCCTGGTACTCCGGTCGACGATGGAGACCGCCTTGTGCTCTTCCGAAAGACATTATCTAGGAGTAAAGAAGACGAATCCGCGCACGTTGAAGACGAAAATCCAACCAGACCTGGAGGCAAAAACTTGCAGAGGACTGATGCTGGGAACCAGGGGAAGGAGATGAGGAAAAATAGCACACGGCCTTCATTTAAAGGAGCCGAACATGGGTGCACACACAGTCGTGTGTCCACCCATGTTAGGGAATCTAAACCATTGTAGAACACGGGGTGCCTCGGGACGTGTGGTCAAAGTCACAGGAGAGCATCGTGTCAGGCGGACACGGTCAACTACACGGCCGTGTTTTGAACCATGTCTGATATGGCACAGCGCGTTAAAAACACATGGGTTTTTGGGTGACACGGCCTGGGACACGGGAGTGACCCAGGGCATGTCCTGCTTTGTGTCGACACTCGATTCAAAGTGGTCGACAGATGGAACACGCCACGCTACACGGGCGTGTACCATCCGACACGGGAGCGTTAGAGGGCGTGTCTCTCCCTCTGTCGACAAAGTGGTCTCGATGATCGTCGAGTGATGACACGCCACATGACGCGGGCATGTCACAAGGAGTGTAGAGTCACACGGGCATGAACATGGGTGTGTGACCACCCGTGTCCACTGATACGGCCACACACACGGGTTTGTGTGAACCCGTGTGGTTCTCGGGATGAATCCTTCCTACTCCAGATTTTAAATGACACGGCCGGTCCTCAGTCTGTGTTGAGCACACGGCAACCCACACGGGCCTGTGGTTACCCATGTCAGCCTTTACCTTTCGAATTCTTCCTAGGTGAATTTTATTACAGAAATTTCCCTTAAAACCTAACTGGACTTATACTAAAAATTTTATAACTTAGGAACATTACTACATTTTACATAATCCTAATCTAGACTGAGGCAGGTCTCTTGACGAGCAGAGTCTTTAGGGAGCTCACCATAATAAGGCTTCAGTCGGTGTTCATTAACCATAAAATCTCCCTTCTCAGGGTGGGTAAGTTCGACGGTGTCGTAAGGAAAGACTTCTTTAACCTTGAAGGGTCCGGACCACTTAAACCTTAACTTCCCTAGGAATAAACGAAGACGGGAATTGAAAAGGAGGACTTGGTCACCTTTTTGGAATGTCTTGGGTTGGCGAAGGTGACAGTCATGAAATAGCTTGGTCTTCTCCTTATAAATCCGGGAGTTTTCATAGGCCATGGTTCTCCACTCATCTAACTCGTTAAGTTGAAGTTTATGTTTCTCCCCTATAGAATTAGTATCAAAATTCAAAGAGCATATTGCCCAATACGACTTGTGTTCTAATTCTATAAGTAGGTGACAGGATTTACCATAGACTAATCTAAAAGGGGTGGTCCCTATAGATGTTTTGAAGACGGTCCTATATGTCCACAAACAATCGTTAAGTTTTCTAGGTCATTGCTTCCTATTCCCTTTTATAGATTTTTCTAGCATCCTTTTAAGCTCTCTATTGGAGACTTCAACTTGACCACTAGTTTGCAGATGATAAGGAGTGGTTATCCTATGTGTAACTCCATATTTTTCTAAGACTTTATCTAGCTGCAAATCTTGAGCTTCAACCCACTTCGATACATAATCTACAGCTACTAAAATATATTTATTTCCAAAAGAAACTGGAAATGGTCCAATAAAATCAATACCCCACACATCGAATAGTTCAAATTCAAGAATAAAGTTTTGTGGCATTTCATGTAATTTAGAAATATTACCTGTTTTCTGAAAGAATCACATGAAAGCACATACCTTTGGGCATCCCTGAATAGAAGTGACCAATAAAAACCAGAATCAAGAACCTTTTTTGCCGAGCGATTTGCTCCATAGTGACCACCGATAGGGCCTGAATGACACTGCTCCAAAATTTTCCAACCCTCCTCCGCTGATACACACCTTCGTATAATGGAATCTGCACACATCCGAAAAAGAAAGGGGTCCTCCCAAAAGTAATATTTTAGGTCAGAGAAAAATTTCTTTTTCTGCTGGTATGAAAATTATTTTGGAAGAACCTTAGCTACAAGATAGTTTGCATAATCCACAAACCATGGATAATCAAGATGTATATTTGTAGATTTGGCAAATAGCGATTCCTCAAGAAATGTATCAGAAATTTCAGATTCATCTAACATTGATCGTAGTGTATTTTCTAAACGTGAAAGATGGTCTGCCGCTAAGTTTTCTGCTCCTCGTTTATCCCTAATTTCTAAATCAAATTCTTGTAATAAAAGAACCCAACGGATTAAATGAGGCTTGACTTCCGCCTTGGCTAATAAATATCTTAGGGCAGAGTGATCGGTATATACTACCACTTTAGATAATGTTAAATAAGATCTAAATTTATCGAAGGCAAATACAACTGCTAGGAGTTCTTTTTCTGTAGTTGTATAATTCTCCTGTGCATTATTAAGTGTTTTGCTAGCGTAGTATATAGGGTGAAAGTGTTTGTTTCGGCATTGTCCTAAAACAGCTCCCATCGCAAAACTGCTAGCGTCACACATGATCTCAATTGGTTGATTAAAATCGGGCGCGATCATAATAGGAGAATTAATCAACCTTTCTTTTAAGAACTCAAAGGCATGTAGACACTCTTGTTCAAAAATGAAAGGTATGTCTTTTTCTAATAGCCTCGTAAGTGGTTTAGCTATTTTAGAGAAGTCCTTAATAAACCGGCGGTAAAATCTCGCATGTCCTAAGAAACTTATCACTGCTTTAACGAAGGTTGTTGTTCGTAACTTTTCTATGGTCTCAATTTTTGCTCTATCTACTTGGATTCCTTGACTTGAGATTTTATGGCCAAGTACTAACCCTTCTTTGACCATGAAATGACACTTCTCCCAACTAAGCACTAGGTTAGTTTCCTCACATCGCCTAAGAACTTTCTCTAAATTATTCAAACATAGCTCAAACGAGTCGCCAAAAATAGAAAAAGCATCCATAAATACTTCCATGATATCTTCAACGTATTTGTTAAAGATGGCTAGCATGCAACTTTGAAAAGTGGCGGGTGAATTACATAACCCGAAAGGCATACGTCTATAGGCAAAGGTTCCAAATGGGCAGGTGAAAGTTGTTTTCTCCTGGTCTTCTGGTGCTATAGGAATTTGGAAGTATCCAGAAAGTCCATCTAGAAAACAATAATAGGAATGTCCTAACAAACGTTCTAATATTTGGTCAATAAAAGGAAGAGGGAAATGGTCTTTCCTAGTGGCATCGTTTAATTTCCTATAGTCAATGCAGACATGCCAACCTGTTACCGTTCGCGTGGGGATTAACTCATTCTTATCGTTAGCTACCACTGTTAGACCACCCTTCTTAGGAACGACTTGTACAGGACTAACCCATGAACTATCCGAAATAGGATATATAATACCAGCATTTAATAACTTAACAATCTCCGCCTTAACTACCTCCTTCATATTCGGGTTTAGCCTACGCTGCGGTTGAATAGAAGATTTCTAGTTTTCTTCTAAAAGGATTTTGTGAGTGAAAAACTATGATTAATACCCTTTATATCAAATATTTGTCATGCTATTGCACCTTTACATTTCTTCAGCACAGTTATTAATTTATCTTTTTCAGTATTAGAAAGAGTAGAAGAGATAATAACTGGGAATGAAGAATTAGTTTCTAAGAATGCATACTCAAGATGATCCGGTAATGTTTTTAGTTCTACTATTGGTGGATTCTTAATACTCGAGTAGAACCTTTAGTTATACTCGAGTAAGTCTAGTCTGAATTTCGAGTAAAGGAAATGGTTCTCGAGAAATTTGAATTTAGTTCTCGAGCGGCCAAGTCCATTACTCGAGTAGACTTCTTCTCTTTCTCGAGTTTACAGATTTTCCCTCTCAAAAATTTTCTAAGTATTATACTTGAGTAGTCAAGCTCACTACTCGAGTAGATGAGCACTTTGACTCACGTGACAGAAGGAAAGTTCTCGAGAAGTATCTACCCCACTCAAGTAGTGTGTTTCCTATACTCGAGAAGTCTGTCTACTTATCGAGAAGTCTAGAACTAGTACTCGAGTAATCAGTTTTATTTCCCAGAATTTTCTCTAAGTCTTCTTCTCGAGAAGTTCACGTCCACTTCTCGAGTAACATTTCTAGCACTCGAGTAAAGCTCGTTCCACTCGAGTGGAAATGAATTCTGTTCTGAAATTTCCTGAAGGGCTTCTTCTCGAGTAATCTGATATTGTCTTCTCGAAAACCCATTTTAGTACTCGAGTAATTCTTCTTTCACTCGAGTAATCCAGTCATCTTTTCAAAAAATTTCGTTAAGTCCTAACAGACGCAATTTTCAAATGACTTGACATGATTAGGCCACGTGGCCGTCATTAATGATAATTATGACCGTTAGGGAGATCTTATATAATGTCTTTTCATTCCGACTAAATCTAAAAAGCATGTAAAAAGTAATATTCCAAGAATTCTAAATCGCATTTCTCTTTCCTAAATGGAAGCCTCCACCGCTCATCGTGCAAAACTCTTAGTGACTCTGACTCATCTGAGTCAAGTGAAAAAGAGGAACCCTACTTCAAGCTAATGGCTCAAACTGGTGATGAACAAGAACTCCAGTTCACTGGGAAGGTAAATGCTCATACTTCTCTTTATGAATCTGTTGTTTCTGATCATGATCATGAGGACAGCTATTCTGACGATGAGTCTAAACTCATGGCCCAGTATAAGGAGTTGATCAAGGCTTATGACAAATGTCGTAGAGTTGTGAAAACTCAAGCCAAAGAGATAAAGTCTCTGAAGGCTGAAGAGAGCACTTTGAGAGAGGAAGTCTCTAAGATGGACTCACTCAGAGAAAACTTCAATGTTATCATTGAAGAATACAATAAGGCTCTCGTGCACCTAGACCTAAAGGAGAAGAACATAAAAGAACTGGAAGCACAACTTGAAGCAGAAAAGAAACTTGTTGATAGTTTCTCGAAGCACAAAACTGTCCTTCCTTTAGTTGCTGAATTCTCAGCTAAGGCCAAAGGTGCTGGGTTGGGACATGTTGAAGCTCCTAGTAAATCTTCTAGGAGGAATAAGGATCAGAGAAAGAATAAGGCGGCGAAGAAGGCTTTGGCCAAAGAAAAGTGGAAAGTTCCTCAAGATCAGACTTCTTTTAAGAAGGTCATATTCCCAACGAACGAGTTTGATCTTGACTCATCCTATGGTCACCTTGCTAGGCCTACTTATGTAGAGCCCAAGTCTCGTTACCAAGGATGGACTCATTCCTGAAACTTTGGTGAAAGTGTCTTTAAGGCGTCTTATGAAGAAATTACTCTTCAGAGTTATGACCCTTATAATCATGGTCATAACATCAAGAAGGCACCAAAGGTAAATCCTATTGTAGGAAAGCCTCTCAAGGAGAAGAAGACATGTGATTGCCATTACCGTGAAGCTTCTTCCTCCAAGAATGCTGCCCTGCTAGACCATCATCTCAAAAGGTCAAGCAGGAGATTTTGAGGGAAAGATACAACAGGTTTGACTGTTGGTGCTGTGGCAAAATTGGTCACTTTTTCATTGATTGCTGGTTTAACACCAGAAATTATGTAACTCCTCAAGTTAGCAATATGAGGAAGACCACTCAGAATGCTAATACGCGTATGGGGAGTGTTTTAACTAGAGACCAAGGACCCAAACGTATTTGGGTTCGTAAGGCAAATTGATTTGTGACTGCAGGTATGTGCAAAGGCCACCAAAAATCCTATCTGGTACCTGGACAGTGGATGCTCTCGGCATATGACCGAGATAAGAAGCCTTCTTTAGAACTATTCTCCAGTCTTGAACAGGCCAAAGGTCATCTTTGGAGGTTCAGACCGAGGAATTATGAAAGGTTATGGTATGATCACTAATGGTAGTGTATCCTTCTCAGATGTGGCTTATATTGAAGGATTGGAACACAATCTTATAAGCATAAGCCAGCTCTGCGATAAAGGATACGTAGTTGAATTTAATTCAGATAAGTGCTTGATAAAATCAGTTGACAATATGGAAACGGTTCTATCAGGCACTCGAAGTAGAAATATATTTTGTTTGAATTTTATTTGTATAGGCTCTTCTACAACAGTGTACTTTTTGGCTAAAGATATTACGTCTGTTGGTGACCAATGGTACAAGAGACTAACACATATTAATCTCAAAACTATTAATAAATTATTTTCTCTGAATTTAGTACGTGATGCCCCAAATATCAAGTATGCTAAAGATAATCCTTGTCACTCATGTGTAAAAGTCAAGAAAATAAGGGCTACCTTTAAAAGCATTATTGACAAAGATTCTAATAGATGTTTACATCTACTTCCTATGAACTTGTTCGGTCCATTGCAAGTTAGAAGTTTAGGAGATAAGGATTATACATTTGTTATTGTTTATGATTACTCGTGCTTTGCATGGGTGTTCTTCCGAAAACACAAGTCAGATACTTTTGACATCCTTAATTATTTTATTAAGCAAGTACAGAATGAATAATGTACTTGCTTGATAAACAAATACATGAAAGCTTAGGTATCTTTCATGAGTTTTCCTCTCCTCGTAATCCTCAACAAACGGAGTAGCTGAGAGAAGGAATAAAACACTCATAGAGGCCTGTAGGACCATGTTGAGTGATGCTTCACTACCATAATACTTCTGGGCTGAAGCCATCAAAACTGCGTGCCATGTGCAAAATCGAGCACTCATAAACAAGCACCATAATAAGACACCTTACGAACTTCTAAAGGGCAGGAAACCGACTGTTGCATATTTTATAATCTTTGGCTGTAAGTGCTACGTCCTTAACAATGGCAAGTATCACACTACCAAATTTAGTGAAAAGTGTTTTGAAGGTATTTTTATAAGGTATAGCAGCTATAGTAAGGCATATAGTATATTTAATAGAAAAACCTTGGTTGTAGAAGAATTCATTCATGTTGTATTTGATGAGACGAACTTGCTGCAAGGCAACTCTTCTAGTGTGTTCATTGAAGATGCAGGTTAAGCGATGAAAGAACTTAACTTGGGTGAGCCGACTGAAGAAAAAGGTGAAACGTTTATCAAGATCACTACTCCAACCACGATTGGAGAGGTTGATGATCAAGATGAAGAAATCATCCAAGTTGATGTAGTCACTCTGGTGGTTGAAGACACTCTAGATGCAAGTACTCTAGAGCTAAGACATCTAAAGGATCACCCAATGGACCAAATCATAAGAGATACCCAAGATGGTGTCAGAACTCATAGAGGTACAGCTAACGAGAATCTATATTTGAGTTTTCTCTCACAGGTTGAACCGAAGAAGTTTGAGGAAGCAAACTCAGACGTGTCATGGATAATGGCAATGGAAGAAGAACTAAATCAGTTCAAGCATTGTCAAGTCTGGAAACTTGTTTCAAGAACCAGAGGTAAGAATTTCATCGGGACAAAGTGGGTCTATAGGAACAAGATGGACGAGGATAGACCAATCATAAAGAATAAGGCCAGACTCGTCGCCAAAGGATAATGCCAAGAAGAAGGAATTGACATTGACCAGACGTATGCTCTAGTGGCATGGCTGGAGGCAACCAGGTTGTTCCTAACATATGCCGCTCTTAAGGGCTTCACTCTCTATCAGATGGACGTAAAGTATGCCTTCCTTAATGGTAGCATAAAGGAAGAGGTGTATGTGGAACAACCTCCAGGTTTCGTTGACTCTAACTTTCCTGATTATATTTATATGTTATCTAAAGCATTATATGGTTTGAAACAAGCTCCTCGAGCTTGGTATGAGACATTGTCTAGCTTTCTTCTTGAGAACAAGTTCACAAGGGGAAAGATAGATAAAACATTATTTTTTAGGGAAATAAAAGATAAGATTTTGCTAGTGCAAATCTATGTCGACGATATTATTTTTGGCTCTACTGATGACAACGACTGCAAGAAGTTTTCAAAACTTATGAAAGGAAAGTTTGAAATGAGCAGTATGGAGAGCTGAAGTATTCTTAGGGCTTTAGGTGAAACAATCTGAAGATGGAATTTTCATCTCACAGACAAAGTTCACCAAGGAGCTAATTAAGAAATTTGGAATGGAGAACGCAACCTCTATGAGGACTCCAATGGATTCAGCTGTGTCTCTGGACAAGAATGAGAGAATTAAGAAATTTGGAATGGAGAACGCAACCTCTATGAGGACTCCAATGGGTTCAGCTGTGTCTCTGGATAAGGATGAGAAAGGGAAACCTTTTGATGAAACCAAGTACAGAAGCATAATTGGATCCTTGATCTACCTTACTGCCAGTATACCAGACAAAATATTCTCAACATGTGTATGTTCTACATTTCAAGTGAACTTTAAGGAATATCACTATGCTTCTGCAAAGAGGATTTTGAGATACCTTAAAGATGCAGATTTTGCAGGTAGCAAAGATGACAGGAAGAGCACTTCCGGGACTTGCCAATTCCTAGGAAGAAGGCTCATTTCTTGTAGTAGTAAGAAGTAGAACTGTGTTGCAATCTCAACAGCCGAGTTAGAGTATATCTCTGTAGGCAGTTGTTGTGCATAGTTGCTATGGATAAGAACTAGTTTGAAGACTACAACATGAAGTTTCAAAACATTCCTTTGTTTTGTGACTCCTCTAGTGCGATTGCAATAGCCAACAACCCAGTCTCTCACAGCCGGACAAAGCACATAGAGCTGCGTTACCACTTCATCCCAGAGCATGTGGACCATGGGGACATA
Source organism: Platanthera guangdongensis (assembly GCA_039583875.1). NCBI lineage: Eukaryota > Viridiplantae > Streptophyta > Magnoliopsida > Asparagales > Orchidaceae > Platanthera > Platanthera guangdongensis. The sequence continues at coordinate 219,382,753 of CM077158.1, read as the reverse complement.
GATCTACAATATGTCTCAACTGACAGGCAGATTGCAAATATATTCATAAAGCCGTTGGACGAGACCAAGTTCTCGTTCTTCAAAACAGAACTTGGAATGCTCAACAAAGAAGAATAGAGAAGGAAGACTCATAATATAGCTCAGAGATCAAGGACTATGTCAAAAGTTGACATTTTTCAAGCTCAGACTTAATTTCTCGAGTAAGAAAATGACTACTCGAGTACTTCTTTAGACTGCTCGAGAACTCAGCAAGTCAATCGAATAATACCACTCGAGTAATGAGTTTCCTCTCGAGAAGTATGACGATATCACTCGAGTACCATCATTCTCTCACTCGAGTACTGCCGGTCCACTGGAGATACAAGAAGAAAATTTCTCAAATTCTGTTCAAATCTCTTTATTCGCAACCCGAAGCTTATACCGCCATTTTCTAAGGTATGTTCGATTAATTACTTCCTCAGTCATACATAGTTAGGGTTATATATATAGAAAAACTGGATTTCATTTTCTACACAATTTCAAAAACCCTTTCTCTCGACAAAGAAAGAAAGTCCCTTCGTCTTCTGCCGTAGTCGCAGAGCACGCCGCCGTCTTCTCCCCCGCGGTCAATTTCTCTCATCTCTTTGGACAATGGCGCCATCTTCCAAAGTTAGGATTGGTAGTGAACTCATTGTCGCCGGTATTTCCGAACTCTCAGATGATTTCCAAAGTCTTCTCATTCTTCTCGACACCGCCAATTTGACCTCCGTTCTCCAGCAGCCCTTCAAGATACTTTTCCCTGAAGTTGAAGAGTTCTTTAAAAATATCAAAGTGAGAATTAATGCCAAGGTCCTTAAGTCAAAGGTCAAGGTAATTAAGATCAAGCTTACCAAGACCATTGCTCCACACTTCTTCAGCTACCCGTAGTTGATGAAGAAGATGCTCTAACTCATGAAGATGCTAACAGAGCGTGCAGGTTTTATGGACTTACAACAGAGGTTATTTCCATTCATCGACCAGACCTCAACCATGAAAGCAAATTCCTTGTGGACATCATTGACAAGATTCTCCTATGTATGACAAGTTCTATAAGGGACATCTCATATGATATGTTTGATATTATGACTGACATAATCTGCAGAAAAAGATTCCAATTTGGCATGTTGATTCTTGATAAGATAAGGGAGAGCATCAAGGATCCTAATTACTCCAGGATCATCTCTCTGATATCATAGGCAAGATCACAAAGTTGTCTTATGCTTATAAGGTTGCGTTTCAACCCTTCAACATAAGTAACATTGGTGAAAGTGACTAAGCCATTTGTGATCTTACCAAATCTTTGGTAGTTCTTTTGTCAGCTCCACCAAAGATCACCTTTGGTCCATTCTTCATAGGGATAAATTCCCTCAAATTGCTTCTTGTTCCTGTCATGTGTCTGGAACACCCACTGTATAAGTACCAGATTGTTCTATCGCTGGTGCTTGGACATTCCTGCACAATAAAAATTTATTTTTTCTTAGGAACACAAATTGTTTTGGGTCCTAGGTTCTTGTTAGTTGTGGCTCCATTGAGACCACATGTAAACTTCTTAATTGAATTCCTTTTCTGAACATGAGACATGGTGTAATTGAACCAACTGTCCAAGGCAAAGTGTCCCACCTTTCCACAACACCAGCATTCATATCTGTTGTACCTCCTCTTTGGAGGAACAGAAGGAACTTTGTGCTGACATTCCTTAGAACTGGAATTTGAAAAATTGACTATTGTATATTGACACGGAGCAAAATGGTTGTTCTGTCTCTTAGTTACAAAAATCCTCCTTGGAGCAAGCAAATTATGAATAGCTTTCCTATTCACATATAAACTTGGTCACACTAGGCCAGACTTTTGGGTTTCTTTTCCCTTAGTCTGAAACACAAGTTTTGGAATGACCGGACCCTTTTGTCCTGTCAGCTTTTTGCCTCTTGTTCTTTTGGGTTTAACATACCCAAGACCACTTCCAGGAGTTCCTGATAAGGTGTCTATAAAAGGCAGCATAGTTTTAGGTTTAGAAAATTATTATATTAGTCTTTTCTCATTCAGGGGTTTGAATTCCAACTCCTGAATGGTGGAATCGTTTTACTTTAGCAATATAATTTGTTCATCAATGATCTTAGTTAGCTTTGCCAACTTAGAACTTTGAAGACCAATTTTTGAGTATCCATCTTATGATGATACTCAAGACCTTTTAATGATGGAATTTCTATAGCTTGTTATTTGACAAGCTTCTTGCTCTTTACAAGAGTTTCCAGCAGTTTACCAAATTTGACTGTGAGTTCCTGCAGTTCAGTCTCAGGGTTAGACTTATGTGAATAAACCTTTGAGCCACATGAGTCAAGCTTATCCACAGTCTCATGAGCAGAAATTTTAGAACAATAGGAATTGTCATAGATTACCTGAGTATCCTGACATTCATCAATTTTTGCATCTGGAATATCACACAGTGCTATCAAATTAACCTCCATATATTCTTCATAATTACCATAGTGTGATGAAGTTGTGGAGTTTTGCCATTGTATATGACCTCTCTGATAAATTCTTCTTCATAAGAGAGCAGTCCAGCATGTTCTTCTTCTGATTCAGTTGAATCAGTATTACAATCAGATGGGGTCCTTGGCTTCTTTTCCATCAGACCCTTTTTTGATTTCTTATCTTTATAGAACTTTTTTTCTTTTGACCTTTTTGTTCTCCTTTATTTTTACTAGACAGTCAGTAATGACATACCCAGGCCTTTTACAACAAAGCAGATAATGTCAGTCTTAAATTGTTTATTCTAATGAGAATCATACCTGACCGTAGATTTATCTCTGTGTTTGTGTTTGCTTATACTATAGATTGGTCTAGATGATTTCTTCTTATTCCACTGCTTCCTTCTTCTTAGCATTTTCTTTAATTGCCTGGTAAATATTGCCAATTCATCATCTGATAAGTCTTTTGATGAGGAGCAAGATACAGTACTATATGTATCTTCATCTCTTCTTAGTGATGATGAGATTTCTCTTCTAGACTTCTTCAATGTATCTACTTTAAAGGCTATGGACTTAGTCTGAGTTGAACTTCTGGCAGATTCGGCTTCAGCTTTTCTAGAATTTAGTTGAAGCTCATGTGACAATAGCTTCACATACAAGTCTTGTGGTAACATGTTTCTCAGATTCCTCATTTCTCTTATAACACAAATCTTGATGTCCCGATCTTTATTTAAGGATCTCAGAAATTTGTCATTAAGCTCATAATTAGTGAATTCTCTGCAATAATTCTTCAAATCATTTACTATTCTAAAGAACTTTTCAAAACATAGTTTTATAGAATCAGTCTTTCCTTGTATGAATGCCTCATACTATCAATTTAGCAGAGACTTTCTGTCATCTCTTACTTCTTCTATGCCTTCCATATAGACTATGAGAGTGTCCCACATCTACTTGGATGTTTTACAGTGCACTAGATTCTGAAAAGTTGAATTGTCTGTTGCACTACAATTATATTTTGGGCTCTTTTATCCATGGGGGCAAGAACCACCTCATCCTGTCATTCCAGACAGTTTCTTAGGAGTTTGAATATTTGCATCTAAGATTGATATCTTCATTGGAACATATGGTCCTTCTTGTATAGTGAGAAAGATTCTTGGATCTGAAGCCTCCATAATTAATATCACTCTCTGCTTTCGTATAACAAAGTTATCTTTATTATATATAGGCATTTCATATAACTGAGTTCTCTGTGAGATTCAGAAACCATTAGATCTGATATTTTTCTACTACCCTTTGGATCTTTTTTAGACTGTTAGGTCTTTCTTGAATAACCTCCCTCTGATACCACTTGAAAGATAATCATATGTGTAGATAATCACCTAGAGGGTGCTGAATAGGTGTCTTTTAAAATACTTTGTGAATTCTTTGTCACTAAAATGTTCGGCAGAAATTATGATCAGCAGATAATATACTTGAGAAATTAGCTTCACAATAACTCAGCACAATTAATCCATAAAATATAACACAGCAACTCACAGCACACAACTCAAAGAGTTTACAGTGGTTCCCCTATCTAGGGTACATCCACTTCCCCCTTCTTCCTCACTAGCAATGTGTTAGATAAGGTTATAGCTCCTCCTCTTCAACTTAGATCCAAAGATCTTATAGGCTCAGTTTTTGTTAAGAAACATATAGTCAGACCAACAGATCCTACCTCAGAGATTCGCCCAATCTCCTACCTCACGTCCCTCAAGAACCCTACCCCAGCCTTTAGGCCTACATCTCAGTGATCCCACTAAAATCACCTACCTTGGGTCCCACAAGAACCCTACCTCAGCCTTTATAAATTCATCTTACAACTCAAAGATAAATTCTCATATCCACTTAGATCTCAAGGAGATCTTATAAAAACAAAGAGGTAAAAATAATAAAAAAACTAATCTAAATTCGGAGTTATCTGAATGAATTCAGATTCTTCAATTCAGCTGCACTTGATCAAATCTTGATAAATAATCTGGCTGAAGAGATACTTTTCTGGATCTACAATTTTCTTGATGATCGACTTGATTTCCTAGAAGCAATTATAGATCAGATCCACCTTAATCTTTAGAACAACATGGTAAAAGGATCTGGAGATTTTCTTGAAGACCTTCGTCTTCTTCCTTCTTCTCGGGATTGACGCCCTCCTCTGACTTAGAAAAATTAAAGTGAGAGAATGGAATGATTTGTTTGATTAATCTGTTTTCTCTGTAGACTACCGCTCTATTTATAGTCTTTGTGCATGGCTAGTTTCTGATTGATGACATCAGCATATGACATCATAATTCAAATTCTCCCTTAATCTATTTATGTTGAGACTTCACATTACTGTAGCTGATGTGACAGTTATGACATGTCTTGACACTTCTGTGTTGACTCTGCACATCTTCAGAAATATAAGTGTCGAGATGTTAAAGTGTCTCGACACTTGTGTCGAGATATCTTAGTAGTCTCGACACAATTTTACTTAGGAGAATTTTAATCTGATCTTGAAAGTGTCGAGACAGTTGACTTGTCTCGATACAACTGTCATCTATGTTGACACCTTTAATTCAGCACTATGTCGAGACAGTTGGATTGTATCGACAAAACGTTCTGCCGGTTGTTGACACTTATATGCTTACTTTATTTCTTCAATGTGTCGAGATAGTTGAATTGTCTCGACACTCCTATCTATTAGTGTCGACACTTTATACTTGCTTTATTTCTTCATTGTGTCAAGACAGTTGAATTTCCTCGACACTCCTATCTGCTGATGTCGACACTTTTATCCTTCATTGTGTCGAGACAGTTGATTTGTCTCGACACTATTTTACTTAGTATAATTTTCACTCTTCTTTGTTTCAAGACATTTGTATTGTCTCGGCACTTGTTCTTTGAATCTTCTATGTATTGAGTTAGCTGACTTGTCTCGACACTGCTGATTTAGCCTTCAAAGTGTCGAGTTAGCTGACTTGTCTCGATACTGCTGACTAAGTCTTCAAAGTGTCGAGTTAGCTGACTTGCCTCGACACTACCCTTGCAAAGGTGTCTACACAGTTGAAGTGTGTCGACACTTTTGTACTTAGCTATTTTTCTGCACTGCAAGTTGCTAGGTGTAGACTATGTTGACTTCACTCAGCACTGTGTTGACTTCACTCGACACTGTGTTGACTTCACTCGATGCTTTTATACTTGCACAATTTTCTTCACTTTTTAGTCAGCTTCTTTGCGTCAACCTGTCAATATGACTTGAATTACCTATCCAATCAATATTAAATAGGCAACCTGCATATATAAACTGAAACATACATCAAATATATACTTGTGTACATCTTTGAGTTGATGAGCTTCTTCAAATCAAGTACATTTTGTCTAATGTACCCAACACGTACTATGTTGTCCACGTACAACTTAGCCAAATTTTCCACTAAATCATCCTTCTTGTTCGATATGAACTGTGATATCTTTGTCAATCGATCAACGATCACCCATACGACATCGTTTATGCACTGTGATCTCGACAACTCGTGCACAAAATCCATAGAGATGTCTGTTGGAGCATGCGTTCCGCGCCTCTTAGTTTGAGAATAACAAATCCTGATGTATTTGATCTTGGTATATGTTTTAAATATGCAGGGATAACAGAATTTTTATGTTCAAAAGAAAGGCTGAGCATGGCATTGATAAAAAGGAAAACCGTGCTATCACTGGCGATAACGCTACCGCGGGCGATAGCATGCCGCGCACGAAGTCACGGTTCAGCGATATCACGGGGCGATACCGATGTCGCCGAGCGATATCCCACGATCGTCACGTTCTCCGCTCAGATCTGAAAATCCGCGCAACGTGTGCCACGTGTCAAGCAACGGAGAGTTATCACTATCGCGGGGCGTTAACGCTACCGCCGGCGATAACATAAAGTGATATATACGGCCAAAAATTTCAGGGAAGAGTTTGATCGTGCAGAGCTTTGTTTTCCCAGAGAATTTTCAGAGCCTTCATCTCTGTTTCCAGACGAACTCCCTTGGTCCGTTGAAATCTCAAGATTGAACTAGATACGACCGTGCATTCAAGATTGGAGATCTTCTCGTTGGTCCACAATCATCTTCAGAGCTCATGATTTTGAGGGAGTTTTTAAGTTTTACTATTGTACTTTCATTTTCACTCTTTATCTTTGTAATTGGGAAGAGAAAATCACCACCTTGTGTGTGGTGTCTAAGTCCGTGTGTGGCTTAGGGGCAAATCACCACCTTGTGTGTGGTGTCTAGGTCCGTGTGTGGCTTAGGAGTAAATCACTATGTTTTGTGCAGCGCCTAGATCATAGGTTTGATTTAGGGGGAGGCTAGTAGCCATATCTAGGGAGATATTGACTATAGCCTACCGGTTCTTGGGAGAAGGATCGGTGAAAAAGCTGAAAACTATTATCGTTGTAAGCCTTGATTTCAAGCTTTATTGGAATCATTTTACATATATATTTTGGAGAAATAAAATCTTGATTTTCATTTCATTGATCTGTCTCAAACATAGTATCTAGTTTCATATTTTATAAGAAGTTCAAAAAACGTTTAAAGAGCCCTTATTCACCCCCCCCCCCCTCTAAGGGCGCCACAAGATCCTAGAAGTGGTATCAGAGGTGGTTATTCCTAATACGGTTTCACCACCAGGAATTATGGCGCAGCATGACCATGCTTTCTCTGAGGGGCAAGGAATTAGTAGACCTCCATTATTCACTAGATCTGACTATAATTACTGGAAATCTAGGATGAAGTGTTTTCTTATTTCTCTTGATATTGAAGTTTGGAATATGGTAGAGACTAATTATGCTCATCCCACTTATACAGTAGGAGATGTAGTAATGGAAAAACCAAAAGATAAATGGGATGATCAGGATAAGCTAAGGTGCAAAAATAATGCAAAAGCCATGAATGCATTATTTTATGTATTTGATAGGACTGAATTTAATAGAACTTGTGCTTGCAATAATGCTTATGAGATTTGTAATTTACATGAAGTAACTCATGAAGGTACCTCGCAGGTGAAGGACTCGAAGCTGTTTCAACTGGAATCGGAATTTGAAAAGTTTAGGATGGAAGTGGATGAGGACGTAGACTAAATGTACACCAGATTCACCAAGATAGTGAATGACTCAAAAGTGCTTGGTAAAAATTTTTCAAATGGTGATTTGGTGAGAAAACTTCTTAGAACTCTCCCCGCTAAGTTTAATCCCAAAGTGACGGCTATTTCTGAATCTCATGATCTTAAATCTCTTAATAGTGAAAGCCTGATTAGGAACTTGAAAACTCATGAAGTTGAATTGAAAATTCAACAACAAGAGTACATGGAGCCTAAGAAGAAGGGGTTGGCTCTAAGATCTAAGAAAGAGGAATGTAGTAATTCTGAGGAGGAAGAAGAAGATAAGGAAAGTCTTTTTGTAAGAAAATTTAAATAATTTATGAGAAATCCGGAGAGGAGAAATACTTTTAAAAAAATATTTTAAGAAGGATATATTTAGAAAGAAAAAACAAAAGGATGGCGATGATGAGGAGGAAGAGAGACCCCCACTGGAGTGCTATCATTGTAGGAAGTTAGGACACATTCGAAGCAAGTGTCCAAAGTACTTGAAGGAACTTAAAGAAAAGAAGCACAAAGGGAAGAAGAAGGTCCTGAAAGCTGAAACATGGGATGATACTACCTCTGAGGATGCAAGCAGTTCAAGCTCAAGCGAGGAGGAGGATGCCAATATTTGCCTAATGGGAAAAAGCGTCATATCTGATGACGAGTGCAGTGTCCAAAGCGACACTGAGGTAACTCCTCCAACTTATGATGAATTATTTTTTGAATTTTTAAATACCTGCAAATATCTTGAAAAAAGTTTAAAAGATAATGATCTTCTTAAAACTGAAAATAAAGTTTTAATTAAAGAAAACAAAAAATTGTTAAATGAAAATAAGACTATTGGAAAAGAAAAAGTCTCTTGCCAAGAGTGTGATCACTTTATGGGAAGAATAAAAGAGCTTGAAGAATCTCTTTCCAAATCTCATTCAAAAATAAAATTTCTCCCTAAAAAGAATGAGATTTTAGAGAGAGATCTGAAATCTTCTGTTTCCAAAGTCCATGAAGGAAAGAAAGCTTTTGAACGTAGATGTGTAAATCTAGTATAAGAGAATAATGAAATGAGAAACCAGATTCATGACTTAACACTAGCCATGAAAAAGTTTGGATTGGGCCAAAGATCACTGGATATGATCTTATGTTACCAATGTCACGGATCTGGAAGATTTGGACTTGGATACAAGACTGGAAACTATCGCCCGACGACAAGCACTAACACCGACGATAGCGAGAAATCCAGAAAATCGAGTTTTAAAAATTATGATAATAATAAATTAACTGATACTACCTTTTCTTACAGTAAAAGTCCAGAGAAGTTATATTCTTCTTGTTACATTACATGTGCTAAATGCAATAGATTTGGTCACACCACGGACTCGTGCTGGAAGAAAGGAAAAAGTAAAATCAAGCAAATCTGGATGCCTAAGGCTTCTACCTATACTATTGGTGGAACCACTTGGGTAGCCAGATCTTTACTCACATCCTCTTTCGAGGTGTGTTGGCAGGCTAAGGATAAAGAAGACGTGTGGTACTTGGACTCAGGTTGTTCAAAGCACATGATGGGAAATAAAGAGAAGTTTCTTAGCCTGGAGATGAAGAAAGGAGGAGTTGTTACATTTGGAGATAATGAAAAAGGAAAAATCATCGGCATCAGAGTTGTGGGTAACGAAAGTTTTTCAATTTCAAATGTTTTGTTCGTAGAAGGTTTAAAACATAATTTGATTTCTATTAGCCAACTATGTGATAAGGGTTTAAATGTTTTGTTTGAATCTTCTACAAATTTATGCAAAATTATTGATTCCAAAACAAATGAAATTGTTTTTACCGCACCTAGATGTCATAACGTATATATGATTAAATTTTATGATTTTTCAAATTCTACTTTAAAATGTTTTTTATCAAAAAATGATGAGTTAGAATTATGGCATAGGCGACTTGGACATACTAGTGCAAAGTTAATTAAGAAACTTTCAAAAGATAAATTAATCAAAGGTTTACCATTGCTAAATGGGAATTTATCTTCATTATGTGAGCCTTGTCAAAAAGGAAAATTTTCAAAATCATCTTTCAAAAGTAAAAATATTATTTCTACAACTAGACCACTCCAATTAATTCATATGGATTTATTTGGGCCAATTAATACTTCTAGCTTAGGAGGTAGAAAATATACATTTGTATTGATTGATGATTATTCACGTTTTTGTTGGACTTTGTTTCTAACCTCCAAATCCGATGCGTTTTCAGAATTTTCTAAATTATGTTTGCGTATTCAAAATGAATTTGAGTTAAAAATTAAACGCATACGTTCGGATCATGGAGGGAAATTTGAAAATGAAAAGTTTATTTCTTTTTGTACGAAGTTAGGAATTAAACATGAATTTTCCGCTCCACGCACACCACAGCAAAATGGTGTAGTGGAGAGGAAAAATAGGACTCTTCAAGAGCTGGCCCGTACGATGTTATCTGAATTTTCATTACCAAAATCTTTTTGGGCTGAAGCGGTGAGTACTGCGTGTTATGTAATTAATAGAATAATGTTTCGCCCTATTTTAAAAGTAACTCCTTATGAATTAATTTTTAATAAAAAACCAAATGTTTTTTATTTCAAAGTTTTTGGGTGTAAATGTTTTATTTTAAATTCTAAAGATTCCTTAGGAAAATTTGATGAAAAATGTGATGAAGGAGTTTTTATTGGGTATTCTTCAACTAGTAAAGCTTATAGAATTTTTAATAAACGAACGAAAATAGTTGAAGAATCTATTCATGTTAGGTTTGATGAGTTTGTTCCATGTGTAGATAAGAAAATTACAAGAAAAGAAGAAAAACCCCTTCCTTTGATGGAAAATGATGATGAAGAACATGAATGGAATGAAGAAGGAAAAGAAGAAGAAGAAAGAGAAAAACATGTCCCTCCAAGTGAATTGATATTTTCAAAGGATCATCCGAAGGAGCATATTATTGGAGATCCACATAAAGGGGTCAGTACTCGTTCCTCTTTACATGTTTTATTTTCAAACCTTTGCTTTGTCTGTGAAGTAGAACCAAAAGATGTTTCCACCGCTTTAAATGATGAATTTTGTTTTTTAGCAATGAATGAAGAACTTAATCAATTTGAACATAATAAGGTTTGGAATCTTATAGAACGACCCAAAAATCATCCTGTAGTTGGAGTAAAGTGGATTTTTAAAAAAAAATTGGATAGTGATTCTAGAATTGTTAGAAATAAAGCCAGATTAGTTGCAAAAGGTTATGCACAAATTGAAGGGGTAGACTATGATGAAACTTTTGCACCTGTTGCTAGATTAGAAGCGATTAGGATATTTCTTGCATTTTCTTGCTTTAAAAAATTTAAATTATATAAAATGGATGTCAAAACTGCATTTTTAAACGGGTATATAAAAGAAGAGGTTTATGTAGAACAACCACCTGACTTTATTAATGAAAAATATCCAAATTATGTTTATAAATTAGATAAAGCACTTTATGGGTTAAAACTAGCGCCTCGTGCTTGGTATGATCGTTTAACTCAATACTTATGAAAGCACGATTATAAAATGGGAAGTGCTGATTCTATACTCTTCATTAAGCAAATTGATCATGATTTAGTTATTTTGCAAATTTATGTTGATGATATTATTTTTGGAGCCACTAATGAAGAGTTATGCAATGAAGTAGTTCAAATTATGAAAAATGAATTTGAAATGAGCATGGTAGGAGAACTTTCATATTTTCTAGGTTTTCAAATTACGCAAAAACATGATGGTATTTTTATTTGTCAATCAAAGTATATTCATGATATGTTAAAAAGATTTGGATTTGACAACCTTAAACATGCAACTACTCCTATGAGTGCTTCATTGAAATTGGGAAAAGTTGAAAGTGGTATTTCAATTGACCAAACCCTTTATAGAAGTATGATTGGGTCTTTATTATATTTAACTTCTTCTAGACCCGATATTATGTTCGCCGTTTGTTTATGTGCTAGGTTTCAAGCTAATCCAAAAGAATCACATTTAAAAGCGGTGAAACGTATTTTTAGATATCTTATAGGAACATCTAAACTAGGCTTATGGTATCCTCATAATAACTTGTTTATTTTACATGGATATTCTGATTCTGATTATGCGGGGTGTTCATTAGATCGAAAGAGCACAAGTGGAACTTGTCACTTTATCGGCCCAACACTTATTTCTTGGTCGAGTAGGAAACAGAATTCTGTTGCCCTCTCCACTACTGAGGCCGAATATATTGCACTTGGTAGTTGTTGTTCTCAAGCACTTTGGATGACACAAAAACTAGAAGATTTTGGCGTACACCAAAATAATGTTGAATTAAAATGTGATAGCAAAAGTGTTATCGATTTAACGAACAATCCCGTATTACATTCTAGATCCAAACACATAGATGTTCATCATCATTTTATTAGGGATCACATAAAGAAAGGACATATTAAAATAAATTTTATTGGAACCAATTCTCAAATAGCAGATATTTTCACAAAACCACTTAATGATTCATGCTTTTCAAGGTTAAGATTAGAATTTGGAATCTTAGAATTATAAATCAAAATTAAGAACTGGATAGCACATAAACATAACATAAAACTAGACATAAAACTGGACAGCACATAGGATAACACTGAAAAAGACAATACAAACAACAAAACCACAAATTACTAGAGTTTTCACTATCGCCAGGCGACAGCACTGTCGCCGACGATATCCCAGATTCAGTAAACAACAAAATATTAAATCACTGACACTAAAAAGTCATTCATCCATGTTCTCTTCAGTAGACACATTCACATCTTCATTGGAAGTCGAAGTTGGTTCTCTAGGCCTTCGCGTCCGCCTTATTTTATGTCGTGGAGGATCCTCGACTAGACTCCCCCATTGTCGTTCTTCTTTCGGAGTTGGCTTTAGTTTCAGCCCCTTTACCAGAAACTTCATGAATTTTCGAAAACCGGAATGGCTACGCCTTTATTCCTCTTTCATCTCCTCCACAGTCTCTCTTAGATCCTCAATAGATTCACGCAAAGAACCTCCTCTTTGGAGTGGTTGTCTTGATGACGAGGCAGCCCTAGGAGATGGACCTCTAGCTGGTTCTACGGTATGTATCGCCGGGATACAATCATCAATGTAGAACTCTTGATCTATCCAATCATATTTCTGATATACGATCCTTTGAATAACACTTCCTAATGGAAGTGTATTCAGTTTCCTCCTAAGGGGATGCTTCATTTTATACGTTTATCATATGATGGATAGCACAAAATCCGCCACATCAAACTTGACTCTCTCTAATACATAGTATGTCACTAAGCTCAATTGAGTCGTGATCTTCCTTGTGTCACTGGACTTCAACATAACCGTGTTCCTTAATATATCCTGAATCACAAATGCATCGCGAGAGAGTGATGAGACATCTTGTATCAAACTCGTATTTTCCTTCCCATGAAGGACTTGGTTCAATATCCTCCAATCACGATCCTTTCGATAATTCTCCACTATATCCATAACATGTTCCTCACGAGTGGCAAGATTATATTCTCGTCTTAAGTCAGCATGAGTAATATCTATTTCCACTCGTTGGATTCGAGACCTTACTCCTCCATTCAACCCCGTATATTTAGGGTCTTCCAAATTGTTATAAAAATCTCGTACAAAGATGGAGCTAAAAGTGTTCCGTACAATGACAGACATTATACCTGACTCCACAAGTAGTTCATAGATATGTGGTGGCAATGATTCATCCAAAAGTTTAGCAATACCAACTGACGCATTCTCAATCCCCGGGTATGTTTGATATGATGCATGTGGGTTGCGGCTGGTACTTTTTCTTGCACGGTATGATGATGCCATTTCCTGCATCCATTATGAAAACATCGTGTTAATTCAAACAAAAAAAATTAATTTTCAAAAATTTCTTTCTGTCGCCGGCGACAGTACTATCGCCGGGCGATAGTGTAAAAACTTCGCCTATTTTGAAATTTTGTGTAGATTTCCTCTAGTAAATTCAGGACAGTTATAAAATTCAATCCATCTCGAAGATCTACCACCTATAACTCCTTTTTTGTAAGGCTTTTACATCAAAATGACCTTTTCTCTTCACAAATTTTTTCTTAACAAAATGTATGACCAAAATCAATTTTTTTCCTAGATCTATCTCCTTTCATACTCTAGAGTGCAGATCTATATTTTTTTTGAAGTAAAACACAACCATAAAGAGGGATCTAACCTTACCATTTGGAGTTCTTGAGGGTTTTCGCTGAAGAAGACGATGCCAAACAACCCAGGGTTGGTCAAAGCAGGAAATGTGTCAGCCCCCTTCAGTTTTTCGCCTTTAATATCAAAAACCTCTATCGCCGCGTGGTATCGCTACCGCGGGCGATAGTGCATTTTTCAGCCACAATTTCCAAATTTTCAAAACATTTTTTTTCAACACTATTCCATGGTTTTTACTGTCTATATCCTACTCCTCGTGCTTCTCCATTCTATTTATACTCTCTCAGCTTCTTTCAGCTTCCGCATTTCCACCTCGCTACTTTTTTTCCCACCGTCTTTTGCTAATAACAAAAGGGGGAGATTAAGTACGAAATCAATTGATTAGTACATTTAGGGGGAGTAATTATTTCTTCTGTTATATAGGGGGAGAAAATAGTCTTTATTATATGGGGAGTGTATTAAGTCTTTATTATATGGGGAGTTTATTATAACTATTTATGCACTTTGATTCATAATGTTTATTATAACTATTTATGCACTTTGATTCATAATGATTATCTGAATATTATTTCACATTCTCCTGATCACACGCAATTTCTTTCTTAGTGGATTTGTTATTATCAAAAGGGGGAGATTGTTGGAGCATGCGTTCTGTGCTTCTTAGTTTGAGAATAACAAATCCCGGATGTATTTGATCTTGGTATGTGTTTTAAATGTGCAGGAATAACAGAAATTTTATGTACAAAAGAAAGGCTGAGCATGGCATTGGTGAAATGGAAAACCGCGCTATCACTGGCGATAACGCTACCGCGGGCGATATCATAATCAGTTCCCGCTGACGTCAGCCTTAATCCGCACATTTCCGTGCACGAAGTCACGGTTCAGCGATATCGCGGGGCGATACCGATGTCGCCGAGCGATATCCCACGATCGTCACGTTCTCCGCTCAGATCTGAAAATCCGCACGACGTGTACCACGTGTCAAGCAATGGAGAGTTATCACTATCGCGGGGCGTTAACGCTACCGTCGGCGATAGCATAAAGTGATATATATGGCCAAAAATTTCAGGGAAGAGTTTGATCGTGCAGAGCTTTGTTTTTCCAGAGAATTTTCAGAGCCTTCATCTCTATTTCCAGATGAACTCCCTTCGTCCATTGAAATCTCAAGAGCGAAGGAGATACGACCGTGCATTCAAGATTGGAGATCTTCTTGTTGGTCCACCATCATCTTCAGAGCTCGTGATTTTGAGGGAGTTTTTAAGTTTTACTATTGTACTTTCATTTTCACTCTTTATCTTTGTAATTGGTAAGGGAAAATCACCACCTTGTGTGTGGTGTCTAAGTCCATGTGTGGCTTAGGGGCAAATCACCACCTTGTGTGTGGTGTCTAGGTCCGTGTGTGGCTAGGAGTAAATCGTTGCATTTTATGCAGCGTCTAGATCATAGGTTTTATTTAGGGGGAGGCATGTAGCCATATCTAGGGAGATATTGACTATAGCCTACCGGTTCTTGGGAGAAGGATCGGTGAAAAAGCTAAAAACTATTATCGTTGTAAGCCTTGATTTCAAGCTTTATTGGAATCATTTTACATATATATTTTGGAGAAATAAAATCTTGATTTTCATTTCATTGATCTGTCTCAAACATAGTATCTAGTTTCATATTTTATAAAAAGTTTAAAAAAAAGTTTAAAGAGCCCTTATTCACCCCCCCCCCCCCCCCTCTAAGCGCGCCACAAGATCCTACAATGTCATCGAACTTCCATACCAGAATTGGTAACGACTTCAGGAAACTGCCAGGATTCTAACATTCTGCTTTCACTAAGGTACAAGTTTGACACTTTACCACGTAAAGAGATATGTATTTCTTCAAACCCGGCTACCAGAACATATTTTTCATGTCCTTGTACATATTTGTGCTCCCTGGATGAATTGAGTACTTCTTGAAGTGTGCTTCATACATCAATTCTTCCCATAGTTTACCCACATTCGGGAAGCACAAATGATCATCTTTTCTCGAAAGACTATCATCCAAAAAGAATTGGGAATTTGACGCATCTGCTGCATAGTGTTTCATACTCTCATCGAGTTTCGTTGCTCGCAGAACCCTATCTGCAAGGTCATACTGTACCTCCATCTAGTTTAGGCATGTATTTGCAGTAAAATTCTTGTCAACACAAGAAATCTATAAGGCCTCCAACTCCTAGAATTTACGATCATCATGCATCTGCAAACAACTGGCTCGTATCGGAGTCCTCTGACTCAAAGCATCTGTGACCACATTTCCCTACACAGGAGTATAGTGTATATCAAAGGTGTAGTCCCCGAGGAACTCCATCCACCACCATTTCTGCATATTTAGATCCTTCTGATCTATTAAGTACTTAAGACTCTTATGGTCGGTGATGATGTCAACTTTCACGTCATATAAGTATTGACGTCATAGCTTAAGTGCAAAATCATAGTCTCCAACTCCAAGTCGTGGACTTGATAGTTTTGCTCTTGCACTTTCAACGGGTGTGAGCCATAAGCAATAACCTTTATGAACTGAAGAAGAATGCAGCCTAAGCCCCTCCATGAAACATCACTATAAATCTCATAGCCATCAATATCAAAAGGCGAACTCAATATGGGCGCCATGGTAAAACGACTCTTTAACTCCTCAAAAGCTCGTGTGCACTCAGGCATCCAAACGAACTTCTAATCTTTCCTCATCAGTGTGGGGAGAGGTAAGGCTATTAGCGAAAAGTTCTCTACGAAGCTCCTGTAGTAGACCGAAAGTCCATGGAAACTCCTGACTTCAGCTACAATAGACAACACAGGACACTCCCCTCTCACAACTATCTTCACAGGATCCAACGCAATACCTTCTCCACTAACCATATGGCCGAGTAAATCCACCGATGATGGCGAAAACTCGCATTTTGAGAACTTAGCATAGAGCTTATTTCTCCACAGGGTGTACAAAACCATCCACAAATGATTTGCATGATCTTCTTCGAACTAAGAGTACACCAATATTTCATCAATAAAGATGATCACAAATAGGTGCAAGTACACTCTAAACATACAATAAATTAAGTCCATGAAAAACGATGGCGCATTTATTAACCCAAATGACATTACAGTGAACTCATAATGACCATAGCATTTATCAAACGCTGTCTTGGGAATGTCACATTCCCTAATCCTCAATTGCTAGTAGCCAGACTTAACATCTAGCTTCGAGTATACCGCTGAACCCACCTGCTGATCAAATAAGTCATTAATCCGTAGAATCAGATAATTGTTCTTCTTCGTCAGATTATTCAGCTCTCGATAGTCAATGCATAGATGCATGCTTCCATCCTTCTTCTTCACAAAGATGACAGGTGCGCTCCAACTTGACATACTTGGATGTATATAGCCTTGCTCTAACAATTCTTGCAATTGAACTTTCAGTTCTGCCATCTCTTTTGGCACTACTTGGTACCGTGTGAGGGGCCACAGGTTTCGCACTTGGCACCAACTCAATAGCAATGTCAATCTCCCCCTTGGGTGGTAACTATCACAACCAGTATTTTCTCTGCATTTAACGATATATCAGAGTAAGAGAAAACTAGCGTCATGATGGCACGCCAACAGGGGATAACTGTAGATGCTCAAGTAAAACTCTAACTTAACACTTTTATGAAAGATCCTTAAGTTATTAAGAGGAAAAATCCAGTTAAAGTTTAAGCGGTTAGCCATATCCCTCGGCTCAGTGGCTCATCTAGTCCATGAGAAAAAGATAATTATACGCTGCAGAAAATACTTTATTTACAATATTAGATGTCCTACATGAGTATGCAAGACTCTAGATTTATAATAACTATGAAAGTGGATTTTATAACCGTTAAATATAGTGATTTAGAGTCCATAAATGGCATATATGAAGTAGTAATAATAACTTTTATATTTTAAAATATCTAACATGCAACCTAGCATAAAATCTTCCCAGAGAGCAAGTGCAACCAACAAAAAAAGGTAAACTAGTAGCGAGAAAAGTATTCAACATTCCAAAAGAAAACTACCAGTGGGCATCAACAACCTGACATGAACCCACTGAAAGTATGCATGTATGAACAAAAATTGAAAACAACAAACTACCTCATGACGGTGAGGAAAATCACTGCAACAATTGCAGTACACATGCTACCACCCAACACAGCCGCTCCATCGGCTACAGCCCTGAACCTGAGGTATTCAAATAAAGAACACCTCAGCATGAAATTTGCTAGTGACAATGAAAATAAGCTGGTAATAAGTAAAAAAACAAGAAATGGTTTACCAAACCCGACTATAAGAAGAGATGAAACCATAGTTTATTAGCCAAATAAAAATAGGTAAAGTGAAAAGTTTGCAATAATGGAGTAAAACAAATTTGCACCAAGTGCGGAACGAAGCCATGCTTCGACAAAATCTGCAAGAATAAGCACAAAATAGCATAAACTGATCTATAAGAAGCAAATGAGCACAAAAAAGCTCGAAAATGTGAAACATTAACACTAGTGAAAACAATAGAGCCGGAGTCAGTGACAAAAATGTCCAAAACCAAACTACCAGACCCAAACGTCTCATAAAAAGACACTGCGGTGGTGGCTACAAAGCCCAACACAATCCAACAGTCTACAAAACAGAGACTGTTGGAACCCCTTATTTGGATTTGGGCTAGGTTCAATACTTAGGATATTTGACCCACCTTGTATATCAAGGGTCAAGTTTGTTAGTCCTAGAGTTTACGCTAGTCTTTAGAATCAACCTTCATGGACCAGCCTGCAGTGGACTTCAGGAGACTCAAGACTTAGAAGAATTCAAAGTTCATATTATTAGTTCAAAGTTCTTCGAACTCAGCTCGACGATCTTCGATCGAAGATCGATGAACTCAGAGTTCTTTCTCTGAGTTGAGCTCGACGATATTCGAGCTCAGGTCGATGATTTCTTCCTCAAGACAGATTCTCTGATCGACGAACTTGGAGCCCAGAATTAACAAAATATTTCCAGATTGAAGTTTGTTGAGCTCAGGTCGACGAACTCTGCTCCAGATATATTTCTCTGATCGACGAACTTGGAGCGTCGAGTTAACTAAATATTTCCATATTGATGATCGCTGAGCTCAGGTCGAAGAAGGGGATTTCTCAACTCAACAAAATTGGAGTCTAGGTTGACAAAATCTGCCCTGAGGTCGATGAAATCTGTTTAGAGCCTAAATGTTGAGTTTTCCTTATCTGTCCCTCTCTTCATTCCATCCTAAGTCAATAATTCTCTGGGTAATTAAATTCTTAAATTCCCTTAAAAATATAGCCATTGAAGGCAACATTAGTTATGGTTTTCATCAGAGTAATTACTTGACTTATTCCCGAGACAGTTGGGGAAATACAATTAAAGTTAGTTATTCCAGCCATTCTTCTTCCCAGATTTCCAGCATTAATTAATAGACTCAATTCAAATTTTGAAGAAAAATGGCAGCAACATATATAATGAAAATTTCTTTTCTTCTGTGATATAGAAATACAGATACTCATAGAGACAATAAATACAGCATACAGAATAGAGAGAGCCGACTAACAGAGAGATCCTAAGATTCTGACCTTCTCTCGGAAAAGAAATTCTGTTTGTTATTGCACATTCAAGAAGACTGAAGAACATCATCTACAGAATCAAGAGTCTTCTTCAACTTCTGATCCAGGAATCTTCAGAGACAATTATTCAACATCTGTCTACAAGTTCCTGGACATCTTCAAGACAAGATTGAAGACCTACAGCCTGAGCAAAGCTCCAATCGTCCTAAACATTTCAACATCTTAGGGGGAGCTTTGACACCAGCAATCCACTAAAGTCTTCTCTGTGGCTTAGAAAAAGAGAAGACAACATCACCTTCTTAACCTTCTGTATAAAGGGTTTATTAACTCCATTCAAAAGTTTTTGTTGGTTTTTGGGCACCTAATCAAAAGCCTAAAGGGTTGTCAGATCTACCTGCCAATAGATCTTGTGGTGACAGGGCACCTGAGAAAAAACCTGTGGTCGCAGTTGTTGGGTATTGTATCCACAACGTACCTGATTTGAAGAAGCCCCTGATCAAGCTAAGGTAAATAGGTAATGTTTTTGACAAATTATTTCAAGTTGTGCTTGTAGTTATTCCACGCTAAGTGCACATCAATGTCAGGGTGCAGTAGGTCAATATACACGGGTCTGCACAACGTAATCCCTCATTGAGCAGATCAGTGTGTTGGCCTGCGTGTACTCTCTCTATTGGAGTGCACTTACTTTCAAGTACAGGGCTGTGATCTTGCAAGAGCTGACAAGGAGCAAAGATGGGTCAAGGAGAACATCATGGGTGGAAAGACGAAAATTCGTCTAAGTGTAAATCGGCGAGAATCGCCAAGTGATTCTCGCCGATTCGGCGACAATCACTAGTGATTCTCGCCGAATCGCCGAGAATCAGTGGCTAATTCCCGCCGACTCGATCCAACTACACTTCAAAGCAAGCAACTCTGATTATAAGTAAGAATCGACGAGAATCACCAAGTGATTCTCGCCGATTTGGCGAGAATCACTAGTGATTCTCGCCGAATCGCTGAGAATCACTGGCTGATTCTCGCCGTCTCGACCCGGGCTGAATCAGTGCGTGCAACCAAGTCAACTTCGACGAGAATCATCTTTGATTCTCGTCGAATCGTCGAGAATCACCTTTGATTCTCGACGATTCGACGAGACTCACTTTTGATTCTCGCCGATTTTTACTTGGGCATTTTTCTGGAACTTCTTGAACTGGATTCTGCCGATGTCAATGTTCTGGACCGGGATTTATGGATTCTTCTTATGGGTCCCACAACGGTCACATTGAAAGTATCTACAGTATATATATACGAGTATTTTGAACAGTAGAAATACACAGAAAGAAGCCGAGCAAAAACCTTGACCTAAAATCGCGATCTCCACTCCGCCGCCGCCGTCGCGCTCGAGCTAGTTTGTCGCCGCCTTTGATCGAGATTTCCTTGTGATCTTCCGGCGACAGAAGCTTAGCCAAGCTTAGAGTCTCACGTGTCTATCCAGAGATCCTTTGTCTCTCGATTTGTTGATCGGGAAAAACTTCCCCGTCCGAATCGATCGAGACGACCGATCCTCGTGTGACCGTTGGTAGACCTAGCTAGCTTCGTTACGAAGTTTGGATCTCTAAAGAACAGCAGCCGCACATCGTTGTTGCCGCCGATCCCGTGAACCTTGTCGCCGCCGGTTCCGGGGAGATCCTCTCCAAGAGAGATCTAGGGTTGTGGACTCTTTGTGGACTTCAAGAACACGTCGTCAACAAAGAGGGACACCTTAGTCTCCAAACGTAGTTTGTATCTCTTGTACATTCTAGTTTTACTTTTGTTGTAAAGGAACGTTTGTTCCGTGTTGTAAGGGTTGGGTGCAACCCGTGTGTGGGAGTGTTGACTCCTACGTGTGGAAGGGTTCCTTCCGATAGTGTAAGGATTGGATTTCAATCCTGTTGGTGAAGAGACCGAGTCGTCCCTTGTTGGGAGATAGGTCAAAGGGGGAAAGTGGATGTACCCAAGTCGGGGAACCACTATAAATTACCTGTGTACTTTCTTTGCTGTGCCGTTTTATTTTCTTGTGCAGGTACAATATTAAATTCTGCAAAAACGTTGCACGTCACCTATTCCCCCCCATAGGTGAAGATAGTTGACACTAGGTGGACTTTCAAGTGGTATCAGAGCGAGGTTGCTCATCAAAAAGGTTAACACCTTGAGTTGAATCCTGCCGCTAGTGTCAAGGAGGCAAACATCTACTATGGATGGGCTCAAGTTCTCAGGCAAGATCCCAGTGTGCACCAGGCTCAACTTTCCTATCTGCAAGGAAAGAATCAGGTTCTACATGGAAGCAGTTGATCCTCGACTCTTCATGATCGTGGAGGAGGGACCTTATGTCCCCACTAAGGCCTCCACCATTGATCCTACCAAGAAAGTGCCGAAGACACTTTCTGAAATGGACAAGGACGAGATGGTGCTAGTGGGACTTGACAAGAAGGCACGGAACATTCTGGTCAGCGAAGTTGATGACTCAATGATGCAGAACTTCTGCAACTGCAGGACAACACAGGAGATCTGGCATTGCCTGATCATCCTAATGGAGGGCACTGATGAAGTGAGGGATGATCGGAGATCCCTCCTGAACCAGAAATATGAGGCCTTTAGACAAGGGCCTAAGGAAGAGATCGGAGTCACCTACGAGAACTTCCTCAAGATTGTCAACGCCCTCAAAGGATACGGAAGAGTGTTCACTAATGGTGAACTCAATGATAAATTCCTTAGGTCCCTTACTAAGGAATGGGACACAAAGATCTGCGCCATCCGAGAGTTTGGCAGACTAGCTGAAACAGACCCGCAAATCCTGTTTGGGAAGCTGATGTCCTATGAGCTTCAGCTGAACACCAGTAAAGCAGAAGAAGAAGCAGAGAAGGCTGCAGCCAAAGAAAAGACTGTGGCTCTAAAAGCCAGTCACTCCAGAAAAGGCAAGGGTGCGGTTTCATACCGTGCCAGGAAAAAGGATGAGGAGGAGGACTCCAAGCCATGCTCCTCCAGCTCAGAGCTGTCGGAGGAGGATTTCTCCCTCATCACCAGAGAGTTCAAGAAGTTCCTCAAGATGAGGAATCAAATAAAGAGAGACGGCTCCTCCTCCAGGCATTAGAAGAAAAATTATTCTTCTGACAGGTATGCTTCTAAACCAAACAAACATCGCTCCTCTGACATTATTTGCTTTGGATGCATTAAGCCAGGACACGTCGTGGCCGACTGCTATCAAGGCAAGAGAGAAAAAGGGAAAGAAGAGGAGCACAAATCTTCGAGAGATAAGAAGAAAGAGCGAAGCTACATCGCCAAAAGGCCAAAGACACTGAGCGAGTCTGATTCCTCAGACTCCAGTGACGATGAGGAAGCCTACTTCAGGCTGGTGGGTCGCTCCGACTCAGAAGGAGAATGTCCCCCATTTACTAGGAAGGTAAAAGCTCACACCCCTCTCTCCGACTCCAACTCTGATCCTGAGTCTCAGGATGATGAACCTGAGGATAGCCCTTCGGCCCGTGAAGTGGAGCTCCTCGAGAAGTATGAGCTTCTGCTCAACACTTTTGAGGAGTGCCATAAGAGACTGAAGGCTGAGAAAAAGGAAGTGAAATTCCTTAAGGGTGAGTGTGTATCCCTAAGGGAAGAGGTCACTAGCCTGATTTCTCTCCGACAGGAGCATCTTGACCTGACTTCAAAGCATTCAGAGTCTCTTAAGCTCCTTGATCTTAAGCAGGAGGAAGTCGACAAGTTGGAAGTACAACTTGCGGCAGAAAGGAAGATCGTCAAGAGCTTCTCTATGCCAAAAACAGTTCTTCCAATAGTTGATACCTTCTCTGCTCAGGCCAAAGGAGCTTGCTTGGGGCATGTAGGGGTATCCGGCTCCTCATCCAGGAGAAACAGGAACCAGAGGAAGAATAAGGCCGCCAAGAAGGCCTCTGCTGATGAAAAGTGTAAGGCTCCTCTTAGTCCTGTTGCGTTCAGAAAGCCTAGCTTTCCTTGCAACCAACATGACTTTGAATAAACCTTTGGGCATCATTTCCGGCCCTCGGTTACAAAGCCAAAGAGCCGATATGATGGTTGGACCTTTCCCCGGAACTTCGATGAGAGTGCCTTCAAGGCACATTATGAGGAAATCCACATGGGAAATTATGGTCAATTCTCTAGCGGCCATAATGGAAAGCAGGCACCAAAAGCCAAGCCCGTTATACAGAAGGTGACGAAGTCATGTGACTGCTGTCACCATGAGGCCTCCACCTCCAGATCCAAGGCCCCAGCTGATCCCACCGTTCCCAGGGTAAGGCAGGAGCCTAGGAAGAGGTACAACAGATTCGACTGTTGGTGCTGTGGCAAAGTCGGTCACTTTGCCGTGGATTGTTGGTTTAATCCAAGGTATTACGAGACTCCCTATGTTAGCAATGCGAGGCCTACCACTCGTAGGGTTAACCAACCGAGGGGGAGTGTGCTAACCAGGAATCTAGGACCCAAGTTCGATTGGGTTCCTAAGGCAAATTAATTTTGTTTTGCAGGAATGTCCAAAGGCCACCAAAACGCCGATCTGGTATTTGGATAGTGGATGCTCCCGGCATATGATTGGGACAAGAAGCCTGCTGCGTGATTACACTCCAGTCGAGAATGGACCCAAAGTCATCTTTGGAGGGTCAGATCGAGGAGTCACCAGAGGTTACGGTATGATTTCCAACGGTATAATCTCTATCACCGACGTGGCTTAAGTTGAAGGGTTAAACCATAACCTGATCAGTGTAAGTCAGTTATGTGACAAAGGTTATGACGTTAAGTTCTGCAAGGATAAATGTCTGATAATTTCACGTACCTCTTCTGAGACGGTATTATCAGGCATTAGGAGCAGAAATATCTTCTGCTTAGATTTTCTCAGTTTAGATTCATCTACCCCCGTATTCCTTGTGTCAAGAGACAGTGCATCTCTTTGTGATCAATGGCACAAGAGATTGGCACATATTAATTTCAAGACATTTCGTATGCTGTTTTCTAAGAACTTAGTAAGGGACGCTCCCATTATCAAGTGCATCAAAGATAGCCCCTGTCCTGCATGCCAGATGGGCAAACAGACTCGGGCTACCTTTAATAGCATCGCTGACAAAGACTCCTCCCGATGTCTTTACCTTTTACATATGGACTTGTTTGGTCCAATGTAAGTTCATAGCTTGGGAGGCAAGTCCTATACGCTAGTGATAGTTGATGATCATTCTCGGTTTACTTGGGTGTTCTTTTTGAAACGAAAGTCAGATACGTTTGACATCTTCACTAGTTTTGTCAAGCAGGTTCAGAACGAATTTAACTTCTCAGTGGTAAAAATCAGAAGTGATCATGGAACAGAATTCGAATCTGGTGCTATGACAGAATTTTGTGAAGAACAAGGTATCTTTCATGAGTTTTCCTCCCCGCGCACTCCTCAGCAAAATGGAGTTGCGGAGAGGATAAATAGAACTCTCATTGAAGCCTGCACGATAATGTTGGAAGACGCTTCTCTCCCGGAATACTTCTGGGCAGAGGCTATCAATACAGCTTGTCATGTACAAAACCGAGCATTGATCAACAAGCATCATCGTAAGATGCCTTACGAGCTACTGAAAGGCAGGAAACCAACCTTGTCCTACTTGAGGATTTTTGGTTGCAGATGCTATGTACTGAATAATGGGAAGTACCCTCGTACTAAATTTGGTGAAAAATGCTTCGAAGGCATATTCATGGGCTATAGTTCCCATAGTCGGGCATATAGGGTCTTCAATAAGAAAACCCTAGTGGTAGAAGAATCAATAAATGTTGTATTTGATGAAGTAAGTTTGCTTAACAGCAATTCTTCCAGTGGTATTCTTAAAGATGCAGGTGCACGACTTGAACACCTGAGTCTGGATGAGACCGTTAAAGATGACACTCCTAAGTACGTCAAAGTTTCCACCTCCACGTCATCTGAAAATGTTGAAGATCAAAATGGAACAAATCTCTTAGAAGAAGGAGAAGCCCAAGAAGTAGTCGAAGCTCCAGACGCCAGACTTCTAGAGCTCCGGCACGTGAGGGATCATCCTAGAGATCAGATCATCGGAGATCCTCGTGTCGGTGTCAGAACTCGAAGAGGTACTATTAACGAAGTATTGCATCTTAGCTTCCTGTCACAGGTTGAGCCAAAGAAGTTCGACGAGGCGAACAAGGATGCGGCATGGATTCTGGCCATGCAAGATGAACTACATCAATTCGAACGTTGCAACGTTTGGACGCTAGTTCCCAGACCATACAAGCAGAATGTGATTGGCACCAAGTGGATCTTCAGAAACAAGCTGGATGAACATGGTGTCATCATAAAGAACAAGGCAAGGCTGGTGGCTCAAGGTTACAGACAGGAGGAGGGGATTGACTTCGATCAGACCTTCGCACCAGTAGCAAGGCTCGAGGCAATCAGATTGTTCCTGGCGTATGCTTCGCAAAAATGGTTCATAGTTTATCAAATGGATGTGAAATCAGCATTCCTGAACGGAGACCTGAAAGAGGAAGTATACGTCGCTCAACCCCTAGGTTTTGTCGATCCTACTTTTCCAAATCATGTGTATTTTCTCAATAAAGCTCTTTATGGTTTAAAACAAGCTCCACGAGCTTGGTATGAGACTTTATCTAGTTTTCTTCTTGAGAACAATTTCTCTAGAGGTAAAATAGATAAAACATTGTTTCTCAGGGAAGTCAAAGGCAAGATTTTGCTGGTGCAAATCTATGTCGATGACATAATATTCGGCTCAACGGACAACAATCTTTGCAAAAAGTTTTCTAAACTTATGCAAGGAAAGTTTGGAATGAGCAGTATGGGAGAGCTCAAGTATTTCTTAGGACTTCAAGTGAAACAGTCTGAGGATGGAATCTTCATCTCTCAGACGAAGTTCACAAATGAACTCCTGAAGAAATTTGGTATGGAGAGTGCAACCTCTATGAGGACTCCAATGGGATCCACTATGACTCTGGATAAGGATGAGAAAGGTAAACCTTTCGATGAAAACAAATACAGAAGCATCATTGGATCCCTGCTCTACCTTACTGCCAGTAGACCGGATATCATGTTCTCCACATGTGTCTGTGCCAGATATCAGGTGAACACTAAGGAATCTCACTATGTCGTTGCAAAGCGAATTCTAAGATACATTAAAGGTAATCCCAATCTTGGCTTGTGGTACCCGAGAAACAATGATGTCGAGCTAATATGTTCTTCAGATCTGATATTGCAGGGAGTAGGGATGACAGGAAAATCACTTCCGGGACGTGTCAATTCCTCGGAAGAAGGTTTATCTCATGGAACAGCAAGAAGCAGAATTGTGTAGCTACCTCCACAGCAGAGTCTGAGTACATCTCGGCAGGCAGCTGTTGCGCACAGCTCCTATAGATCAGAAACCAGTTAGCTGACTACGACCTTCAGTTCACGGAAGTACCAATGTACTGCGACTCCTCCAGTGCAATTGCAATTGCCAACAACCCGATATCGCACAGCAGAACGAAGCATATTGAAGTGCGATACCACTTCATTCGGGAGCACGTGGAGAACAAGGACATTTCTCTCTGTTATGTCCCCACGGACATGCAGATTGCAGATATATTCACAAAGCCATTAGACGAAGCCAAGTTCAGTCTCTTCAAAACTGAATTGGGAATGCTCAACTATGAAGAATGAAGACTGCAGAAGCTCCAGGATCATGCATCTAGAGGGAGCCTCTGCAAGGTACTCAAGTTGAGCACAGGCGCCAGAACTGAGGGGGAGCAAGGTACTCAAGTATGAGCACTGGTGCAAGAACTGAGGGGGAGCAAGGGGTCAAATGCTACAGATCCCGATTTGTAGAAGCCGAAAAGGGGGAGATTACCCTCTCGGCTAAGGCTAAGGTGGCTCCAAGCTTGCTCCCAAGAAATTGGTATTGGTAATGAATAACTCACTCAACTCAATTTCAGGTTTATGATTTTCATTCCTATACGCTTTATTCACCTTAGCTTGTAGGGTTTAGGCTTCTTCAAATAGGGGGAGATTGTTGGGTATTGTATCCACAACGTACCTGATTTGAAGAAGCCCCTAATCAAGCTAAGGTAAATAGGCAATGTTTTTGACAAATTATTTCAAGTTGTGCTTGCAGTTATTCCACGCTAAGTGCACACCAATGTCAGGGTGCAGTAGGTCTATATACACGGGTCTGCACGACGTAATCCCTCGTTGAGCAGATCAGTGTGTTGGCCTACGTGTACTCTCTCTATTGGAGTGCACTTACTTTCAAGTACAGGGCTGTGATCTTGTAAGAGCTGACAAGGAGCAAAGATGGGTCAAGGAGCACATCATGGGTGGAAAGACGAAAATTCGTCTAAGTGTAAATCGGCGAGAATCGCCAAGTGATTCTCGCCGATTCGGCGAGAATCACTAGTGATTCTCCCCGAATCGCCGAGAATCAGTGGCTAATTCCCGCCGACTCGATCCAACTACACTTCAAAGCAAGCAACTCTGATTCTAAGTAAGAATCGACGAGAATCACCAAGTGATTCTCGCCGATTCGGCGAGAATCACTAGTGATTCTCGCCGAATCGCCGAGAATCACTGGCTGATTCTCGCCGTCTCGACCCGGGCTGAATCAGTGCGTGCAACCAAGTCAACTTCGACGAGAATCATCCTTGATTTTCGCCGAATCGTCGAGAATCACCTTTGATTCTCGACGATTCGACGAGACTCACTTTTGATTCTCGCTGATTTTTACTTGGGCATTTTTCTGGAACTTCCTGAACCGGATTCTGCCGCTGTCAATGTTCTTGACCGGGATTTAGGGATTCTTCTTATGGGTCCCACAACGGTCAAATTGAAAGTATCTACAGTATATATATACGGGTATTTTGAACAGTAGAAATACACAGAAAGAAGTCGAGCAAAAACCTTGACCTAAAATCGCGATCTCCACTCCGCCGCCGCCGTCGCGCTCGAGCTAGTTTGTCGCCGCCTTTGATCGAGATTTCCTTGTGATCTTCCGGCGATAGAAGCTTAGCCAAGCTTAGAGTCTCACGTGTCTATCCAGAGATCCCTTGTCTCTCGATTTGTTGATCGGGAAAAACTTCCCCGTCCGAATCGATCGAGACGACCGATCCTCGTGTGACCGTTGGTAGACCTAGCTAGCTTCGTTACGAAGTTTGGATCTCTAAAGAACAGCAGCCGCACATCGTTGTTGCCGCCGATCCCGTGAACCTTGCCGTCGCCGATTCCGGGGAGATCCTCTCCAAGAGAGATCTAGGGTTGTGGACTCTTTGTGGACTTCAAGAACACGTCGTCAACAAAGAGGGACACCTTAGTCTCCAAACGTAGTTTGTATCTCTTGTACATTCTAGTTTTACTTTTGTTGTAAAGGAACGTTTGTTCCGTGTTGTAAGGGTTGGGTACAACCCGTGTGTGGGAGTGTTGACTCCTACATGTGGAAGGGTTCCTTCCGATAGTGCAAGGATTGGATTTTAATCCTGTTGGTGAAAAGACCGAGTCGTCCCTTGTTGGGAGATAGGTCAAAGGGGGAAAGTGGATGTACCCAAGTCGGGGAACCACTATAAATTACCTGTGTACTTTCTTTGCTGTGCCGTTTTATTTTCTTGTGCAGGTATAATATTAAATTCTGCAAAAATGCTGCACGTCACCTATTCCCCCCCCCCATAGGTGAAGATAGTTGACACTAGGTGGACTTTCAAGTGGTATCAGAGCGAGGTTGCTCATCAAAAAGGTTAACACCTTGAGTTGAATCCTGCCGCTAGTGTCAAGAAGGAGGCAAACATCTACTATGGATGGGCTCAAGTTCTCAGGCAAGATCCCAGTGTGCACCAGGCTCAACTTTCCTATCTGGAAGGAAAGGATCAGGTTCTACATGGAAGCAGTTGATCCTCGACTCTTCATGATCGTGGATGAGGGACCTTATGTCCCCACTAAGGCCTCCACCATTGATCCTACCAAGAAAGTGTTGAAGACACTTTCTGAAATGGACAAGGAGGAGATGGTGCTAGTGGGACTTGATAAGAAGGCACGGAACATTCTGGTCAGCGCAGTTGATTACTCAATGATGCAGAACTTCTGCAACTACAGGACAGCACAGGAGATCTGGCATTGCCTGATCATCCTAATGGAGGGCATTGATGAAGTGAGGGATGATCGGAGATCCCTCCTGAACCAGAAATATGAGGCCTTCAGACAAGGGCCTAAGGAAGAGATCGGAGTCACCTACGAGAACTTCCTCAAGATTGTCAATGCCCTCAAAGGATACAGAAGAGTGTTCACTAATGGTGAACTCAATGATAAATTCCTTAGGTCCCTTACTAAGGAATGGGACACAAAGATCTGCGCCATCCGAGAGTTTGGCATACTAGCTGAAACAGACCCGCAAATCCTGTTTGGGAAGCTGATGTCCTATGAGCTTCAGCTGAACACCAGGAAAGCAGAAGAAGAAGCAGAGAAGGCTGCAGCCAAAGAAAAGACTGTGGCTCTAAAAGCCTGTCACTCCAGAAAAGGCAAGGGTGCGGTTTCATACCGTGCCAGGAAAAAGGATGAGGAGGAGGACTCCGAGCCATGCTCCTCCAGCTCAGAGCTATCGGAGGAGGATTTCTCCCTCATCACCAGAGAGTTCAAGAAGTTCCTCAAGATGAGGAATCAAATAAAGAGAGACGACTCCTCCTCCAGGCATCAGAAGAAAAATTATTCTTCTGACAGGTATGCTTCTAAACCAAACAAACATCGCTCCTCTGACATTATTTGCTTTGGATGCAATAAGCCAGGACACGTCGTGGCCGACTGCTATCAAGGCAAGAGAGAAAAAGGGAAAGAAGAGGAGCACAAATCTTCGAGAGATAAGAAGAAAGAGCGGAGCTACATCGCCAAAAGGCCAAAGACACTGAGCGAGTCTGATTCCTCAGACTCCAGTGACGATGAGGAAGCCTACTTCAGGCTGGTGGGTCGCTCCGACTCAGAAGGAGAATGTCCCCCATTTACTGTGAAGGTAAAAGCTCACACCCCTCTCTCCGACTCCGACTCTGATCCTGAGTCTCAGGATGATGAACTTGAGGATAGCCCTTCGGCCCATGAAGCGGAGCTCCTCGAGAAGTATGAGCTTCTGCTCAACACTTTTGAGGAGTGCCGTAAGAGACTGAAGGCTGAGAAAAAGGAAGTGAAATTACTTAAGGGTGAGTGTGTATCCCTAAGGGAAGAGGTCACTAGCCTGATTTCTCTCCGACAGGAGCACCTTGACCTGACTTCAAAGCATTCAGAGTCTCTTAAGCTCCTTGATCTTAAGCAGGAGGAAGTCGACAAGTTGGAAGAATAACTTGCGGCAGAAAGGAAGATCGTCAAGAGCTTCTCTATGCCAAAAACAGTTCTTACAGTAGTTGATACCTTCTCTGCTCAGGCCAAAGGAGCTGGCTTGGGGCATGTAGGGGTATCCGGCTCCTCATCCAGGAGAAACAGGAACCAGAGGAAGAATAAGGCCGCCAAGAAGGCCTCTGCTGATGAAAGGTGTAAGGCTCCTCTTAGTCCTATTGCGTTCAGAAAGCCTAGCTTTCCTTGCAACCAACATGACTTTGAATCAACCTTTGGGCATCATTTTCGGCCCTCGGTTGCAAAGCCAAAGAGCCGATATGATGGTTGGACCTTTCCCCGGAACTTCGATGAGAGTGCCTTCAAGGCACCTTATGAGGAAATCCACATGAGAAATTATGGTCAATTCTCTAGCGGCCATAATGGAAAGCAGGCACCAAAAGCCAAGCCTGTTATACAGAAGGTGACGAAGTCATGTGACTGCTGTCACCATGAGGCCTCCACCTCCAGATCCAAGGCCCCAGCTGTACCCACCGTTCCCAGGGTAAGGCAGGAGCCTAGGAAGAGGTACAACAGATTCGACTGTTGGTGCTGTGGCAAAGTCGGTCACTTTGCCGTGGATTGTTGGTTTAATCCAAGGTATTACGAGACTCCCTATGTTAGCAATGCGAGGCAGACCACTCGTAGGGTTAACCAACTGAGGCGGAGTGTGCTAACCAGGAATCTAGGACCCAAGTTCGATTGGGTTCCTAAGGCAAATTAATTTTGTTTTGCAGGAATGTCCAAAGGCCACCAAAACGCCGATCTGGTATTTGGATAGTGGATGCTCCCGGCATATGACTGGGACAAGAAGCCTGCTGCGTGATTACACTCCAGTCGAGAATGGACCCAAAGTCATCTTTGGAGGGTCAGATCGAGGAGTCACCAGAGGTTACGGTATGATTTCCAACGGTATAATCTCTATCACCGACGTGGCTTATGTTGAAGGGTTAAACCATAACCTGATCAGTGTAAGTCAGTTATGTGACAAAGGTTATGACGTTAAGTTCTGCAAGGATAAATGTCTGATAATTTCACGTACCTCTTCTGAGACGGTATTATCAGGCATTAGGAGCAGAAATATCTTCTGCTTAGATTTTCTCAGTTTAGATTCATCTACCCCCGTATGCCTTGTGGCAAGATGCAGTGCATCTCTTTGTGATCAATGGCACAAGAGATTGTCACATATTAATTTCAAGACATTTAGTATGCTGTTTTCTAAGAACTTAGTAAGGGACGCTCCCATTATCAAGTGCATCAAAGATAGCCCCTGTCCTGCATGCCAGATGGGCAAACAGACTCGGGCTACCTTTAAGAGCATCGCTGACAAAGACTCCTCCCGATGTCTTTACCTTTTACATATGGACTTGTTTGGTCCAATGCAAGTTCATAGCTTGGGAGGCAAGTCCTATACGCTAGTGATAGTTGATGATCATTCTCGGTTTACTTGGGTGTTCTTTTTGAAACGAAAGTCAGATACGTTTGACATCTTCACTAGTTTTGTCAAGCAGGTTCAGAACGAATTTAACTGCTCAGTGGTCAAAATCAGAAGTGATCATGGAACAGAATTCAAATCTGGTGCTATGACAGAATTTTGTGAAGAACAAGGTATCTTTCATGAGTTTTCCTCCCCGCGCACTCCTCAGCAAAATGGAGTTGCGGAGAGGAGAAATAGAACTCTCATTGAAGCCTGCACGATAATGTTGGAAAGACGCTTCTCTCCCGGAATACTTCTGGGCAGAGGCTGTCAATACAGCTTGTCATGTACAAAACCGAGCATTGATCAACAAGCATCATCGTAAGATGCCTTACGAGCTACTGAAAGGCAGGAAACCAACCATGTCCTACTTGAGGATTTTTGGTTGCAGATGCTATGTACTGAATAATGGGAAGTACCCTCGTACTAAATTTGGTGAAAAATGCTTCGAAGGCATATTCATGGGCTATAGTTCCCACAGTCGGGCATATAGGGTCTTCAATAAGAAAACCCTAGTGGTAGAAGAATCAATAAATGTTGTATTTGATGAATTAAGTTTGCTTAACAGCAATTCTTCCAGTGGTATTCTTGAAGATGCAGGTGCACGACTTGAACAGCTGAGTCTGGATGAGACCGCTAAAGATGACACCCTAAGTACGTCAAAGTTTCCTCCTCCACGTCATCTGAAAATGTTGAAGATCAAAATGGAACAAATCTCTTAGAAGAAGGAGAAGCCCAAGAAGTAGTCGAAGCTCCAGACGCCAGACTTCTAGAGCTCCGGCACGTGAGGGATCATCCTAGAGATCAGATCATCGGAGATCCTCGTGTCGGTGTCAGAACTCGAAGAGGTACTATTAACGAAGTATTGCATCTTAGCTTCCTGTCACAGGTTGAGCCAAAGAAGTTCGACGAGGCGAACAAGGATCCGGCATGGATTCTGGCCATGCAAGATGAACTACATCAATTCGAACGTTGCAACGTTTGGACGCTAGTTCCCAGACCATACAAGTAGAATGTTATTGGCACCAAGTGGATCTTCAGAAACAAGCTGGATGAACATGGTGTCATCATAAAGAACAAGGCAAGGCTGGTGGCTCAAGGTTACAGACAGGAGGAGGGGATTGACTTCGATCAGACCTTCGCACCAGTAGCAAGGCTCGAGGCAATCAGATTGTTCCTGGCGTATGCTTCGCACAAAGGATTCATAGTTTATCAAATGGATGTGAAATCAGCATTCCTGAACGGAGACCTGAAAGAGGAAGTATACGTCGCTCAACCCCCAGGTTTTGTCGATCCTACTTTTCCAAATCATGTGTATTTTCTCAATAAAGCTCTTTATGGTTTAAAACAAGCTCCACGAGCTTGGTATGAGACTTTATCTAGTTTTCTTCTTGAAAACAATTTCTCTAGAGGTAAAATAGATAAAACATTGTTTCTCAGGGAAGTCAAAAGCAAGATTTTGCTGGTGCAAATCTATGTCGATGACATAATATTCGGCTCAACGGACAACAATCTTTGCAAAAAGTTTTCTAAACTTATGCAAGGAAAGTTTGAAATGAGCAGTATGGGAGAGCTCAAGTATTTCTTAGGACTTCAAGTGAAACAGTCTGAGGATGGAATCTTCATCTCTCAAACGAAGTTCACAAATGAACTCCTGAAGAAATTCGGTATGGAGAGTGCAACCTCTATGAGGACTCCAATGGGATCCACTATGACTCTGGATCAGGATGAGAAAGGTAAACCTTTCGATGAAACCAAATACAGAAGCATCATTGGATCCCTGCTCTACCTTACTGCCAGTAGACCAGATATCATGTTCTCCACATGTGTCTGTGCCAGATATCAGGTGAACACTAAGGAATCTCACTATGTCGTTGCAAAGCGAATTCTAAGATACCTTAAAGGTACTCCCAATCTTGGCTTGTGGTACCCGAGAAACAATGATGTCGAGCTAATAGGTTTTTCAGATGCTGATATTGCAGGGAGTAGGGATGACAGGAAAATCACTTCCGGGACGTGTCAATTCCTCGGAAGAAGGCTTATCTCATGGAACAGCAAGAAGCAGAATTGTGTAGCTACCTCCACATCAGAGTCTGAGTACATCTCGGCAGGCAGCTGTTGCGCACAGCTCCTATAGATCAGAAACCAGTTAGCTGACTACGACCTTCAGTTCACGGAAGTACCAATGTACTGCGACTCCTCCAGTGCAATTGTAATTGCCAACAACCTGGTATCGCACAGCAGAACGAAGCATATTGAAGTGCGATACCACTTCATTCGGGAGCACGTGGAGAACAAGGACATTTCTCTCTGTTATGTCCCCACGGACAAGCAGATTGCAGATATATTCACAAAGCCATTAGACGAAGCCAAGTTCAGTCTCTTCAAAACTGAATTGGGAATGCTCAACTATGAAGAATGAAGACTGCAGAAGCTCCAGGATCATGCATCTAGAGGGAGCCTCTGCAAGGTACTCAAGTTGAGCACAGGCGCCAGAACTGAGGGGGAGCAAGGTACTCAAGTATGAGCACTGGTGCAAGAACTGAGGGGGAGCAAGGGGTCAAATGCTACAGATCCCGATTTGCAGAAGCCGAAAAGGGGGAGATTACCCTCTCGTCTAAGGCTAAGGTGGCTCCAAGCTTGCTCCCAAGAAATTAGTATTGGTAATGAATAACTCACTCAACTCAATTTCAGGTTTATGATTTTCATTCCTATACGCTTTATTCACCTTAGCTTGTAGGGTTTAGGCTTCTTCAAATAGGGGGAGATTGTTGGGTATTGTATCCACAATGTACCTGATTTGAAGAAGCCCCTGATCAAGCTAAGTTAAATAGGCAATGTTTTTGACAAATTATTTCAAGTTGTACTTGCAGTTATTCCACGCTAAGTGCACACCAATGTCAGGGTGCAGTAGGTCAATATACACGGGTCTGCACGACGTAATCCCTCGTTGAGCAGATCAGTGTGTTGGCCTATGTATACTCTCTCTATTGGAGTGCACTTTCTTTCAAGTACAGGGCTATGATCTTGCAAGAGCTGACAAGTAGCAAAGATGGGTCAAGGAGCACATCATGGGTGGATAGACGAAAATTCGTCTAAGTGTAAATCGGCGAGAATCGCCAAGTGATTCTCGCCGATTCGGCGAGAATCACTAGTGATTCTCGCCGAATCGCCGAGAATCAGTGGCTAATTCCCGCCGACTCGATCCAACTACACTTCAAAGCAAGCAACTCTGATTCTAAGTAAGAATCGACGAGAATCACCAAGTGATTCTCGCCGATTCGGCGAGAATCACTAGTGATTCTCGCCGAATCGCCGAGAATCACTGGCTGATTCTCGCCGTCTCGACCCGGGCTGAATCAGTGCGTGCAACCAAGTCAACTTCGACGAGAATCATCCTTGATTCTCTCCGAATCGTCGAGAATCACCTTTGATTCTCGACGATTCGACGAGACTCACTTTTGATTCTCGCCGATTTTTACTTGGGCATTTTTCTGGAACTTCCTGAACCGGATTCTGCCGCTGTCAATGTTCTGGACTGGGATTTAGGGATTCTTCTTGTGGGTCCCACAACGGTCAAATTGAAAGTATCTACAGTATATATATACGGGTATTTTGAACAGTATAAATACACAGAAAGAAGCCGAGCAAAAACCTTAACCTAAAATCTCGATCTCCACTCCGCCGCCGCCGTCGCGCTCGAGCTAGTTTGTCGCCGCCTTTGATCGAGATTTCCTTGTGATCTTTCGGCGACAGAAGCTTACCCAAGCTTAGAGTCTCACGTGTCTTTCTAGAGATCCCTTGTCTCTCGATTTGTTGATCGGGAAAAACTTCCCCGTCCGAATCGATCGAGACGACCGATCCTCGTGTGACCGTTGGTAGACCTAGCTAGCTTCGTTACGAAGTTTGGATCTCTAAAGAACAGCAGCCGCACATCGTTGTTGCCGCCGATCCCGTGAACCTTGCCGCCGCCGGTTCCGGGGAGATCCTCTCCAAGAGAGATCTAGGGTTGTGGACTCTTTGTGGACTTCAATAACACGTCGTCAACAAAGAGGAACACCTTAGTCTCCAAACGTAGTTTGTATCTCTTGTACATTCTAGTTTTACTTTTGTTGTAAAGGAACGTTTGTTCCGTGTTGTAAGGGTTGGGTGCAAGCCGTGTGTGGGAGTGTTGACTCCTACGTGTGGAAGGGTTCCTTCCGATAGTGCAAGGATTGGATTTCAATCCTGTTGGTGAAGAGACCGAGTCGTCCCTTGTTGGGAGATAGGTCGAAGGGGGAAAGTGGATGTACCCAAGTCGGGGAACCACTATAAATTGCCTGTGTACTTTCTTTGCTGTGCCGTTTTATTTTCTTGTGCAGGTACAATATTAAATTCCGCAAAAATGCTGCACGTCACCTATTCCCCCCCCCCCATAGGTGAAGATAGTTGACACTAGGTGGACTTTCAGCAGTCACCTGATCAAAAAATTACTAGTGGATTCCTATCAGGATGGTAGAAGAGTGGATGTACCCAGATTTGGGGAACCAGTATAAATTCTTGTACTATGTGTGTGCTCATTCTTCTTTGTTTTGTTGTGCTGTGATTGTGTAGTTTAGTCTAGTTTCTATTTCATTTTATACTACTACTAGTATCACTAATTTCTCTGATAAATTACAAAAACATTCAAAAGATTTTAAATCACTCTATTCACCCCCCCCCCCCCCTCTAGAGTATATTAGATCTATCCCCTATCTTTCAATTGGTTTCAGAGCTTTACCATTTCTTTCAATTGGTATCAGAGGAAGGTCTATTTGGTTGTACAAGGTGAAACTTGAACCAACAGATCCTTCTAAGATCTAAATCTCTCTAGCATATTACTTATATCATGGCACAGAACAAGGACTATACCAGCACCAGACCTTCAGTTTGCAACTTGAACAAGTTTGCTATCTGGAAGGCAAGATTTAAGTTCTATATGAACTTCATTGATGAAGATATTTTTAATTCTATTTTGACAGGTCCACCAGCTTCAGTGGCTACATCTACTGGAACTTCCAACACTAATGTTGTTCCACCACCCGAGTGGACAGATCTACAGAAGAAGGCCAAGGTAGATGATGCAAAGGCCATGAACATTCTGGCTCAGATAATGTCAGATGACATCTTCCAGAAAGTGGCATAGTGGACCTCGGATAAAGCCATCTGGGATTCTCTAAACCGGATGATTGCTGGATCTGCAGATGAGAGAAAAGATAGGAGATCTAATCTCATCCCCCATTATGAGAACTTCAAGAAAGAAGAATCTGAGTCAGTGGGTGATATGTATAATAGACTTAGCTCAATTGTCAATGAGCTAAAAACCTTGGACAAGGATATAACCATGACTGAGATTAATGACAAGATTCTCATGTGCTTCCCCAGCTCATGGGATTCCAGGATCTGGCCAATCAAGGAGGCCAGAAGTTTGAATGAGATCACTACTGAGTCTTTATTGGGAAAGCTCTAATCCTATGAGCAGCTGATTAAGACCAGAGAAGCTGATGTGCAGAAAACCTCCACATTAGGTAGAAAACAGCCAAACATTGCCTTCAAAGCAGTTGAAGGATCAGAAGCTCCACCTGCTAATGATGAGCTTATAGCTCTTCTAGCAAGAAGATTCTACAAGATAATAAGAAAGGATTTTAGAAGAAAATCATCCAGACAGTGTTAACCCCGAAATCGGCGATCCTTCCTAAGGCAGCCAGCTCGATCGTCACGGTCTGCCCCAGGTCCCTCCTGGAGGCCGTGATTCCCTAGGTTGGGCGGACAGAATTTTCTGTCCGCTTAGGCCACGCGGCTTGCGCGGTCTCAGTGGTTTGACCGACTAGGCCGCGCGCCTTCCCTTGGTCGGCAGGGTCCGCGGACTGCTTTCACAGTCCGCCACTGCAGTCCGCCCCCTTTTTCAGCTTACCCGCAAGGTTGTCTCCGTAGGTCTCTCACTGCCGGACTCAACTTCCTATCCGCTCAGGCCGGCATCAGGTCGCGTTCCTCTTCAGCTTAACCGCAGTTGTCTCAACAGATGCTCATTTTCCGGATTCGAACTCCTATCCGCTTAGGCCGGCAGCAGGTCGCATATCCCTTCACCCAGCAACACGGGCAGCCAACTCCTCCAGCTCGCCTACAGAGCGCGGACTCCAACTTCAGCTACCCGCCAAGACCAGCAACCTCCAAGTCCCTCGCGAGCTGGGCGGACTCAAAGTGTGATCAAGACTTCCAGTCCGCCTTCATTGGTGAACCCCAACAGCCTCAACAGCCAGGCTCTCCATCTCCAATGTTAGCGGACTCAGCCTTGCAGTAGTCGCGGACTCGACGGACTTGGCAGACTCTCTATGCAGTCCTCCCTTTCCTTAGCCAGCACCAGCTTCTCGGCAGCAGCGGGGTCAACTTCTCCTCAGTCCGCAGGCCTTTCATAGGCTCAGCCAGTAGTAGCAGGCTTCTCCCTCAGTCCGCAGCCTCCGTGCGGACTCTGTCAGTAGTGGTGGCCTCCTTCCAGCCCGCCAGGCAATAGATCCTCCAAAATACAATCCCAGTCCGCATTCCTGGGCAACAATGAGCTTTTGATAAGGTGCTCAAAAACCAAACCAGATTTTTTGATCAGGTGTCTTGCCACCAATGAGCTTTTGATAAGGTGCTCAAAAACCAAACACAAACTTTTGAAGGGAGTTTGAAAAACCCTTTACAGAGGTGTGGATGAGAGAGTGATGGAAGTCTTCTCTTTCTCAAAGCTGTTGAGAAGACTATGTGGATATTGTTGTTGTCAAAGCTCCCCCTGAGTTCTTGAGATGTTTAGGAAATGAAGCTTTGCTGTAGGGTGATAGGCCTTCAGAGATTGATCTCCAGCAAATGATGATTTCAGCAACAGCTAAAATGTGAGGTGTCTGGAGTCTTGAATGTTGATGGCCTTGAACACTTGAATCAAAAGAGATCTGAAGATTTCAGATGGTTTATCTCTTTTAGTGATGGTGTTCTTATATGAATCTTGAGACAGAGAATGTCTATAGATTTCTTTCTTTTTCTCTTGAGTGATTGTTGTTGAGAAAGCTATTGTTGCAGAGAAGAGTTGTAGCAGAGAATATGTTTTTCTTCTTCTTCTTGTGCACTCTCTTCTTGTTGATTGCTTTCAGGAATTCAAAAATCTTGACTTTTATTCCTTTTTTTTGCTGAATAGAAATGATCCTCTATCAAGATAGCCGTTGGCCTGTCATCAATGACTTCCTTAAATGCTTTTGTCTTCTGGGGGAAGTCCAATGAAAACATTCCTTGATAATCCCTTGAAACTTGTTGCAGAATAAATGAAAACGGATACAAGATCTTCTGAATTAATTGCTGACAATAACTCCTTACTTGTTCTGAATTTGAATCTTGAAAATCATTTAAATCTTCAAAAAAACGTCGAACTGAGCTCCACTATCGTCGAACTGAGCTCAGCGATTTGGACTTATACAGCAACAAAGATCGTCGATCTGAGCTCAACTGTCGTGGAACTGAGCTCAGAGATAGAGAATCAATACTGGAGTCAAGATCGTCGAACTGAGCTCGAAGATCGTCGAATAGAGTTCGACGATTTGTTGAAGTTGAGCTCAGCGATCGTCGAATGGAGTTCGACGATCCGTCAAAGTTGAGATAAACGATCGTCGATTGGAGTTCGACGATTCGTCGTACTGAGCTCGATGAAATGACTTAGTCTCCAAACTAAAAAACCTTGGTCTTGAGGGCAGCTTCCAAACCTAACTACTAACCCTTAGACTTAATTCTAATTGACCTTTAGATCTATACAATGATGTCAAAAACAGGTTTCCTAAAGACATAGTGATCCTGACCCAAATTAATAATAGGGTGTTCCAACAGTGCTACTTATAGATTTCTGAAAATGGCCTGCAAATAGCCAACCTTCACTATTTTGAATGGCTATGTGCAGTCCAGGTTGGTCTGCCAACAGCGTAACTCTGCTGTTCTGAAGGGCTATGGGCAGGCCAGCGGGGGCGAAATAGTAAAAATACCTCATAGACCTTGGCGAGCTGAGGAGCTCGGCCACCCCTGAAGATCCTGCTCGCCTGCTGTCTAAAGGGCAACTCCGCTGTTCTGAAGGGCTATGGGCAAGCCAGCGGGGGCGAGTGCGAGCTGGGCCACTATGCTCGCCCTTCTAACGGCCTCCAATAGTCGAGCTCAGCTCGACGAAACCCGGGCTTAGCTCAGCGAGTGCCAAGCTCGGGGTCGATGAATGCCGAGCTCGGGCTTCAGATTTCCCTACCAAGCTCTCCTGGGGCCTGAGTGATCTGAACCGGCCGGTCTGGTTCCGGGCAACCCCACTCGCCGGATACGGGATTGTACACAATCCCCGCTCTTTTTGAGCTTGACAAAGCACGAAAATAAACATCGAACCCCAAGTGTTCGGCGAGTGCGGGGTGAACCAGAGAGAATCTTCGGGTGGGGTCCACCTGTGGCTATATATATACACCTGCATACCTGCCTGACTCTTGCCATTCCCTTTACTCTAGCCCCGCCGAGATGCCGATCCCAAAGGAGATCCAAGCGCGGCTCGCCTAGGTTTTCCAGACCTCGGCTGCTCGCGTAGCTGCCATGACTGAAGTTTCACCCGCCGTCCCGCAGGTTGGCTCGGACGAGCCCAACTCCGCTAAGAGGCTGAAGTCGTTTCCTCAAGTGGCCGATCCCATTTACGATGACCTGAAAACCACCTTGGAGCATGGGACCGGCTCCTCCACTCTGCCTGCCCTTGAAAGGGGCAAAAATATTGTTGACCTCTGCGACTGCCCACATAGCTAGCTGGATGGCATGAGGGCACCACGCCGTAAGACTCCACCCCACGAGCTAAGACAGTACTTGGCGACTCGTGATTTAGATCTCCAGAGAATCATCCTCGGGACACGTCCCCCCCCCCCCCCAGGGACCTTGGGGGTGGGCTCGCAGAAGCCGAACTCGCCAGTTTGCGCTCCTTCTCCTCAGAGACCTGCCCTGACTGTGGGGCGGGTGTCGCAGCCATCCCTATTCAAGGATTCGACCTCCTCTCGCCGGGGACACGCCGCCCAGGCAGCGGGAAGGACCTGAGATTTGTCCCTCCCCGCACCTTCTTAGAGATGTCAAGCTCATCAGGTAAACTTGGCCTTGGATTCTTGTCATGTGGTTTTCCGGGACACCTCCCCTTGCTGATGTTTCTGCCTTCACAGCTCTCCCCAGCCAATCTGCGGCTGAGGAGTCCTCGTGGATAGCCCACTACTCTCCCCTCCCTTCTCAGAGCTCGCTGTACTCTTATCTGGGCCCTGAAGTGGAGAATGACGGACTGACGAGGAGGGGGATCAAGCTCTTCAAGAAGCTCGTGCACTGGCTGCGTGAGGTGTAGGAGGTCAATGAGGCGCTGCAATGCGACTACATGCATCTCGCTGACGAGGTGCAAGGCGGCCAGGCTGGTGAGATGGTGTCTCCTTCCCAGCTCCTGGACGAGATCGTTGAGGGCCTTGAGGCAGCACAGCGGAAATCGGCACGGATCCGCGAGTTTCTCCGTTCGCGGCAGCCTAGGTACGGGGGATGCGAGGTCGGGGTAGATAGAAGGAGTCTCCCTTGCCGAGCCGACCGGCACTCACCTCCTGGTCCCCTCTACTCGCGTTACCTGCTTTCTTATTTCTGTACTTGGTTCATGTAATAACTTCAAACATTCTTAGACTAGTGTCTGGTATTCGAATAATAATAGTAAATATATTGCTTCGTATTTAACTCGGCCTGGGATGGGATGCATCGGAAGTTGGGGTTGGCGAGCTGGAATGGCGAGCTGGGCCGATTGGACAGCTTGGTCGCATATTTATTTTTCTATAAATAGCACCCCCCCCCCCCACACACACACACCAACCCCATACTGTCGCCTTAACTGCTTGCTTTTTCTCTCTCTTTCCACGCCCCTCCTTCGTACTCGCGCTCCACCCCCCGTTTTCGTGAGCATGGGCAAGACCAACCCCGATGTCAACGGTCGCTCCAAGTGTACCCAGTACTTCCGGGACTACTGCTTCTTTGAGGGAAACACCAGCGAGGCCGAGCTCACCGAATTCATCGGCGACCATGTCCCACCTGGTTTCGAGGCGGGCCGGCCGAGGGATGGGGAGGCCATCAACTCCTTTTACGACGACGAACTCGCCTTTCCCATCTCATATTTTGAGTTGGGGTTGCGACTTCCCCTCTGGTCGGAAATCTGCCAGAACTTGAAGTATTACGGCGCGGTGCCCGCGCAGCTAAACTCGAACGCCATCGCCATGATGGTGGCGTTCGCGAGCTTCCTCCGCCGGGAGCGGATAGAGTTCAACCTGACAGTGTTCAGGAAACTCTTTTCTTACAAGGAGACACCGGATGGCGTCGCCTACTTCGGGGGCTCACTGATCAAGGTTCGTGAGATCGCAAACATGCATCACAACTGGATAACCAAGATTGCCTTCATCAAGGGCGATCTCGGCAATATCCCCTAATCCCCCAGCAGAAGGTCGAGGAAATATACCGCCCCACTACCGTGTCCGGCAACGATGCTGACCTCCACAAGTTTTTCCTCCACAAAGACTTCGAGGTCGCCTTCCTACGAAGGGGCCTCGACTTGCTCCGCCCCGTCCTGCCTAGCGAAGGTATTGTCCTCTTCCCTGTTGCTCAGCTCGCCATAACTTCATGAAACTTTTCTAAGTATTTTTACGTAGGAGAACGGCTGATCCTCGTGAACCCGCCGTTTACGGACTCAGGGTTGTATGCGGACCCACTTGCTCGTGAGAAGGCGGCGCCCTGCCGAGACGAGGTGGCTTCCTCTAAGCCCTCATCCGGCAAAAAGCGAGTTGAGCCTGCGGGTTCGAGCCTATCCCATCACCAACAACTTCCAAAAAAGATGAGGAGAACCATGGTGGCTCCTCGGGCGAAACAAGATCAACAACATAAACATCACAAGTACATGAGCTCGCCAGAGACTATCCTAGATGGGTCGCCGGAGAGCCCGCTTAAGGAGATCACAAGCAAGGGGCAGGGGGATGGCGAGACCTCTGCTCCTCCCGTGGTGACCTCTCCTCTCCCCATGGCGA
Organism: Platanthera guangdongensis; assembly: GCA_039583875.1. Taxonomy (NCBI): domain Eukaryota; kingdom Viridiplantae; phylum Streptophyta; class Magnoliopsida; order Asparagales; family Orchidaceae; genus Platanthera; species Platanthera guangdongensis. The sequence continues at coordinate 219,339,409 of CM077158.1, read as the reverse complement.
AGAAGGCGGCCCACGAGAACGGCACACCGAAGTAACACCCCCTCTTCGGCTTTGGGGGGAGGTGGAAGGACTCGTCTGGAGAGCCCATGGTCCAGTGGGACGCGCTGGCACACCGAGTATCCATCTCCACCCTCCATCCCTCTTGGGCTGACCGCGAGCTCTCCACCGGTCATGCCTACGCACTTAGCTTTGGACTCTATGGCCGCGAGGATGCAGAGGCCTACAAGGGCATGACCCTACGGCAGCTTGGCCATGAGGGCATGCAGGACCACATGTGAGCCATGGAGCACCACCACTTGATGCTCCGTCGCAGCTTCAATCTCAGCAACCACCTCCAGAAGGCCGAGCAAGCATGCGACGTCGCCAAGGATAATGTCGTCGACCCAGCGTGGCAGCTCGTCATCGCTGAGAGCATTCTAGCCCAAAATGTCGGCGGACTGGTAAGCATCGGGCTTCCTTCTCCCCTTTTACTTAGAACTTTATGCGATGCTGACGTACTTCCTTTCTCATCAGGATGCCAAGGCCATTGGTGAGTTGCGGGCTTGCGTCGCTGGGCAGGAAGAGGAGATTGGCCAGCTACGTGCCCGCCTTGCCGAGCTGGAGGGGGCGAACGCGAAGCTAAAGGAGGATAACATGAGCCTCAGCCGCGAGGTCCGCTGCCAAGCGGAGATCTTATTCCCTGCTGGTGACGTCGAGCCCACATTCCCGTACAAGAGGCCGAGGATTTTTGGCGAGGCCGATGTCACTGAGAGGCTGCGGATCAACTCAATCCAGGCCTCCTAATATACCCTCCAGATAATGAAGGATACAAGAGTTCTCGTGGAAGGGTGCGAGGAGATCTCAATCCGGGACATGATGCCGAGCCTGTTCCCGGCGAAGCCGCCCAGCGAGAAGGAAGACAACCTCGATGCACTCTTCGGGAATTGCTTCCAGGGCTTGCCTGGCAAAGGGGTGGAGGATCGCCAGTCTGGCGAGGGGGGCAAAGGCTGATGTATATATTTTTCCTTTTTTCTTGTAATCTCGCTGACGCGAGCTCCCCATGTAATTACCGTTATTTAGTTGAATACATTTCGCCATAATCTTTCTAATTTTTCTATCTTCTTTCTGGACTTTCTTACTGCGCCCTGCTTGCCTGCGAACCCTACCCCTGGTGACCTCGCGTAGTTAGGTTTTAGCTAGTAGGATGATTGCTAGGGCTCGTTCCTGAGAAAAAACCTTTAGGGCTAGCCGATTCTTAGATGATCTGGGGTGGACTATCCGCCTCACTGGGCACTTTATAACTAACTCGCTCGCGAGCTGCCCATAATTTTATCAATATAAGACCAAAATCGAAAAATTTTCCAAGTAATATTGAGAAGGGGTGAAGTGTCCTGCCAGATCTCGCCCCCCTTCAGCGAGATCTAAGGGCCCGGCTTGCCACCCTACTTCCGGGGCTGAGCTGAGCTTGGCGAGTCCTAACTCGCCTGTGTAGAGCTTTTTCCCCCTATTTTTTAGAAAAATGCCAAACTCCTTGGGCACCATCTGAAGAGTATAGGATTCTTCCATGTGACATCCATCCATGCCAACTAAGTGGGAGCCTGACAGTGGGATCTGCTCGGGATCCGGGTAGACACCATCGAGTGATATCCAGCCCTGCCAGCTAGGTGAGAGCCAGGCAGCGGGATCTGCTCGGGGTCCGGGTAGACACCATCGAGTGACTTCTAGCTCTGTCAGCTAGGTGAGAGCCTGACAGCGGGATCTGCTCGGGGTCTAAGGAGACACCATCGAGTGACTTCCAGCCCTGTCAGCAAGGTGAGAGCATGACAGCGGGATCTGTTCGGGGTCCGGGTCGACACCATCGAGTGATATCCAGCCCTGCCAGCTAATTGAGAGCCTGGCAGTGGGATCTGCTCGGGGTTCGGGTAGACACCATCGAGTTATTTCCATCCATGTCAGCTAGATGAGAGCCTGACAGCGGGATCTGCTCGGTGTTCGGGTAGACACCATCGAGTGACTTCCAGCCGTGTCAGCTTGGTGAGATCCTGACAGCGGGATCTACTCGGGGTTCGGGTAGACACCATCGAGTGACTTCCAGCCCTGTCAGGTAGATGATAGCCTGACAGCAGGATCTGCTCGGGGTCCAGGTAGACACCATCGAGTGTCTTCTAGCCCTGTCAGCTAGGTGAAAGCCTGACAGCGGGATCTGCTCGGGGTCCGGGTAGACACCATCGAGTGACATCCAGCCCTGCCAGCTGGGTGAGAGCCTGACAGCGGGATCTTCTCGGGGTCTGCGTAGACACCATCGAGTGACTTCCAGCCCTATCAGCTAGGTGAGAGCCAGACAGCGGGATCTGCTCGGGGTCCGGGTAGACACCATCGAGTGACCTCCAGCCCTGCCAGTTAGGTGAGAGCCTGGCAGCGGGATCTGCTCGGGGTCATGGTAGACACCATCGAGTGACTTCCAGCCCTGCTAGCTAGGTGATAGCCTGGCATCGAGATCTGCTCTGGGTCCGGATAAACACCATTGAGTGACTTCCAACCCTACCGGCTAGATGAGAGCCTGAGAGCGGGATCTGCTCGGGGTCCGGGTAGACACCATCGAGTGAATTCCAGCCCTGCCAACTAGGTGAGAGCCTGGCAGTAGGATCTGCTTGGGGTATATCAAATGAATACATCATATCGTATGAATTACCGCCGCAGAATTGATACATCAACAGTTTTTATTAAGGACAAAACACCACTTATATGTCTCAAGGAGAAAAATGCTTCAAGTCGTCACCACTCCAGGTGAGACTTAGGGTCTCGCCGTTCACATTTTGGAGTTGATACCCTCCTAATCTCAATGTTTCTTTTACAATGAATGGACCTTCCCAGTTGGGGTTGAGCTTACCCACGGTTGCCGACCTTCTCGCTGCATGCACCTTTTTTAGCAGCAAGTCCCCCTCCGCAAACTGTTTGACTCTGACGTGTTTGTCAAAGTACTTAGCCATTCTCCTCTTCACCTCTTCTTGTCGGATGGCAGATAGGTCACGTTGCTCCTCCACCATATCCAGAGAGAGCCGAAGCTCTTCCTCGTTCTCATCCTGCCATTCTTCCCTGCCTTCCCCGGCTGCGACAACTCGAGGCGTTTGAACTTTTAATTCCACGGGGAGTACTGCCTCACACCCGTGGGAGTGATTGAAAGGAGTCTCTCCTGTAGCTATGTTGGGGGTGGTCCTCAGGGCCCAGAGAACCGCGGGAAGTTGCTCCACCCATCTCCCTTTTAGATTCTCTACTTTCTTCTTTATGAGGTTTACAATAATTTTATTCGCGGCCTCCACCTGCTCGTTGCTCCTGGGGTGGTGAACTGAGGCGAACTTGAGGTCGATCCCGAGATGCCTACAAAAGCTGGTGAATTCTGTGCTGGCGAATTGGGGCCTGTTGTCCGTGACAATGGCCTGGGGAAGCCCATGGCAATAGATAATCTACCCCCAAACAAAGCTCTTGATGACTTGGTAAGTCACCTTGTCCAGTGCCTTCACCTCCAACCATTTAGAGAAATAATCGATCATTACTAACAGGAACCTTCTTTACCCACTAGCCTGGGGGAACGGTCCAACCAAATCCATCCCCCAAATCGCAAAGGGCCTGGGGGCTGTGATGCTCTTGAGGCACTGAGCCGGTTGTAGCTGGAGGGGGGCAAACAGCTGGCACTTGTGACATCTTCTCGTGAACTCTACAGCGTCGCGGCCAAAGGTTGGCCAGAAGTACCCTTGCTTGACGATCCTTCCTTCCAGGGTCCGACTCCTGGAGTGACTCCCACACTCCCCGGAGTGAACTTCCTCCAAGATTCTTTGTACTTACCCCTCGGCTACGCAATGGGCCAACATCCCCGAGAGAGTCTTCCTGTATAGTTGTCCATCCCGGAGGAGGTAGTATGCCAATTTGTATCTGAGTTTCTTCCTGTCCACCCCCTCCGGATACTATCCCGTGGAGAGGAAAGTTGTGATCGATTCCATCCATGAAGGCCACTGATCTATCATGATCTATCCCTCTTCGATGGAAGGGTGGAATAAATCGGTAATAGTTCCCCCACCCGGGGACCATGTTTTGCTAGCTGATCATGTTGGGTACATTGGAAAATGTGTACCAGATTTGAAGAAGCCTCACCTTACTCAATGATATGCATCAAGGTGTATTTGATGATATTTTGAGTTTATATGTGCATGTTAAGAAAATGCAGGAATGCAGGAAAACTTTCTAAGTCCATGAGTCGACACCAGAAAAGTTGTGTCGACACTTATGAAGACTTGTGTCGACACTGGAGAAAAGCTGTGTCGACACCTAGAGTCAATTGTGTCGACACTTGGAAAGGCTATGTCGACACCAGGAGAAACTATGTCGACACATAGAGGCAGTGTCGACATACAGAAAAGCTTAGTTGACATCAACTGTGTCGACACTCAGAGGTAGTGTCGACACACAGAAGACTTTGTCGACATCAACTGTGTCGACACACAGGACTTGTGTCGACACATAGCAGAGTTTCAACAAAGTTGATTTTTGTTATGAGAAGAAGTGACTGTGTCGACACACAGAACTAGTGTCGACACATTCTACAGAAGCTGTGTCGAGAAGTAGTGTCAACACCAAGGGAGTTGTGTCGACACCACCAAGGCTTGTGTCGACACTTAGTCTACTTGTGTCGACACAAGATGAAGTTCAGTCTCAACACTTTGCTGACAGAGACAGAGTTTCATGAAGTGACTGGAAGACTTGATAGCTGGCATAACCAACCGGTCTACTGAAGCTGTCAGAGTTGTCAGAAGTTCGTTAGAAACTGGATCAGCCGGTTACCATGGAGAAAGTCTATATAAAGACATTCTCTATCAACAGAAGATGATGAAAAACAGTAACATACAGATATACAGATACATACACTTCAAAAAACAGAAGTAGATTTTCAACAGAAGATCTAAGAAAACATTCTCAAGTGGAGATCTACTCATAGTTTGTCAAAGAAATTAAAAGAAGAATCTTCAGAAGAATTTGGAGAGAGAGAGAGCTCCATCTATTTAAGTGAAGAAAGGGACTTACATCAATAAGTCTCTTAAGTGCAGATTCTGAACCAGTCTGCCAAGAAGGATTCAGATTGATTTCTGAATTTCAAGAAAGAAGCTGATTGAAGATCGACTTCAAAGGAGATCAACCCTACTGTGTTCAGATTCAAGAAGCTTTGAAGAAAGCTAAGACAGGTTGATCTCAATCATCAGATTCGTTCAAGAACTAATCAAGAAACCGTCCATCCTTTATCTCTCAACCAGGGTGGTGGTAGATTTAAAATTAACATCTATTTTCTGTAGGATCTTTTTAAGATCTGAGTTGTAAGCCTGATTTATAAAGGCTGAGTTATAGGAGATTAAGTTCTCTGAGTGGTAGGCCTTGTTGTATGCTGAGGTAGGGCTATGAGCCTGAGTTGTAGGAGATTTTTATCTCTATATTGTAGGCCTTATTGAAGGCTGAGGTAGGGCAGATTGCCTGAGCTGTAGGAGTGTGGACTCACTCTGAGTTGTAGGAGCCTTGTTTGGGTTCTGAGATGTAAGATCTGAGGATCTGAGGAGAAGGAAAGAAGTTAGGCCGAATCTAGCACACTGCTAGATAGGCGATGGGGGAAAGTGGATGTACCTAGACCTTGGGGAACCACTATAAATCAGTGTGCAATATGTGACTGTGTGTTGTATTATTATTGTTGTGCTGTGATAGCTATAGAACTATCTATTTTTATTAATTAACTGCATTAAAGTTCTGCTTTAGAAGAAAAAGGAATTGCACCATTTCACTCCCCCCCCCCCCCTCTAGGTGTTTAGGAACCAATTCTTTCAAGTGGTATCAGATGGAGGTTCCTCAAAGAAAGACTTAACAGTCTGAGTAAGATCTGTAAGGCAGAATCAAGCTAAAGAAGATGAGTTCAGGAGAAAACCATAAAGAGCTTGGTTCAATGAAGTTGCCTATCTGCAGGAAGGAAATTTTTGGAATATGGAAGGAAATGGTCAGACTATTTATGGAGGCATCTGATCCCAGAATTTATATAACAGTTAAGGAAGGACCATATATTCTAATGAAAGTTTCTGTTCTTGTTGTTAATCAAAGGACTCCTGAGGATTTTTTAGAGATGACTAAGGATGAGATCATCTTGGCTACAATGGATAAAAGAACATAGAATATTATAGTGAGTGTCATAGATGATTCAACATTCCAGAATCTGATTCACTGCAAAACCTCCAAGGAGATGTGGGACACATTGGCTGTCTACATGGAGTGTTCTGAAGAGGTTAGGCAAGATAGAAAGTCTATGCTTAATCAAGAATATGAGAGTTTCAGACAGGCCAAGTCTGATAGTATAACTGAATATTATAAGAAGTTCTACATAATTGTAAATGAACTGATGTCCTATGGAAGAATCTTCAGTACATATGAGCTGAATGACAAATTCCTTAGGTCTTTGACTAAGTATTGGGATTCAAAGATCTGTGCCATAAGGGAAGTGGCTAGACTGACAGAAATTTCACCTCCAACACTGTTTGGCAAATTGCTGTCTTATGAGATGCAGCTGTTAGCCAGAAAGGAGGAAGAGAAAAATACAAAGGGTGACTACAGAGATAAGTCAGTGGCCTTTAAGGTAGAAGCCACAAGGAAGAATAGGAGGATGTCTCCATCTTCTCCTAAGAAAGATGCAGAAGTGATCTCAGAAAATTCTGATAATCACAATTCAGACAGCAGTAGTTCAGATAAAGACTTTGCTGCTTTCACAAGGCAGTTTCAGAGACTCTTAAAGAAGAAGCAGTGGAAATCTAAGCCATCCTCGTCTCAGTCTAAGGATGGCTATTATCAGAAGAGGAAATTATCTAGGAAGGACAAGAGTGGGACAAAGCCCAGCAAGTCAACTACATTAAAGATTATTTGTTATTACTGCAACAGACCTGGACATGTTGTGGCTAACTGTCCAGACAAAAGGAAGGAGTCTGCTGATAAAAAGAAGTCTCAGCACAAGAGCAAAAAGGAGAAATCCTTGGTAGCTAAGAAAGAGAAAAGTTGGACAGACCAATCAACTTCAGAGTCTGAATCTGAGGCTGAGGCCTATATTGGTTTGTTTGCAACAGAAGAAGAGGATGAGTTTCTGCAATTACTGTACTCTATCTATGTGCAAGAAGACCATCAGTGCAAAGGACTGATGGCTATGTCTGAAGAAGACCAGTGCCAGGATCAACCTGGCCCCAGTAAGGTAAAAAGTTTATCTACAGATTCTGATTACTTCACTGGGTCAGAAACAGATGCATCTGCATCAAGAGATGTGGATGGGTCAGAATCTGAAGGAGATATTCATCAGCTTATAGATGAATATAGGGATTTGTTGCAGGCACTTAAGAGAAGCAAAAACCTGGCCAAAAATCAGGCTAAGGAAATTGCAGTTCTTAAGTTGGCTGCCTCTGATTCAAAGAAGCTGCTGGATCAGAAGATGAATGAGATTGTCAGGCTGAAAAACATAACTATTATTCAGATGGGTACAATCACATTCAAAAATGATCAGATCAAAAGTCTGGAAGATAGACTTCAGAAAGAGAAGGAGACAGTGGCTAGTTTCTCTAAGCCAAAATCTGTCCTACCCCTAATTGATGACTTTGTGTCTCAAAAGGGTAAGGCAGGATTAGGCTTTAAGGGAACTACAAGGGCTGCACAGTCCAATAATAAAGCACAAAACAAAAGATCTGCTGCAAACAATACAGCGAAGATTTTACCTAAAAAGAGGTATAATAAGTATGAGTGTTGGTGCTGTGGCAAGATAGGTCATTATGCCTTAGACAGTTGGCACAATACTGGTGTTAGGAAGGATAGCAGTCTACCTGTTACAAGAGCTGCAGGAAGTTTTGTCAAGTTTCAGGCTAACTTGAACCAAGGACACAACAGTTATTTGGGTTCTATGGTTAAGTAATCTTTGTTACAGGTGAGTCCAAGTTGACATGCCCCTATATGGTACTTGGACAGTGGATATTACAGGTACATGACTGGAACAAGAGGATTGCTGAAGGACTACTCATCAATACTGAATGGGCCTAAAGTAATCTTTCGTGGTTCTGAAAAAGGAGTCATCAAAGGGTTTGGTAATAATTCTAACAACTTAATCACAATCACTCAAGTGGCTTATGTGAAGGGTTTGAAACACAACCTAATAAGCATTAGCCAGCTGAGTGATCTTGGATTTAACATTTCATTTATCAGGAATGGGTGTCATATCAAGAGATCAAGTGATCAAAAAGTCATATTGACTGGCTATAGAAATAAAAATGTGTATTGCCTAAATTTTTAGTGTGAGAATAAAAATTCTCTTATCTGTCTTGTGGCTGATGAGAAAGTCTCTCATTGTGTCAAGTTAAGTGCTTTAAGGATGGGATATGCTCAGCTTGTCAAAAAGGCAAGCAGACCAGATCCTCCTTTCATAGCCTAGAAACAAAAGACTCGGTGAGGTGCTTATACCTCTTGCATATGGATTTATTTGGTCATATGCTAGTTCATAGTCTAGGTAGGAAGGTCTACACTTTTGTGGTTGTAGATGACTATTCTAGATTTTGATGGGTATTCTTTCTGAGGCAGAAATCTGAAACCCCAAATGTCTTCTGCAATTTTGTTAAACAAATTTAGAATTAATTAGATAGTTCAATGGTTAAAATCAGAAGTGACCATGCAACTGAATTCCAATCTGAAAGTATGACAAGATTGTGTGAAGAATTTGGGATTCATCATGAATTCTCCTCAACTAGAACACCTCAGCAAAATGGTATTGCTGAAAGAAAGAATAGTACATTGATTGAGGCTGGAAGAACACTATTGAGTGACACTACTATCCCAAAATATTTCTGGGCTGAGGCAGTAAACATTGCATTCCATGTGCTCAATAGGGCTTCCATCACCAAAAGCCACAAAAAGACACCCTATGAGGTTATGAAAGGCAGAAAACCAAACTTATCCTATTTTAGGATCTTTGGTTGCAAGTGCTATGTGCCAAACAATGGCAAGTCTCACCTAACTAAGTTTGCTGGCAAATCCCAAGATGGGAAATTTGTTTGGTATAACAATAATAGTAAGACTTATAGGGTCTACAATTTGGCTACTCATGTTGTAGAAGAGTCGGTTCATATCATATTTGATCAATCTAGACTTATTAACAGTGAGTTGCCTAGTAGTTCTTGTAGCTCTCCAGGTATACAGCAGAAGATGGACCAGCTTACTATCAAAGAAGATCCAACTGCAAAGCACGATGAGGAAAATGGTAGTTGCTGTCCAGGGGGAGTACAAGACACTCAAGAAGAAAATGAAGACCATGAGGTGCAGCATAATGAAGAGATTGAAGAAGGTCACACTGTTGATAGATTACCTCCAGCAGTTAGACATTTAAAGGATCATCTTGCACACCAGATCATTGGTGATCTAATACATGGAGTACAAACAAGAAGCAGGAACTTAAATACAGTTTTTTGCTCAAGCTTCTTATCTCAACTGAAACCCAAGAGATTTGAAGAAGTTATTTAAGACCCACACTGGATTGATGCTATACAGGAGGAGTTAAATCAATTCAGAAGGTGCAAGGTCTGGGAGTTGGTTCAAAAACCAAAGGTCCATAATGTCATAGGGATGAAGTGGATTTATAGAAACAAGCTTGATGAGAGTGGGATAATAGTAAAGAATAAGGCAAGACTAGTTGCCAAAGGATACAGGCAGGAAGAGGGCATAGACTTTGATCAGACTTTTGCTCGAGTTGCAAGGTTGGAAGCTATCAAGCTATTCCTTGCCTATGCAGCATATCAAGGATTCAAAGTGTTCCAAATGGATGTTAAGACAACATTCTTAAATGGAGACTTAAAAGAGGAGGTTTATGTAGAACATCCCTCAGGTTTTGTTGATCCACTCAAACCTAATTATGTTTATATACTTAGGAAAGCTTTGTATGGGTTAAAACAAGCTCCAAGGGCTTGGTATGAAACCCTGTCTACTTTCCTCATTGTGAACAAATTCTCAAGGGGGAAAATAGACAAGACTATATTCCTTAGAGAATCCAAAGGAAAGATCATCCTAGTCCAAATATATGTTGATGACATAATATTTGGTTCTACTGAAAACAACCTTTGTAGGAAGTTTGCAAAACTTATGCAAGGGAAGTTTGAGATGAGCAGCATGGGAGAACTTAAGTTCTTCTTGGGTCTCCAAGTAAGAAAGACTGATGATGGCCTGTCCATATCCCAGTCTAAGTTCACCCAGGAGTTAATTAAGAAGTATGGTATGGAGTCACGCACTACGATGAGAACTCCAATGGGGACAAGTATGTCTCTAAGCAAAGATGATGCAGGGAAACCTGTAGATGAGTCTTTGTACAGAGGGATAGTTGGCTCACTCCTTTATCTGACTGCTAGTAGACCAGACATCATGTATGCTACATGTGTTTGTGCTACATACCAATCCTGCCCTAAAGAATCTCATTATACCGCTGTCAAAAGGATTTTGAGATATCTCAAGGGCAGACCTAATCTAGGCCTTCGGTATCCTAGGAATAGAGATTTTCTACTAATGGGCTATTCAGATGCAGACTTTGCAGGTTGCAAAGTAGATAGGAAAGGCACAACAGGTACCTGTCAATTTCTAGGAGGAAGACTGGTGTCATGGAGCTGTAAGAAGCAGACTAGTGTGGCAATTTTCACAGTTGAGTTTGAGTATGTTACTGCAGAAAGTTGTTGTTCACAACTGTTGTGGATACAGCATCAGTTAGAAGATTATGGTATTCAGGTATGTAGAACTCCTTTATTATGTGATTCTACTACTACTATTTCTATTGCACATAATCCTGTTTATCATAGTAGAACAAAGCATATAGAAATAAGATACCATTTTCTTAGAGATCATGTAGAGAAAGAAGATATTTCTTTAGAATTTGTTAATACAGAATTACAAATTGCTGACATGTTCAATAAGCCATTAGATGAAACTAAATTCAATAATTTCAAAATTGAATTAGGAATGTTGAACATAAATTAGTTTAACAAATTTGTCTAAGAAAAATTATGTCGACACAAAAAGTTGTCTGTATCGACACATAGTAGTTGGTGTCGACATTTCAGAAAAGTGATGTCGACACATCTAGAAAATCGGTGTCGACACTCCAGGAAAGTGGTGTTGACACATCTAGAAAACAAGGTGTTGACTCTTCAGATAAGTTGTGTCGACACATCCAGAAGTTGTGTCGACACATAGAATCAACACACAGATTTCGTCGAGCGCAGAATCAACTAATCGTCGAGCGCAGAATCAACACATATCGTCGAGCACAGATTTAACAACACTTCGTCGACCTCAAATCATCGACTTCACGGGCTCTTCATCGAACGGGACAAAGACAAATAGAATTGGTGTCGACATATATAAGTCAATACTTCTGTCGAGACATTAGAAGTCTGTGTCGACACATTTCCACTGTGTCGACACATTAAGAGAATTTTGATGCGCCTTTTGACCTTCATCATTTAGAAGGGTATAAATAGGTCAACGGCATATTCTGTCGACACACTCTTCACATTTTCGAGACCAAAACCTTGTGTCGACAAACTCTCTCTTCTCCATTCAAGATTTCTCTCAACCCCAATGGCGCCAAAGCTTGAATATAACGTCAACGAAGGCTATGAGCTGGCTCGCAACGCTTTTGACAATGCGGAACCGTAGATTAAAATAGTAGTAACCCTAATTGCAAAAAATGGTTTGGAATTTCTAGTATCTGAACCTACAAAGATATGGAAGAAATAAATACTAGAATTCTATGGCGCAGCTACTTTAGATTCAACTGGACTTAAGATCAAATCTACAGTTTAGGGAGCTAAAGTTAAACTTACCTTGAAGAGCTTGAGGAAAACTCTTCAGCTCCCAAGAACTCAAGTAGAAGAAGAAGTTCCCTCTACTAAGACTAGGGAAGCACTCCAGTGGTGTGGATTGGATCCCACCATGAAAATTGGATCTGCAATGAACCGAAAAGGGATGAATCTACAAGGAAACTTTCTTTCAGAAGTGGTTGGAAAGGTCATTCTCTGCAAGCCAGGGGGACATAATAGGTTTTCAGCCTATATGTTTAGCCTGATGACCAGGATTATCTTCAGACTGAACACAGATTGGTCTGCAGTAATCTTTGAAAAGATAAAGGAAGGCATTCAGAAGCCAAATCTGGGGAGAATCATGAGTTTATAATAGGCTGGAACAATTCCAGAAGTAATGGAACAGACTGCAGGTTCCAAGATCAATCACATGAGGAAAATGGATCTAAGGATAATCTCTAGATGGGACAGAGTCCTAACAAAGGACATTCCTGATGAAGAGAGGCCAGAGATTCCTGAAAAATCACCTGCTCAAGACATTACAGATGGTGCTCAGATGCAGGGGAAGCGTCATCTTGAGGAAGAGCCAATACACTTAGACAGTGAAATGGCTACACAAACTATTCTTGAGGTAACCTATGAAGTAAATCAATCAATTTTCAATAATGAGGATGAATCACTAACTGTTCCAAAGGTGGAAATGTTGTAGTCTATCTTGCCAAACAACAAGAAGGAATAAAGACTCAAGTTGATGATATAGCTGTTAAGCAAGGCTATGTCCTTAAAAATCAACTAAGGATGAATGACAATCTGACTGAATCACATAATGTGATTGTCACAGCAATAAAGAATACTGCTACAGCCCTGATTGAGGCAAGGGCTAAAGTCAAGTCAGATTTTGATAAACAATTCCAGGAAGAACTAGTTGTTGTTCAAACAGCTATTAAGACTTCACAAAAGATTATTTCTGTTCAGCTACTAAAATTAAGGTCATTTTATAAAGATGGTGTTTATTATCTAGATGCACAAGTAAGATTTTAGAAAGATGACCTCAGAGATCATATTGACAGAGAAGTCATAAAGGGGGAGAGGGTGTTAGTCAAAGCAGGCTCAAATCATGTTAAATGGATATCTAATAGCATCAGAGCCACCCTTGGATATCCATCCCTATGTGATGACGATAATGTAGCTGAGTCAGGTGTGCAACCTACTTATTTTGAAGGTGCTCAACCTGAAGTTGCTCAGGTTATTTACCCTCCAGCAGATTTTGATATGATTCAGCAAGAAGTACAGTCTATGTACAGCCCTCCAGAGGGTACTACAAATGTTATCCTTGAGAAGGTAGAAATGTCAGAAGCAGCTTTGAATCAAGAGCAAGAAGCTCAATTATCAAAGAAAAAATTCAGAGAACAGGCTGAGTTGAAGCCTGATTTTGAGCAGTAGAGACCTACTTTTAGGAATATTATCTTGACTGCTTGGAAAGCTGTAAAGGACAAGACCCATGATAGGGGCAAATGGTACACTGAGCAAGAATGGCAAAAGTATGAAGCTAGGCAGGAAGCCATTCTGCAATATGGAAGAAAGCAAAAAGCTGGGAAGCTAACTCCTAATGCTCAGGAGCCTAGCAAGTATTTCCCAATGCCTTTTCACTATTTTGAAAGGCATAGAATAAGCGCTGAAGAACAAAAGAAGAAAGATCTGAAGGGCAAGAAGCCAGCTGAAGATACTGAAGCTCCAGTACAAGCCAAGATCCAGTCAGGCAAAGGCATAGTCATCAAGCAGCCTGACCAGCCTTAGAAGAGATTAACTAGATGTTACAATATTATAATCTTTAGTTTTAAAAAAAACTATGTAAACTTTTGTTAAGAAACTTTTGTAAGTTTAAACAAAACAATGATTAATGCTCATCATGTTGGCATCATTATTCTGTGATGATATTTTATACATGTTTTGTTTATAAGTTACCTTGTCATGTAATGTTATTATACATCATAATGTGTGTTTATTATGAAAGGTGTATATCATTGACTAAGGGTTATGACTTCTCCAAATAGGGGGAGATTGTTGGGTACATTGGAAAATGTGTACCAGATTTGAAGAAGCCTCACCTTACTCAATGATATGCATCAAAGTGTATTTGATGTTATTTTGATTTAATATGTGCAGGTTAAGAAAATGCAGGAATGCAGGAAAAGTTTCTAAGTCCATGAGTCGACACCAGAAAAGCTGTGTCGACACTTATGAAGGCTTGTGTCGACACTGGAGAAAAGCTGTGTTGACACTTGGAATCAATTGTGCCGACACTTGGAAAGGTTGTGTCGACACAAGGAGAAACTGTGTCGACACACAGAGGCAGTGTCGACATATAAAAAAGCTTAGTTGACATCAACTGTGTCGACACTCAGGGGAAGTGTCGACACACAGAAGACTTTTTCGACATCAACTGTGTCGACACACAGGACTTGTGTCGACACATAGCAGAGTTTCAACAAAGTTGATTTTTGTTATGAGAATAAGTGACTGTGTCGACACACAGAACTAGTGTCGACACATTATACAGAAGTTGTGTCTAGAAGCAGTGTCAACACCGAGGGAGCTGTGTCGACACCACCAAGGCTTGTGTCGACACTTAGTTTACTTGTGTCGACACAAGATGAAGTTCAGTCTCAACACTTTGCTGACAGAGACAGAGTTTCAAGAAGTGACTGTAAGACTTGACAGCTGGCATAACTAACCGGTCTACTGAAGTTGTTAGAGCTGTCAAAAGTTCGTTAGAAACCGGATCAGCCGGTTACCATAGAGAAAGTCTATATAAAGACATTCTCTATCAACAGAAGATGATGAAAAACAGTAACATACAGATATACAGATACAAACACTTAAAAAAACAGAAGTAGATTTTCAACAGAAAATCTAAGAAGATATTCTGAAGTGGAGATCTACTCAGAGTTTGTCAAGGAAATTAAAAGAATAATCTTCAGAAGAATTTGGAGAGAGAGAGAGCTACAACTATTCAAGTGAAGAAAGGGACTTACATCAACAAGTCTCTTAAGTGCAGATTCTGAACTAGTCTCCCAAGAAGGATTCAGATTGATTTCTGAATTTCAAGAAAGAAGCTGATTGAAGATCAACTTCAAATGAGATCAACCCTACTATGTTCAGATTCAAGAAAATTTGAAGAAAGCTAAGACAGGTTGATCTCTATCATCATATTCATTCAAGAACTGATCAAGAAACCGTCCATCCTTTCTCTCTCAACCAGGGTGGTGGAAGATTTAAAATTAACATCTATTTTCTATAGGATCTTTTTAAGATTTGAGTTGTAAGCATGATTTATAATGGCTGAGTTATATGAGATTAAGTTCTCTGAGTGGTAGGCCTTTTTGTAGGCTGAGGCAGGGCTGTGAGCCTGAGTTGTAGGAGATTTTGATCTCTGTGTTGTAGGCCTTGTTGAAGGCTGAGGTAGGGCAGATTGCCTGAGCTGTAGGAGTGTGGACTCACTCTGAGTTGTAGGAGCCTTGTTTAGGTTCTAAGTTGTAAGATCTAAGGATCTGAGGAGAAGGAAAGAAGTTAGGCTGAATCTAGCACACTGCTAGATAGGCGAAGGGGGAAAGTGGATGTACCCAGACCTTGGGGAACCACTATAAATCAATGTGCAATCTGTGACTGTCTGTGGTATTATTATTGTTGTGCTGTGATAGCTGTAGAGCTATCTATTTTTTTAAAATTAACTGCATTAAAGTTCTGCTTTAGAAGAAAAAGGAATTGCACCTATTCACCCCCCCTCTAGGTGTTTAGGAACCAATTCTTTCAAGTGGTATCAGAGTGAGGTTCCTCAAAGAAAGACTTAAAAGTCTGAGTAAGATCTGTAAGGCAGAATTAAGTTAAAGAAGATGGGTTTAGGAGAAAACCATAAAGAGCTTGGTTCAATGAAGTTGCCTATCTGCATGATGGAAATCTTTGGAATATGGAAGGAAAGGGTCAGACTATTTATGGAGGCATCTGATCCCAAAATTTATATAACAGTTAAGGAAGGACCATATATTGTAATGAAAGTTTCTATTCTTGATGCTAATCAAAGGACTCCTAAGGATTTTTAAGAGATGACTAAGGATGAGATCATCTTGGCTACAATGGATAAAAGAGCACAGAATATTATAGTGAGTGTCATAGATGATTCAACATTCCAGAATCTAATTCACTACAAAGCCTCCAATGAGATGTAGGACACATTGGTTGTCTACATGGAGGGTTCTGAAGAGGTTAGGCAAGATAGAAAGTCTATGCTTAATCAAGAATATGAGACTTTCAGACAGGCCAAGTCTGATAGTATAACTAAATGTTATAAGAAGTTCTACAGAATTGTAAATGAACTAATGTCATATGGAAGAATCTTCAGTACATATGAGCTGAATGACAATTTCCTTAGGTCTTTGACTAAGGATTGGGACACAAAGATCTATGACATAAGGGAAGTGGCCAGACTGGCAGAAATTTCACCTCCAACACTGTTTGGTAGATTGTTGTCTTATGAGATGCAGATGTTAGCCAGAAAGGAGGAATAGAAAAATATAAAGGGTGACTATAGAGATAAGTCAGTAGCCTTTAAAGTAGAATCCACAAGGAAGAATAGGAGGATGTCTCCATCTTCTCCTAAGAAAGATGCAGAAGTGATCTCAGAAAATTCTGATAATCACAGTTCAGACAGCAGTAGTTCAGATGAAGACTGTGCTGCTTTCACAAGGCAGTTTCAGAGATTCTTAAAGAAGAAGCAGTGGAAATCTAAGCCATCCTCATCTCAGTCCAAGGATGGCTATTATCAGAAGAGGAAATCATCCAGGAAGGACAGGAGTGGGACAAAGCCCAGCAAGTCAACTACATCAAAGATTATTTGTTATTACTGTAACAGACCTGGACATGTTGTGGCTGACTGTCCAGACAAAAGGAAGGGGTCTGCTGATAAAAAGAAGTCTCAGCACAAGAGCAAGAAGGAGAAATCCTTGGTAGTTAAGAAAGAGAAAAGTTGGACAGACCAATCAACTTCAGAGTCTGAATCTGAGGCTGAGGCCTATATTGGTTTGTTTGCAACAGAAGAAGAGGATGAGTTCCTATAATTACTGGACTCTATCTATGAGCAAGAAGACCATCAGTGCAAAGGACTGATGGCTATGTCTGAAGAAGACTAGTGCCAGGATCGACCTGGCCCCAGTAAGGTAAAAAGTTTATCTATAGATTCTGATTACTTCACTAGGTCAGAATCAGATGCATCTGCATCAAGAGATGTGGATGGGTCTGAATCTGAAGGAGATATTCATCAGCTTATAGATGAATATGGGGATTTGTTGCAGGCACTTAAGAAAAGCAAAAACCTGGCCAAAATCCGGCTAAGAAAATTGCAGCTCTTAAGTTGGTTGCCTCTGATTCAGAGAAGCTGCTGGATCAGAAGATGAATGAGATTGCCAGGCTGAAAAACATAACTGTTATTCAGATGGGTACAATCACATTCAAAAATGATCAGATCAAAAGTCTGGAAGACATACTTCAGAAAGAGAAGGAGATAGTGGCTAGTTTCTCTAAGCCAAAATCTGTCCTACCCCTAATTGATGACTTTGTGTCTCAAAAGGGTAAGGCAGGATTAGGCTTTAAGGGAACTGCATGGGCTGTACAGTTCAATAATAAAGGCAAAGCCCCAGTACAAAACAAAAGATCTGCTGCAAACAACACAGCTAAGATTGTACCTAAAAAGAGGTATAATAAGTATGAGTGTTGGTGCTGTGGAAAGATAGGCCATTATGCCTTAGACTGTTGGCACAATACCAGTGTCAGGAAGGATAGCAGTCTACCTATTAGAAGAGCTACAGGCAGATTTGTTAAGTTTCAGGCTAACTTGAATCAAGGACCCAAAAGTTATTTGGGTTCTAAGGTAAAGTAATCTTTGTTGCAGGTGAGTCCAAGTTGCCATGCCCCTATATGGTACTTGGACAGTGGATGTTCCAGGCATATGACTGGAATAAGAGGATTGCTAAAGGACTACCCACCAATACTGAATGGGCCTAAAGTAATCTTTGGTGGTTCTGAAAAAGGAGTCATCTAAGTGTTTGGTAACATTTCTAACAACTTAATCACAATCACTCAAGTGGCTTATGTGAAGGGTTTGAAACACAGCCTAATAAGCATTAGCCAGCTGAGTGATCTTGGATTTGACATTTCATTTATTAGGAATGAGTGTCATATCAAGAGGTCAAGTGATCAAAAAGTCATATTGACTGGCTATAGAAATAGAAATGTGTATTGCCTTTGTTTTGAGTGTGAGAATAAAAATTCTCCTATCTGTCTTGTGGTTGATGAGAAAGCCTCTTATTATGTCAAATGACACAAGAGGCTAGCTCATCTTAACTACAAGACTATTGGCCAACTCTTTAGTAAAGAGTTAGTGAGGAATGGTCCTCAAGTTAAGTGTTTTAAGGATGGGATATGCTCAGCTTGTCAAAAAGGCAAGCAGACCAGATCCTCCTTTCATAGCCTAGAAACCAAAGACTCAGTGAGGTGCTTATACCTCTTGGATATGGATTTATTTGGTCCTATATCAGTTCATAGTCTAGGTACGAAGGTCTACACTTTTGTGATTGTAGATGACTATTCTAGATTTTCATGGGTATTCTTTCTGAGGCAGAAATCTGAAACCCCAAATGTCTTCTGCAATTTTGTTAATCAAATTCAGAATGAATTAGATAGTTCAGTGGTCAAAATTAGAAGTGACCATGGAACTGAATTCCAATCTGAAAGTATGGCAAGGTTGTGTGAAGAATTTGAGATTCATCAGGAATTCTCCTCACCTAGAACACCTCAGCAAAATGGCATTGTTGAAAGAAAGAATAGGACATTGATTGAGGCCGGAAGAACACTATTGAGTGACACTACTCTCCCAGAATATTTCTGGGCTGAGGCACTAAACACTGCATGCCATGTGCTCAATAGGGCTTCCATCACCAAAAGCCACAAAAAGACACCCTATGAGGTTATGAAAGGAAGAAAACCAAACTTATCCTATTTTAGGATCTTTGGTTGCAAGTGTTATGTGCTTAACAATGGCAAGTCTCACCTAACTAAGTTTGCTGGAAAATCCCAAGATGGGATATTTGTTGGATACAGCAACAATAGTAAGGCTTATAGGGTCTACAATGTAACGCCCCGAAACTCAAGGGAGCAAAAGGGGAACGTTTTGGGCCAGTTTGAGTTCTGGCAGCAGGCACACGGCCTGGGACACGGGCGTGTCCCAGGGCGTGTCGACCCGTGTCGACACTTAGCCGTGAGTCGTCGAGATATACTCGACGATTCGTCGAGAATGGGCACACGGCCTGCGACACGGGCGTGTCGCAGGGCGTGTCGACCCGTGTCGACGATCGTCCCGGGGAGTCGTCGAGATTCACTCGACGATCGTCGAGTCAAGGCACACGGCCTAGGACACGGGCGTGTCCAAGGCCGTGTCATCAAGTCGTCGATCTTCCCTCGACGAAGTGTCCCGTGTACACGGCCTGGGGTCCAGGCGTATCAATGTGACACGGGCAAGGACACGGGCGTGTCCTAGAACCCATGCAGTGCTCGGGTTGAAAATGGGGAAAAATCATGGGGTACACGGCCGGCTACACGACCGTGTGATGTGGAACACGGGCGTGTCAGCTCGAACACGGGCGTGTTAGATACCCGTGTGAGGTTCCAGGAGATTTGATTTTGACGGCGAATGCGGCACACGGCCCTGGACACGGGCGTGTGCCAGGCCGTGTTCGGCCCAGTTTGGGCATTTCGGTCCCGAATCGAAGCCGTTTGTTTCCTTGTTTTGAGATCCAACGGTTGGGGGTTGTTCCTGAAGGGATATACCCGTGGGTTGACTTAGAAATCCATCACTTTTCATACCTTATTCTCTTTCTAAATCCTTGGAGAGAGAGGAGAGCTAAGGGAAGAAGAAGGAGCTAGATCCGCCATTGTAGGAGCTTCGGAGCTCCGAATCGCAAGCCGACTCCGGATCCACGGAGGCAACGCTAGTGCGGTGATTTCCATCTGATTACTTTTCAATGGTGCCAAAGAGGAACTCAAGGGTAACGATCCTCATCTTGAGCATGAATAGCTCTCTTTCTTAGCATAGGAAGCCCGCTCTCGCGAGTTTGCGGAGAGTTGGAGGCGTTCCTTCGGGTAGATATGTAAAGTCCCCATTGTTTAGAGTCCGTATGCGAGAACGGACATAGGCATGATGTGTGAAGCCTACCCGGACATGTTGGTCTGGATCGGTGATGTTGCATTGCATAATGCCGGAGAAGACTCTGTGCTATTGGTTGTTTTTCGGGTTTTCTACGCGGTAGATTGCAGCAGGGAGCCTTGGGGACTAACCCAAAGGTGCACCCGAAAAACTGGGCGGATACGAGTTCTTGCCAACTTGATGGCTTGAGAGCCAACTTGAACATAACCGGGTTATGTGACTTGTGATGGAAATGGGACTCGGTGGAAGTTTGACCCGCGCAAATGGCTTAAATTGCCGTTGCGATGTGAGCACGGGTTAGATGGAACCGTACCCGTTCTATGTCGTTCGGTTAAAGAGACCTAAAGGCACGTGGCACTTACCGTTGGCATAGAGTAGGGTCTTCGGCGGTTAATGACTTAAATTGTCGTGACCCAGGCCAGGAAGACAAATTGCTCATAGGTTTGGTCGTCTAAGTGGCGGTGGTGAGTCCGGAGTGTTCATGGCTTTAATTGACGTGACATCGACCGGTTCACCGAGAATGTGCCCTGAGTCCACGGGGCGTGTGGCCGTGCGAGCCAACGTCTGTGATGTAATGGCTATGGTTATATACATTGCTCGCTTATGCTAATGAAATGCAGGGAAGGAGCAACGCCGCCCCGAGTTGGGGGCGGGATCGTTATAATTTGGTCAGCATTGCTGACCGTTGCCTTGTTTTGCCACCGTGAAGTGGTTTGTTGCTTGCAGGTGCAGCTGGACCAAGAGGTCAATAGCGGGCTAAAGCCCTTTTTGCGAAGCCGGCCCTCGAAGGCCCAAATGGAAATGTTTATTGCTTTATTCATGTATGACTGGCCTGCGTGCCGTGGTTTGTAAATCATGTAATATTCAAGTGAAACATTTTGTAAGGCCTTAAGGCTTGTTTTGAGTATTTTGTAATAACATTCCTGTTTTGTACTAGTGGACATTCATGCTCTAATGCTGGGTTCTTTGTTTACAACTTTTATAAACTGCTTCCGCTAGAATACTCTGTGTAGGACGTTGAGATTGGTTGGATCGTTTCCATAAGTAACCACCCGGTCTGTCTGTGGCATACGGCGTCGGGCCCCGGCCGGACCTACTGCTTTATGCTATGTGACGGATAGGGGGTGTTACAATTTGGTATCAGACTCCTGGTTTTGGTCGGGCTTAAAGTGAATTCGTGGGCGAATTCTTTTTAAGGGGTGGTGAGCACATTGTGTGCGTCGTCGTTATAATGGTAAAAGAACCCATGAATGTCCACTTAGGAATGAAAATACTCGTGTTTGAGGAACCTGCGTGTTCCTATAATTGCTGTTTGCAATTTATTTGGTCGTTTAACGGTGTTTTGTACCACTATAGGTGACCAGAAGTGGTGTTGGGCCGTCAGAACGCCGAGTTTCTGAGGCTAGTAGTGCACCGGATGTTGCTCCTGCAACACCTCTGTCGGCTGAAAATATACGATTGGTGGCTGAAGCGGTGTTGGCCATGATAAATGCGCAGCCTGGAAGGCAAGCGCAGCAGCCCGCTCCTGTGATGGAGCAAGTACCTCTTCAAGAGGCTGAGCCGAGGAGGGTGGAGCAAGTGATTCTGGAACCAATAGTGCCAAGGAGGGCAACTGAGAGGCAGCTGAAGCATGTAATGAGCTTTAACCCTCCGTTATTCTCGGGGTTGGGAACCCCATCTCAGGCTGAAGACTGGCTCTCCAGGGTGAAGAGAGTCATGACGGCGACGGAGACGGAGGAGTGGCAAATGACAACCATCGCTACGTTCCTGCTGGACGGTGAAGCGAGGATGTGGTGGGAAGGATTGGAGCTGCATCATTTGAGAGGTAGACAACTGATAGACGTTCCAATGGAAGAGTTCTCGGGATTGTTCTTAGCAAGATACCTCCCTTCTACTCAGAGGATTTCGATGGAGAATGAGTTCCTGAAGTTGGTGCAGGGTGAGAGGAGCGTGGATGAATATCTCCACGAGTTTACTTGTCTGAGTCGTTATGCTAGTTCCACCATCATGGATGAGGAGCGCAAGACTAATCGCTTCTACGAAGGGTTGAGAGATGAGTTGAGACTACTACTGTCGGGGCCGATGACGCAGGGTTTCTTAACCTTGGTCAATACTGCCCGGTCCTTGGAGAAGGACATGAAAAATGTACAAGCGAAGAAAAGCTTGGGTGAGAAGAAATATGAATACAAAGTGCCGACTAATTCAAAGTCCGACTATCGGAGGTCTTTCAAGAAGCATAGGACTTCGGGTCCAGCTCCTTCGGGCGCTTCTGGGGCGACTACGGGTCGGACCCCGGGTGCGTGTTTTACTTGTGGCAAGACGGGGCATTTTGCCCGTGATTGTTGGAGCGGACGTCCTAAGTCCGAGAGAAAGTCGGGAGCTACCTATGAAGAGAAGGGAAAGGCGGTGGAGTCGACCGCATCCCATTATGCTCCGGCCCAACCAAGGGTCTACAATCTTGGCCAACAGGAGGCCATTAAACAAGCTGATGTGGTGACAGGTACGGGTTAATTTATAGCAAGTCAATTTATTTAAATACTTGTTATGCACATGTTACCTTACCACTACTTGTTTAGGATTTGTATTGATTTGTGAAAATCCGGCACGAGCACTCTTCGATACGGGAGCTTCACACTCCTTCTTGTCCGAAGGATTTATATCACGCATCGGAGTCCCTTCTTCGATGGCGAAGGATAAGTTGGATGTGTTGTTGCCCAATGGGTGTTCGATGCGAGCGGATAGGATCTGCGATGTTAAGATTCGTATTGGGGAGCAGGAGTTCGACCTGCGGGCGTCTTTACTTCCGTTAGTGGAGTTCGACGTCATATTCGGCATGGACTGGCTCTCGGAGCAGCAGGCCCATATAGATTGCGGTAGCAAGGAAGTTAAGCTGGGAGCGAGTCGTGAGACGACTTTTACGGGCTTAAAGGGGTCGAGCAAGACGTTGATGTCTGCTCTTCAGGTGGTGAAGGCAGTTCGTGCAGGAGCAGAACTGTTCTTTACACTAGTGGAGGTTGCAAAGCCGAAGCCCGCGTTAGATTGTATTTCAGTGGTATCGGAATACCCTGATGTGTTCCCCGCAGATCTTCCTGGAGCCCCGCCTCAGCGGGAGATAGATTTTACGATCGAGCTAGTGCCAGGTGCAAAGCCTGTGTCACGATCTCCGTATCGGCTAGCGCCTAAGGAAATGGCGGAGCTGAAAGTTCAACTGCAAGAGTTGTTGGAGCAAGGGTATGTGCGCCCGAGTTCTTCGCCTTGGAGCGCACCGGTCCTCTTTGTTAAGAAGAAGGATGGAAGCTTGAGGCTATGTATTGATTATCGGGAGCTAAACAAGCTGACGGAGAAGAACAAGTACCCGATCCCCCGGATTGATGATCGTTTTGATCAGTTAGTCGGGTCGACGGTGTACTCGAAGTTAGATCTCAAGGCTGGGTACTATCAGCTGCGAATAAGAGAGAGTGATATCCCGAAGACAGCGTTTAGTACGAGATACGGGCATTATGAGTTTACGGTCATGCCGTTTGGACTGACTAATGCGCTGTCAGTATTCATGGATTTGATGAACAGGACGTTCAGGGAGTACTTGGACCATTTTGTGATCGTCTTCATCGACGATATTTTGGTGTACTCGCAAAGTGAGGAAGATCACTTCAAGCATCTTCATTTAGTGTTGGAGACGCTAAGGAGAAATCAGTTGTATGCCAAGTTCTCGAAGTGCGAGTTTTGGCTATCCTCAGTGTCGTTCCTCGGGCATATAGTAAGTGGAGAGGGTATTGCTGTGGATCCGGCGAAGATTGTTGCGATACGGGAGTGGCCTGAGCTCCCTACTATAGCGGAAGTCCGGAGTTTTCTGGGGCTTGCCGGCTATTATAGGCGCTTCGTAGAGAACTTCTCGCGGATAGCGTTACCTCTCACTACATTGACGAGGAAGGAGCATAAGTTCGTTTGGACGCCGGAGTGCGCGCGAGCTTTCGAGGAGTTGAAGTGCCGGTTAACCACGGTGCCTGTACTGAGTTCGCCATATGGAACCGAAGGCTATGAGATATATAGCGATGCTTCGGGCAGCGGTTTGGGTTGCGTGCTACTGCAGCACGGAAGCGTGATAGCTTATGGCTCGAGACAGCTAAAAGTGCACGAGAGGAACTATCCGGTCCATGACTTGGAGTTAGCGGCCGTGATTTTCGCCTTGAAGCTGTGGAGACACTATTTGTACGGTGTGAAGATTGATATCTACACCGATCACAAGAGCCTAAAGTATCTAATTGATCAGAAGGATCTGAATATGCGGCAGCGTAGGTGGATGGAGTTCCTGGGGGACTATACATTCAAGATCCACTACGTGCCTGGCAAAGGGAATGCGGTTGCGGAAGCATTGAGTCGCCGAGCCCCAGCTCAAGCCAATTGGCTATCGGTGCACGATGAGCGGTTGGTGCGGGAGTTGGAGGCATTGGAGATTGTTTGTGTGGACAGGCAATCAAGTGCTGAAGCAGTTCTGAATTGGACTGAAGTCCAATATGACCTGGCTGATCGTATTCGGCAGGCTTTGGATATGGATGCTCATATGAAGCAGGTCATGGTAGAGGCTCTGGATGGGTCAAATTCCCAATTCGTCGTGGAGGACGGATTGCTTTGGAAAGACGGTCGTCTGTGCTCCCAAGTGTGGGCAATTTACGGGTGGAGTTGTTGTACGAGGCGCACCATACCAAGTACTCGATTCACCCGGGGAGCACGAAGATGTACCGTGATGTGAAGAAACTGTTTTGGTGGCCGGGTTTGAAGAAGGATGTTGCGCTATACGTAGCGAAGTGCCAAACCTGCGCCTTGGTAAAGGCGGAGTGCCAAAAGCCGGGAGGATTTCTTAAGTCCTTGCCTATTCCGGAGTGGAAATTTGACGACATCTCTATGGACTTTGTGCACGGTTTGCCAAGGTCGCAAAAGGGAAACGACGCCATTTGGGTGGTTGTAGATCGATTAACGAAGGTGTCGCATTTTATTCTGCATAGGAAGGAGGATCCGGTGGAGAAGCTGGCAAAGCTTTATGTGGATAACATAGTACAGCTTCATGGCGTGCCCCGCAGCATCGTGAGTGACCGAGATGGGCGGTTCACGTCCAATGATTGGAGGCTGGTGCAGCAAATTTTGGGAACAAAGCTGAAGTTTAGCACAGCCTTCCATCCGCAAACGGATGGGCAGACCGAGAGGGTCAATAGAACCATGGAAGACATGCTTCGCATGTGTGTCTTGGATTTTGGAAAGAAATGGGAAGACCACCTTTATTTGGTGGAGTTCGCATACAACAATAGCTACCAAGCGAGTATTCAGATGGCGCCTTTCGAGGCCCTATATGGTAGAAAATGTCGCACGCCGTTGTCTTGGTTAGAAACGGGTGAGTCAAAGTTGTATAAGCGATCGGAAGTGGAGGATGCTACTTCTTTGGTGAGAACCATTCGGGAGAGGTTGCTTATCGCTCAGGACCGGCAAGCAAAGTACTATAATGCCAAGCACAGGAATGTGGAGTTCGCTGTGGGCGATTATGTATACTTAAAGATCAAGCCGTTCAAGGGTGTCTCGCGGGTGCGGCGATTGAAAAAGCTAAGCCCGAGGTACCTTGGACCGTTTGAGGTTCTGGAGCGAGTTGGTGAAGCGGCCTATAGGTTGAAGCTTTCAGTGGAGCTAAGTGGTTTACATGATGTATTCCACATTTCGGTGCTTCGGAAGGCGGTGCAAGAGCCTACGCAAGTGATCGCGGTCGATCAAGTGCCGGTGGATAGTGGGCTAACGACAAAGGTCAAGCCCGTGCGGATCGAGGACTCGGAGGTCAAGCGGCTACGCAATAAAGAGATCAGGATGGTCAAGGTCCGGTGGGACAATTGCGGTCGTGAGGAGCTCTCTTGGGAGCGAGAGCAGACTATGCTTGACGAGTATCCGGAGTTGTTCCGCTCAGGTACAAAATTTTGATTTTGTACATGTCATTCCTTTATGTAATTTCGTGGGCGAAATTCTTTTAAGAGGGGGAGAGTTGTAACGCCCCGAAACTCAAGGGAGCAAAAGGGGGACGTTTTCGGCCAGTTTGAGTTCTGGCAGCAGGCACACGGCCTGGGACACGGCTGTGTCCCAGGGCGTGTCGACCCGTGTCGACACTTAGCCGTGAGTCGTCGAGATATTCTCGACGATTCGTCGAGAATGTGCACACGGCCTACGACACGGGCGTGTCGCAGGGCGTGTCGACCCGTGTCGACGATCGTCCCGGGGAGTCGTCGAGATTCACTCGACGATCGTCGAGTCAAGGCACACGGCCTAGGACACGGGCGTGTCCAAGGCCGTGTCATCAAGTCGTCGATCTTCCCTCGACGAAGTGTCCCGTGTACACGGCCTGGGGTCCAGGCATGTCAATGTGACACGGGCAAGGACACGGGCGTGTCCGAGAACCCGTGCAGTGCTCGGGTTGAAAATGGGGAAAAATCATGGGGTACACGGCCGGCTACACGGCCGTGTGATGTGGAACACGGGCGTGTCATCTCGAACACGGGCGTGTTCGATACCCGTGTGAGGTTCCAGGAGATTAGATTTTGACGGCGAATGCGGCACACGGCCCTGGACACGGGCGTGTGCCAGGCCATGTTCGGCCCAGTATGGGCATTTCGGTCCCGAATCGAAGCCGTTCGTTTCCTTGTTTTGAGATCCAACGGTTGGGGGATGTTCCTGAAGGGATATACCCGTGGGTTGACTTAGAAATCCATCACTTTTCATACCTTGTTCTCTTTCTAAATCCTTGGAGAGAGAGGAGAGCTAAGGGAAGAAGAAGGAGCTAGATCCGCCATTGGAGGAGCTTCGGAGCTCCGAATTGCAAGCCGACTCCGGATCCACGGAGGCAACGCTAGTGCGGTGATTTCCATCCGATTACTTTTCAATGGCGCCAATGAGGAACTCAAGGGTAACGATCCTCATCTTGAGCATGAATAGCTCTCTTTCTTAGCATAGGAAGCCCGCTCTCGCGAGTTTGCGGAGAGTTGGAGGCGTTCCTTCGGGTAGATACGTAAAGTCCCCGTTGTCTAGAGTCCGTATGCGAGAACGGACATAGGCATGATGTGTGAAGCCTACCCGGACATGTTGGACTGGATCGGTGATGTTGCATTGCATAATGCCGGAGAAGACTCCGTGCTATTGGTTGTTTTTCGGGTTTTCTACGCGGTAGATTGCAGCAGGGAGCCTTGGGGACTAACCCAAAGGTGCACCCGGAAAACTGGGCGGATACAAGATCTTGCCAACTTGGTGGCTTGAGAGCCAACTTGAACATAACCGGGTTATGTGACTTGTGATGGAAATGGGACTCGGTGGAAGTTTGACCCGCGCAAATGGCTTAAATTGCCGTTGCGATGTGAGCACGGGTTAGATGGAATTGTACCCGTTCTATGTCGTTCGGTTAAAGAGACCTAAAGGCACGTGGCACTTACCGTTGGCATAGAGTAGGGTCTTCGGCGGTTAATGGCTTAAATTGTCGTGACCCAGGCCAGGAAGACAAATTGCTCATAGGTTTGGCCGTCTAAGTGGCGGTGGTGAGTCCGGAATGTTAATGGCTTTAATTGATGTGACATCGACCGGTTCACCGAGAATGTGCCCTGAGTGCACGGGGCGTGTGGCCGTGCGAGCCAACGTCTGTGATGTAATGGCTATGCTTATATACATTGCTCGCTTATGCTAATGAAATGCAGGGAAGGAGCAACGCCGCCCCGAGTTGGGGGGCGGGATCGTTATAATTTGGTCAGCATTGCTGACCGTTGCCTTGTTTTGCCACCGTGCGGTGGTTTGTTGCTTGCAGGTGCAGCTGGACCAAGCGGTCAATAGCGGGCTAAAGCCCTTTTTGCGAAGCCGGCCCTCGAAGGCCCAAATGGAAATGTTTATTGCTTTATTCATGTATGACCGGCCTGCGTGCCGTGGTTTGTAAATCATGTAATATTCAAGTGAAACATTTTGTAAGGCCTTAAGGCTTGTTTTGAGTATTTTGTAATAACATTCATGTTTTGTACTAGTGGACATTCATGCTCTAATACTGGATTCTTTGTTTACAACTTTTATAAACTGCTTCCGCTAGAATGCTCTGTGTAGGACGTTGAGATTGGTTGGATGGTTTCCATAAGTAACCACCCGGTCTGTCTGTGGCATACGGCATCGGGCCCCGGCCGGACCTACTGCTTTATGCTATGTGACAGATAGGGGGTGTTACATACAATTTGGCTACTCAAGTTGTAGAAGTCAGTTCATGTCATATTTGATGAATCTAGACTTATTAACAATGAGTTGCTTAGTAGTTCTTGTAGCTCTCTAGGTATACAGCAGAAGATGGACCAGCTTACTATCAAAGAAGATCCAATTGCAAAGCAGGATGAGTAAAATGGTAGTTGCTGTCCAGGGGGAGTACAAGACACTCAAGAAGAAAATGAAGACCATGAGGTACAGCATAATGAAGAGATTGAAGAAGGTCAAACTGTTGATAGATTACCTCCAGCAGTTAGACATTTAAAGGATCATTCTGCACACCAGATCATTGGTGATCTAAGACATAGAGTACAAATAAGAAGCAGGAACTTAAATACATTTCTTTGCTCAAGCTTCTTATCTCAACTGGAACACAAGAGATTTGAAGAAGCTATTTAAGACCCACACTGGATTGATGCTATTCAGGAGGAGTTAAATCAATTCAGAAGGTGTAAGGTCTGGGAGTTAGTTCAAAAACTAAAGGGCCACAATGTCATAGGGACAAAGTGGATTTATAAAAACAAGCTTGACGAGAGTGGGATCATAGTAAAGAACAAGGCAAGACAAGTTGCCAAAGGATACAAGCAGGAAGTAGGCATAGACTTTGATCAGACTTTTGCTCTAGTGGCAAGGTTGGAAGCTATCAGGCTATTCCTTACCTATGCAACATATCAAGGCTTCAAAGTGTTCCAAATGGATGTTAAGTCAGTATTCTTAAATGGAGACTTAAAAGAGGAGGTCTATGTAGAACAGCCCTCAGGTTTTGTTGATCCACTCAAACCTAATTATGTTTATAGACTTAGGAAAGCTTTGTATGAGTTAAAACAAGCTCCAAGGGCTTGGTATGAAACCCTATCTACTCTCCTCATTGAGAACAAATTCTCAAGGGGGAAAATAGACAAGACTTTATTCCTTAGAGAATCCAAAGGAAAGATCATCCTAGTCCAAATATATGTTGATGACATAATATTTGGTTCTACTGAAAATAACCTTTGTAGGAAGTTTATAAAACTTATGCAAGGGAAGTTTGAGATGAGCAGTATGGGAGAACTTAAGTTCTTCTTGGGTCTCCAAGTAAGACAGACTGATGATGGCCTGTCCATATCCCAGTCTAAGTTCACCCAGGAGTTAATTAAGAAGTATAGTATGGAGTCATCCACTACCATGAAAACTCCAATGGGGACAAGTATGTCTCTAAGCAAAGATGATGTAGGGAAACCTGTAGATGAGTCTTTGTATAGGGGGATAGTTGGCTTACTCCTTTATCTGACTGATAGTAGATCAGACATCATGTATGCTACATGTGTTTTTGTTAGGTACCAATCTTGCCCTAAATAATCTCATTATACTGCTGTCAAAAGGATTTTGAAATATCTCAAGGGCACACCTAATCTAGTCCTTTGGTATCCTAGGAATAGAGATTTTCTACTAATGGGCTATTCAGATGCAGACTTTGCAGGTTGCTAAGTAGATAGGAAAAGCACAACAGGCACCTGTCAATTTCGAGGAGGAAGACTGGTGTCATGGAGCTGTAAGAAGCAGACTAGTGTGGTAATTTCCACAGCTGAGTCTGAGTATGTTTCTGCAGGAAGTTATTGTTCACAACTGTTGTGGATACAGCATCAGTTAGAAGATTATGGTATTCAGGTAAGTAGAACTCCTTTATTATATGATTCTACTAGTGCTATTTCTATTGCACATAATCCTGTTTCTCATAGTAGAACAAAGCATATAGAAATAAGATACCATTTTCTTAGAGATCATGTAGAGAAAGAAGTTATTTCTTTAGAATTTGTTAATACAGAATTACAAATTGCTGACATGTTCACTAAGCCATTAGATGAAACTAAATTCAATAATTTCAAAATTGAATTAGGAATGTTGAACATAAATTAGTTTAACAAATTTGGCTAAGTAAAATTGTGTCGACGCAAAAAGTTGTTTGTATCGACACATAGCAGTTGGTGTCGACATTCCAGAAAAGTGATGTCGACACATCTAGAAAATCGGTGTCGACACTCCAGGAAAGTGATGTCGACACATCTAGAAAATAAGGTGTTGACTCTTCAGAGAAGTTGTGTCGACACATCCAGAAGTTGTGTCGACACATATAATCAACACACAGATTTCGTCGAGCGCAGAATCAACTAATCGTCGAGCGTAGAATCGACACATATCGTCGAGCGCAGATTCAACAACACTTCGTCGACCTCAAATCGTCGACTTCACGGGCTCTTTGTCGAACGCGACCAAGACAAATAGAATTGGTGTCGACATATAGAAGGCAATACTTCTGTCAAGACATTAGAAGTCTGTGTCGACACATTTCCACTGTGTCGACGCATTAAGAGAATTTTGACGTGCCTTTTGACCTTCATCATTTAGAAGGGTATAAATAGGTCAACGACATATTCTGTCGACACACTCTCTATATTTTCGAGACCAAAACCTTGTGTCGACAAACTCTCTCTTCTCCATTCAAGATTTCTCTCAACCCCAATGGCGCCAAAGCTTGAATATAACGTCAACGAAGGCTATGAGCTGGTTCGCAACGCTTTTGACAATGCGGAACTGAAGATTAAAACAATAGTAACCCTAATTGCAGAAAATGGTTTGGAATTTCTAGTATCTGAACCTACAAAGATATGGAAGAAAGAAATACTAGAATTCTATGGCGCAGCTACTTTAGATTCAACTGGACTTAGGATCAAATCTACAGTTCAGGGAGCTAAAGTTAAACTTACCTTGAAGAGCTTGAGGAAAACTCTTCACCTCCCAAGAACTCAAGAAGAAGAAGAAGTTCCCTCTACTAAGACTAGGAAAGCACTTCAGTGGTGTGGATTGGATCCCACCATGAAAATTGAATCTGCAATGAATCGGAAAGGGATGAATCTGCATGGAAAATTTCTTTTAGAAGTGGTTGGAAAGGTCATTCTCTTCAAGTCAGGGGGACATGATAGGGTTTCAGCCTATATGTTCAGCCTGATGACTAGGATTATCTTCAGACTGAACACAGATTGGTCAGTAGTAATCTTTCAAAAGATAAAGGAAGGCATTCAGAAGCCAAATCTGGGGAGAAACATGAGTTTATACTTGGCTGGAACAATTTCAAAAGTAATGGAACAGACTGCTGGTTCCAAGATCAATCACATGAGGAGAATGGATCTAAGGATAATCTCCAGATGGGACAGAGTTCTAACAAAGGACATTCCTGATGAAGAGAGGCCAGAGATTCCTGAAAAATTACCAGCTCAAGACATTATAGATGGTGCTCAGGTGCAAGGGGAGCCTCATCTTGAGGAAGAGCCAACACACTTAGACAGTGAAATGGCCACACAAACTATTCTTGAGGTATTCCAGGAAGTAAATCAATCAATTTTCAATAATGAGGATGAATCACTAACTGTGCCAAAGGTGGCAATGTTGTAGTCTATCTTGCCAAACAACAAGAAGGAATAAAGGCTCAAGTTGATGATATAGCTATTAAGCAAGGCTATGTCCTTGAAAATCAACTAAGGATGAATGACAATCTGACTGAATCACATAATGTGATTGTCACAGAATTAAAGAATACTGCTACAGCCCTGACTGAGGCAAGGGATAAAGCCAAGTCAGATTTTGATAAACAATTCCAGGAAGAACTAACTATTGTTCAAACAGCTATTAAGACTTCACAAAAGATTATTTATGATCAGCTACTGAAATTAAGATAATTTTATAAAGATGGTGTTAATTATCTAGATGCACAAGTAAGATTTCAGAAAGATGACCTCAGAGATCATATTGACAGAGAAGTGATAAAGGGGGAGAGGGTGTTAGTCAAAG
Source organism: Platanthera guangdongensis (assembly GCA_039583875.1). Lineage (NCBI taxonomy): Eukaryota > Viridiplantae > Streptophyta > Magnoliopsida > Asparagales > Orchidaceae > Platanthera > Platanthera guangdongensis. The sequence continues at coordinate 219,307,210 of CM077158.1, read as the reverse complement.
CAGGCTCAGATCATACTAAATGGATATCTAATAGCATCAGAGTCACCCTTGGATATCCACCCCTATGTGACGATGATAATGTAGCTGAGTTAGGTGTGCAACCTGCTTATTTTGAAGGTGCTCAACCTAAAGTTGCTCAGGTTATTTACCCTCCAGCAGATTTTGATATGATTCAGCAAGAAGTACAGTTTATGTACAGCCCTCCAGAGGGTACTACAAATGTTATCCTTGAGAAGGTAGAAATGTCAGAAGCAGCTTTGAAGCTCAACTGTCAAAGAAAAGATTCAGAGAACCGGCTGAGTTGAAGCCTGATTTTGAGCAGTGGAGTCCTACTTCTAAGAATATTATCTTGACTTCTTCGAAAGCTGTAAAGGACAAGACCCATGATAGGGGAAAATGGTACACTGAGCAAGAATGGCAAAAGCATGAAGCTAGACAGGAAGCCATTCTGCAATATAGAAGAAAGGCAAAAGCTGGAAATCTACCTCCTAATGCTCAGGAACCTAGCAAGTATTTCCCAAAGCTTTTTCACTATTTTGAAAGGCAAAGAATAAGGGCTGAAGAACAAAAGAAGAAAGATCTGAAGGGCGAGAAGCCAGTTGAAGATACTGAAGCTCTAGTACAAGCCAAGATCCAGTCAGGCAAAGGAATAGTCATCAAGGAGCCTGACCAGCCTTAGAAGAGATTAACTAGATGTTACAACATTGTAATCTTTAGTTTTAAAAAAAAACTATATAAACTTTTGTTAATAAACTTTTGTAAGTTTAAACAAAACAATAATTAATGCACATCATGTTGGCATCATTATTCTGTGATGATATTTTATACATGTTTTGTTTATAAGTTACCATGTCATGGAATGTTATTATACATCATAATGTGTGTTTATTATGAAAGGTGTATATCATTGACTAAGGGATATGACTTCTCCAAATAGGAGGAGATTGTTGGGTACATTGGAAAATGTGTACCAAATTTGAAGTACCCTCACCTTACTCAATGATATGCATCAAGGTGTATTTGATGTTATTTTGAGTTTGTATGTGCAGGTTAAGAAAATGCAGGAATGCAGGAAAAGTTTCTAAGTCCACGAGTTGACACCAGAAAAGGTGTGTCGACACTTATGAAGGCTTGTGTCGACACTGGAGAAAAGCTTTGTCGACACTTGGAGTCAATTGTGTCGACACTTGGAAAGGTTGTGTCGATACCAGGAGAAACTTTGTCGACACACAGAAGCAGTGTCGACATACAGAAAAGCATAGTTGACATCAGCTGTGTCGACACTCAGAGGCAGTGTCGACACACAGAAGACTTTGTCGACATCAACTGTGTCGACACACAGGACTTGTGTCGACACATAGCAGAGTTTCAACAAAGTTGATTTTTGTTATGAGAATGAGTGACTGTGTCGACACATAGAACTAGTGTCGACACATTCTACAGAAGCTGTGTCGAGAAGCAGTGTCAACACCAAGGGAGTTGTGTCGACACCACCAAGGCTTGTGTCGACACTTAGTCTACTTGTGTCGACACAAGATGAAGTTCAGTCTCAACACTTTGCTGACAGATACAGAGTTTCAAGAAGTGACTGGAAGACTTGACAGCTGCCATAACCAACCGGTCTACTGAAGCTGTTAGAGCTGTCATAAGTTCGTTAGAAACTGGATCAGCCGGTTACCATGGAGAAAGTCTATATAAAGACATTCTCTATCAACAGAAGATGATGAAAAACAGTAACATACAGATATACAGATCCATACACTTAAAAAAATAGAAGTAGATTTTCAACAGAAGATCTAAGAAGACATTCTCAAGTTGAGATCTACTCAGAGTTTGTCAAGGAAATTAAAATAAGAATCTTCAGAAGAATTTGGAGAGAGAGAGCTCCATCTATTCAAGTGAAGAAAGGGACTTACATCAACAAGTCTCTTAAGTGCAGATTCTGAACCAGTCTGTTAAGAAGGATTCAGATTGATTTCTGAAATTCAAGAAAGAAGCTGATTGAAGATCGACTTCAAAGGAGATCAATCGTACTGTGTTCAGATTCAAGAAGCTTTGAAGAAAGCTAATACAGGTTGATCTCTATCATCAGATTCGTTCAAAAACTGATCAAGAAACCGTTCATCCTTTCTCTCTCAACCATGGTGGTGGTAGATTTAAAATTAACATCTATTTTCTGTAGGATCTTTTTAAGATCTTAGTTGTAAGCCTGATTTATAAAGGCTGAGTTATATGAGATTAAGTTCTCAGAGTGGTAGGCCTTACTGTAGGCTGACGTAGGGCTGTGAGCCTGAGTTGTAGGAGATTTTGATCTCTATGATGTAGGCCTTGTTGAAGGCTGAGGTAGGGCAGATTGCCTGAGCTGTAGGAGTGTGGACTCACTCTGAGTTGTAGGAGTCTTGTTTGGGTTCTAAGCTGTAAGATCTGAGGATTTGAGTAGAAGGAAAGAAGTTTGGCTGAATCTAGCACACTGCTAGATAGGAGAAGGGGGAAAGTGGATGTACCCAGACCTTGGGGAACCACTATAAATCAGTGTGCACTCTGTGACTGTGTGTGGTATTATTATTGTTGCGTTGTGATAGCTGTAGAACTATCTATTTTTGTTAATTAACTGCATTAAAGTTCTGCTTTAGAAGAAAAATGAAATGCACCTATTCATCCCCCCCCCCTCTAGGTGTTTAGGAACCAATTCTTTCAGTTCGACCTAATCATTTTCCTCCTGGGGCACGTGTCGGATGGAAAAGATTTGGAATGTGCAAATGACCTACTTTAATTTAGCCAAGTATATTCGCAGGGTAGTCTCTCTCGCCTCAAACTCCCCGTTGATCTAGGAAGCCACCACCATGGAGTCGGTGAGGACCTCCAAGTCCAGAGCCCCCAGCTCCCTAGCCAGGAGCATCCCTGCTATCACAGCCCCATACTTGTCCTGGTTGTTGGTGATGGGGAAGTGCACCACCACCGTTTGCTCAATTCTAGTTCCTTGGGGGCTCTCCAAGATCACACCTACCCCCGGGGAATGCTTCCCTGAAGCGCCATCTACCTTCACCTTCCATGGAGTCGGACGAGTGAGCTCTTCCTCTGCCACCTTGATCACATAATCGGACAAAACGTCGGCCATCGCTTGAGCCTTGATTGATAGGCGGGGGACGATGGAGATGTCGAACTCGCTCAATTCCACCGACTACTTGGCCAGCCTACCTGAGTGCTCCACCCCCTCAAAGATGTTGCGGGGGGGATGGTCAGTCACCACTCGGATGGAGTGTGCCTGGAAGTAGGGTCGAAGCCTCCGGGCCGAGATGATCAGGGCGAAGGACAGCTTCTCCATGATTGGATATTGGAGCTCGGCCTTTCTCAGGACCCGGCTCACGTATATATGGGGAGCTGCTTCTTCCCCTCTTCATGCACCAGGATAGAGCTCAAGGCCTCCGCCCCGAACCCGAGATACAAAAATAGGTCCTCCCCCTCCTTTGGCCCTTAGAGCAACGGAGCCTGCATCAACTGCGTTTTAAGAACTTGGAATGCCTCCTCGCACTCCTTGGTCCACTCGAATTTTTTCCCCTGCGCCCTTAGCATTTTGAAGAAGGGGGAGCACTTTTCCCTAGACCGGGAGAGGAACCTGCTTAACCCTGCCAACTTCGCTGTCAATCGTTCCACCTCTTTAGTATTTATCGGCGACTCTAGCTCCATGATAGCTTTGATCTTATCAGAATTTGGTTCGACCCCCACAGGGGTGAGGAGATGCCCCAAGATCTTTCCCCTACTGGCCCCAAAGACACACTTCAGGGTGTTCAGCCACATCTTGTACGTGTGTAGGGTGGCGAAGGTCTCTTCTAGGTCCTGGAGGTGAGAGTCCACATCCTGACTCTTGATTATGAGATCATCCACGTACACCTCCAGGTTCCTCCCCTTTTGTTCCCGGAAGACCCTGTGAATCATCTTTTGATAGGTCACCCTTGTGTTCTTCAGCCCAAAAGGCATTATTTTGTAACAGTAGCATCCATCCCCCATGATGAATGAGACCTCCTTGACATCCGGGGGGTGCATCCTGATTTGGTGGTAACCTAAAAACGCCTCTAAAAAACTCATTATAGAATATCCGACGGCTGAATCAACCAGCGCGTAGATCCAAGGCAAGTGATAACAGTCCTTAAGATAAGATTTATTAAGCAAGGAAAAATCGACACACATACGCCACTGGCCGTCTCTTTTTTTAACCATGACTACATTGGAGATCCAGCCGGGATATTGGATTTCGGATACGAAGTCGGACATGAGAAGCTTTGCCACCTCCTCTCTGATGGGCTCGGCCTGCTTGTCCGCGGTGGACCTCTTCTTCTGTTGGACGGGGCATGCTTCCAGGTCCAGGTTGAGGCGGTATCAAGCCACATCTGCGTCAACCCCCGGCATCTCCGCGGCACTACATGCGAAGATGTCCACGTTCTTTTGGATGCACGCCAACATCCTTCCTTGAGACTCTGGGGTCAGCCCTCTGCTGATGTGGACCTTCTTCAGCCTACCTCCACGGGTGAGAACCTCCAGCTCCACCACCTCTTCCGCAGCCTCCAGCCTGGACTGCTCCTCCCATTATCCAACATCCCTCTCCTTTGGGACAAGGACCTCCACCTCCACCTCTTCCTCCACGGCCATTGACTCGGCTAACTCCTCTCGATATCCTCCTGCCGCCTCAACATCGGTGCAGTTCTCCATATCCATCTCCTCCCTGCCAGCCTCCTGCTCCGCCTCCTCCATCCTTTGCTCCATCTCCTCGGCTCCCTCCTGCCAAGAGATGAAGTTCATGGCAGTGACGTGGCACTCCATTGCTACTTTGGGGTCACACCGGACCCGGACCTGGATCCCCTCGGCATTAAACTTTTAGCACTGGTGGAAGGATGAGGGGATGCGGCGGAAGGTGTTGATGAGGGGCCTCCCGAAGATAGCGATGTAGCTGCTGGGGGCATCCACGATGACAAAGCTGCAATTCCGGGACTGCCCCCCTAGGGTTACATGGAGCCCGACTCCTCCTTCTGCCTACTTCCTCTCCCCTGAAAATTCAATCAAGGGCCCATCCAAGGCCAACACTCTCTTCTCCTCCACCTTCATCGCGTCAAACGCCTTCTTAAATACGACGTTGACGGAGCTTCCATTATCGACGAGGATCCAGGAGACGATGAAATTTTCGATGGCCGTCTGGATGACCAGCGCATCGCAAAATGGATCCTCATGATCCGGCATATCGCTCCTCGAGAAGGTAATCCTCTCTTCTGGGGGTGCAGTTTGGGATGTGGAGCCAACGCTCCGGCGATACATGGTATGGAGGCTCTCCCTCCTGGAAGCCTCAACCCCCACCCCCCATGGATCACCCCGATCCCCCTCGGGTCCCGACGTCCACCCGATCCTCACATCGATCCTCCTCCACCCGAGGTAGGACCTCCTCGATCCTCACTTCCTGTCGTCCCTGCTATTACTATTGTTGTTTGCTGCTCGCTGTTTCCCCTCATCTCGAGGAACTCCGGGCACGTGGTTGTGGCATTCCCTTTCACTTGATGGAAGTCGCAGTAGGGCAACTCCACCCTTACTTCTCTCATCCTCCTTTGCGCTGCTCTCCTCCTCTCTCCAATGGCAATGGCCATAGCCTGATCCTGATTGGGTAGGGGAGGTCTTTGTGCCTGCCTCCATCCCGGGGAGTGGAACTGATCCTGGCCCCCCTGGATGTGGTCTCTTCCCTGATATACTCTTCATGGCCCCTGTTCTTGCCACTTTGGCCTCCAGCCCAGCCAACGGCCCGGCTCCTGTCTCCCCCAGCGGGGATGCTGCTGCCCCTAGAGCTGCCTCTGCTCCCAATACCGAGGCTCGGCTCTCCTCTCCTCCTACACCCTGCCACCTCTCGGCTCCTTCTGTTCCTCCGTGGCCTACCTGGCCAGCTTCTGGGCAAATTCCAGATTTGAGGCCTCCCCGTCAACTTCTCTCGCCACCCTCTCCATCAGCTCCTTGTAGGAGACGGGGGCACTCTCTTCAACTCTATCCTGAAGAAATTATGCTACAGCCCTAGGGTGAAAGACATCATCAGACTATGGCCTGACATCTCCTGGACATGGCTGACCTCCTCCTGGAACCGGTCGATGTAGCTCCCCAACGTCTCATTCACTCCCTACTTGATGTGGAACAGGGACTCCGACTCCTTCTTCCTCCTCTTCGAGGTAGTGAACCTCAACATAAACCCCCGGCGCAGGTCCTCGAAGCAGTAGATGGAGCTGGCTGAAAGCTAGTAAAACCACACCCTCACCTTCTCCTTGAGGGTGATGGCGAAGAGTCGACACTGAACCCATCTGACATTTGCCGGATCGAAACCACGTCCTCGAACCATTGGACGTGCTGGACCGGGTCCCCCTTCCTGGTGTAGTAAGACATCTCTAGTTCCCTGAACCCCTCTGGAACTGAGGCAGAAGAGACCAACATGCTAAGGGGGCTGCCTCCCCCTACTAGGTGAGCTGGCGCATCTCGCGGGCCCAGCTCGCCGATCCGGCCTCCGCCTACCGAGCCGGGGAAGAGCACGCGCCCGGGGAGCTCGCACCCCAAACCCTCCTCGGCCACCTCCTTCCCAACTCGCCTGTCGGGGGCGTCCTCACCCAGATATAGGGCAGCAGTGATCTATGAAGCTGGAGTCGAGCACTCGGCCCGCGCACCGAGTGCGAACTTGACAAGGCCCAGCACCTCATTCCTGAAATCTTCAAACATCCGCACCGTGGCCAGAGGTGGGGGCAGCAAGTCCGACCTGTCAGATCCTTGTCCTCCTGTCATCGAGCTCGTTGAAGATTTTCTGTACTGAACACGCTCCACGCTCACCGCACCAAAATGTTGAAACCGAAAATTCAGTCTCTTGTGGAGTTCACCCTTGGGGAAGGGATGATCACGCACCTACTTCTCTCCTGCAAGCAAAACAACAAAAGAAGCAAAGAAGAACTGACCCAAGGGCTCGGCGGGAGGACCCACCACACACTCGTAAGATCTTAGAGCGCTTCCCCTCCTTAGCCAAAGTTCGAGCTAAGGTATCCTCAAAAAGCGCTTGAGAGATGGAGCAAGGGGGCACAGGAAGCATGCTTTCTGAGGTACCCCTTGAGTCCTATTTATAGATTTCTGAAAATGGCCTGCAAATAGCCAACCTCCGCTATTCTGAATGGCTATGTGCAGTCCAGGTTAGTCTGCCAGCAGCGTAACTCCGCTGTTCTGAAGGTCTATGGGCAAGCCAACGGGGCCGAAATAGTAAAAATACCTCATAGACCTGGGCGAGCTGAGGAGCTCGGCCACCCATGAAGATCCTGCTCGCCTACTGTCTGCCGAGCTCCTTAGGGCAAGTGCGAGCTGGGCCACTATGCTCACCCTTCGATCGACCTCCATTAGTCGAGCTCAGCTCGACGAAACCCGGCCTTAGCTCAGCGAGTGCCGAGCTCGGGGTCGACAAATGGCGAGCTCGGGCTTCAGATTTCCTTGCCAAGCTCGCCTGGGGCCTGGGTGATCTGAACCGGCTGGTCTAGTTCCTGGCGACCCCACTCACCGGATACGGGGTTGTACAACATTGTCTATCTTTCTTCTTGAGAAAAAGTTCACAAGGGGAAAGATAGATAAGACAATATTTCTTAGGGAAATAAAAGGCAAGATTTTGTTAGTGCAAATCTATGTCGACGATATTATATTTGGCTCTACTGACGACAACCTCTGCAAGAAGTTTTCAAAACTTATGCAAGGGAAGTTTGAAATGAGCAGTATGGGAGAGCTGAAGTATTTCTTAGGGGTTCAGGTGAAATAATCTGAAGATGGAATTTTCATCTCGCGGACAAAGTTCACCAAGGAGCTAATTAAGAAATTCAGAATGGAGAACGCAACATTTATGAGGACTCCAATGGATTCAGCTGTGTCTCTGGACAAGGATGAGAGAATTAAGAAATTCAAAATGGAGAATGAAACCTCTATGAGGACTCCAATGGGTTCATCTGTGTCTCTGGTCAAGGATGAGAAAGGGAAACCTTTTGATGAAACTAAGTACAGAAGTATAATTGGACCCTTGCTCTACCTTATTGTCAGTAGACCATACATAATGTTCTCAACATGTGTATGTGCTAGATTTCAAGTGAACTCTAAGGAATCTCACTACGCTATTGCAAAGTGGATTGTGAGATACCTTAAAGGTACACTAAATCTTGGTTTTTGGTACCCAAGAAGTAATGATAGCGAACTTATTAGATTTTTAGATGGATATTTTGCAGGAAGCAAAGATGATAGAAAGAGCACTTCCGTGACTTGCCAATTCCTTGGAAGGAGGCTCATTTCATGGAGCAGTAAGAAGCAAAATTGTGTCGCAATTTCAACAGTTGAGTCAGAATACATTTCCGCCGACAGTTATTCTGCACAATTATCGTGGATAAAGAACCAATGTGAAGACTACAATATGAAGTTCAAGAACATTTCAATGTTTTACGACTCCTCCAGTGCAATTGCAAGAGGCAATAACCCAGTCTCTCTCGCCTCACCTTTGTTAATTACAGTTGGAGGGTGGGCTCCCTCGCCTCGAACTCCCCATTGATCTGGGAAGCCACTACCATGGAGTCAGTGAGGACCTCCACGTCAAACACCCCCAGTTCTCTAGCCAGGTGCAGCTCTGCTATTACGGCCTCATATTCAGCCTGATTGTTAATGATGAAAAAGTGCACCACCACTATTTGATTAATTCTCGTTCCCTGGGGGTTTTCCAAGATTACTCCTATCCTCAAGGAATGTTTCCCAGAAGCGTCGTCTACCATCACCTTCCACGAATCCGGATGAGTGAGCTCTTCTTCTGCCACCTCGACTATGTAGTCAGCCAAAACGTTGGCCACTGCTTGGGCCTTGATCGCGAGGTGGGGGACGAATGAGATGTCGAACTCACTTACTTCCACCGACCACTTAGCCAACCTGCCCGAATGCTCCACCCCCTCAAAGATGTTGTGAAGGGGATGGTTAGTCACCACTCGGATTGAGTGTGCCTGGAAGTAGTGTCGGAGCCTCCGAGCCAAGATGATTAGAGCAAAGTCCAGCTTCTCCAAGATGGGATACCAAAGCTCGGCCTTCCTCAGGACCCGACTCACATAATATATGGGAAGCTGCTTCTTCCCCTTCTCCAGAAACAGGACAGAGCTCAAGGCCTCCGCTCTGACCCCGAGATACAAATATAGGTCCACTCCCTCCTTTGGCCCTTGGAGCAGCGGAGCCTGGGTCAAGTGCTTTTTCAGGGCTTGGAATGCCTTCTTGCACTCTTTGGTCCACTCGAACTTCTGCCCCTCCCCCCCCCCCCCTCAATGTCTTGAATAAGGGGGAGCACTTCTCCACAGGCCGGGAGAGGAACCTGTTCAACCCTGTCAGCTTCCCTATCAATCGATGCACCTCCTTAGCATCCCGAGGTGACCCCAGCTCCATAATGGCTTTAACCTTGTCATGATTCGGCTCGACCCTGGTGGGGGTGAGGATATGTCCCAAAAAAGTTCCCCTGTTGGCCCCGAAAATGCACTTTAAGGGGTTCAGCCTCATCTTGTACTTGTGTGAGGTGGTGAAGGTTTCCTCCAGGTCCTGGAAGTGAGAGTCCACGTCTCGACTCTTGATCATGACTTGGTCTACGTATACCTCCAGGTTCCTCCCCTTCTATTCTCAGAAGACCCTGTACATCATCTTCTGGTATTTCGCTCCTACATTCTTTAGTACAAAGGGCATCATCTTATAGTAGTAGCACCCATCCCCCATGAATAATGAGACATCTTTGATGTTCGGGGGGTGCATCCTAGTCTGGTGATAACCTGAAAATGCATCTAAGAAGCTCAGTACATGAAAAACGACGGCTGAGTCAGCAAGCGCGTCGATCCTGGGCAAAGCATAACAGTCCTTAGGGCATGATTTATTAAGCAAAGATAAATCAACACACATATGCCACCGGACGTCTCCTTTTCTAACCATAACTACATTGGAGATCCAGCCGGGTATTGTATTTCAGATACAAAGCCGTCCATGAGGAGTTTGGCCACCTCCTCCCTGATGGGCTCGACCACCTTATCTACGGTGGACCTCTTCTTCTGTTGGACGAGACGAGCTCCCGAGTCCAAGTTGAGGCGGTGGCAGGCCACATCTGCGTCAATCCCTATCATCTATGTCATGCTCCATGCGAAGATGTCCACGTTCTTTTGAAGGCATGCCAGCATCCTGCCCTAAGCCTCCGGGGTCAGACCCCCGCTAATGCGAACCTTCCCCACCCTTCCTCCAAGGGTGAGAACCACCATCTCCACAATCTCTTCCGCAGCCTCTAGCCTGGACTACTCCCCCCATTCTCCGACGTCTCTCTCCTCTGGGACAAGAACATCCTGAGCTTCCACATCTTCCTCTACAGTCATCGCCTCGGCCAACTCCTGGTCTCCTAGTGTCACCACCTAGGTGTAGCCTTCTTCTACCTCCATCTCCCCTCTGCCAGCCTCCTGCTCTGCCTCCTCCATTCTTTGCTCCATCTTCTCGGCCCCCTCCTGCTAGGAGATAGAGTTCACGGCGGTGACGTAGCATTCTCTTGCCACATTGGGGTCTCCCCGAACCAGGATATGAATCCCCTTAGAGCTGAACTTCAGGCATTGCTGGAAGGACCAGGGGATGCAACCGAAGGTGCTGATGAGGGGCCACCCCAAGATGGCATTGTAGATATTGGGGGCATCCACGATGATAAACTGCAATTTCGGGGCTGCCCCCCCCCCCCCCCCCCCCTCACCCCCGAGTGACGTGGAGCCCCACTCCTTCTACCTCCTTCCTCTCCACTGAAAACCCAAACAGGGGCCCATCTGAAGCCAGCACCCTCTTCGCCTCCACCTTCATCGTGTCGAACTCCTTCTTGAAGATGATGTTGACGGAGCTTCTGTTGTTAATAAGGATCCTGGAGATGGTAAAATTCTTGATGGCTGTCTGGGTGACCAGCGCATCACAGAAGGGATCCTCATGATCCAGCATATCACTTTTGGAGAAAGTAATCTTCTCCTCTGGTGGTGGGGTCTAGGATGTGGATTCATCGCTCTGGCGGTACATAGTATTGAGGCTCGCCTTCTGGGAAGCCTTTATCCCTCCCCCCCCCCCCCCATGGATCACTGTGATCCCTCCCTGGGTTCCAACATCCACCCGATCTTCATATCTATCCTCCTCTGCCCGAGGCAGGACCTCCTCAATCCTCACCTCCTAGCGACCCTGCTGCTGATACTGCTCCATGTTTCCTCTCATCTTGAGGAACACCGGGAACGTGGCCGTGGGGTGCCCTTCCTCTTGGTGGAAGTCGCAGTAGGGTAACTCCACCCTGACTTCTCTCCTCCTTCTCCGTGCTATGCTCCTCCTTTCCCTCATATCTATAGCCATAGCCTAATCTTGATCGGGGAGGGGAGGTCTTTGGGCCTACCTCCAACCTGGGGGATGGAACTAATCCTGGCCCCTCTGGCGGTTGTCCCTTCCCTGGTAATCTCTTCGTGGCCCCTATTATTGCCACTTGGGCCTCCAACCCAGTCGACGGTCTGGCTCCTGACACGCCCATACGTGTTGTTGTTGTTGTTGCTACTACTGCCGTTGTTCCCTCTATCGGGGTTCATCTCTCCTTTCCTCTTGACCTCTGCTGCCTCTCGGTACCTTCTCCTCCTCCGTGGCCCACCTGGCCAGCTTCCGGACAAACTCCGAGTTTGACGCTTCCCCATTGACTTCTCTTGCTGCCCTCTCCATCAGCTCTTCGTAGGATATGTGCGGCACTCTCTTCAGTTCCATCCTGAATAAACCTTGTTGCAGGCCCCAAGGTAAAGGGCATCATCAGGCTATACTCAGGAATCTCCTGAACCTGGGTGACCTCCTGAAACCAGCCAACATAACTCCACAAGGTCTCATTCACCCCCTGCTTGATGTGGAATAGGGACTCTGACTCCTTCTTCCTCCTCTTGGAGGTGGTGAACCTCAACATGAACCCTCGGCACAGGTCGTCGAAGTAGTAAATGGAGTTCGTCAGTAGTTGGTGAAATAACTCTCTCGCCTTCTCTTTGAGGGTGATGACGAAGAGCATGCACTTGAAGCCATCTGACATCTGTCAGATCGAGACTATATCCTCAAACCACTAGACGTGTTGGAACGGGTCCCCCTTCATGGTGTAGTAAGATATCTCGGGTTCCCTGAACCCCTCTAGAACTAGGGCTGAGGAAACCAACTCGTTGAAAGGGATGCCTCCCCATGATGGGCATGCTGGAGGGTCTCGCTCACCCATCTCGCCGAACCGGCCCCTGCTTGTCGAGTTGGGGAAGAGCACGCGCCCAGGGAGCTTGCAGCCTCTCCCTTCCTCGGCGACCTCCCTCCTAGCTCTCCTGCCCGGAGCGTCCTCGCCCAGAGACGAGGCGGCAGCGATTGGAACAGCTGGAGTCGAGCACTCGGCCTGCGCGCCGAGTGCGAACTTGACGAGGTTGATCACCTCCTTTCTGAAGTCTTTGAACATCCCCACCATGGCCAGAGGTGGCGTGGGTGGCGAGTCGGACCTATCTGAGCCTTGTCCTTCTCCTCCTGTCATCCAGCCTGCTGAAGATTTTCTGTGCTGACCTCTGTCCACGCTCACCGCACCAAAATGTTGAAACAGAAAACTCAGTCTCTTGTGGAGTTCACCCTTGGGTAAGGGGTGATCGTGCACCTACTTCTCTCCTGCAAGCCAAATAATAAAAAGAAATGGTAACTGACCCAAGCGCTCGGAGTGGAGGTCCCACCACACACCCGGAAGATCTTAGAGCGCTTCCCCTCCTTAGTCAAAGGCCGAGCTAAAGCTACCTCAGAAAGTGCAAGAAGATCTGAACACCTATCTGCATGCCCTCTTTGGTGCCCCTTGGGTCCTATTTATAGATTTCTGAAAACATCCTGCAAATAGCCAACCTCCGCTGTTTTGAACAGCTATATGCAGCCCAACTGGGTCTGCCAATAGCGTAACTCCATTGTTCTAACAAGCTATGGGCATACCAGTAGGGGAAAAATGGTAAAAAAACACCATAGGTTATTGGGCGAGTTGCCCCCTGAAGACTCTGCTTGCCTGGGGCGGCAAGTGCTCAATGGACCTAGCACTCACCACCTCTTCCTAGACTTTGGTGAGTACGGGACCGTCTGGCCCTATTCGGATACCTGTTACCGGCCTTTTCTGGGCTAGCGCGAGCCCTTGGGCTCTGCTCGCCCGTGATAATCCCACCTCGCCCGGTCAAGGCGGGGGCTGCCGAGCTATAGCCCCATGAGTGATAAGCTGGGACTTAGACTGCATGATTCTGCATGTCGGCTCTTGAGAAATTGAGCCCGACGAACGCTGAGCTCCGTTCGACGAACGCCGAGCTCTGTTCGACGGACTGAGTAGACTGGGCGGGCTTCTCTCAATGCCAAGGCAGAATGGCGTCGAGTGTCTGGAATTCACTCAAAGCCAAATCTGAATGACGTTAAGTGTCTGGACTCCACTCAACGCTAAGGCAGAATGGCTTTGAGTGTCTGAACTTCACTCAACGCCATGGCTGAACAGCATTGAGTGTCTGGACTCCACTCAGTGCCAAGACATAAGTGTGTTAAGTGTCTGAACTTCACTCAACGCCAAGGATGAACGGGGTCGAATGTATGTACTTCACTTAACGCTAAGGCAGAACGACGTTATCTGGCCTGGCGAGTTCTCGATGGAGGTGGTACTCGCCTCCTCTACCTACCTCCTGGCGAGTGCGAGCCCGGCTGGCCCTAGTCGCCTGCCACTTGTCGGGCTCTCCTAGGACAGGTTTGGGCTGCCAAACTCTGGCCTACCTTGGTGCTCACCTGGGACTTGAGAAAAGGGAGCCGGCCAGTCTGGCTCCTGCAGACCCCACTCGCGAGATACGGGGTTGTACAAGATGAAAAGATGATCAGATGATCTGATTTATGTTCTAGCATGGTAGCAGCAATTCAGTGGAAGCAGGTGCAATGATGTTCTACTCTGCAGGCTGGGAAGTATGGTAACTATAGATCACTTCTCAATTATATAGTTTTTATGCTTATTCCTACATGGTGTTGTGTATCATTGACTCACTTGCTTAAGAATTTTGACTTCCTAAAATAGGGGGAGATTGTTGGGTCCATTGCCCACAATGTCCTAGATTTGAGGAAGTCAATCTTGTCAATGATATACATCTATCAGTAGATGACAGTGATTGGACAGATAGCCTATGTGGCTAAGTCAGTTGGATTGAGAAATTTGGCTAAGTCCAAATTCGTCGAACTAAGCTCAGAATTCGTCGAGCTGGGCCAATCGTTGGTCGAACCAAGCTAAAGGTTTGTGAAATTTGGACACGTCTAAATTCTTCGAACTGAGTTCAGAATTCATCAAGCTAAGCTCATTGTTCGTCAAACTCAGTTCAGCATTCGTCAAACACAGTTCAAAGTTGAGTTAGGCTGGCTGAGATAATCTATGCCTAAGCTTTAAGAGGGAGAAAAGTGGCTAAGTCCACAGGCATTGAGAGAAGGTCATTCACTCTACGTCATAGCCTCTTAAGTGTTGAGTAACACTCAGTCAGTCTAAGCCGGTACTTTTAAACGAATATAGAAATTTGGTTAAGGCTGAAAGTGTTGAGTAAGGCGTGGACGCTCAATGCTCTCAACGCCATAACGCAAAAATTGTTAAATCAAAAGGCGTTGAGTGAGGCATGCTCACTCAACATTGTCAATGCTTAAAGATGCTGAAGTAGCAGAAATGGTTAAGGCAGAAAGCGTTGAGTGAGGCATGCTCACTCAACGCTCTCAACGCCTTACATATAGAAAAGGCTGCAGAAAATGTTAAGGCAAAAAGCGTTGAGTGATGAAGACACAGTCAACACTCTCAATGCCTAGTAAAGACAGAATTTTGTCTAAAGTATTTGGCGTTGAGTGATTTTCACTCACTTAATGCCAAGCAACAGAAAGCTGAGTAAAGCACGTTAACGTTGAGTGAAGCTGAATCACTCAATGCCTAGAAACAGATTTATAATCTAAGTGATTTGGCGTTGAGTGGAGCTCATTTTCTCAACGCCTATTCTACTGATGCTTGAATTTTGACTAAGTCATCAGGTGCTGATGCCAGCAAGTCACAATGTCAACAATATTCAAATTCTTAGCGGCAAAGTCACAGTACACGACAAGGGCGCTGCAGGCCTATAGTACGACAGATAGGCATTAAAGCATGATGCAGCTAGACACTGCAGGTGGGGCCCACTGTATTCTAAGAGTCGTTGATCAGCGGACTACAAAAGGAGGAGATGGGCCAAGACAAAAGAAAACATTTTTTAGGTCTTCATCAACAAAAAGAGTTAGCAGTCGACTTCATCTTCTTCGACATTACTACATGCAAAAAGCTTGAAGCTCTCCTGCAAAATAAAGTTCAGATAGTTGTGCAATCTCCATCAACCACAACAGATTCAGAAATTATTCTGAAGAAAGAAGAACATTCAGCCTTGGGCAGGTTCAGCTAGCTGTTTAAAGGCTCAAGATCAACAGATCTTTAGGCTTCTTCAGCAAGTTCAGAAGCCATCTTCTGAGTACCTCCAATAATATTTTTCTCTATTGTGAGGAGAGTTAGAGCAGAAATTTCTCTGCTCTAGTTGTTGACAAACAGAAATATCTCTGTGTCAAAGTTATTCAAATATTTATTTTTGTAGGATCCCTCTGGATCCGAGTTGTAGGGCCTTTTGGCCTGAGGTATGTGACATGTGTATCACTGAGTTGTAGGTGCCTGGAAAGGCACTAAGATAGGTACCTGGAAGGGTACTGAGCTTTAGGAGTGTTGTAGCACTCTGAGAGTAGGGCCTTGTGCCTGAAATTGTATCGTTGAATAGTATGAGTTGTAGGCCTTTGAGATAAGGCTGAGGTAGGTGGTTTGAGGACCACTGAGTTATAGAAGCTCTGCAGGGCTCTGAGGTAGGAACCATTATGGTTCTGATGTAGGGTTCTGAAGAGAACCTAAGTGTAAGGCGGAGGGCCTGAGGTGTAAATTCTAAAGAGAATTTTGGAGGAGTTTGGGCCTTGACAAATAGGAAGTTAACAAGCTGAGAGGAGAGTGGATATACCCATAATTTTGGGGAACCACTATAAAATACTTGTATGCTTTGATGTGTTGTTTGTTCTTCCTTTATATTGCAGGTACTAAGGACAAGCACTAAGATCACCCAAGAAAGAAAATAAAGAAAGTTAAACACTTAGTAAGAAAACAGCAAAAAGACTTGGGAATTTTCAAAATACCTATATAAACTTATTCACCCTCTCCCCCCCCCCCCCCTCTAGGTTGTTAGCTACATTGAAAACAAGAACTTTCACCTATCTCGAGAAACCTCCTCAGTCTGACAATCTCTCTATCTCAACACAGGTCGTGGCTCCATATTTGCATCACCAGTACCCTTCAAAATGATATTTCTCTTCCGATCACGGACCAATGGCACATTCACAATGCGCTCAGAATCAGTTGAAAGCATGCATAGTCGTAGTTGTTTCTCCTCCACAAACAAAGAAATGATGAACAAACGATTTGCCATCTCCCAGGGCTCTGTGAATCTCAACACTGGAGAAAAGTCTCGCTCTCATCCCTTCTGATGACGGCAATGATCGGGTAAATAAATCCAAAGCTCCGACAAACCCCGACAATTATGTTCATATCAAAATAAAGTGTTTACATGAAGGCGATCCGTCCGACTCCCAAAATCAAGCCAACTCGAGTTGCTATAAATCTCAATGCGGTCACCGCCATCGACATGAACATCGCATCAGTCTCTGAACAAGTCCAAGGAGAATTTTGAGACATGCTCTCTGAAAAAAGCAACTACCTCTATGAGATACGAGATCCCAAGAGGAGTAAATTGCGACATAGGGACGCTGCAAAACTTCAAAATTTTCACCATCTCTTCATACAGCAGAAATCGGAATCCGGGTCGTAACGTCATTTCAAATAAAATCAACCAACCCTTTGACAGGTTATGAGCTCTTTCCTCAACACAGGGAATCCTTACATGAAGATCGGCAGGTAACCTATATCATTTTCTCCATACTGCAATTTGTTCTCTGGTAAGTGTGGAGCGCAATTGCATCGGACGAGCCTGTGCATTGCGCTTCGAGACCTGAAAAATAGGGCAAGACAAAAATTACGGAAAATTACACTAAGAACGAGCACTCACAACAAAGATAGCGTCATACCAACAACGTAACAATCGTGCCTTGAGCGCTCAAAAGAGCCCCCAGTGTGCGAGCATTCGTATCTCTGTCACCAGCGCAGAGATGCGCGCTAAAAGACGCGCTCCGCGACACATATGTGCACGCACACAAAAAGACAAGGCATCCGCCCGTGTGCACACGCACACCTGCATGCACGCGCTAATGCATGCACACATCCTAGTGTGTGCGTGCGACTGCATGCGTGCACCAACGCGGATGCGCCCAAGATCATCTGCGAGCGCCACCGCACGCGTGCATGGGTGCACGGAAGCCACCACGTGCATGCCCGGGTGCCTAGAGCAGATCACCGTGTGCGCGTCCAAGGGCGCATAACCAGGCGTGCACGCACACATGTGTGCACGCACTACCATGCACGGCCAGGTGGACACGCACCACAATGCCCACACGCGTGACCGTGCGCAAGCAGGTGCGCGTGTCCGGTTCTACAGCCAGTCGCGCGCGCACGAACATCTACGCCTTCGCATTCGTGCCTCTGCATCTCCGCCTCTGCGCATCTCCAGCTCCAAGCACATCTCCTCATTCAAACAAACAATATTGTATCTTGGTGTGTGCATCGTCACCCGTCGCTCCGCAAGCACTGAGAATTTTTGGGCCATATGAGGAGGTCGTCATAATTTTTTATAAGGAATTCGGGTGCAGTTAGCCCACTCATCATGATCCCCACTAACTTAGTGGGATCATGGGATTGACCGGCGCACAAGTGACTGCCACACGCGATAACCCAAGCACCAATTCCACTGCGTGCACAATCCAAACCACCACCGCGACCAACCGTCGGCGTCAAGCTGACCGCGCCCGACCGTCGGCGCCGGACTGCCCGCGCCCGACCGACCGAGCCAAAGCCTCCCCCGGCCGCCCCTCGTCGCGCCCGCCCCCCTCAGTCACAAGGCTCTGCCCGACCCGCGAACATGGGGATCCGCCCGCATGGGGCGGTCGTGCCCCAGCCCCACCTTCCCGTTGTAGCAAAGTTCCTCCTGAGTGGGGCGGCCGTGCCACGGCCGCCCCTCCCCGCGCCCGCTAGGTTCCACCCGCATGGCACAGTTGTGGCCGCGGGGTTCCGCCCGCGTGGGGCAGTCGCGCCGCGGCCGTGCCTCCCTACGGCTGCCTCTCGCGGTCGTGGGGCTCCTTCTGTGTTGGGCAGCCACGCCTTGACCACCCCTCCTCGTGGTTGCCACCCCCGACTGCAGGGCGCCGCCCTCAAGGGGCGGACATGCCATGACAGCCCCTCCCCGCGGTCGCGATCTCTCCCGCCGCAGCTCGATGCCATCCATTTTATGGATAGTCTCTCACTAACCACCACGGTTAGTGGGGAATATCATTAATTAAATTATTGGCTTGTATTTAGTACATATTATGCAAATAATGTTCACTCTGAACTATGCTTAAAATAATAATATGTGTGGTTATCATGTGAGGATAGCCGCATAACAACCGTAACCAGTTCCTGAATGCTATAAAAGGAGCCTTAGAAATCCTCATTTCTCAATTTCTCCTCCTCCCAGTCTTCTTCTTTCTAGGTTGGAGCTCTGTCGGAATCCTCCTACGTGTCTCCATCCGTCGGGCAACCCAAAACTTTGTATAAGTCCACGAAGCACCTCAGTAGAAAATGTTCTGCGCGTCATTCTTCAAAGCCAGTTACGTGCACGGCGATCCTCAAGTCACCGTTGACGCATCTTCACACCTCTCGCCACGAAGTTTGCCAGCCAAGTAACGTCCGAGAATGTTCAACCCCACCAGAAGAAAAAAAGAACAAGCTTCGTGTAAGGCGGTCTGTTGCCCGCGAAGAAAGTTATAAATAAAGAGCAATGTTATATTGTGGCCAGTTTTGACTTTATGCAGACCGTGAATGCATACGGGCCAAAAAAATGTTCATTCAAGTCAAATTTCATATCTACCACTCATATTCAAAAACTAAATTCATATTTTCTTAAATAGATCACCAAGCCAAATATAACTTTTATTATCTGCTGCTAAATGCATGTATGAAGGTCCTTTTATCTGCTGCCAAATATAACTTAAGTGATCAACACAAAAGTAGTAGATCTCGTTGATATCTACAACTTCCGTGTTGAACATCTTTTCTGAAAGTGCATGTACAAGGCGTATTTCGAAAACACGCGAAAAATTGAGAGATTTTGAGTTGCGACTAACCAATTACGAGTTGCGGTTAACAATCGTCTTAATTTATCATGCTGTTATTTTGTGTGAAGCCCGAGGGCATGTGTGTCTTTTATCTATTTAGCAAGCTAGGTTTTGGAAACTATTTATGTAGCACCTGTCCCGTAATGGTGGGAGTGTTGGAAGTGGGTGAGGCTGTCCGGCGAGACGGACGACACCCTGCGAACTGCCGCGTCGAGCAATCCAGGCGAGATGCCCCGGGCGAGATCGACAAACACTCGAGTGAGGGGGCTGCCGAGATGACCTCCTGCGAGGTAGCTCTGGCGAGACGCACGGGCGAGATTGAAAGTCCACCTAGTGTCAACTATGTTCACCTATTGGGGGGAATAGGTGGCGTGCAGCGTTTTTGCGGAATTTAAATTGTACCTGCACACGAAAATAAAACAACACAGCACAACAGAGTACACAAGCTATTTATAGTGGTTCCCCGACTTGGGTACATCCACTTTCCCCCTTCGACCTATCTCCCAACCAAGGACGACTCGGTCACTTCTCCAACAGGATTGAAATCCAATCCTTGCACTATCGAAAGGAACCCTTCCACACATAGGAGTCCACACTCCCACAACCTGGGTTGCACCCAACCCTTACAACTAGGAACCACCGTTCCTTTACAACAAAAGTAAAACTAGAATGTGCAAGAGATACAAACTACGTTTGGAGACTTAGGTGTCCCTCTTCGTTGATGACGTGTTTTTGAAGTCCACGAAGAGTCCACTACCCAAGATCTCACTTGGAGAGAATCTCCCCGGAACCAGCGGCGGCAAGATGGGCGGCGGCTAGGTTCACGGGATCGGCGGCAACAACGATGTGCGGCTGCTGTTCTTTAGAGATCCAAACTTCATAGCGAAGCTATCTAGGTCTACCAACGGTCACACTAGGATCAATCGTCTCGATCGATTCGGATGGGGAAGATTTTCCCGATCTACAAATCGAGAGACAAGAGATCTCCGGTTAGACACGTGAGACGCTGAGCTTAGCTAGGCTTCTGTCGCAGGAGGATTTGGGCGAAACCACGATCAACCGTCGAACAACTTGGCGCGAGCGGCGGCAGCGGCGGCGGAGCGGAAACGGCGATCTAGGTCACGTCGCGGCTCGCGTATTTCTTTTCTTCTTCGCTGCTTATACTGTTCAAAAATACCTGTGTATTTATACACACGTATACTCCCAAATGACCGTTGTGGGTCCCACCTGAAGGAAACCCTAGTTCCGGTTCAACATAGTCCCAGCGGCAGAATCCGGTCCAGCAGCTTCCAGAGAAATTGCCAAGTCAAAATCGGCGAGAATCGCAGGTGATTCTCAACGAAAATTACTTGGCCGTGATCTGCTCGACGATGGGTTCGGCGAGAATCATTAGTGATTCTCGCCGAATCTTACTTGGCACCGTTTTGAGGTAGCCGGATAGAGTCGGCGAGAATCACTAATGATTCTCGACGATTCGGCGAGAATCACTAGTGATTCTCGCCGAATCGGCGAGAATCACTTGGTGATTCTCGTCGAATTATACTTAGACGAATTTTCGTCTTTCCACCCAAGAGCTGCTCCTTGACCCATCCTTGCTCCTTGTCTGCTCTTGCATAAACACGGCCCTGTACTCGAAGTAAGTGCACTCCAATAGAGAGAGTACACGTAGGCCAACACACTGATCTGCCCAACGAGGGATTACGTCGTGCAGACCCGTATATATTGACCTACTGCACCCCGACATTGGTGTGCACTTAGCGTGGAATAACTGCAAGCACAACTTGAGAGGTTTCATCAAATACATTGTGAATTCATCTTAGCTTGACAGGTGGCTTCCTCAAATCCAGGTAACTGTGGATACAATACCCAACAATCTCCCCCTATTTGACGAAGCCAAAACCCTACTAGCTAAGATGAATAACACCAACCAGATAATATAAACAACATTCAGAATTTAAATATGCAGCACAAGAGAATATAAGCAAACAGATCAAGACTTGAGTCATTCACAAATTCAAATACATATACAAATATATATATTTATATATAATCTCAGAATTGTTCATATAATAACAATAAACGTTAATTGTTCTTAAGAGAGATTGACAGGCTATAAGTTTTTGACTACTTTTCTTTGGCTAAGTCATCCTTGAGTTTTTGAGCCAAATACTTCTTTCTTTGCCTCTCCATATACTCTTTGGGCTTCGGATAATATCTGTGAGGAGGAGCTTTATCTGCCGCCGTGTTGGTCCTGAAGAAGATGTTTCGTTTCGCTTCATACGTCTTGTGCATTTCCCACTCATACTGGTTGTATACTTCGTTTCGATTGATTTCTCCTTTTTCTTGTAGCCAGAAGGTGTCCAAGATGATATTCTTTGAAACTGGACTCCACTTTTCGTTTCTTACTTCCTCCTCACTCAGTCGAATTCTCTTTTCAGCTTGTGTCTCCTTGGAGGTCCCTTCTTGAGCTTTTCTCTTCCCCGTGGCTTTTGCTAGGGCCTCTTGGTCAAACATGCTCATCAGTTTTGCTTTGGAAATAGCCCTAGCATCAGCTTCACTCATGGGAACATCTGCAGCACTTACTCCCTCAGCAGCACACTTCAGTAGTCTCAGGAGCATGAATACCCGCAGGATTCAAATCGACGCCTAACGCCTGTTGGAGCATCCACCAGCAACTGTCATAGACATATTTGTTTGACTGTTCGAAGTTGTTGATCATGACTTCCCGAAGCTCAGCCATCTTAGCAATATATTCCTTCTCCCCCTTTTTGGCTTCGACTGCGATGGAGTTTGCATAGGAGTGCAGGGAGTCATCAATATGCTTTGTCGTCCTGGAGAATTCAGTGACCAATGCTTGTTGATTGGCGTTGAGAGTTACCATATTACCGTCAAACTTTTGAATGTTGTTTGCTACAACATGAGCATTCTGATTTACGACGACGAGAGTGTCGGTGTTCTTTTTCAACCTGTCCATAAGAAGAGTGACTGCTTGGCCGGCCGCTGTATACTTTTCTTCAAATTTCTTTTCCATCATGTCAAGTTTATGATTGATCTCCACCATGTTCTTGAGCATGAGATTTTCAGACTTCTTAATCCTTTTCAGCATTTTATTTTGAGCTTTATCAAAAGAGGCTTTAAGCTCATTCACTATGCCCTGAATGACATTCACGGTATGAGTGGCTAGATTATCTCGTAGTGGAAGATCCGGAGGCACTTCTTGGCCTTGCACTTCATCAGATGCACCTGTAGAGCTGGACAGGAGCACAGCCTCTAAGGGTGGAATACTGGCAGCATCTGTAGATTTCTCGGACTCCCCCTCCACTCGTGCACCAATGTTCTCAGGAACGATTTCAAGTGCGTGCTTGTCAGATGGAGGTTCAATGAGATCCTGAGTCTCCAATGCTTCTTGTCCCTCATTGTCGTCTTCCTCTCCTTCATCATCCATGAGATCATCTTCATCAGCATCCTCTTCCAACTCTTCGTCAGCAGTCTCCTCTACCGCACCTCCGGCTCCTAGATTGTTCAGGTTCAGGACCTCCTCATTCTCCGGCACAGCTTCACTATCTTCTTGTATATCTGTCACATCATCTCTGGCCATTTGGGAGATGTCAGATACGATATCAGCATGAGTGGGTAGAGGCTCCCCCTCAATTCCTGCAGTCAAAGCATCAGGAATTTCACTGGGGATTACTGCTGGAGATACGTCATGTTGTTCTTCCACGGCAGCCTGCCCAATTCGCCTCTCCCATCTGTCAAAAACACTTGAGTCCATTTTCTTCAAGTAGTGTAGAGGAACACCTTTACTCATGTCATACTTGTCTCCATTCAGCTGATTGAGATACAGACTTATGATTCGGCCAAAGCTCGGAGATCTCAGGGTGTCCTTTATCTTCTCAAACAGCAAAGCCCCCCAGTTGAATCTTTTTCGGCACACAATTGCCACCAGGATCTTGAACATATCCGCAGAGATATGGTCATGAGAGCCCGGCTTGCAGATGAGTACCTTTCCAATTATGTCTGACAGAAGCTTCCCTTCTTCATTCATATCCTTGCGCTTTATCGACCGAGTTCCTCGTGGGAGACCACAGAATAAGAGAGTCCTGGTTTTGTCTTCTTCCTCAAGATAGTCCTCGTGCTCTGAGCTAGAGAGCTGCAGGAAGTGGGCTAGCTTGTTTGTAGACATCTTGATCGTTGCCCCTGCCACCTTGCTCTTAATAAGAGAGTCTTCATTTCGGAGTCTGGCGGTAGCAAAGAACTTCAGCACCTCTTTGTCGAAGATTTTACACGGGTGCTCCAGTGCGAATGAAAGCCCAGCCTCTTCCAGCATGAGAATGATGTTTCTGAATTCGTCAGAGGCATGAGAGAACCCTGTGCGAACCAGCTCGCATCCAGTGACCAGCCCAGCGGTTGTCCTTGGAGCCATTGCAGATCTAGGGAGAGAAGCCCTACTGTACGCTTAATCAAAAATCAAAAAGGAAGCAACACTAGTGATCAAGTCCAAGTAAGGGTGAGGGGGTGGTTACCTAAAGGTGTAGACGGTGAGTTAGTTCGATGAAGACGAGGGACACCCGATGAGTGTACGCGGAGAAATTCCTGGAAGGAAGAATCGAAACCGGGAGAGATCGTCGGAGAGAAACTTGCGGGAAACCTTCGGTTAATCTTGCGGGATTCGGCGAGTTTCCGGCGGGATTCGGCGGGAGACCTTCGATGGAGACCGATTCGGCGAGAGTCTTGCGGGAGTCGGCGAGTTTCCTGCGGAGAAGGAGTCGATTCGGCGAGCTTCCCCTGCGGCGAGTTTCCCCTGCAGAGAGACTCGGCGAGTTTTCCTGCGGAGAGCGTCCTTCGGCCGGATTCCTATGGAATGTGAAGAGTCGGCGGGAATGGGATTCTCCTTAAATGTGATTCTCCTTAAAGACAAGCTCGACGAGTTAAATGGGATTTTAACGGGTCTACCAGTGGATTTAAAAATGTATCAAACTTTCCCCTCTGATACCAATTTTAATGGGTTTCCGGCTTTTCCATATAAGTTAATTTAAAAATCTTCTAAATATGTGAATACTTCTTAAAGCCACTATTTGGGGTTTGAACCGGCTTTTCCATACATTTCTTAATGGCAATCTTCGCTAGTTTTTAGTGAATTAATTTAAGCCTGTAGATGTTAGATCTCAAGTCTACCAGTGGAATTTCCGATAAGTCGTCATGGTTGTATCTATGGTTTATGTTTATCGTGTTAACATATCCTTAGATGTACGCACATACAAGTGTAAGTATAAGTATAAATATACATATATATATGTAAATGTGGATACAATATGACTCAAGTCCTGGAATTGATCAAACGTACCTGGGATTATGAGAGTTATCATTTAGTCCCTCAGGTAAAACATATTAGGAGCTCAATGTGAATATGCTCAAGTAGATATCACATCTGTTATTCCAGACGCTTGTTCCAATTTAGTCTTGACCCACCTACTGTCTAGTTCCCATCATTTTTACGGGAACCTAGACTACCCTGCAAGAAAGAATTACTTTACCTTAGGAACCCAAATCATATTGGGTCCTAGGTTGCTGTTAGCATAAGCACTCGACTGTCTTCCTTCAGAAAACCTGTCAGGAAGACTACCTCTGCCCCGAAAATGTGGATAGGCCCTTGCCCTTGACACAGAGGGGTTGTGCCAACAGTCTATGGCAAAGTGTCCCACTTTGCCACAGCACCAACACGGGTGAATGTTGTATCGTCGTTTCTGACCTGATCTAGTGACAGAGGTAGTCACAGTCATAGGTCTAAACGGGATAGGGCATGATCTCCTCACAAAATTTCCTCTTCCACCGTGACACGTGGAAGGTTGGAAGGAATGCATGTTGCGAGCGTCATGAGGCTGGGGAGGTGGTGCCTTCCTTTCAGGCATCCCCCTTCCTGAGGCCCCATGAAAACTTACACCATGACTTCTGACCTCCCTGTCATGTGTCCTCGGGTGGTGAGAAGTGTTCTGTGAGTTGGTACATGCAGATTCACACTGAGTTGAGGCAGTGGCAGTGAATACAAAGGGCTCAGAATGAAACTTAGGTATTCTCTCATGAGTGGCCACGACGCCCCTTGCACTACGTGTGTCTCCACATGGGGACAGATCACCCTTGCAGTGACCACGACTATTCCTGTGGTCATACCTGAAGGCATGATGAGTAGCCTTCCTGCTTGGAGTGGGGGGTCGGAATACCGTTTCCCCATTTCTCCACGAATTGATAATCCGAGAGATCCACCCATTTTCTTGCTTTCTCTTTATAGCATCAACCTTGGAAAAGTTTGATACTATTCTTTTCTCATTCTCTATACTACAATCTAGAGCTGAGATTTTTGAGTCCTTGACCTTGTTGGATGCCAATTGGAGAACCAACAAGATCTTCAGTCGAGCAATCTCTTGAGCTTGCTCCTCAGCAAGTAGGTTGCTTGTCTGAAGGGATCTCTTCAGAGAATCAGAATTTTCTGAAGGAAAGCAGTTCCTGACTTCAGAAACTTCAAGAGAGACAGGGCAGGATGAAGAAGTTACCTGCTCTTGAGTGTTATTTTCATTAGAGCCCGTGACTGTTGTGTCATCCTCATCAGAGCTGCTTTCCTCACTGGCCTCTTCAGTCTCTAACATGGACACTGGAGCTCTGATGCTGTCCGATAGATCCTTGCCTTCATCTTCAGAGGCGAGGACCCCCACACAGGCTTCATCCTCTGATTGACAGCAGATTCCAGCTTTCTCTGACCCCCCCCCCCCCCATCAGCTCTGAGATCATCACCCACATAGATTTAGCCGACCCACATTTTTCCAATCTAGAGCGAGAAGCTCCAGACCAGATATCCATGATAATTTGATGAATCCTCTTGTCCAAATTAAATAATGAAAGTTCCGTCTCCGACATCTCAGCAATGCACTTGGGCACTTGGATTCCAGAGTCGGAGCTCTTCATAGGAACAAAAGGACCCTCATCCAGGATGAAAGATGCTCGAGGATCGATAGCATCCAAGTGATACGACACTCTCATCCTCCAGACGGGGTAAAACTCCTTTGTGCAAGTGGGTAGTCTTAGTGGCGATATCTCATGATCCAGCTCCATGCTTCTGACACTGGTGGCAGGATTCTACTCAAGGTGTAAACCTTTTTGATGAGCAACCTGGCTCTGATACCACTTCAAAGTCCATCTAGTGTCAACTATGTTCACCTATGGGGGGGAATAGGTGACGTGCAGCGTTTTTGTGGAATTTAAATTGTACCTGCACACGAAAATAAAACAACACAGCACAACAGAGTACACAAGCTATTTATAGTGGTTCCCCGACTTGGGTACATCCACTTTCCCCCTTCGACCTATCTCCCAACCAGGGATGACTCGGTCACTTCTCCAACAGGATTGAAATCCAATCCTTGCACTATCGGAAGGAACCCTTCAACACGTAGGAGTCCACACTCCCACAACCCGGGTTGCACCCAACCCTTACAACTAGGAACCACCGTTCCTTTACAACAAAAGTAAAACTAGAATGTACAAGAGATACAAACTACGTTTGGAGACTTAGGTGTCCCTCTTCGTTGATGACGTGTTTTTGAAGTCCACGAAGAGTCCACTACCCAAGATCTCACTTGGAGAGAATCTCCCCGGAACCGGCGATGGCAAGATGGGCGGCGGCTAGGTTCACGGGATCGGCGGCAACAACGATGTGCGGCTGCTGTTCTTTAGAGATCCAAACTTCGTAGCGAAGCTAGCTAGGTCTACCAACGGTCACACTAGGATCAATCGTCTCGATCGATTCGGATGGGGAAGATTTTCCCGATCTACAAATCAAGAGACAAGAGATCTCCGGTTAGACACGTGAGACGCTGAGCTTAGCTAGGCTTCTGTCGCAGGAGGATCTGGGCGAAACCACGATCAACCGGCGAACAACTTGGCGCGAGCGGCGGCAGCGGCGGCGGAGCGGAAACGGCGATCTAGGTCACGTCGCGGCTCGCGTATTTCTTTTCTTCTTCGCTGCTTATACTGTTCAAAAATACCTGTGTATTTATACACACGTATACTCCCAAATGACCGTTGTGGGTCCCACCTGAAGGAAACCCTAGTTCCGGTTCAACATAGTCCCAGCGGCAGAATCCGGTCCAGCAGCTTCCAGAGAAATTGCCAAGTCAAAATCGGCGAGAATCGCAGGTGATTCTCGACGAATCGGCGAGAATCAGTTAGTGATTCTCGACGATTCGTCGAGAATCACTAGTGATTCTCGCCGAATCACTTGTTGATTCTCGACGAAAATTACTTGGTCGTGATCTGCTCGACGATGGGTTCGGCGAGAATCATTAGTGATTCTCGCCGAATCTTACTTGGCACCGTTTTGAGGTAGCCGGATAGAGTCGGCGAGAATCATTAATGATTCTCGACGATTCGGCGAGAATCACTAGTGATTCTCGTCGAATTATACTTAAACGAATTTTCGTCTTTCCACCCAAGAGCTGCTCCTTGACCCATCCTTGCTCCTTGTCTGCTCTTGCATAAACACGGCCCTGTACTCGAAGTAAGTGCACTCCAATAGAGAGAGTACACGTAGACCAACACACTGATCTGCCCAACGAGGGATTACATCGTGCAGACCAGTGTATATTGACAGGTGGCTTAGCGTGGAATAACTGCAAGCACAACTTGAGAGGTTTCATCAAATACATTGTGAATTCATCTTAGCTTGACAGGTGGCTTCCTCAAATCCAGGTAACTGTGGATATAATACCCAACAATCTCCCCCTATTTGACGAAGTCAAAACCCTACTAGCTAAAATGAATAACACCAACCAGATAATATAAACAACATTCAGAATTTAAATATGCAGCACAAGAGAACATAAGCAAACAGATCAAGACTTGAGTCATTCACAAATTCAAATACATATACAAATATATATATATTTATATATAATCTCAGAATTGTTCATATAATAACAATAAACGTTAATTGTTCTTAAGAGAGAATGACAGGCTATAAGTTTTTGACTACTTTTCTTTGGCTAAGTCATCCTTGAGTTTTTGAGCCAAATACTTATTTCTTTGCCTCTCCATATACTCTTTGGGCTTCGGATAATATCTGGGAAGAGGAGCTTTATCTGCCGCCGTGTTGGTCCTGAAGAAGATGTTTCATTTCGCTTCATACGTCTTGTGCATTTCCCACTCATACTGGCTGTATACTTCGTTTCGATTGATTTCTCCTTTTTCTTGTAGCCAGAAGGTGTCCAAGATGATATTCTTTAAAACTGGACTCCACTTTTCGTTTCTTACTTCCTCCTCGCTCAGTCTAATTCTCTTTTCAGCTTGTGTCTCCTTGGAGGTCCCTTCTTGAGTTTTTCTCTTCCCCCTGGCTTTTGCTAGGGCCTCTTGGTCAAACATGCTCATCAGTTTTGCCTTGGAAATAGCCCTAGCATCAGCTTCACTCATGGGAACATCTGCAGCACTTACTCCCTCCGCAACACTTACTCCCTCAGCAGCCGTAGTAGTCTCAGGAGCATGAATACCCGCAGGATTCAAATCGACGCCTAACGCCTGTTGGAGCATCCACCAGCAACTATCATAGACATATTTGTTTGACTGTTCGAAGTTGTTGATCATGACTTCCCGAAGCTCAGCCATCTTAGATATATATTCCTTCTCCACCTTTTTGGCTTTGACTGCGATGGAGTTTGCATAGGAGTGCAGGGAGTCATCAATATGCTTTGTCGTCCTGGAGAATTCAGTGACCAATGCTTGTTGATTGGCGTTGAGAGTTACCATATTACCGTCAAACTTTTGAATGTTGTTTGCTACAACATGAGCATTCTGATTTACTACGATGAGAGTGTCGGTGTTCTTTTTCAACCCGTCCATAAGAAGAGTGACCACTTGGCCGGCCGCTATATACTTTTCTTCAAATTTCTTTTCCATCATGTCAAGTTTATGATTGATCTCCACCATGTTCTTGAGCATGAGATTTTCAGACTTCTTAATCCTTTTCAGCATTTTATTTTGAGCTTTATCAAAAGAGGCTTTAAGCTCATTCACTATGCCCTGAATGACATTCACGGTATGAGTGGCTAGATTATCTCGTAGTGGAAGATCCGGAGGCACTTCTTGGCCTTGCACTTCATCAGATGCACCTATAGAGCTAGACAGGAGAACAGCCTCTAAGGGTGGAATACTGGCAGCATCTGTAGATTTCTCGAACTCCCCCTACACTCGTGCACCAATGTTCTCAGGAACGATTTCAGGTGCGTGCTTGTCAGATGGAGGTTCAATGAGATCCTGAGTCTCCAATGCTTCTTGTCCCTCATTGCCGTCTTCCTCTCCTTCATCATCCATGAGATCATCTTCATCAGCATCCTCTTCCAACTCTTCGTCAGCAGTCTCCTCTACCGCACCTCCGGCTCCTAGATTGTTCAGGTTCAGGACCTCCTCATTCTCCGGCACAGCTTCACTGTCTTCTTGTATATCTGTCACATCATCTCTGGCCATTTGGGAGATGTCAGATACGATATCAGCATGAGTGGGTAGAGGCTCCCCCTCAATTCCTGCAGTCAAAGCATCAGGAATTTCACTGGGGATTACTGCTGGAGATACGTCCTGTTGTTCTTCCACGGCAGCCTGCCCAATTCGTCTCTCCCATCTGTCAAAAACACTTGAGTCCATTTTCTTCAAGTAGTGTAGAGGAACACCTTTACTCATGTCATACTTGTCTCCATTCAGCTGATTGAGATACAGACTTATGATTCAGCCAAAGCTCGGAGATCTCAGGGTGTCCTTTATCTTCTCAAACAGCAAAGCCCCCCAGTTGAATCTTTTTCGGTAGACAATTGCCACCAGGATCTTGAACATATCCGCAGAGATATGGTCATGAGAGTTCGGCTTGCAGATGAGTACCTTTCCAATTATGTCTAACAAAAGCTTCCCTTCTTCATTCATATCCTTGCGCTTTATCGACCGAGTTTCTCGTGGGAGACCACAGAATAAGAGAGTCCTGGTTTTGTCTTCTTCCTAAAGATAGTCCTCGTGCTCTGAGCTAGAGAGCTGCAGGAAGTGGGTTAGCATATTTGCAGACATCTTGATCGTTGCCCCTGCCACCTTGCTCTTAATAAGAGAGTCTTCATTTCGGAGTCTGGCGGTAGCAAAGAACTCCAGCACCTCTTTGTCCAAGATTTTACACGGGTGCTCCAGTGCGAATGAAAGCCCAGCCTCTTCCAGCATGAGAATGATGTTTCTGAATTCGTCAGAGGCATGAGAGAACCCTGTGCGAACCAGCTCGCATCTAGTGACCAGCCCAGCGGTTGTCCTTGGAGCCATTGCAGATCTAGGGAGAGAAGCCCTACTCTACGCTTAATCAAAAATCAAAAAGAAAGCGACACTAGTGATCAAGTCCAAGTAAGGGTGAGGGGGTGGTTACCTAAAGGTGTAGACGGTGAGTTAGTTCGATGAAGACGAGGGACACCCGATGAGTGTACGCGGAGAAATTCCTAGAAGGAAGAATCGAAACCGGGAGAGATCGTCGGAGAGAAACTTGCGGGAAACCTTCGGTTAATCTTGCGGGATTCGGCGAGTTTCCGGCGGGATTCGGCGGGAGACCTTCGATGGAGACCGATTCGGCGAGAGTCTTGCGGGAGTCGGCGAGTTTCCTACGGAGAAGGAGTCGATTCAGCGAGCTTCCCCTGCGGTGAGTTTCCCCTGCGGAGAGACTCGGCGAGTTTTCCTGCGGAGAGCGTCCTTCGGCGGGATTCATGTGGAATGTGAAGAGTCGGCGGGAATGGGATTCTCCTTAAATGTGATTCTCCTTAAAGCCAAGCTCGACGAGTTAAACGGGATTTTAACGGGTCTACCAGTGGATTTAAAAATGTATCAAACTTTCCCCTCTGATACCAATTTTAACGGGTTTCCGGCTTTTCCATATAAGTTAATTTAAAAAATCTTCTAAATATGTGAATACTTCTTAAAGCTACTATTTGGGGTTTGAACCGGCTTTTCCATACATTTTTTGATGGCAATCTTCGCTAGTTTTTAGTGAATTAATTTAAGCCTGTAGATGTTAGATCTCAAGTCTACCAGTGTAATTTCCGATAAGTCGTCATGGTTGTATCTATGGTTTATGTTTACCGTGTTAACATATCCTTAGATGTACGCACATACAAGTGTAAGTATAAGTATAAATATACATATATATATATATATATGTAAATGTGGATACAATATGACTCAAGTCCTGGAATTGATCAAACGTATCTAGGATTATGAGAGTTATCATTTAGTCCCTCAGGTAAAACATATTAGGAGCTCAATGTGAATATGCTCAAGTAGATATCACATCTGTTACTCCAGACGCTTGTTCCAATTTAGTCTTGAGCCACCTACTGTCTAGTTCCCATCATTTTTACGGGAACCTAGACTACCCTGCAAGAAAGAATTACTTTACCTTAGGAACCCAAATTATATTGGGTCCTAAGTTCCTGTTAGCATAAGCACTCGACTGCCTTTCTTCAGAAAACCTGTCAGGAAGACTACCTCTACCCCGAAAATGTGGATAGGCCCTTGCCCTTGACACAGATGGGTTGTGCAAACAGTCTATGGCAAAGTGTCTCACTTTGCCACAGCACTAACACGGGTGAATGTTGTATCGCCGTTTCTGACCTGATCTAGTGACAGAGGTATTCACAGTCCTAGGTCTAAACGGGATAGGGCATGATCTCCTCACAAAATTTCCTCTTCCACCGTGACACGTGGAAGGGTGGAAGGAATGCATGTTGCGAGCGTCATGAGGACGGGGAGGTGGTGCCTTCCTTTCAGGCATCCCCCTTCCTGAGGCCCCATGAAAACTTACACCATGACTTCTGACCTCCCTGTCCTGTGTCCTCGGGTGGTGAGAAGTGTTCTGTGAGCTGGTACATGCAGATTCACACCGAGTTGAGGCAGTGGTAGTGAATACAAAGGGCTTAGAATGAACCTTAGGTATTCTCTCATGAGTGGCCACGATGGCCCTTGCACTACGGGTGTCTCCACATGGGGACAGATCACCCTTGTAGTGACCACGACTATTCCTGTGGTCATACCTGAAGGCATGATGAGTAGCCTTCCTGCTTGGAGTGGGGGGTCAGAATACCGTTTCCCCATTTCTCCACGAATTGATAATCCGGGAGATCCACCCATTTTCTTGCTTTCTCTTTATAGCATCAACCTTGGAAAAGTTTGATACTATTCTTTTCTCATTCTCTAGACTACTCTCTAGAGCTGAGATTTTTGAGTCCTTGACCTTGTTGGATGCCAATTGGAGAACCAACAAGATCTTCAATCGAGCAATCTCTTGAGCTTGCTCCTCAGCAAGTATGTTGCTTGTCTGAAGGGCTCTCTTCAGAGAATTAGAATTTTCTGAAGGAAAGCAGTTCCTGACTTCAGAAACTTCAAGAGAGACAGGGCAGGATGAAGAAGTTACCTGCTCTTCAGTGTTATTGTCATTAGAGCCCGTGACCGTTGTGTCATCCTCATCAGAGCTGCTTTCCTCACTGGCCTCTTAAGTCTCTGACATGGACACTGGAGCTCTGATGCTGTCCGATAGATCCTTGCCTTCATCTTCAGAGGCGAGGACCCCCACATAGGCTTCATCCTCTGATTGACAGCAGATTCCAGCTTTCTCTGACCCCCCCATCAGCTCTGAGATCATCACCCACATAGATTTAGCGACCCACATTTTTCCAATCCAGAGCGAGAAGCTCCAGACCAGATATCCATAATAATTTGACGAATCCTCTTGTCCAAATTAAATAATGAAAGTTCCGTCTCCGACATCTCAGCAATGCACTTGGGCACTTGGATTCCAGAGTCGGAGGTCTTCATAGGAACAAAAGGACCCTCTTCCAGGATGAAAGATGCTCGAGGATCGATAGCATCCAAGTGATACGACACTCTCATCCTCCAGACGGGGTAAAACTCCTTTGTGCATGTGGGGAGTCTTAGTGGCGATATCTCATGATCCAGCTCCATGCTTCTGACACTGGTGGCAGGATTCTACTCAAGGTGTAAACCTTTTTGATGAGCAACCTAGCTCTGATACCACTTGAAAGTCCACCTAGTGTCAACTATGTTCACCTATGGGGGGGAATAGGTTACGTGCAGCGTTTTTGCGGAATTTAAATTGTACCTGCATGCGAAAATAAAACAACACAGCACAACAGAGTACACAAGCTATTTATAGTGGTTCCCCGACTTGGGTACATCCACTTTCCCCCTTCGACCTATCTCCCAACCAGGGACGACTCGGTCACTTCTCCAATATGATTGAAATCCAATCCTTGCACTATCGGAAGGAACCCTTCCACACGTAGGAGTCCACACTCCCACAACCCGGGTTGCACCCAACCCTTACAACTAGGAACCATCGTTCCTTTACAACAAAAGTAAAACTAGAATGTACAAGAGATACAAACTACGTTTGGAGACTTAGGTGTCCCTCTTCGTTGATGACGTGTTTTTGAAGTCCACGAAGAGTCCACTACCCAAGATCTCACTTGGAGAGAATCTCCCCGGAACCGGCGGCGGCAAGATGGGCGGCGGCTAGGTTCACGGGATCGGTGGCAACAACGATGTGCGGCTGCTGTTCTTTAGAGATCCTAACTTCGTAGCGAAGCTAGCTAGGTCTACCAACGGTCACACTAGGATCAATCGTCTCGATCGATTCGGATGGGGAAGATTTTCCCGATCTACAAATCGAGAGACAAGAGATCTCCGGTTAGACACGTGAGACGCTGAGCTTAGCTAGGCTTCTATCGCAGGAGGATCTGGGCGAAACCACGATCAACCGGCGAACAACTTGGCGCGAGCGGCGGTAGCGGCGGTGAAGCGGAAACGGCGATCTAGGTCACGTCGCGGCTCGTGTATTTCTTTTCTTCTTCGCTGCTTATACTGTTCAAAAATACTCGTGTATTTATACACATGTATACTCCCAAATGACCGTTGTGGGTCCCACCTGAAGGAAACCCTAGTTCTGGTTCAACATAGTCCCAGCGGCAGAATCCGGTCCAGCAGCTTCCAGAGAAATTGCCAAGTCAAAATCGGCGAGAATCGCAGGTGATTCTCGACGAATCGGCGAGAATCAGTTAGTGATTCTCGACGATTCGTCGAGAATCACTAGTAATTCTCGCCGAATCACTTGTTGATTCTCGACGAAAATTACTTGGCCGTGATCTGCTGGACGATGGGTTCGGCGAGAATCATTAGTGATTCTCGCCGAATCTTACTTGGCACCGTTTTGAGGTAGCCGGATAGAGTCGGCGAGAATCACTTGGTGATTCTCGTCGAATTATACTTAGACGAATTTTCGTCTTTCCACCCAAGAGCCGCTCCTTGACCCATCCTTGCTCCTTGTCTGCTCTTGCATAAACACGGCCCTATACTCGAAGTAAGTGCACTCCAATAGAGAGAGTACACGTAGGCCAACACACTGATCTGCCCAACGAGGGATTACGTCGTGCAGACCCGTGTATATTGACCCACCCTGACATTGGTGTGCACTTAGCGTGGAATAACTGCAAGCACAACTTGAGAGGTTTCATCAAATACATTGTGAATTCATCTTAGCTTGACAGGTGGCTTCCTCAAATCCAGGTAACTGTGGATACAATACCCAACAGAGATGGAGCCCTCCTGGCGAGGCGAGACGGGACTGGCGAGAGTGCACGGGCGAGCTGCCCCGGTGCGGGTGAGATGGGTACGGTAGGATGGTCCCGACGAGAATGGACCCGGCGAGACGTCTCCTCCTTCACTCATGGGATCACAAGCGGGCAGTGCAGACGCTCACTGTCTCACTCTTCTCGACCGCTGTTAGAATCAAAACAAAACTTCAAGCTCAAATACATTCAGCGCTACAGCGCACTATAATAGAAAGGAGACAAACTTTTCTATCTCATCAATCTTCTAAAGTTCTACATCCAAGCCTTTATATAGGCAAATGAAACCAATGAAAATAGGACACATGACAATGCAATAAATGTCACTCCTAACCACTATCTACATTCATTGAATATAAAGCATATTTAAAGGATTCCAAAAAAACAGTTGACCCGGTCAACGAAGTAAAAGTCCAACAAACTCCCCCTCAAACTTGGCAGCACATGTTGAGTTTGCCTTTGAGCTTCAGGAACGTCTCCACCCTCAACGCCTTGGTGAAAATATCTGCGACTTGCTCTCTGGTAGGGCAATACACCACTTCAACCGTCTTCAACTCCACTTGCTCACGGAGGAAGTGATAGCGGGTCTCGATATGCTTGCTCGTCCCATGCAATACTGGGTTCTTTGCGAGCTGGATGGCAGACATGTTATCCACTAATACTGTCGTTGGCCCTTTCTGTGCATGATGCAACTCCCCCAAAAGGTTCTGTAGCCAGATGGCTTGGGAGGCGCATGCCGCCGCCGCGATGTACTCCGCCTCGCAAGATGATAAGGCTATAGTAGCCTGCTTCTTAGAACTCCATGAGAACGTCGCGGTTCCCATGTTGAACGCATACCCAGAAGTGATCTTCCGGTCATTCACATCACCTCCATAGTCTCTATCTGAGTAGCCGACTAGCTTCAACTCTCCTCCATATGAGTACTTCAGGCCATGATCCCGAGTCCCGTTCACATATCTCAGGATCCTCTTCGCTGCTGTGAAGTGGTCCTGCTTGGGCTCCTCCATGTGTCTGCTTACTACCCCGACCGCATACATGATGTCCGGCCTAGTGAAAGTCAAGTACCTTAAACTTCTGACCAGGCTCTTGAACATAGTTGGGTCCACTCCTTCCTCTTCGGAATCCTTCCTCAGTTTTGTTCCATCCTGAATTTCTTCAGAATCACTTCCGCGTACTTTCTCTGTGAAATTATGATGTCGTCCTCTCTCTGCTGTACCTCTACTCCCAGAAAGTAGTTGAGCTCACCAAGGTTCGTCATCTCGAACTCCTTCTTCATGGTTCTCTTGAACTCCTCAAACATTACGGGGTTGTTGCCGGTGAAGATCATGTCGTCTACATATAGACATATGATCATCATGTCTCCACCCTTCTCCACCTTGGTGTATAAAGCATACTCATAGGGGCACTTCTTATAACCGTGCTTCTGGAGGTAGGCATCAATCCTCCCATTCCAAGCGCGAGCCCCCTTCTTCAAACTATATAGGGCCTTGTCCATCTTGCACACTTTCTTCTTTTGTCCCTTCACGACGTATTTTGGGGGTTGTTCGATGTGCACATCCTCTTCTAGGTAACCATTCAGGTAGGCAGGGACCACGTCCATCTGCATGATCTTCCACCCATGATGAGCTGTCAGTGCAATGATCATCCTGATAGTGTCGATCCTCGCCACTGGGGCAAAACCTTCATCATAATCCACCCCTTGGACTTGCCGGTAGCCCTTTATGACTAGTCGCGCCTTATGCTTCTCCACACCTCCATCTTTATTTTTCTTCACCTTGTAGACCCACTTCACCCCGAGGGGTTTGTGCCCAGCTGGAGGGTCTACAAGTCTCCAGGTGTCATTCTTCTTGATGGAGGCTATATCCACATCCATCGCCTTTCTCCAAGTTTTTTCTTGGGTGGCTTCTTCGTATGAGTGATGTTCAACATCTGCAAACAAACAGTATAAAGAAAAATTGTTATGAGTTGGAGCTGTCTCTTCATAGATCTCCTAAAACCTCCTTGTCTGAGGTTGAGTACGATCATCCTTGGTTCCGCTGGTGCTTGCTCCACCAGATCTTCCTCTGCTCGTACTTGCTTCACTTGAGTAAGGGGTCAGAGCTCCCCCTGACTCCCTGCTGGGTGTTGATGGTGGCTCAGCTCCACCCATCTCGGCTTCATCTCCCTGACCGCCCTCTTCTTCATCATCATCGAATAACATCCCCTTGATATTCCTCACCTCTTCATCCCAGCTCCAGCAGTTGTCTTCCTCAAACACCACATCCCTTGAGATGATGGCCTTCTCCGTCACTGGGTTGTACAACTTTTATGCTTTGATCGCGGGCACATAGCCTATGAAGATACACTTCTCGCTCTGGTCATCCAGCTTCCTTCTCCTCTAGTCCGGGACATGGGCATAAGCCACACACCCGAAAACCCTTAGGTGCTTCACGCTTGGCTTCCACCCACACCATGCTTCGAACGGTATCTTGAACTTTACACTCTTAGTTGGGCAACGGTTCAGTAAGTACACTGCCACCTATACTGCCTCCGCCCAATATTTCTTAGGCAACCCCTTGCCTTTCACCATACTCCTTGTCATATTCATGATGGTCAAGTTCTTTCTCTCTGCCACTCCGTTCTGCTGAGGTGAGTACATCGCTGTCAGCTGATGAGATATCCCCCACTCTCTACAGAAGTCATCAAATAGCCTAGAGGTGTACTCCCCACCTCTATCTGTCCTAAGTACCTTCAGTGGCTTCCCACTCTCCTTCTCAGTCATTGCCTTAAACTCCCTGAATTTGTCAAGCGCCTCGGCCTTCTCCCTCAGAAAGTACACCCAACACTTCCAACTGTAGTCATCCGTGAAGGTAACGTAGTATCTGCTGCGTCCCACTGAGGTTGTCTCAAACGGACCTGCTATGTCCGAATGAACTAGCTCCAGCTTTCTTGTCGCCCTCCGGGACTTTCCACTCTCGAACATTTCTCTCTTCTGCTTTCCTTTGGTACATGTCTCACATACCCTCTGAGAAGGCGAGATCATAGGCAACCCTTCTACCATCTTGGAGTGGGATAGTAACTTCAGGCGTGTGAACCCCAGATGACCCATCTGGTGGTTCCACAACCAAGCTTCCTCTTATTCTTCTGTCTTCGCAAGACATGTCGTCTCCTTGGCATCCATACTTAGAGGAAAGAGGCGATTCGTCGCCATCTTCGCTCTCACAACCTCTCTTCCTTGACTATCCTTCATAGTTAAGGTATTATCCCTCAATAGGACACGATAGCCCTTCTCCACTAGCTGCCCAAGACTTAGGATGTTACTCCTCAAGCCCGGCACATAGAAGACATCGTTGATATGCACCTCCTTCCCATTCATCGTGACCGTTATCACTCCTCTTCCTTCCACAGATATCTTCGAGGCATCGCCAAAGCTCACTTCACCACCATTTGCCTCAAGGCTGGTGAACAAATCCTTATCTCCACACATGTGGTTACTTGCGCCAGTGTCCAAGTACCACTCTTCGTTTCTCCCTTCTGCAGCACCTTGGATGGTAAGGAACATCATCGGGTCGCCACCCGTGTTACTTGCCTCAGCATAATGATTGGCAACTCCTCCCTTCCTGGGAGCCCAACAATCGTAGATCATATGCCCGAACTTGTTACAGTTGTAACATTGAGTCTGGGACATATCTCCTCTTTCTCTTCCTTGACCTCTGCCTTGGTCCCTTCCTTGTCCTCTGCCTTGGCCTCTTCCTTGGCCTCTTCCTCTTCCTCCTCCATCGTGTCTCCAACCCTGAGGTTTATCCGCCTCCTTCTGGTTATACTGATTTCTTCGGAAGACTCTTCCACCTCTACCTACTCTACCTCTTCCTTGGTAGCCTCGGCCACGCTGACCTCCTCTTCCTGAGCTTTCTCCAAAGTTAAGCTGAGTCTGGAGTGCTTTTCCCAAACCACTCGACTCCTCATCATCCTGCAGCATGCGGTGCTCATGGGCTTGCAGCGAGCCAACAAGTTCATCTACCGCCATCTCGGTGAGATCCTTCGACTCCTCAATAGCCACTACCACATGTTTGAATTTCTTGGACATCGATCGCAGGAGCTTTTCCATGGAGCTAACATCATCTATTGTTTCCCCATTTCTCTTCATCTCATTTGTGAGCGTCCGTAGACGTGTCACGTAGTCACCAACCTTCTCCGAGCTTTGCATTCTCATCACCTCGTACTGGGCTCGGAGGGATTGTAACTTAACATTCTTTGCTTTATCAACTCCTTACATGGAGCATTGTAGTATCTCCCAAGCCTCCTTGGATGTCCCAGCATCTGAGATCTTTTCAAACGTCGCCTCATCAACTCCTTGGTACAATAGGAATAAGGCCTTCTTGTCCCGCTTCTTTGCTTCCCTCAATGTTGTCTTCTGAGCGTTAGTCAATGCTGCCTCCGCTTCAGCAGTAAGCACCTCGACTCCCTCTTCAACTATCTCTCATAACTCTTTGGATGCGAGTAGCACTCGCATTTGTATGCTCCAATTCCCGTAATTTGTCTTTGTCAGCTTGGGGACTTGTCCCGGCATGACGCTTCCCATTTCCATCTCAACTCTTCATTGAACACTTCCAAGTAACTTCCAGGGGGTCGAACCTTGCTCTGATACCACTTGTTGGAAGCGGGTGAGGCTATCCGGCGAGACGGACGACGCCCTGCGAACTACCGCATCGAGCAATCCAGGCGAGATGCCCCTGGCGAGATGGACAAACACTCGAGTGAGGGGGCTGCCGAGATGACCTCCTGCGAGGTAGCTCCGGCGAGACGCACGGGCGAGATGGAGCCCTCCTAGCAAGGCGAGACGGGACAGGCGAGAGTGCACGGGCGTGTTGCCCCGGTGCGGGTGAGATGGGTACGGCGGGATGGTCCCGACGAGAATGGACCAGGCGAGACATCTCCTCCTTCACTCGTGGGATCACAAGCGGGAAGTGTAGACGCTCACCGTCTCACTCTTCTCGACCGCAGTGAGAATCAAAACAAAACTTCAAGCTCAAATACATCCAGCGCTGCAGCACACTATAATAGAAAGGAGACAAACTTTACTATCTCATCAATCTTCTAAAGTTCTACATCCAAGCCTTCATATAGGAAAATGAAACCAATGAAATAGGACACATGGCAATGCAATAAATGTCACTCCTAACCACTATCTACATTCATTGAATATAAAGCATATTTAAAGGATTCCAAAAAAAAACAGTTGACCCGGTCAACAAAGTCAAAGTCCAACAGGGAGGTTCTTTTTGGAATTGGAAAAGCTTAGAGCTGCTAGGCAGCATTGGTGCGGCGGCTTCCCCAGGTCAGAAGTCATCTGCCTATTTTCCCTTCCTGTTTCCCTTGCTGGGTGTAGTTCTTCCAGGTAGTTCAACATTAGTTGGTAACAGAGGAGCACCCTCCGTAGGAGCTGCGACGACTTGATGGCAGAGACCGTTCGTGGGGGTTGTCGCCGATGGGGTGGTGGTCGAGCCCGGGTCGATGCTAACAATGACGAGTCTCAACGTCACTGAGATATAAAGCTGGAAGTACAAAGAAGGCGAATTGACGAGCTGGAGTGCCACCTCGTAGAGGCGGTAATGTATACCTCGGGGGATGTCCTGGAATCCGACCCAAGTTCCGAAGATGATGCAGAAGATGATACAGACGTCAACCCTTTTGCACGGCATCCGCGGTGGGGACAACACCCTCCGCACAGAGGCAACAGAGCGCTGCTCTGAAATCTGGGGCATGAAGCTCGAAATTCCCGATTTCGAGGGGAAATCACATCCGAATGAGTTCCTTAACTGGCACTTAAGGTGAAAAGGTCAAGGAGCTTGTCGAGGATCAAAAAGTTAAAACTCTTAGCGATTCAACTTCGCAAGCATGCCTCTGTGTGGTGGGAGCTTGTGAAGAAGCAGGGAGCCCGCGAAGAAAAGGCGAAGGTAGATTATTGGGACAAAATGATGAAATTGTTGCAAAGAAAATGTGAAGCTCGACGAACTCTGAACTCAGTTTGACGAATTTTCTGAATTGAGCTCGACGAACTCAGAGTCTCAAACTCTGAACTTAGCTCGATGAATGGTGAGCTCAGCTCGACGAACTCTGAACTTAGTTCGACGAATTTTGAAGTTCGACTAAGTTCAACATTACAGTCTTTTGTTGTATGGTGTTGAGTGTCTCTTCATCACTCAACACCAAACTACTTAGTCATTTTTCTGGCTTATCAACATTCTTTCTTACCTTTGGCGTTGAGTGAGCTTGCTTCACTCAACGCCTGTGGACTTAGCTGCAATGTCAACTCCTCCTTGACTTAGGCAAATTCTTGCCTTTCCAGCATCTTCTCTTGGTGTCCACCTTTCTGCCTTATGACCACCTGTCACATCACTAGACTTATTCTATGGAACATCCTACACATGATGAGCTTAAAGAACATCAAATACAACTTTGCTTTTAATGTTGATGGAGATGTCTCTTCAAATCCAATATAGGGAACATTGTGGGCAACGGACCCAACAGACTCTGACTCCTTCCTCCTCATGGAGGTGGTGAACCTCAACATGAACCCCCAACGCAGGTCCTCGAAGCAGTATATGAAGCTGGTCGGTAGCTGGTTGAATCACTCTCTCGCCTTCTCCTTGAGAGTGATGGCGAACAGCATGCACTTGAACCCGTCCGACATCTGTCGTATCGAGATCACGTCCTCAAACCACTGGACATGTTGGACCGGGGCTCCCTTTCTAGTGTAGTAAGACATCTCGGGCTCCCTGAACCCCTCTGGAACTAGGGCTGAAGAAACCAACTCGCTGAAGGGGATACCTCCCCCTGCTAGGCGAGCTGGAGGGTCTCGCACCCCATCTCGCCGAACCGACCCCCGCTTGCCGAGCACGAGAAGAGCACTCGCCCGAGGAGCTCGCATCTAGGGATCTGAGCGAAAAACTGAAAACCGCTCGAACTGCCCAAATTGGCCGAACCGAACCGAAATTTGAACCGAACAGCTCGGTTCGGTGTATGGGTGGTTTTTCATTTTGGATAATCGCCCCCTATTCGGTTTGGTGCAGTTTCAATTTCGATAAACCGAGAAAACCGAATCGAACCGGAAGTCACATTATTACAATTCGATTAGAAACAATCAAAGTTAGGCCTATCACATAGTTCACTGTTTTATAGTGTTGTTTCAACATATTTCACTGAATTCACTGTTATTCATGACGATATAATAAAATATCAAATAATTTTAAAATCATTCTTTCAACATACTTCACTGAATTTTACAATCACTGTTAGGTGAAAAATAATATCGCCATCAACATGATTTTCCAAACCTATATGATTTATTTTAAAATTCTAACACTATATTTTAATATTCAAATGATCTATAAATTGATTAAAGTATATTGGAAACCATTTGTTTCTAACAATATAAATATTTTTACACAGTTTGTTATTATTATTTTGTTACTTTTACTATTTTATTATATATTATATAATTAAAGAATAACGTTTTTAAAATAACTATAATACATAAATAATGATATCAACTTTTCCTATAAATTATTATAATAAAATCGAAAACCTCCCCTGAAAACCACCACAAACCACACCGATTAGTGAACCGAACCGATCAGTTTAGGTTTGGTTCGGTTTAGAGAAAAAAATAACCGAGTCTTTTCGATTTGGTTTTGGTTTTGGTCCAAACCGACCCAAATCGAACCGCCTACACCCCTACTCGCATCCCCTGCCTTCCTCTGCAACTTCCTTTCCAGCTCGCCTGTCGGGAGCATCCTTGCCAAGGGCCGGGACCGCTAGTACAAGTGCTGCTGGTGTCGAGCACTTGGCACGCATGCCGAGTGCGAACCTGACGAGGTCGAGCACCTCCGGCCTGAATTCGTCGAACATCCCCATCATGATGAGCGGGGGAGGGGTGGCGAGTCAGACCTATCCGAGCCTTGTCCTGTCATGCAGCCTACTAAAGATTTTCTGTGTTGACCACTCTCCACGCTCACCCCACCAAAAATGTTGAAACCAAAAAATCGGTTCATGTGGAGTTCACCCTTGGGAAAGAGGTGATCGCGCACCTACTTCTCTCCTGCATGCCAAACAACAAAGGAAAAGTGGGAGGAACTGACCCAAGGTCTCGACGTGGAGGTCCCACCACACACCAGGAAGATCTTAGAGCGCTTTCCCTCCTTAGCCAGATGTCGAGCTAAGGCAACCTCATAAAGCGCTAGAAGACTAAGGGGCAAATAAGCATCCAAAGCATGCCTTATGAAGTACCCCTTGGGCCCTATTTATAGATTTCTGAAAAGAGCCTGCAAATAGCCAACCTCCGCTGTTTTGAGCAGCTATGTGCAGCCTAACTAGGTCTGCCAACAGCATAACTTCGTTGTTCTAATAGTCTATAAGCAGACCAGTGGGGGCAAGATGGTAAAAAAACATCATAGTTCATTGGGCGAGTGGCTCCCTGAATCCTCTGCACGCCTGGGGCGGTGAGTGCTCAATGGAGCTGGCACTTGCCGCCTCTACCTGCTTCTTGGCGAGTGTGGGTCAGGCTGGCGCTACTCGCCCACCTCTTGTCGGCCTCTTCTGGGTGAGTGTGAGCCCTTCGGCTCTACTCGCACCCAGATAATCCCACCTCGCCTGGGTGAGCAGGGGGCTGCCGAGCTCTTGCCCCCTGAGTGCTCGCTCGGGACTCAGACCATTCAATCCAGCTGGTCCGGCTCCTGAGAAATTGAGCTCGACGAACACTGAACTCCCTTAGACTAATGCCGAGCTCCGTTCGACGAACTGAGTAAACTGGGAAGGCTTCTCTCAACGCCAAGGCAGAGCGACGTTGAGTGTGTGGACCTCACTCAACGCTGAGGCATAATGGCGTTGAGTGTCTGGACTTCACTCAATGCTAAGGCAGAACGTCTTTGAGTGTCTGGCCTGGCGAGTGCTCGATAGAGCTGACACTCACCGCCTCTACCCGCTTCTTGGTGAGTGCGGGCCCGGCTGGCCCTAC
Organism: Platanthera guangdongensis; assembly: GCA_039583875.1. Taxonomy (NCBI): domain Eukaryota; kingdom Viridiplantae; phylum Streptophyta; class Magnoliopsida; order Asparagales; family Orchidaceae; genus Platanthera; species Platanthera guangdongensis. The sequence goes on along the minus strand of CM077158.1, from coordinate 219,263,122 downwards.
TCTCCTGCCAATTGTCGGGCTGGCCACAACAAGCCGGGGGCTGCCGAGCTCTGGCCTCATAGGTGCTCGCCCGGGACTTGGGAAAAAGGGCAGCCAGACGGCCTGGCTCCTGGAGACCCCACTCGCCGGATATGGGGTTGTACACCGATCCCTATGATACTTCATCTCTTGTGAATGGTTGTGCACACATTGTTAACATGCTCCCCCTACATGTGACCTTTCCTAACCTGTGACTCATATTCATGAACAACCTATTCTCCCCCTTTGGTAATATCAAATAGGGTCGGGGCAAGGCTAACCAGACATGCAGGATAAAAACAGTAGATATGATAAGCGTTATATAGATAGTAGACAATGCACACATAAGGTAAAAGTAGACGTGTTAAACATAGGGGTGACCCAAAACAAAATGCAAATCAGAGAATATAAAGCACATGAGTCATAAACCGGAGCAGAATACACAGACATAGATAAAACATTTATCAGAGTTAATGTGAATTGGACAACACAGACTAGACTAAGCACACAATGAGTAGGAATATAATGTAAATTTAATCAAATTGACAACATTGTAAACGTCATGAGTGTACATAGTGTGCTAGTACGTATTGTGATAAAAACATATAGTGTAGTTTCAGTCCAATTCTTATGCATGGAAGCTTTAAATAAGGCAATGGCGGGTACATGTAGCATCAACAAAAGGGGAAACACCAAGTAAAAAATATCATATTTTACATGTTTATTTCGATCCTTTAAAATGCTAACACAAGAGAAATGTAGTGAATAATCATGTCACAAAGCCATTTATGTCATACCAAGACTTGAACTAGGAACACTAAGCTTATGTTAGAGTCTATGCACAAGATCGAAATGACTCTTTGAACCAAGGTGCTCATCCCCACAATGCTCACAAAGACTTATCAGGAGGAATGAGTAGTTCTTGGAGGGTTCTTTACATAACATGTGATAGCTTGCATAGTTTTCTTTTTAGTTTGCTTTGAGCTTTCACTTTTATATATTTTTTGTGAGTTCAAAGAGCCTCAAGTCAATCGAAATCTATTCACCTAGATAGATACACTTTAACTTGTATATATAGGACTTTAGCACTAGAGATTTGGCCCAACGTTTTGATCTTCATATACGTACATAAATATATCGTGACATTAATTATTCAAAGTATTTCTAACGTGTTAAGATGCAATGTCACGAGTTATAGCACGTAAACCTAGCATTTTTCTTGCGTGCTTCGTCTAGGGATGTGTGGAACGCGTGAAGTCATTCCCCTATCTAAATCCTCACACATACTTAGAGGCATAATCAACAAGCACTAACCTGTCTTATCACACTCAATAACTAAGCACTTATAGATTCGGCACACCATGACCGGAGGACAATGTTTACATAGATTAACAGTCCAAACTCAAACATTGTGCGTACGCGTTATGGTCTAAATTAATGCCATGTGTGCCCGTGAAATGATCGAATTACAATATATATATATATATATATATATATATATATATATATATATATATATATATATATATATATATATATATATAGCTAGTAAGCTATGCAAACAAAAACATGTTTTTGGATTTTTGCTTTTTTCATGTTTGTATCATTTTAACACAGGTAAACAACACAAATAAAGTGAATAAAACAAGATAAAGAGAAAGAAACAACACCAAAAAACAAGAAGAAATAGAGATAGCACGATAGAATATTATGCATGTGGCTGAGTACTATGAGGTATGAAACATCGTTTGTGCCATGAAAGGAATAGTCATGAGAATATTCTCAACACACTTGGCCCAAATACTATATCATCACCCTAGCCCCGTACTAAGTGACAGATGAGCATAAGGAGTTGCACATGTGTCGTGGGGTGGGGTGTTAATCCCATGTGCCCACACAAGAACCCTCTCAACCGAACACTCATTCTCTCAGCGTCACACAAGGACACACTAGAACCCTTCCCCGGTTAAGGACACGACGTGGATTACAGGTTAACGATCCTAATGATGACACACCTACATCCCCGCTAATGTGTGACACATTATAATGAGTCGTGTTGATGTTTATATTAGCAACGTAATGAAGTTACTTGGGCAGATAAGCAATAGTATGAAAAGGAGTGTTATCGCCAGTGGTAAAGTTATCGCACCGCGATAGCTTCGGAATATATAAACTTCGGTTCAGATCCAGATCTGCACACCTGCTCATTTTCACTTACTTCTGCGGACATTCCCCTTCCCTGGAGCTCTTCTTCTTCGTCTTAAGGCACTCTCTTCCTCTCTCTCTGAAAGAAATTGTACCTAATCACCTAGAGGGGGGGGTGAATAGGTGACTTAATCTTTTTAAAACTTTTAAGGCAGATTGCAGATTATATCACAGAGTTATAATTACTACTTCACAGAATTCAATCAGCAATCACAGAATCAAACATGCACACAGTGAACACACAGATTTATAGTGGTTCCCCAAGGTTTGGGTACATCCACTTTCCCCCTTCGCCTATCTAGTAGTGTACTAGATTCGGCCAAACTCCTCCACTATCTCAGATCCTCAGATCTTACACTCAGAACCTCAACCAGGTTCCTACAGCTCAGGCCCAAGGCCCTACAACTCAGTATTCTCCAAAGACCTACACTCAGCTTCTTCACAAAGCCTACACTTAGCCACAAAAGGCCTACACTTAGAGAAATAGATCTCCTACACTCAGGCACACAGGCCCTACCACTCAGTCTTTATAGTTACAGGCTTACAACTCAGATCCCTAAGGATCCTACAAGAAATATAGAATACAAAGAATATTCCTACAACTCAGAGAAAAGAGAGAATAGTTGATAGGTTCTTGATGAGTTCTTGGAATAACTCTGCTGAGAATAATCTCACTTGGCTTTCTTCAAAGCTTCTTGAATGTAGAACACAATAGGATTGATTCTCTGCAGCTGATCTTCAATCACTGCAACTTAATATTTATAACTAGGTCTGAACCCTTTTTCACAGCCTGGTTCCAACGGCTGTCTTCTTGGAAGGAGCTCTCTCTCTCTCCAACTACTTAGATATTCACTTGATTCTTCAATGAATAGCTAGATCTTCTTTTCTTTTTCAATCTCTTGATCATCTGTTTCTGTAGACAGTATAAGCCTATATATAGGCCTACTTCATGGTGACCGGCTGATCCGGTACCTAACTGCTTTCTGACAACTCTGACAATTGCAGTAGACCGGCTAGAATGGCAGCTGTCAAGTCATCCAGTCAGTTCTTGAAATATCTGTAACTGTCTGAAAGTGTCGAGACAGTCTGTCTTTAAGTGTCGACACTTATAGACTAAGTGTCGACACAAGTAGACTAAGTGTCGACACTAGCCTTCAAGGTGTCGACACAACTCCTTGTATTGTAGAAATCACTTCTCAACATAGCTTCTTCATCATGTGTCGACACTGATATTGTGTGTCGACACAAGTCCTTGTTCTTCAGTACTTAGTTGAATTCTTGTAAGTTTCGACACAACTCCTTTATGTCGACACATCTTCATGTGTTGAACTTGTTCAGTGTCGACACTTCTTCTTGCTGTCGACACATGCCTTCTGTGTTAATACTTGCTGAGTGTCGACACTTCTCCTTGTGTCGACACTTCATCTTCTGTTGAGACTTTTGCTGAGTGTCGACACATCTCCTTTGTGTCGACACTTGTACTTAGAATTTTGTTGAACTTTGCTAAGTGTCGACACAGCCTCCTAGTGTCGACACTTCTTCATGTATTGAGTCTTCTGCTGAGTGTCGACACATTCTTTCTTGTGTCGATACTTTCTTCAAGTGCTGAGTCTTCTGCTGTGTGTCGACACATTTCTTCTTGTGTCGACACTTATACTTAGACTCTGCTGAAATTTGCTGAGTGTCAACACAGCTTCCAAGTGTCAACACTTTCTGATGTAGACATAGTTCATCTGGGTGTCGACACTACTGCTAAGTGTCGACACAGCTTTACTAGACTTCTCTTCACTGAGTGTCGACACAAACTGTATGTGTCGACACTTTCTGTCTGGTGTCGACTCTGTATCCCTAGTGTCGACACAATTACTCCAAGTGTCGACACTGCTTGTCTAGGTGTCGACACAAGTCTTCTTAAGTGTCGACACTTTCCATCTGGGTGTCGACACATGGACTTAGAATCTTTTCTGCTTTCTCTGCAAATACCTAACCTGCACAAGGCAACTCAAAATACATCAAATACATTTTGATGTATATCATTGAGTGGGGTGAGGCTTCTTCAAATCATGTACATTTATTCCAATGTACCCAACAATCTCCCCCTATTTGGAGAAGTCATAACCCTTAGTCAATGATATACACCATTCATAACAAAATTACAGTATGATGTAAAACAGGATTATGCAATCAGGGAAACATAAACATGTATTAAATAAAACATGTATACACAGATATCATTTCAGAACAATTATGAAATAGATTTATCACACATCATATTGTTCTAACAACTTTGTTATATTCATTATACAAAAGTTTACAGAATGTTTAAAATCAAAAGATTACAACTGTAGACTAAAGATAATTCTATTCTATTTCTGCTCAGCCTCCTTGATAACTATGCCCTTCCCAGACTGTATCTTTGCTTGCACAGGGGCTTCAGCATCTTCAGCAGCAGCAGGCTTCTTGCCTTTAAGATCCTTCTTCTTTAGTTCTTCAGCTTTAATCTTCTGCCTCTCAAAGTAATGATAAGGCTTGGGAAAGTACTTGCTAGGCTCCTGGGCAGTGGGAGGTAGCTTTCCCATCTTTGCCTTTCTTCTATATTGCACTATGGCTTCTTGTCTGTTCTCATGCTTCCTCCATTCTAGTTCAGAATACCACTTGTTTCTGTCTTGAATATTATCTTTGGCAGCCTTCCAAGCAGTCAAAATAATATTTCTTGAAGTGGGGCTCCACTGTTCAAAATCAGGCCTTTGTTCAGCTTACTCTCTGAACCTCTTCTTAGACAACTAAGTCTCTTGTTCCTTGAGCAGCAAAGCTTCTTATTCTTTTAGTATAGCTTCTGGCACTGGCTGAACCACCTTCTCTATGATGACCTTATCAATTCCCTCAGGAGGGCTATACATTGATTGTATATCTGCATGTATCATATCAAAATCTGGTGGAGGATAGATCACCTGAGCTACTTCAGCTTGCTCACCTCCAAGATAGTCAGGATTACTCCCAAATTCTGCAACATTATCATCATCACATAAAGGAGGATAACCAAGAGTGGCTCTGATGGAATTGGAAATCCATTTGGCATGATCAGAGCCTGCTTTAACTAACACCCTCTCCCCCTTTATGACTTCTCTTTCTATGTGATCTCTTAGATCATCCTTCTGAAATCTGATTTGGGCATTTAGATAATTGACTCCATCCTTGTAAAAAGGTTTTAACCTTTGGAGTTTTTCAGTGATCAGCTTCTGAGAGTCTTGAATTGCATAAGTAACATCAGTTAAACTCTTTTGCAATGCATTGTCAAATTCTTCTTTAGCAGTGGTCAGGGCTGCATTCTGGGCAGTTGCTATATTCTTAAGTTCAGTGACAATTGCATTGTGGGAAGCTGTCAAATTATCATTCATCCTTATTTGAATCTCCAGAACATTTCCTTGCTTCAGTGCAATGTCATCCAGTTGAGCTTTTATCTTCTCTTGATGTGTAGCCAAGTAAACCACTGCATTCCCTCCCTTGTGAAAGCAGTCAGTCATCTCCTTATTATTTAGATTCATCTCAAATCTAATAGACTTAATGTCCTGGGCCAGATCAAACTGTAAGGACTTATGTCCCTCATCCATATATGTTTCTATTGCCTTTCTGTGCTCATCTAGCTTTATCTGCATTGCAACCATCAGAGAACTGTAATCTACAGATGGTGCAGGCTGTGGTGTAGGTTATGGTGCTAAGGTTTGCAGAGCTTTCTTATAAGTCTGGCTCCTCCTCTTGAAGACTTGAAACTTTCTCTTTTTAGCTCTTGCAGCCTCCTCATCTTCAGAAGCTGAAGTGCTTGCTATTTCTACCCTCTCCCTAGGTAGCTCCTCAACATCCTTTGGCTTCTCAGGCTCTTGCCTTGCAGTTTCTTCTAGAATTTCCACTTGCTCCCCCTCAACTTGAGCATTCTCCCCCTCAGCAGCAGCACTTGCTTTCTCAAAGTCTGTTTGATTCAGATTAACGAAGAGATCTTCCATTGTAAACTCTTGTTGAGGTTGTGGTGGAGAAACTCTTGGCTCATCAACAAGATGATCAGATACATCTTGAGCTGCAACAAATGTGTCCTCCATGACAACATCTGGCGGTTGACTATCAATCTGAGGTTGCTGATTAACATTATTTAATGAATCAGACAAAATAGTATCCTCTATAGGGAAAACTAAGTTATTGATTTCAGTGAGTACCTCAAGAATGATTTGAGTGGCTTGTTCACTTTCTAGTGGAGTTGGTTCTTCCACTACTAGAGGCTCCCCTAGATAGAATCCTGGTGAAGTGGGCTTGCTGGTGGTATCTCCCCCTGCCTCTCTGCAGCTTCTTGTCTATCTGGAGACTTTCCAGCAGTTCCAGTTTCTTGTTCATCATCTGGTGTAAAGACAACTTGCTCCTCAGAGCTGCTAGATGAATCTTGAGCCATTGGGGCTGTCTTCTTCTTCTTCTTTTGTGGAGTTATTTTATCAGGAGTAGACAATTCCTTGGTCAAGACCCTATCCAATCTTGAGAAGATTCTCATGTTCATCTTCCTCATGTGATTGATCTTTGATCGTGCAGCTTGGCTCATTACTTCTGGTATACTACCAGCCAAGTAAAGACTTAGTATCCTACCCAAATTGGGTTTCATCAGGCTCTCCTTAATTTTCTCAAATACTACTACAGACCAATCAGTTTGCAGTGTGAAGATAATCCTGGTCACGAGACTGAACATATGGGCTGATACCCTGTCATGCCCGCCAGGCTTACTCAAGATCACCTTACCAACAATTTCTGAGAGAAATTTGCCTTGGTTGTTCATCCCCTTTCTATTGAATACTGATCCAATTTTCAACTTGGAATCCAGTCCACACCATATTAAAGCTTCTCTGGTCTTAGAAGCAGTAACTTCATCCTCTTCCTTAGTCCTTGGTAGGTTTAGTACCTTTCTCACACTCTTAGGTGAGACCTTCACCTTTTCTCCATGAACCCTTGACTTTATCTTGAGTCCAGAGTCGTCTAGGGTTGCTCCATTCAGAAATTCCAATACTTCTTTCTTTCATATTTTGGTTGGCTATGAAACAAGAAAATCTAACCCTGAGTCTGCAACTAGGGTTACCACATCCTGGATTTCCGATTCTGCGTCATCAAATGCATTCCGCACCAGTTCATATCCTTCATTCACGTTCTCTTCGAGCTTTGGCGCCATTAGGGTTTGAAGAATTTGAATTGAGAGAAGAGAGGTGTCGACACACAAGTTTGGTCTCGAAACTTTGGTGAGCGTGTCGACAGACAATGGAGAAATCCTATTTATACCTTTCTAGAGTTGAAGATGAAAGGGCACGTCAACTAACTTAAATTGTGTCGACACTATTGAAAAGTGTCGACACAGACTTATAATGTCTCGACACCTATGTGTCGACACAAGTATAGTCGACAGAATATATGTGTCGACACTTGTTTATGTGTCGACACCACTCAACTCGACACTTAGTCGAGACTTTACCTGAATAATTCTGTGTAAATTCTAAGTGTCGACACCACCTTGGTTGTGTCGACATTGACCCTGTATGTGTCGACACTAATTGTCTGCAGTGTCGACACCAACTTCCTAGATGTGTCGACACCTTTTCTCTGAAGTGTCGACACCAATTCTCTGTCTCACCACAGACAACTCTGTGTGTCGACACTATTTTACTTAGCCATTTCTGTAAACTTATTCTAAGTTTATCATACCTAATTCAATTTTAAACCTATTGAACTTGGTTTCTTCTAAAGGCTTAGTATACATGTCAGCTAGTTGATTATCTGTATTAACATATTCAAGTGAAATATCTTCTTTTTCTACATGTTCCCTTAGAAAATGATATTTTATTTCAATGTGTTTAGTTCTACTATGGGAAACTGGATTGTTTGCAATAGATATAGCACTAGTAGAATCACAAAACAGTAGTGTTCTACTTACTTGAATACCATAATCCTCAAGCTGATGTTGTATCCATAGAAGTTGAGCACAGCAACTTCCTGCAGCCACATATTCTGATTCTGCTGTGGAGATAGCCACACTTGTTTGCTTCTTGCTACTCCATGATATCAGTCTTCCACCTAGGAATTGACAGGTTCCAGTTGTACTTTTTTTGTCTTCTTTGCAGCCTGCAAAATCTGCATCTGAATAACCTGTTAGTTCAAAGTCTCCATTCCTAGGGTACCAAAGGGCTAGATAAGGAGTGCCCTTTAGATATCTCAAAATCCTTTTGACTGCTGTCAAATGAGACTCTTTAAGGCATGCTTGGTACCTAGCACAGACACATGTAGCATACATGATATTTGGTCTACTTGCAGTTAAATATAGAAGGGAGCCAACTATCCCTCTATACAAAGTCTCATCTACAGGTTTCCCTGCATCATCTTTGCTAAGAGACATACTTGACCCCATAGGAGTCTTCATGGTACTGGATGATTCCATACCATACTTCCTTATTAGTTCTAGGGTGAATTTAGAATGGCATATGGATAAACCATTCTCAGTCTGTCTAACTTGGAGACCCAAGAAGAACTTAAGTTCCCCCATACTGCTCATCTCAAATTATCCTTGCATTAGTTTTGCAAACTTTTTGCAAAGACTATTTTCAGTAGACCCGAATATTATGTCATCTACATATATTTGGACTAGTATGATCTTGCCTCTGGATTCCCTAAAGAATAGAGTCTTGTCTATTTTCCCCCTTGTGAATTTATTCTCAATGAGGAAACTAGACAGGGTTTCATACCAAGCCCTAGGGGCTTGTTTTAACCCATACAAAGCCTTCCTAAGTCTATAGACATAATTAGGTTGAGTTGAATCAACAAAACTTGATGGTTGTTCCACAAAGACTTCCTCTTTCAGATTGCCATTCAAAAAGGCTGACTTAACATCCATTTGGTATACTTTAAAACCTTGATAGGTTGCATAGGCCAGGAACATCCTTATGGCTTCCAGTCTGGCTACTGGAGCAAAGGTTTGATCAAAGTCAATACCTTCTTCCTGCCTATATCCCTTGGCAACCAGTCTTGCTTTATTTTTAATAATGACTCCATGTTCATCCATCTTGTTCCTAAAGATCCACTTGGTTCCAATTATGTTGTGGTCTTTTGGTTTAGGAACAAGCTCCCAGACTTTGCACCTCTTGAACTGATTCAGCTCCTCTTGCATTGCCTCAATCCAATGAGGGTCTAGGATGGCTTCTTCAAACTTCTTTGGCTCTACTTGGGATAGGAAATTGGAGTAGAGCACTGTACTCAGATTTCTGCTCCTTGTTTGTACCCCTTGTCTTAGATCACCAATGATTTGATCTGCTGGATGATATCTTAGATGTCTATTAGCTGGAGGCATCCTGGCTTCAGGTTGAACTCCTTCAGCTTCTTCAACTTGCTGCACTCCTTGGTCTTCTTCTGCATTAGGTACATGTAGTACTCCCCCTGGACAACAGCCACTATCATCTACATGCTGACTTGCAGTAGGTCCTTCTTCAATAGTGAGCTTGTCCATCTTCTCAGTTACACCTGTGGAGCTGCAAGTACTTCTAGACAACTCATGGTTAATAAGTCTAGTTTCATCAAATACTACATGTACTGACTCTTCTACAACTTGAGTAGTCAAGTTGTAGACTCTATAAGTCTTACTATTGTTGTTGTACCCAACAAAGATCCCCTCTTGGGATTTGGCAGCAAACTTAGTCAAGTAAGACTTTCTATTGTTAAGTATAAAGCACTTACAACCAAAGATCCTGAAATAGGATAGATTTGGCTTTCTGCCTTTCACAATCTCATAGGGGGTCTTGTTGTGGCTTTTAGTAATGGTAGCCCTATTAATTATATGGCATGCAGTATTAACTGCCTCAGCCCAGAAATATTCTGGGAGAGATGTATCACTTAATAGAGTTCTACCAGCCTCAATCAAGGTTCTATTTTTCCTCTCAGCAATGTCATTTTGCTGAGGTGTTCTTGGTGAAGAAAACTCCTGAAATGTCCCAAATTCTTCACATAGTTTTGTCATACTATCAGACTAGAATTCAGTACCATGGTCACTTCTTATTTTAACCATAGTACTATCTAACTCATTCTGAATTTGTTTGACAAAACTATAGAAGATATTAGGTGTTTCAGATTTCTGTCTAAGGAAGAACACCCAGGAAAACCTTGAGTAGTCATCTACAACCACAAAGGTATAGACCTTCCTACCTAGGCTGTGAACTGGCATAGGACCAAAGAAATCCATATGCAAGAGATATAAACACCTCACAGCATCTTTGTTTTCAATGCTATTAAAGGTGGATCTAGTCTGCTTGCCCTTTTGACAAGCTAAACATATCCCATCTTTAATACACTTAACTTGAGGATCATTTCTCACTAACTCTTTGCTAAAGAGTTGGCCAATTGTCTTGTAGTTGAGATGGGCTAGCCTCTTGTGACATTTGACACAATGAGAGACTTTCTCATCAGCTACAAGACACACTGGAGAACCATTGTTCTCACTCATAATGTCTAGGCAATAGACATTTCTCTTTCTGTAACCTGTCAAAATGATCTCTTGATCAATTGACCTCCTGATATGACAACCATCTTTAACAAATGAGATGTCATATCCTAAATCACTCAATTGAATTATACTAATAAGGTTATGTTTCAAACCTTCAACATAAGCCACTTGAGTAATAGTTATATGGGTGCTAGAAATGTTACCAAAACCCTTGATGATTCCTTTTTCAGAACCACCAAAGGTGACTTTAGGACCATCCTTGATTGGTGTGAAGTCCTTTAGCAAACCCCTAGTTCCAGTCATGTGCCTGGAACATCCACTGTCCAAGTACCATATTGGGGCATGGCCACTTGGACTCACCTGCAAAACAGATTAGTTGACCTTAGAACCCAAAGAATTCTTGGGTCCTTGGTGCTGGTTAGTCTGCCTCTTAACAAAGCTACCTGTAGATCTTCCAACAGGCAGTTTGCTACTCACCTTGGTACTAGAATTATGCCAATAGTCTATGGCAAAGTGGCCTACCTTGCCACAGCACCAGCACTCAAACCTATTGTACCTTTGCTTAGGTACATTCCTAGCTATTTTATCTACAGCTGGCTTGTTGAGAGCTGGGGCTTTGCCCTTAGACTTGGATTGAACAGTCCTAGCAGGTTTAGTAAACCCCAGTCCAGCTTTACCCTTGTGAGGTATAAACTCATCAATCAAAGGTAGAACAGACTTTGGTTTAGAAAACCTAGCAACAATGTCTCTCTCCTTCTGAAGACTAATCTCCAGACTTTTGATTTGATCATTCTTGAATGTTATAGTCCCCATCTGAATAACAGTTATGTTCTTCAGTCTGGCTATTTCATTTAACTTTTGATCAATCAGCTTCTCAAAATCAGTTGCAACCTCTTTGATACTAGCAATTTCCTTTGCCTGACTCTTGGCCAAGGATTTGCTTTTCTTAAAAGCTTGCAACAGAACTCTATATTCATCAATCAACTGATGAATATCCTCTTCAGATTCAGACCCACCGGCATCACTTGATGTTGATGTAACTGAATCTGAACTAGCACTAGAAATTGAACTTAAAGAACAATTTTGTACCTTACTAGGTCCAGGCTGATCCTGGATTTTATCACTTTCTGACAATGCCATCTGTCCTTGGCACTGATTATCCTCTTGTTCATATATAGAGTTCATTATCTGGATGAACTCCTCTTCCTCTTCTTCAGTAAATAGTCTTATGTATGCTTCAGCTTCTGACTCAGTTTCTGATGAAGATATGTCTGACAGGCTTTTGTCCTTCTTGGCAACAAAGGACCTTTCCTTCTTGCCCTTGAATTGAGTCTTCTTCTTATCATTAGACTCTTTTCTTTTCTCTGGACAGTCAGCAATAACATGTCCTTGTCTGTTGCAGCAATAGCAAATAATTTTTGATAAGGTTGCTTTGCTTGACTTGGGCTTTCTCATATCTTTCTTTGATGACTTCTTATTCTGATAATAGTCATCTTTTCCATGTGAAGTGGATGGCTTTGCCCTCCACTGTTTCTTCTTTAGAAACTTCTGAAAGTGTCTTGTGAATGCTGCAAAGTCCTCATCACTCTCACTGCTTTCAGACTTTCTGCTTTCTGAATCATCTGACTCCGTCTCAGCAACCTTTGGTGGTGGAGATGGAGACTTACTTCTGTATTTCTTGGTGGCTTCAGTTTTGAATGCCACTGCTCTTTCTTTATGCTCACTTCTTGTAGTCTTCTCCTCCTCCTTCCTTACCATCAACTACATTTCATAGGATAGCAGTTTTCCAAACAAAGTTGGAGGAGGAATATCTGCTAACTTGGCCATTTCCCTAATGGCACAGATCTTGGTGTCTCAATCCTTTGTTAGGGACCTCAAGAAATTATCATTTAGCTCATAATTACTGAAATCTCTTCCATAGGACATTAACTCATTAATTATCCTATAGAATTTCTTATAGCATTCTGTTATGCTATCAGACCTACCTTGCCTGAAACTTTCATATTCCTGGTTTAACAATGACTTTCTGTCTTGTCTAACTTCTTCTAAACCCTCCATGTACACTATAAGAGAATCCCACATCTCCTTGGATGTCTTACAGTGTATCAAGTTCTGAAATGTAGCATCATCTATGGCACTCACAATGATATTCTGAGCCCTCTTGTCCATGGTGGCTAGAATTATCTCATCTTTTGTCATTTCAGAAAAGTTCTTAGGTGTTCTCTGATTTGCATCCAGGACTGAAACCTTCATAGGCACATATGGCCCTTCTTTAACTGTGATATATATTTTAGGGTCTGAGGCTTCCATAAACAGTCTCACCCTTTCTTTCCAGATGCCAAAAATCTCTTTTCTGCAAATGGGCAACTTCATGGATCCAAGTTCCTTATGATTCTCTGTTGAGCCCATGTTTCTTGATTTTCTTGATTCTGCACTTTACTTATACTGAATCTGCCAACGGGATCTACTCAGACAGTTATGTCCTTTTTGAGGAACCTAGCTCTGATACCACTTGAAAGAAATTGTACATAATCATCTAGTGGGGGGGTGAATAGGTGACTTAATCTTTTTAAAACTTTTAAGGCAGATTGCAGATTATATCACAGAGTTATAATTACTACTTCACAGAATTCAATCAGCAATCACAGAATCAAACATGCACACAGTGAACACACAGATTTATAGTGGTTCCCCAAGGTTTGGGTACATCCACTTTCCCCTTTCGCCTATCTAGTAGTGTACTAGATTCGGCCAAACTCCTCCACTATCTTAGATCCTCAGATCTTACACTCAGAACCTCAACCAGTTTCCTACAGCTCAGGCCCAAGACCCTACAACTCAGTCTTCTCCAAAGACCTACACTCAGCTTCTTCACAAAGCCTACACTCAGCCACAAAAGGCCTACACTCAGATAAATAGATCTCCTACACTCAGGCACACAGGCCCTACCACTCAGCCTTTATAGTTACAGGCTTACAACTCAGATCCCTAAGGATCCTACAAGAAATATAAAATACAAAGAATATTCCTACAACTCAGAGAAAAGAGAGAAGAGTTGATAGATTCTTGATGAGTTCTTGGAAGAACTCTGCTGAGAACAATCTCACTTGGCTTTCTTCAAAGCTTCTTGAATGTAGAACACAATAGGATTGATTCTCTGCAGCTGATCTTCAATCACTGCAACTTAAGATTCAGAACTAGGTCTGAACCCTTCTTCATAGCCTGGTTCCAACGGCTGTCTTCTTGGAAGGAGCTCTCTCTCTCCAACTACTTAGATCTTCACTTGATTCTTCAATGAATAGCTAGATCTTCTTTTCTTTTTCAATCTCTTGATCATCTGTTTCTGTAGACAGTATAAGCCTATATATAGGCCTTCTTCATGGTGACCGGCTGATCCGGTACCTAACTGCTTTCTGACAACTCTGACAATTGCAGTAGACCGGCCGGAATGGCAGCTGTCAAGTCATCCAGTCAGTTCTTGAAATATCTGTAACTGTCTGAAAGTGTCGAGACAGTCTGTCTTTAAGTGTCGACATTTATAGACTAAGTGTCGACACTAGCCTTCAAGGTGTCGACACAACTCCTTGTGTTGTAGAAATCACTTCTTGACACAGCTTATTCATCATGTATTGACACTGATATTGTGTGTCGACACAAGTCCTTGTTCTTCAGTAATTAGTTGAATTATTGTAAGTGTCGACACAACTCCTTTGTGTCGACACATCTTCATGTGTTGAACTTGTTCAGTGTTGACACTTCTTCTTGGTGTCGACACATGTCTTCTGTGTTGATACTTGCTGAGTGTCGACACTTCTCCTTGTGTCGACACTTCTTCTTCTGTTGAGACTTTTGCTGAGTGTCGACACATCTCCTTTGTGTCGACACTTGTACTTAGAATTTTGTTGAACTTTGCTAAGTGTCGACACAGCCTCCTAGTGTCGACACTTCTTCATGTATTGAGTCTTCTGTTGAGTGTCGACACATTCTTTCTTGTGTCGACACTTTTTTCAAGTGCTGAGTCTTCTACTGTGTGTCGACACATTCCTTCTTGTGTCGACACTTATACTTAGACTCTGCTGAAATTTGCTGAGTGTCGACACAGCTTCCAAGTGTCGAGACTTTCTGATGTAGACACAATTCATCTGGGTGTCGACACTACTGCTAAGTGTCGACACAGCTTCACTGGACTTCTCTTCACTGAGTGTCGACACAAACTGTATGTGTCGACACTTTCTGTCTGGTGTCGACTCTGCATCCTTGGTGTCGACACAATTACTCCTTGTCTAGGTGTCGACACAAGTCTTCTTAAGTGTCGACACTTTCCATCTGGGTGTCGACACATGGACTTAGAATCTTTTCTGCTTTCCCTGCAAATACCTAACCTGCACAAGGCAACTCAAAATACATCAAATACATTTTGATGTATATCATTGAGTGGGGTGAGGCTTCTTCAAATCAGGTACATTTATTCCAATGTACCCAACACTCTCTCTCTCTCTCTCTCTCTCCTTCTCTCTCTAATTTCTAGTATTCTGAATTTTAGATCTATAGGTTTTGACTTCAAGTGTTTTTGAGCGCGATCCGCTATGATTTTTTTGATATGATTTTTGATAATTTCTAATTTTTTTACGGATCATTGTTGTTTTCATGGATCTAGCTTGTGTAAGCTCGGATCACGGGTCTTTGGTGTTTTCAAGTGACTGATTTACTTAAAAGTCACGTTTTTGGTAAGATCCAGAGCTAGAATCTCATCAGTATAACTTTACATGATTTTACATGTTGGATATGTTTTTTTCGAATCTTGGTTACTATCTCTGAACTACTCTTCATAAGCATGGATCTATGTTTTCTACCGCATTTGAGAGAATATTAAAACCAAAAAAATGGTGTTTTGGAACATGTTGTTGAAACCCTATTACTGATTTGGGCTAGCACTACTATTAGGATGTTTGTTTGACCCAACATGTATAGTCTAGGGTCATAGGATTACTTTCAGGGTTATTGTCTCAGAAGATTTCCACCAGAGAAGCATTTTGACGATAGCAGAATTAAGCTCGAAGAAAGTAGAGTTGCGTTAGACGAACGGCGATCTCAGTTCGACGAACTCAGAGTTTCAAGTCTAAGTTTAGCTCGACGAACTTTGAGCTCCGGTCGCCGAAATCTGATCTCTACTCAGAAACTCAGCTCGATGAAAGTCAAGCTTAGCGGGACGAACTTTGAGCTCAGGACGACGAATAAGAAGACTTAGTTCGACGAACTCCAGGCTTAGATCGACGAAGTGTTTGCTGAGTTCGACTAATTTCTTGCAGTTCTATTTGCAGAAGGCAGAGTAGTTTTTCAGGCTATAATTCAGGATAATTTATATGCAGAATATTCTAATTCTTGATTGCATTGTTATATCTCTGATATTTAATGCAATATATTCTAATGAATATAGCCATTTAGAGGCAACATTAAATATGGATTTTCACAAAGTTTAAAGCTAACCAATTCTATCAGGCAGTTACCATTTTTGGTAAAGAATTCCTTAGATGGATTAATTCAAAGTTTGAATTCTTCCCTCAGCATTATATATATATGGATAGAAGTTTTCTGCCTCAAGGTTAGATGGTTAGAAGAAATAGACACCAAGAACACAAACTTTATTCATTTGGTTTTCAGACTAAGAGAGACTGACTCAGAGACTTGCAGTTTTCACAAGCTTACAGATTCACATCTTTCAGTATCAGCCTGTGAAAAGTTTTCATCTTTCAGAAGACCTACACCCTGAAGAGAAGACTCCATCACCTGATCATAAACTCTATTCAAATCAGGGGGAGCCTTGTATTTTCAACATCCACTAGTCTTCTCAGAGCATTTTGATAGAGAAGACATCATCAATTCTTTGTTTACTTTTCATAAACTGTGTGCAGGGTTATAACTCCCTTCAAAAGTTATTCTTAGTTCGTAAGTCTCCTGACCAAAAGACTTAAGTTATTTTTTGGGCACCTGGTCAAAAGCTCAAAGGTTGCTAGATCTCCCTTAGAAAATTGATTTTGTGGTGGCAGGGCACCTGATCAAAAACCTGTAGTGGATTCCTACCAGGGTGGTAGAAGAGTGGATGTACCCAGGTTTATTGGGGAACCACTATAAATTTTCTTTTGTCGTATGTGATTGATGTTCTCTTTTATTTGTGTGCTGTGATTGTTTTCTTTTCTTATATATTTATTTATCAACTACTTTAACTCCGCTGTAAAAACAAATTAAAATTTTAAAATACACTATTCACCCCCCCCCCCATCTAGTGTAAAGGAGATCTATCCCTCACTTTCTTTGGTGTTTTCAAGTTACTGATTTACTTAAAAGTCACATTTTTGGTAAGATCCAGAGCCGGAATCTCATCCATATAGCTTTTCATGATTTTCCATGTTGGATATGTTTTTTCGAATCTTGGTTACAATCTCTGATCTACGCTTCATAAGCATGGATATATGTTTTC
Source organism: Platanthera guangdongensis (assembly GCA_039583875.1). NCBI lineage: Eukaryota > Viridiplantae > Streptophyta > Magnoliopsida > Asparagales > Orchidaceae > Platanthera > Platanthera guangdongensis. The sequence goes on along the minus strand of CM077158.1, from coordinate 219,245,912 downwards.
TACCGCGTTTGAGAGAATATTAAAACCAAAAAATGGGGTTTTGGATCATGTCCGGCGGAAGAAGACGAAGACAGTCTGTGACGCTACCGGCTGGTGATAACGGATTATCGCTTGGCGGTAGGATCCAGAGCCCTGTTTCAATTTTTTGTTTTGTTATTTTTGGTTATCCCCCTTTTTATAAATTTTAATGAAAAGTTTCATGGTTTATTTTCAGGATATGAATTCATCGAGTTCCCAGTCTGCTTGCCGCAGCTTTTCCAAGAGGTCCCGGGTGCAGGTCTCCACTTACCCTACTATAGATGAGGTAACTATGAGCATTCCGATGAATGTAGATATTGAAGATCAATATACTCATATTTATGAGTACTTGGAGAAAACGAGCATGCTTGCAGTGATCTCATCTGGTGCCCCATTCTCCTCGGCCCTTACCCAAGAGATTTACAACAACCTTCGGGATCCTGCTCAGATGCACCTAGATTGGGGTGTGCAGTCCTGCATCGGGACAAACATAGTAACTCTTCTCCACTCGGATCTCAAGAATAGGTATGTATGGTTTCCCAACTTACGGCACCTGGACATCGTGGAGTCCTTTCGAACAAGCTGAGACTGGAGAGAGATTAATGAGGTTCTCCATGGTGTGGAGAACCGTGGAGACCTCATTACCACAGTGGACATGCTTACCTCAGACGCCCGCATAATTCAGGATATTCTCTGTCACTCCCTCACGTTCAAGGCCGGGGACACTAAGAAATTCACGCCCCAGCTCTCGATGGTGACCTACTACATCCTGGAGGGAAAGTTATTCAGTGTCGTGGATCGTATCCTCTCTATGATGCGGTACACATTTTGCCTCAAGTCCCCTGATCGCCAGCGGATAAACACACTGCCTTTGGGCGGTGTGATTCAAAGCGTGCTCATGGAGAAGCACCCTGACATTGATTGGCAGGCCTATCTTATTGATAGTTTCCCGCTAGTCTACAAGGTGGGTGAAATTCCCATCTCTTCGCCTGTGTGGACATCTGCATCGCAGCCACCCTTGTCCCATGCGGGATCCGTTTGGGAGGCCAGTCGGGACATCACCGGCATGGTGGAGGCACAGGGCCAGCAGATCGAGAGGAACACGAGAGAGATGAAGGGGATAAAGAAAATGTTGAAGAAAATCATGACCAAGATCAACATCTCACCCCCATCTTCAGAGGAATAGTTTTTTATTTTTTTTTCTTTAGACATTATTATTTTGTTGTGTAATAATACAGGTGCACTCCAGACACTGCTAGTAGTTGATTATCATATGATGTGATCTGTGCAACCCTATACTCATTGTGATCTTTTATTGCTTTACTTAGATTGATAACATTGTCTTATCGTGCTACCTCATAACATAAAACAACAAAAAAGACCTAAGCTAAAAAATATTTACAAAAAAATACCCTTGTAAGCATGTCGTGGAGTAAGACGTACTGTAGTTCGGTTAGAGCTTACTCCACACATATAGTGGATGTTATGAGTGGGTGGTTTAGGTATCCAAGTGCAACCCGGTAGAGCAGATCGCTTGGGTACCCAAACACTGCAAGATATACCTGGGAATTTTACTGGTGAGGGTGCCCTACCAGATAGTATAGGTCTGTCATTCTTAACTACGGGCCTCCACTCAAACTTTTGTTTGCACTCCTGTTTATGATGCACGTTCTCGTTTATATTTCTACGAACTCTTATGTGATAACCTTTAGTTGAACGATATTGCGTTGCAGGTCTAGATTGGTTCATATTGTTCTCTGAGATTTGTTTATGTTTCATGGCATAAGGATTCATAGCATAGTGATTCTTAGACGGAAAATGACGTTCGTTTAATCTAAGCTCTGGAGTGACTAGTGTTTGTGGTCGATGGTGGTTCTTATGTTTTGGAAGCTCATTTACATGCGCTTGTCATTCTCTACACCAGTTGGTTGACTTAGTTCTTATATGATCGTTCACATTCAACCTACTTTCGGGTCTTGCTTGAACATTGTGAGTTGTGCATTGAGAGCTTCTAAACACAATTCCCTTAAGCATGTTGACTTTTGTAATTAATTCATTATTATTATCTTTGAGACACTGTCTACCTCTAACGTATGCTATTGAGCTATTTTTCAGAATGAGGACAATGGAATCAATAGGGCTTCATACTCACTCCTGAGTTCGTCAAAGGTCTTATTCATCTCCTTAATTTCATTTTATAATCAGTGCATCTACCGCACTTCACTTTTACCGATGATTCTTTTATACACACTTTCTCATTTTGTTCTCTTGCGGAGAGAGACACTTGTCCATTAAGTTTTTTATTTAATTTATCACACTCTACATAAGGTGTAGATGCGTTATCTACCGAGCAAACAGGCGAACTAGACAAAGCATTGGTGAGTTGTATATTACCACATGCTTTTAAGTGGTTATTTTCTAAATGTAGTTTTAAATTAATATTCTTTAGTTTCTTAATTCTATGTTTAGCAGCATCTAGAATGTTCAAAGTAAAAATAGAATTACATACACGAAGAGGGTTTGATTTTCTTACATTGCTTTTGGATGGGGCGAGATTGGAGTCTTTGATTTCTTCGTGTGTTTCCTCAACCAAGGTTGAGATTTCAACTTCCCTTTCATGTGATGTGAATGTCCTGTCTTTCTCCACAAACAGATCTACATTTGGTTCTTCAATCGAATCAATGAGAAACTGCTCGGAATCAGAATCTGCAGAAGGAGAACTATAATTAGACTCAAGAAATTTCCATATCTCATAGGCAGTAAAAAACATGTAGATGAGTTTAAAAATTTCTAGACCAAGCCCACAGAATAAACTATTCATGGCTTTAGCGTTTATGTGACCATCGTGCTTGGATAGGCTACTTGGTGGCTTAATACACGTCATGTTCCACACATCTATGTCAATACTTATGAGAATTTTTTTCATTAACGCTTTCCATTCTTCATAGTGTTTACCCAAGAAGAGTGGCGGTGTTGATTATTTTTCAGCGTACACCGTTCCATCCCCCACTAGTCGATTCGAGATTGAGGTTGGTCATTATTCCTGGTGGTGAAACCATTTTGGAACAACCTGCCTCTAATACCACTTGTTGGATCTAGTGGCCAACCTTAGAGGGGGGTGAATAATGTTTTTCACGTTAATAGAAATTTAAAAATATTCTGTTCCAAAAACTCCAGTCCTTGAAGCTACCGCGAGGCGTTAGGTCGCTAACGCGCGACGCTAAGTCTATGAACTCATTTTCCTGTACGAATTTGTTTGTACACCACACAGAGTACTTCAGTATAAGAATCACAACAAAAACATTGAAAGAGTAATAAATTTAATTGCAATAATTTAAAACAACAAAAGGTTTTATAATCACAAAATTGTGATCCCCGTGACGCCGGGGATCGAAGGCGGTGAAAAAAAATCTTTTGTTTACTATACCGACCCTCTCCACGGACCGGTTGGCTATATCCCTTTCCCTCCAAGAAAGGTCTTCGAGCCGGCTCTTCACCTCTATGCAAGCAAGGGTCTTTGAGCTCCGCTAGATTCTCCGATCTAGATATCCCTACCCCGGGACGATTTTCCGCGGAATCCTACCTAGATTCCGACTACCCTTACCGATCAATTTTCCTCACCACAAGATTCAGAAAAGAAAAGATTATAAGAATAAGGATGTAAAGAATCTAAATGATTTCTCCGTCAAGTGATTCGTGGCCGGTGCTTGAAATCTTCGTATGCTAGCAACCGGCTGGCTCTTCGTAGTCAATGTAGATCTTGGATCATCGGAGTTATTCGTATGCGAATGGGAGGGAGATGACTTTCTTCTTCGACGGAGACCTTGGGAATGGAACGCAAATAGATCGGTCGAACCCTAGAATGCACAAACTCCTATATCTTTTTCGTCGTAGATCCGCAGCATAGAAACTGAGGCAGTCATATATACATCTTTGTCAAAATATGCTACCGTCGGTGGTAAGATTATAACCCGATGATAGGTTCGCGCGCTTGATGTGCCAGCTGTGCCCCAAATTTGGAAAAATATTCAAAACAAATTTTTTCCTCTTTCCAAAGCTAGCGCAGAGCGATAAGCAGATAGCGTCTGGCGGTCGGCTTGAATCAATGCACTCAACTCCTCGGAACATTGAGTGGGTTATCGCGGCACGGTACAAAGCTAGCGCCCAGCGTTGAGTGGGTTACAGCGGCGTGGAACCAGAGTTATCGCTCGACGATAGTGTTTTCTCAAAGCACTCAATTCCTTGGAGCGTTGAGTGGGCTAGCGAGGGTTGTAGAACTAGCGTGAAGCGATAGCTTCCCGAGCGCTATGTCGAATTAATTCACCGCTACCGCCACGCGGTAACTTCTATCGCTCGGCGGTAGTTTCCATAGAAGTCTTCTATTTCTTTGTTTGCACCTGTCAACCTGCACACTCTATCTACACAAGACATGATCAAATACAACCTGGGAGTTGATATTCTCAAACACATGGAATGTGAAATATGTGTTCCAACATTTCCATATTGACATCCCACGTAAACATGACCGTCGTCGAAGGATGACAACTTTGGCAAGCCTTTCACAAGGCTCTTCACTATCATGGCTTTCAGCTTGTCCATCCCAACATGTCCCAACTGCTCATGTCATATAGCTGCACTATCGTTGGCCCTCATCCGATCAACATAGGAGCTTGTTGATATCACAAACAAGTCCCTCACCCTTCTCCCTACATGAGCAACGTCAACCTTAACCGCTGACACATTGCGAATAAACTTCACTTCTATTGGACAAAACAGAACGTGATATTGCATCTTTCTTCTCTACTGCATGAACAATATCATCAGCAGTTATGATAGCTTCGTTACCTGAGAATGTCCACAGAGAGGAGAACTTTGACTCATCCTCGGTGAGGTGGTGACCAGACCCTGATTCCATGATCCAATCATCTTGGTAGTTTACGGTGGACAAGGCCCGGACACATGTGCCCGTTATGAATGCTCCACCCCATTTGGCTTCCTCGGCACTAGAATCAACTCCCTCCTTGTCTACAACATGCCCAAGCTGCAGCTTAACCTTGCAGTCCTTCTTGAAGTGTCCTGGCTGGTTGGATCTGTAGCACTTAAGCCACTCCTTCTTCAAATCTCGCTTAGGAGCAACACTCCCCTCTTGTTGATAAGAAGTTGAAGGACCTTCATCAGCATTAGTCTTCTTCTTCTCCCACATCTTTTTCTTCCCTGAAAAGAGAGTCTCACTGCCTCCTTCAGAGATAGTGACTCCAGCCATCTGCCTTGCCAAGCTTTTTTGCGAAGTCATCAGGTTCTCCAGCTCTAACAAAGATGGCTGAGTGGCCCAGCCTTGAATAGAGGTGAAAAAAGCCACATACTCCTTTCGTAAACCGCGGATTATGTGCATCTTCTATTTCACCTCTAAAATAGACTCATTAATGTCCAACGCTGAAATCTCAGCGCACAAGTTCTTCATTTTCAAGAAAACGTAGAGATGGACAGATCACCTTGAGTGACCCTTGCCAACTCATTCTCCAGAAACTGTAGTTGTGCTACATTCTTCCTGTTGAACAACCCATCATAAGAAGTCAAAATCTCAGCAGCAGACCGACATCCGATGATATGATCAAAGTGTTCTGATGAGATAGCCCGCTTGAGAACAAACTCTGCTTTCGTGTTGGTCTTTCTCCAAGCTCTCATCGCTTCAGCACCAGCAATAATAGTAACCTCCTTCCTTTCGTCTCCATAGACGACTTCCCAAAGGTCCTCGCCCAAAAGATAGCTCTTCATACACGACTTCCACTTCTTAAAGTTAGTCCCTGGATGGAGTTCAAATTCAGGACCTCTTGCAAATCCACCTTCCATTGCAATCACCTTGGTAAGCTTAGACACTCAGAAGTAAACTGACGGTTAATCATTGTTTAGCCTCTGATCCCTGTAAAAATTTGTGACAGCAGAAAACGAGACACCAGATGCAGGAACACTCAACCACACAGAGCCCAAACAAGCCAAATAGCAACAAAGAGAGCAGGAATCTTGTACTAATCAAAAAATTCTTTACATAGCAATGAATACATAGCGAGACATGATTGCCAATATATTCGATTGAAGCAGGAAATTGCAAACCGAAAACAAATCGCACAGACTCAAGGAGTAACTGCCGGCTCTGCTGCTAACCGTCAAGGAGTCCGCTGAAGTCGCCTGGTCGCAAGACCGCAACAAGCCGTGCGGTCTACCCGTTATGCCAATGCTGAAGATAGAACTCTAGCCGCTGAACTGCAAGCCACCTGACCGCGAGGTTGCAGAGCCGCCAGATCAAGCGGACTGATGCCACCGAACTGAACAAGCCACCCAGAGGAGAACAACTTATTTGAACTGGGAAGAAGTTGCAGAAGAGAAACCGCCAGGTCCCTACCCGCGACCTGCTGCTAGCCGCTAACTGTTACCTGTAGCGTCCGTACTATCCCTGACCGCATTCAGAACTAAGTTCCTAGCTTTCCAGCGCTATCCGCACAACCTGCACAAAACAAACCGGTCAAGCTCTTCAAACTGTGCGGATAGAAAACCCTAACTGCAGCAACTTTCCGCGAGTTGACTTATGTTCACTTGGTACCAACTGATGTGACAGGGGGGTCCTATTTATAGGCCCGGAGAGGAGTGTGATCACCGGCCTAGATGATGGGATAACTGTCCTATCCAGTGCGAACAACAAGTGTATTCACAAAGAATGTGGATACACACCAGACCGTTGCGACTTAGCCAAGAGTGAGTCCGCCTAGCCCAGCCAGACTAGAACACCAAACAGGCAGACTCAGCGTGTACCACCCCAGTCCACCCACTTGCGGACAAAGCTCCAAACCGCAGAAAGAGAGCTTGTAGCCAAGTCGCACAAGACGGACTGCTGCCGAGCTAGGCGGACAGAGAAAACAGCCCGCGTAGGCCGCGCGGCCTCCTGTACTAAGCCAACCTGGACTTGGTCCAAATCCAAACCAAGTCCACACCACAAGATATCCCTGGTGCAAGCACAGCACCAGCTGATACATAAAAAGTCTGCACAAAACCGACGAACTCCAAAGCCAGCTGCACAAACCGACAACTGAGCGGATAACCATCCTATCCGTCTGAAGACAACCAGGGGAACAAGCCGCAGAACACTGGCCGACCTAGCTTGTCGCCAGCTCTGTCCGGTCAGACCGCACGGTCTAACCACCGAGACCGCCAAAACAGACTGCACAGCCCGCATGAATAGACCGCCCAGGCTGTCACTTTCACTTCAACAATTTTAACACAGGTTTAGCTGATCAGGTGAGGTTAGCAAAATGTTTTTTTTTGGGTAGCCTTTAATTTTCCGATAGACTGACTGTTGGTCCTATTGAGTGAGTTGTATCCTCTTTTTTCCTACGAAATAAAATAAACCATTCCAAAAAAATGGAATCACTCCACAATATTGTAATGAAATTACAATGTCATTCAATGTTCACCTGTATTTACTTTAGAAATTCGAACTGCATTTTACACAAATTTTTTTCCAACCGTATGAAATGAATAAAGTCTAACTTTATTGTTGAGTTTACATGACTTTACGTATCTACAGAGGCTGTCCATTTGATTTGAATGCTGACACAACAAATCTACTTGAACTACCTGGCATTACATTAGTGAAACAGAAGCAACCAAAATTAAGTGCAGGAAAACACTTTAATATATATTAATAATTAAACATGCACTTTTATCACAAAACACTGCTCTAAAACTGTAACGATCCAGCCCCGGCCCCTCATGGGTCTCGAACCTACACCTCAATTGGTTGTGAGAAGTGGTTTGAAGATTCTTTATCAAGGTGGTTGCGGGTTCGAGACTCAGCCTCAACAACGTGCCGCAGCCGAGAAACAGAAGCAGAGAGGCTTTGCGGTGCTTGGGTTACAGCTCGGATAATCTTAGCGCACTTCGCCTATAAGGGGCCGGGCCTGGATCGCTACAAAAACTAAGTATACTCATATGGTTGTAAAACAAATATCAGAGATATGTGTTGGAAGCGTTTACAATGGGCACAACAGAAAGGTGTAAAACAACTTTTTGATAATAACAAACAAAAATTACAAGGCTACAATACAATACAACTCTGCTATGAGTTACAACCTTTACACTTCACTAGATAAGCACACACACACAATCTCCTCGACAAAAGCTGTCCGCTGCACTAGAGCTTGACCGCCCAAAACTTGATTTGAACCAAGTTTTGCGACTAGGAACTGCTGTCCGCTGGGTCCAAAAAAAACAGACCGCAAATTTTTCCTGTAGATTTTGCCAACTTCTGTCAGCTGGATTAGGAACTGTTGTCTGATCCTCTAGATTTATTGTTGTCCGCAGATCTTTTGCTGCCAGGAGGAGTTCCCTGCATGTACTGTTCGCAAAAGTATGTCCGCCAAAGTGCAGCCGCCAAAGTGCAGTCCGCCTGGATTTCTGTTCGCAGAAATCTGACCGCAATTAATTTTGCAGCTTGGAGTTGCTTCAAATCCCAATTCTAAGCTTCCGTTGTTATGCATTTATAGGCAGCGCCAACAAGTGAGATAATGCCATGTGTTCCACCTTTCACCGCTGCATTAATTTATGCCACCTTTCCATTTCATATTTACCTCTTTGGATTTCTCTCTCTTCTGTCATTCACACCTCCTCCTTTTAATATTATATATATATATATATATATATATATATATATATATATATATATATATATATATATATATATATATATATATATATATATATAATGTTGCTTTTAACATCGGTCAAATCTTTATTTCCGCCAACAATCTCCCCCTCAAACACGGCAGTGCATGCCGAGTTTGCTATTGCACTTCAAAAACATCTCAGTCTTCAACGCCTTTGTGAATATATCTGCAATCTGCTCTCCTGTGGGGCAATAGACAACTTCACCACCTTCTGCTGCACTTGCTCACGAAGAAAGTGATACTTCGTCTCTATATGTTTGTCGCGCCCATACAATACAGGATTCTTCGCTAGCTGGATCGCAGACATGTTATCAATATACAACGTCACAGGAACTATTTGTGGATGATGCAGCTCCTGCAAGAGATTCCTCAACCAAATCACCTGACAAGTACAGGTTGTCACTGCAATGTACTCAGCTTCACAAGTAGATAAGGCAATCATGGTCTGCTTCTTCGAGCTCCATGAGAACATAGCAGTTCCAATATGAAAAGCATACCCGGAAGTGCTTTTTCGGTCATTCACATCACCACCATAGTCACTGTCGGAGTATCCGACCAACTTCAACTCTTCTACAGCTGAGTACATCAAACCATGATCTCTCATCTCATTCATATACCTCAAGATCCTCTTCGCTGCTGTGAAGTGATCTTGCTTCGGCTCCTCCATATATCTACTAACAACTCCAACTGCATACATGATATCGGGCCTAGTGAAAGTCAGGTAGCGTAGACTTCCAACTAGACTCTTGAACATCGTAGAGTCAATAGCTTCCTTCTTTGAATCCTTCCTCAACTTCATTCCCGGATCAGCAGGAGTAGAGATTGCCCTACTATTCTCCATCCGGAACTTCTTCAGAATCTCCTCTGCATACTTCTTATGAGAGATGAAGATCTCTTCTTCACTCTATTGCACTTCTATGCCCAAGAAGTAAGTGAGTTCACCCAGATCTGTCATCTCAAACTCCTTCTTCATTGTCTTTCTAAACTCCTCGAACATGAGAGGGTTGTTGCCTGTGAATATCATGTCATCAACATACAAGCATACAACCATGGTATCACCATTCTTCTCCACCTTCGTGTAGAGTGCATACTCATACGGGCTCTTCATGTACCTGTTCTTCTAGAAGTATCCATCAATTCTTTCATTCCACACACGAGGCGCTTGCTTCAACCCGTACAACGTCTTCTTTAATTTGTAGACCTTCCTCTCTTGGCATTTCACTACATATCCAGGAGGCTGCTGGACGTACACATCTTCTTCCATATAACCATTGAGAAATGCAGACTTGACGTCCATCTGACAGATCTTCCACTTATATTGAGCAGCTAGTGAAATGATCAATCTGATAGTGTCTATTCGCGCCACTGGAGCAAAGACCTTGTTGTAGTCCACACCTTGGACTTGTCGGTAGCCTTTAGCGACGAGTCTTGCCTTGTGCTTCTCCACTTCTCCATCCTTGTTCTTCTTCACTCTATACACCCATTTCACACCAATGGGATTATGACCTACCGGCAGAGTGACCAACTCTCAAGGATCATTCCTTTTGATGGATGTCATCTCTTCATCTATTGCTTTTCTCCAAGTCTTCTCTTGAGCAGCTTCATCATACGAGTACGGCTCACAATTTGTTAAAAGATAATATAAAGAAAAGTTAGCATGAATTGGCTTCGTCTCCTCGTAGTTCTCCTACAACCTTCTCATCCTAGGTTGAGTACTTTCAAAGCTTCTCCTACTAGTGCTTGCTCCATCAGAATTACTTTAGTTGGTGCTAACTCCACTTGAGTAAGGAGTAGAAGCTCCCCATGAGTCTCTGCTCAGTGGTGACGATGGTTCACCTCCACCATTCGCAGCTTCAGCTTCATGACCACCTTCTTCTTCATCATCATCATAAAACATCCCCTTTATGCATCTCTCTTTCTCATCCCAGCTCCAACAACTGTCATCCTCAAACAAGACATCTCTTAAGATGATTGCCTTCTTTGTCACAGGATTGTATAACTTGTAAGCCTTACTCATCGGAGCGTGGCCTACAAATATACACTTCTCACTCTTATCATCTAGCTTCTTCCTCTTCTGCTCAGGGATGTGAGCATAAGCTATACACCCAAACACCCTCAAGTGTTGCACACTTGTCTTCCATCCACTCCATGCTTCATATGGAGTTTTGAACTTCACACTCTTCGTTGGGCATCTGTTTATCAAGTACACAGAACATTGTACTGCTTCAGCCCAAAACATCTTCGGTAGCTTCTTGCCTTTTATCATACTCTTTGCCATGTTCTGAATCATCAAGTTCTTTCTCTCAGCAACTCCATTTTGCTGAGGTGAGTAAGCTGCAGTCAACTGATGAGCAATCTCATGCTCCTTACAGAAAGAATCAAACAACTTTGAGGTGTACTCTCCACCTCGATCAGTTCTAAGTACCTTCAGGTACTGTCTACTCTCCTTCTCTGTCATAGCCTTGAAATCCTTGAACTTGTCAAGGGCCTCAGACTTCTCCTTCAAGAAATAAATCCAACACTTCTGACTAAATTCATTAGTGAAGGTAATATAACATTTGCTTCCGCCAACTGAGGCAATATCAAACGGACCAACAATGTCTGAATGAACCAGTTCAAGCTGTCTCCTTGCTCTACGAGATTTTCCTCCTTCAAAACTCTACCGCTTCCGCTTTCCCTTCATACAAGCTTCACAGATTTTCTATGGCGGTAAGATCTTAAGCAAACCTTCCACCATCTTTTCATGTGACAGAAGCTTCAGACCACTAAAGCCTAAGTGACCTATCCTATGGTGCCACAACCAGGCTTCTTCTTCCTCTTCAGTTCTTGCTAGGCATGCCGTCCCCTCGGCATCCATCTTCAACGTAAAGAGACGATTCGTCGTCATCTTTACTTTCACCACCTCTTTTCCTTGCTGGTTCTTCATAGCCAACAAACCATCCTTCAATTGAATGCAGTAACATTTCTCCACCAACTGTCCAAGGCTTAAGATGTTACTCTTCAAGCCAGGAACATAGAACACATCATTAATATGTACCTTCTCGCAATTGAGGGTGACCACTATCAACCCTTTACCTTCTATTGAGATCTTTCAAGCATCACCAAAGATAACCTCACTAGCACTTGGTTCAAGGTTAGCGAACAACTCCTTCTCACCACACATATGGTTGCTCGCTCCTGTGTCCAAGTACCAAACTTCATTTCTACCTCCTTCAGCTCCTCTGTAAGTCAATAACATCATTGGATCACCACCAGTGTTTCTTGCTTCAGCATAGTGGTTGGTCTCCTCATTCCTCTTCGGAAGTCTGTAGTCATAACTCATGTACCCAAGTCTGTTACAGTTGTAACATTGGACTTGTGTCATTCCACCATGGCCTCTGCCTCAGCCTCTTCCACGACCTCTTCCTTCTTGCTCTCTACCTTGAGGTTGCTCTGCCTCTCTCTGGAAGTTCTGATATCTTCCTCCTCTTCTTCCTCTGCCTCTGCCTTGGTAGCCTCGATCTCGCTGGAAACCTCCTCTTCCTGAACTCTCTCCAAAGTTCAGCTGAGTGTGAAGTGCTTTATCTAAGCCACTTGACTCTTCATCTTGTAGCATGCGGTATTCATGGGCTTGTAGAGAGCCTATGATTTCATCAACAGATATCTGAGTGAGATCATTCGACTCTTCTATCACTACTACTATATAGTTGAACTTCTTTGACATTGATCGTAGAAGTTTCTCCATGAAACTCGCATCATCAATCGTCTCTCTATTGCGCTTCATTTCGTTTGCAAGCGTCCGCAGACGAATCACATAGTCACCAACTTTCTCAGAGTTTTGCATCTTCATAACTTCATACTCTGCTCGGATAGATTGCAGCATCACCTTCTTTGCCTTGTCAACTCCTTACAAGGAGCGTTGCAAGGTTTCTCATGCTTCCTTAGAACTTCGAGCATCAGAGATCTTCTCAAAGATTGCTTCATTAACCCCTTGATATAACAAGAACAAAGCTTTCTTGTCTCTCTTTCTTGCTTCTTGTGGGGTCGTCCTCTGGGCGTTAGTCAACGCCGCCTCTGCTTCAGCAGTTATCTCTTCATAACCATCCTCAACTATCTCTTAAAGCTCCTTTGATGCTAACAACACTCTCATCTGAATGCTCCAGTTCTCATAGTTCGTCTTCGTCAACTTGGGAACTTGACCCGGCATAGCATTTACCATCTCCATTGTTGCGATCTCTTCAACTCTTCTGAGTTACTACCAGGGTTCGCAACCTGGCTTTGATACCACTGTTGGAAGCGTTTACAATGGGAACAACACAATGGAGTAAAACAACTTCTTGATAATAACAAACAAAAATTACAAGGCTACAATACAATACAACTCTGCTATGAGTTGCAACTTTTACACTTCACTAGACAAGTGTAAGACTCCTTTTTTTTTTGAAACTCCGGGGTCTTAGGCCCAGAACCGCGGCTTTGCGGTGACACCTTCACGCCCGGGAAGGTCATCACTATAAAACGACGATCCTGCTTGCCAAATCGATCCCAACTGTAGCAAAATAATAAAGCAAGTCCACGCAAATCACATATATAGTAAATAATCTCCACGAAGGGAGTGTCCACAGATATAATGAAAATACTAAAATCTTGGGCTCATGCATCAAATCCTCACTACATATCTCTCATCACGAAAGCAAATCTAAAACAACTAGTAGCGAACCGGACTCACAGTCCCTGCCGTCTGAACTCCAATACTAGACTGCCCCATCTCCAAGCGTGCCGACCTCCGGGGCTGCTCCTCCATACTGGGCTCCACGGTCCCCTAAAATGATATGGTTCAAAAACCGTTAGTCTAAAAGACTAAGCACTATCATCCCCCACCCCTTCCCCCATGGCTCCTAGGCACCGAGCGGGGAGAAGGAAAGGAGATGACATGAAGGTGGAGAATAACAAATAAGTCGATGGCAGCGAAACTAAACTAGCAGCTCTATAGTATACAAGATAGAATGAAGGTAAAATGACTGAACAAGAAAAATAACCTTAACTTATGTGAAATCACATAAGCCAAGGAATCTTTTGCAGGGCTCCTATCGTATAAAAATTCTCATACCAATTTATACGATAGGGTGTCGGCTTCTAGCAATATACATATAAAGATACTGAAATAAACCTTAACTTATAAGCACGCTCGCACGAACTAATAAGCCAAGGGGTCGTTTTGTAGGGCCTATTGTATAAGCGTCTCATACCACTTATACAATAGGTGTCAGGTTATATGCAATGATTATGCTATGAAATATAATTATATCATGATGTGAACATGCAAGTGCAACTCACCCACTTGACTCTGTGTACACAGGCCTTTAGTTCCCCCTTTCTGGAGCCGAACCTCCTAGGATACCTACGTAGTGGCAGACAGAAGCGGTGGGTTGGGCCTCACACACCTCTAAACCTTTAATTACACTACCAGTCAGACCTATCGTACGCCTCAATGCTGGTGCACTAAGCAGAGCTCCTGCGTACTCTTACCGACTGGCGCACCCGATTTTATCTGGCCAAGTGCTAAGCCACACTTGCTGAGTCGACGTATTGGCGTCGGTGCATCGTCCCTCCAATACCGAAGACCCACCACCTTTTACTTTATGCACATGCAACGTTTATGTATCTCCACCGAGCTAAACCTCCCTGGACCAACCCGTCCATCACAAACAACAACCGAGCCAAAGCTCTCCAGGCCAACCTACCCAAGCGACTCAACCTAACATTCTATGACATCGAGGTGAGTGAAAGTGGACCCTTAGTTCAGTAGTTACTCTTGCAGTTTAGTTTTACCTACAGTTTAGGTTAGCTCATGACTGCCCAAGGTATACCCTGTGAAGGGCTCTCGAAGGCACTAGGAACTATGATGAGATTATGCCAAAAGCTCCCTTTCGCAAGGCACTTACTATTGTTGGTAGCTATCAAATTTCCTAAACTCTTACTTGTTGTGCTGGATCTAACCCTAGAGTATTTGACATTTCCTCCCCACGGGAAAGACGAACTTTCGTCGATCCCGCGCACTACCTAACAATAGTCAATCCACACTCTACTCATCCTATCTTCCAATGATGAACTCATTTTTATTTATCCAAACCAGCAACCTCTAACCCCCAACTCATGTGCCCAAAATCACATTCCAACAAACTTTCTGCAGTTTTACTAAATACAGACAAGTTAAGCTATATGGCATATAAAATGGGAGGTACACAAAATATTTCCCCAGTACCCCTATAATAATTATTGGAGGGCTGTCATGACCTTTTTAGCCTAAATCCAGAATTTCATAATTTTCCTATTTATCTGATATTTTATTTAAGTATTCTAGTCATCCAAAATCCCAAGTTTGAACATGAAGTACCAATTTCAGACAAGAAAATATTCCACCAAATTTATGATAAATACATTATGAATTTTTAATTTAAAATCCAAAGTCTCCCAATTTTGCAGCAAGGTTTAAGCCCCGAATTCTAATTTTAAATATATCCCATAATAAATTATTTTAAGAGATAAGTACAGCAACAATTCTTCCAAAACTTCAGAGAAAATTCAAGAATGATTGTAAGGACGTATAAATGCTCTAGGTCAAGTTTCATAATTTATTAGCAAGTAATGAGCTCTAAGCAATTTATTGAACAATTTTCTAAGTTAATGAGCTTGTGAAGTAGGTACTGCAAATATGTATTAAAAAATTCTAATAAAATTCATACATAAGCAACAAGATCTATAATTCCCTCTGTCAAATTTTCATGAGCTTCCAATAGGCAATGGGATCATAATGTTCAGATAAATAATTAGGGCTAACTCTTGCATTTATAAAGGAAGTACTAAAATTAATATCCCAAAATTCTCAATTAAATTACCAGAAGTTCAATCTATTCTTATGACTACTTTACCCAAATTTCATTATTGTTCAAGGAGTTTACTAACCTATTCTAGCACTATAATGTTTGTGCCCTAAACTAGGGTTAGGGTTTTGTGGGGCCTACCCTTCCGTAAATCCCCTAATATTTTTACCAAAGGGCTTAGGCTACCCTAGCACCATCCCTACCAAATTTCAAGTTCATTCAAGCTCTTTTGGCCTCATGTCCTTCACAAGGCACAAAAGCCCTTCCTTAGGGTTTGGTCTTAGGTCTTAGGGCAAAACTGCTCCAATCTACCCCATCTTCTATGGGGAGGTGTTACAAATCATGCCAAGTCAGTGGCCCAAATTTCAACCTTTGTTGAGGTGATTTGGCCACTCAAAAACCTAAAGTACACTTTTTGACCAAAATACCCTTATTAAGGCAAGGCTATGGTTTGCATGATTTCAATTCAAACCACCTCCAAATGAGATGAAATCTTAACCACAGCTTTATAATGACCCCAAGCACCACTCACCAAAGTTTGGGTAAGTTTGGAAGTCATTTGGTCCCTAAATTAATTTACCCTAAAGAAATTAAATAATTTCCAAAACTATCGAAAAATTGTCCCCAAAAATTCTCATTTTTGGACATGACCTAGATATGGTCTAGGGTGACGCCTTGTCCAAATTTCAAGACATTTGTACCAGAGATGAAGTGTGGGCACTCATTTTAATTTCTGTCTAGCCCTGGGTATAGACCCCACCAAAATGGGTGCCCTAGTCAAACCAGGTACCCAAATTAGATCAAACTAATTTTGCAGTAAACTAGACTCATTAGGCTACAATTTCTATGTTAACCATTTTCTCATACAGATTCTCTAAGTATTTTAACAATTTAAAACTTTTAATATTAAAAGTGTGACAGAATCATTAAAATGTATAATTAAATCCTATAGTTTGATTTCTAATCTGTACGAATCTTGGCGCACTCTTGGACGGCATCCCATCATTATCCTCGCGCGCCAATGGCCTGGATTGAATTTTCCTGAGCCGACTTCATGTAACATCCCTCAAACAACTAGACACCTATGAGTGGTTTTATTATGACTAGGTCATAACAAAACCCTAGGAAGCCCAAGAAGGCCAAGTAAACCAATGGATGCAGGTGAGACCACTATGGTCTACAAATAGTAGATTTATGAACCTTAGTTAAAGATGATAATGGGGATTCACAAAGACTTCAAGACCCCACCATGGCCTCACCAATCCATTGTAAGGTTCATCTAAACCCTAAGGGTCCATTGGAGTCGACTCAGGGTGGCCATGTTGACCTAGAACCACTCTAGGCCTAAACTGGGCAAGGTGCCCTAACTAAAGGCAGTGTGCCATAGTAAAAGCCCAACTGACCCTACCAGGGGTCTTTCTAAACCTAAGGTGGGGTCAATGGGTCACCAAGGACCCATTGGGGTCAACCTTAGAGGCTAACTTGACATAAGTCAACTCTAGCCCCGAAGCAGTCAAAGTGCCCTTACCAAGGGACAAGTGACCTCCAAGGTGCCAAGTCAGCCCTACCCAACCATACCTAGGCCTTAGGGGAGATCCATGCGTCACCAAGGATCCATTGGGGGCAACCCAAAAGGTTAAAAAGACCAAAGTCAACCCAAGCCTACTTTGGGTCAACCTAGCCCAAATGGGCTAGCCCAAGCTCAAGCCTCCTCATGTGGCTTCTTTAGGGAATAATGTGCATGGATGGGATGCAAATATTCCTCTAGGTTGACCAAGTCAACTTGGTGACTAGGAGAGAGGGTGAGCTCCATTACATGTTAATGGAGGAGAGAGAAAAGAAGAAAGAGGAGGGAATGAAGGGGCTCGGCCAAGGGGAGGCCAAAGGCCACCTTTAATGGCTGAATTCAACTGCCCTAGGGAAGGGGAGAAGTTTCCAACCATTTTCCCGGCCACCAAAGGCCTGGTTCAGCCCCCTCCTCCATGGCCGAGCCTAGACATTAATGGATTTAATGGACATTAATAATCTAGCCCCTCCTCTCCCCAACTAAAGCTTTAAACACCATCAGTGGGTCGAGAGAAGACTTTCCCAATCCTTACCTGAAGAAATCGAGCCCCCCCCCCCCCATTGTGCAGTTGCAGAAACCGAGCGGCGCCACCGTCAAAAATGGTTTCCTGGCGATCTTCTCGACTTCAGGCCGCCGACAAGGTCCTCCTCCTCCCCTTGCCTCATGGTTAGATCATAGCAATGCTTAGGTTCAAGGTTCGGTCTCAATTGAGCCCGAACCAATTCCTGGTTTTCATGGTTTCGGGCTGATAAATCTTCTTGGTAGAACCGCGGGAATCTGCCCCTCCGGCGGTTGTGTCGCCTCCAATCGATAGCCACTACCTCAATGGAGGTGTTGGTGGCGGTGGCTGGCCGAGGAAGTGCCGGGATGGGCGACAGCGGCGGTTGGAAGTGGCTCTAGGCTCGGGATATCTCAGTCGTTGGCTGGAGGTAGACGATGAGCCCGGGCCATTGGATCTGCGCCAAAATTCGTGCGCCAAATTTGATAAGAATTATTTTAATTTCATTTTTATTTCGTTTATGTCATATTATTTGCAGTAGATGGTTTAAATTTTTAAAAATACTTAGCCTTCTCTACTGAAAAGTCACCAATATGAAGTTTGTAGCCCTAAGGGTCTACTTTAATTCAAAATTGATTTAAACTAATTTGGACCCCTGGTTAGACTAGGGCACCCATTTTGGTGGGATCTATACCTAGGGCTATCCTGAGATTAAAATGGGTGCCCACTCTTCATCCCTTGTCCAAATGCCCTGAAAATTGGGCAAGGGTGGTCACTTTTAGCTATACCTAGGGCCTGTCCAAAAATGGGAATTTTTGGAGATACTTTGGCTATGGTTTTATTTTTTATTTAATAATACTAGGGTAATTTAATTAGGTGGCCTAATTACCTCCAAACCCTCCCAAATTTTGATGAGTGGTCTTTGGCCTCATGATATGTCTCTGTATAAATCTTCACCTCATTTGGATGTGTTTTGGATAGGGAATGACCTAACCCTAATTTTACCTTAATGAGGGGTTCTTAAGTAAAAAGTGCACCTTGAGGTTGAGTGGTTAAAGCACTTCAACAGAGGCTGAGATTTTGACCACTGACTTGGCATGACCTTTAACACCCTCATATGGATTATGGGGTGGTCTAGGGTAGTTTTGCCCTAGGATCCAAACTCAAACCCTAAGGAGTGGCTTTTGAGTGTTGTGAAGGCCATGGGGTCAAATGCCCTTGTGTGATCTTGCAACTTAGTAGAAATAATACTAGGGTAGCCCAAGTCCTCTGGTATGAATCTTAGAGGATTTGGAGATGGATAGACATCTCAAATCCATAACCCTAGTTTAGGGCATAACCACTTTTGTGTAGAATAAGCCACCAAAACTTACTAAAAAGGTGTGAAACTTAGGTAGCATGGACTTAAGTTAGATAGGACCTCTGGTGAATTTATTGGAATTTTATGAGTAATATTACTAGCACCCCCTTTGTTATACATGATGTGGCCCTAAATGGTAATTTATTTATTATGATCACACTGTACATTATAGACTCATGAAATTTGGGCAGAAGATGTTTTAAGTCAAAATGATTATTCCTGAATTTTGTTATAAATTTTAGTGGAACAACTTTAGTACTTTTTTCACAAGTTTTAAAAGGTGTAATTATGGTCAATAAATTATTTAGAGCTATTTACTTGTTGCAAAAATTGTGAAATTAGGTCTCTGCTAAGTTTAGGTCAATAACCACTTGGAAAAATTAATTCATGATTTTTAGATGATTATTTGCATTATATACTTTACAAAATCATAATTTTGGGGGATCTGATGTATAATTTTTTCAGAGATTATTTTCTGCTACAAAATTGGGAGATATTGGATTTTATGTTAAATAGTCATATTGAATTTATCATAAATTTTGTAGAGCATTTGCTTGTCTGAAATGGGTACTTCATGTTCAAATTTGGTTTTTTGGATTACTAGAATAAATAAATAAATTATCAGATAAATTAGAAAAATTATGAATTTCTGGATTTAGGCTAAAACTATCATTATAGCCCTCCCATAATTATTATAGGGGTACTGGGTGATTATTTTGTGTACCTCCAATTATACACTTCATATAGCTTAGGTTGGTCTGCATTTAGTAAAATCATAGAAATTGAGTTGGAATAAGAATTTGGGCACACGATTTGGGGTTAGAGATTATGTTGTTTGGATAAACAATTGGGGGCATCTCTGGAAGACAGTTTGAGTAAAGTGTGAAGTTGGCTAGTGTTAGGCGGTGCTCGGGATCGATGAAAGATCATCTTTCCCATGGGGAGGAAATGTCAAATACACTAAGGTTAGACTCAATACAATATCCAAGGAACTAGGAGTTGGGTATCAACCAATATAAAATAAGTGTCTTGTGAAAGGGAGCTTTGGGCGTAATCCCATCGTAGTTCCTAGTGCCTTCGAGAGCCCTTCACGGGGTATACCTTGGGCAGTCCTGGGCTAACCTAAATAGTAGGTAAAACTGAAATGCAAGAGTAATTAGAAAAAATGTAGGGTTGCACTCACACTCCCTGGGGTTATGGGAGTTAGATTAGGTCACTCGGGCAGTAGGCTCGGTGGATTTGGTGATGGGCAGGTTAGCCCGGCGAGCTTTGGCTCAGTTGATGTTTGTGATGGTCAGGTTGGCCCGGCGAGCTTTGGCTCGGTTGTTGTTTGTGTTGGACGGTATGGTCCGGGGATCTTTGGCTCAGTGGTTATACATCAAGGTTGCATGTGCATAAAGTATAGTTGGTGGGTCTTCGCTATTGGAGAGTCGATGCACTGATGCCAATACGTTGACTCGCAAGTGTGGTTTAGCACTTGGCTAAGTAAAGTCAGGTGTGCCAGCCGGCAAGAGTATGCAGGAGCTTCGCTTAGTGCACCAGCATTGAGGCGTACGATAGGTCTGACTGGTAGTGCAATTACCGGTTTATATGTGGGCGAGGCCCAACCCACCACTTCCGTTTGCCACTATGGAGGTATCCTGGGAGGTTTGGCTCCAGAAAGGGGGAAATAAAGGTCTGTGTACACAGAGTCGAGTGGGTCTGTTGCACTTGTATGTTCATAGCTAGCATAATTGTATTTAATAGCATAACCATTGCATTCAACCCTGACACTTATTGTATAAAGTGGTATGGGACGCTTTATACAATAGGCCCTGCAAAACGACCTCTTGGTTTATAAGTCGTGTGAGCGTGCTTATAAGTTAAGGCTTTTATTCAGTAAAATATATATCTATGCTTGTTAGAAAACCGACACCCTATCGTATAAATTGGTATGAGACTTTTTATACGATAGGAGCCCCGCAAAAGATCCCTTGGCTTATGTGTTTTCATATAAGTTAAGGTTACTTTTCTTGTTCAGTCTTTCTTACCTGCACCCTATCTTATATAATATAGAACTGCAAGATTAGTTCCGTTGCCATCTGCTTATTTGTCAGTCTCCACTTTCATGTCCTCTCCTCTCCTTCTCCCCGCTCGGTGCCTAGGAGCTATGGGGGAAGGGGCGGGGGATGATAGGACTTAGTCTTTTAGACTAACGGTTTTCGAACCACATCATTTTAGGGAACCGTGGAGCCCAGCATGGATGAGCAGCCCCGGAGGTCGACGCGCTTGGAGATGGGGCAGTCTAGTACCGGAGTTCAGACTACAGGGACTGTGAGTCTCGATCGTTAGTAGTTTGTTTAGTTTTGCTTCCGCGCTGAGTGATATGTAGTGAGGATATTGATGTACCGAGCATAAGCCCAAGATTCCGTACTTTTTCTATTATATCTGTGGACACTCCCTTCGTGGAGATTATTTACTTTATCATATATGTGATTCTCTGTGGACTTGCTTTTCTTTTATTACTTGCTACAGATGTGATCAATTTTGGCCAGCAGGATCGACGTTTGTGGTGACGACCTTCCCGGGCATGAAGGTGTCACCGCAAAGCCGCGGTTCTGGGCCTAAGACCCCAGAGTTTCAAAAAAGGGGGTCTTACAAGTGGTATCAAAGCAGACCTCGATCGAAAAGTAGCAGTCCACAACCCCTGGGTCACCCCCGCGCGAGTTTAGTTTGGGGACAAACTAAGCAGCGAAAGTAGTGGTGTGCCCATATGGGGGATCACATGTAAATTGTCCACTTTTAGTTAGGTTTGAGTCGATTGCTTACTGATATTGGATCGCGGCGAGCCTTGGGAGAAGTTGCTGCCACTGATCGAGTTTTCATATAATAACATCTACCAGTCCAGCATAAGGATGGCTCCATTTGAGGCCCTATACGGTCAGAGGTGTACGACTCCGCTGTCATGGATATAGGACGAGGATCCGAAGGTTTTGGGTTCGGAGTTTGTCGAGGACACCGAGGCTCAGGTGAGATTGATACGGGACAGGATGCTAGAGGCACAGAGGCGACAGGCTAAGTATTATGACGCCCGACATCATCAGGTGGAGTTCCGGGTGGGGGACCGGGTGTTCTTGAAGATCCGACCGATGCATGGGGTTTCACAGGTACGAGACCGGAAGAAGAAGCTCAGCCCAAGATATATGGGGCCTTATAGGATCCGGGAGCGGATCGGTCCCTTGACATACAGGCTGGAGCTGCCACCGGAGCTGGCAAGCCTGCACGACGTGATCCATGTATCCTCTCTCAGGAGGGCTCTACTATGCCCGGAGCAGTAGATTACGGCCATGGATGGGCTGGTAGCATCTGATCGATCAGTTCACCTGGAACTGGTCCGGATCGACGACAGGGGAATATGAGTCTTCTGCCGCAAGAAGGTTCCGTTGGTCAAGATCCTGTGGAGGAATCACGGGCGAGAGGAGCACACATGGGAGCCTCATGACTTGATGCAACAGAGGTACCCAGAGCTTTTCGGTCAGGTACTACTCACAACCTCTCGGGATGTTACAATTTTCCTTTCATATTTGAAACCCAGTAGGCCTAACTAGAATTTCGAGGACAAAATTTTTTTATTTATATATTGGGATTTGTAACATCCCTCAAATACCTATACCCCTAGGAGTGGTTTTGTCATGAGTAGGTCTTGACAAAACCATAGGAAGCCCAAGAAGGCCAGGTGAACCTAGGAATGTAGGTGAGACCACTATGGTGTGCAAATAGTAGATTTATGAACCCTGGTTTAAGATGATCATGGGCCTTCACCAAGACTTCAATACCCCACCATGGCCTCACCAATCCATTTTAAGGTTTATTTGAGCCCAAAGGGTCCATTGGAGTCGACTCAGGGTTGCCAAGTTGACCTAGAACCACTCTAGGACTAAACTGGGCAAGGTGCCCTAACTAAAGGCAGTGTGCCCTAGTAAAAGCCCAAATGACCCTACTCGGGGTCTTTCTAAAACTAAGGTGGGGTCAATGGGTCACCAAGGACCCATTGGGGTCAACCTTAGAGGCTAAGTTGACCTAAGTCAACTCTAGCCCCGAAGTGGTCAAAGTGCCCTTACCAAGGGACAAGTGACCTCCAAGGTGCCAAGTCAGCTCTACACAATCCTACCTAGGCCTTACGGGAGATCAATGGGTCACCAAGGATCCATTGGTGGCAACCCAAAAGGTCAAAAAGACCAAAGTCAACCCAAGCCTACTTTGGGTCAACCTAACTCAAATGGGCTAGCACAAGCTCAAGCCTCCTCATGTGGCTTCTTTAGGGAATAATGTGCATGGATGTGCTGTAAATAGTCCACTAGGTTGACCAAGTCAACTTGGTGACTATGAGAGAGGGTGAGCTCCATTCCATGTTAATGGAGGAGAGAGAAAAGAAGAAAGACGAGGGAATGAAGGGGCTCGGCCAAGGGGAGGCCAAAGGCCACCTTTAATGGCTGAATTCAACTCCCCTATGGAAGGGGAAAAGTTTCCATCCATTTCATCAGCCACCAAAGGCCTGGTTCAACTCCCTCCTCCATGGCCGAGCCTAGCCATTAATGGTTTTAATGGACATTGACAATCCAGCCCCTCCTCTCCCCAACTGAGGCTTTAAACACCATCAGTGGGTCGAGAGAAGACTTTCCCAATCCTTACCTGAAGAAATCGAGCCCCCCCCCCCCCCCACTGTGCAGTTGCAAAAATCGAGCGGCGCCGCCTTCAAAAATGGTTTCCCGGCAATCTTCTCGACTTCAGGCCACCGGCAAGGTCCTCCTCCTCCCCTTGCCTCATGGTTAGATCATAGTAATGCTTAGGTTCAAGGTTCGGGCTCAATTCAGCCCGAACCAATTCCTATTTTTCATGGTTTTGGGCCGAGAAATCTTCTTGGTAGAACCACCGGAATCCGCCCCTCCGGCGGTTGTGTCGCCGCCAGTCGATAACCACCAACTCGATGGAGGTGTTGTTGGCGGTGGCCGGCCGAGGAAGTGCTGGGATGGGCGGCAGCGGCTGTTGGAAGCGGCTCCAGGCTCGGGCTATCTCAGTCGTTAGCTGGAGGTAGACGGTGAGCCCGGACCATTGGATCTGCGCCAAAATTCGTGCGCCAGATTTGATAAGAATCATTTTAATTTCATTTTTATTTCGTTTCTATCACACTATTTACAGTAGATGGTTTTAATTTTTAAAAATAATTAGGCTCCTCTACTGAAACAGTCACCAACATAAAGTTTGTATCCCTAAGGGTCTATTTTAAGTCAAAATTGATTTGAACCAATTTGGACCTCTAGTTGGACTAAGGAGCCCATTTTGGTGGGACCTATACCTAGGGCTATCTCGAGATTAAAATAGGTGCCCACTCTTCATCCCTTATCTAAATGACCTGAAATTTGGGCAGGGGCGTCACCTTTAGCTATACCTAGGGCCTGTCCAAAAATGGGAATTTTTTGAGATAATTTGTCTATTATTTTATTTTTTATTTAATAATAATAGGGTAATTTAATTAGGTGGCCTAATGACCTCCAAGCCCTCCCAAATTTTGGCGAGTGGTCCCTGGACTCATGATATGTCTTTGTATAAATTTTCACCTCATTTGGGTGTGTTTTGGTTAGGGAATGAGGTAACCCTAATTTTACCTTAATGAGGGGTTCTTAAGTAAAAAGTGCACCTTGAGGTTGAGTGGTCAAAGCACCTCAACAGAGGCTGAGATTTTGACCACTGACTTGGCATGACCTTTAACACCCTCATAAGGATTATGGGGTTGTCTAGGGTAGTTTTGCCCTAGGATCCAAACTCAAACCCTAAGGAGGGGCTTTTGAGTGTTGTGAAGGGCATGGGGTCAAATGCCCTTGTGTGATCTTGCAACTTAGTAGAAATGATGCAAGGGTAGCCCAAGTACTCTGGTATGAATCTTAGAGGATTTGGAGATGGATAGACATCTCAATTCCCTAACCCTAGTTTAGGGCATAACTACTTTTTGTGTAGAATAAGCCACCAAAACTTACTAAAAAGGTGTGAAACTTAGGTAGCATGGATTCTAAGTTAGATAGGACCTCTGGTGAATTTATTGGAATTTTATCAGTAATATTACTAGCACCCCCTTTGTTATAAATGATGTAGCCCTAAATGGTATTTTATTTATTATGATCATACTGTACATTATAGACTCATGAAATTGGGGCAGAAGATGTTTTAAGTCAAAATGATTATTCCTGAATTTTGTTATAAATTTTAGTTGAACAACTTTAGTACTTTCTTCACAGGTTTTAAAAGATGCAATTATGGTAAATAAATTATTTAGAGCTATTTACTTGTTGCAAAAATTGTGAAATTAGGTCTCGGATAATTTTAGGTCAATAACCACTTGGCGAAATTAATTCATGATTTTTAGATGAATATTTGCAGTATATACTTTACAAACCCATAATTTTTGGGGATCTGATATATAATTTATGCAGAGCTTATTTCCTGCTGAAAAATTGGGAGACACTGGATTTTTTGTTAAACAGTCATATTGAATTTATCATAAATTTTGTAAAACATTTGCTTGTCTGAAATGGGTACTTCATGTTCAAATTTGGATTTTTTGGATTACTATAATAAATAAATAAATTATCAGATAAATTAGGAAAATTATTAATTTATGTATTTAGGCTAAAACTGTCATTATAGCCCTCCAATAATTATTATAGGGGTACTTGGTGATTATTTTGTGTACCTCCCATTATACACTTCATATAGCTTAGGTTGGTCTGCATTTAGTAAAATCGCAGAAATTGAGTTGGAATAAGAATTTGGGCACACGAGTTGGGGTTAGAGAATATGTTGTTTGGATAAACAATTGGGGGCATCTCTAGAAGACAGTTTGAGTAAAGTGTGGAGTTGGCTAGTGTTAGGCGGTGCTCGGGATCGAAGAAAGATCGTCTTTCCCGTGGGGAGGAAGTGTCAAATACACTAAGGTTAGACTCAATACAACATCTAAGGAACTAGTAGTTGGGTATCAACCAATATATAATAAGTGTCTTGCCAAAGGGAGCTTTGGGCGTAATTCCATCGTAGTTTCTAGTGCCTTCGAGAGCCCTTCACGGGGTATACCTGGGGCAGTCCTGGGCTAACCTAAATAGTAGGTAAAACTGAAATGCAAGAGTAATTAGAAATAATCTAGGGTTGCACTCACACTCCCCAGGGTTGTGGGAGTTAGGTTAGGTCACTCGGGCAGTAGGCTCGGTGGATTTGGTGATGGGCGGGTTGGCCCGGCGAGCTTTGGCTCGGTTGATGTTTGTGATGGTCAGGTTGGCCCGGCGAGCTTTGGCTCGGTTGTTGTTTGTGTTGGACGGGATGGTCCGGGGAGCTTTGGCTCCGTGGTTATACATCAAGGTTGTATGTGCATAAAGTAAAGGTGGTGGGTCTTCGGTATTGGAGAGTCGATGCACCGATGCCAATACGTTGACTCGGCAAGTGTGGTTTAGCACTTGGCCAAGTAAAGTCCGGTGCGCCAGCCGGCAAGAGTACGAAGGAGCTCCGCTTAGTGCACCAGCGTTGAAGCGTACGATAGGTCTGACTGGTAGTGCAATTACCGGTTTATAGGTGGGCGAGGCCCAACCCACCGCTTCTGTTTGCCACTACGGAGGTATCCTGGGAGGTTCAGCTCCAGAAAGGGGGAACTAAAGGTCTGTGTACACAGAGTCGAGTGGGTGTGTTGCACTTGTATGTTCACAGTATGGCATAATTATATTTCATAGCATAACCATTGCATTCAACCCTGACACCTATTATATAAAGTGGTATGGGGCGCTTTATACAATAGGCCCTGCAAAACGACCCCTTGGTTTATAAGTCGTGAGAGTGTACTTATAAGTTACGGTTTTTATTCAGTAAAATATATATCCATGCTTATTAGAAAACCTACACCCAATCGTATAAATTGGTATGTGACTTTTTATATGATAGGAGCCCCGCAAAAGATCCCTTGTCTTATGTGTTTTCATATAAGTTAAGGTTACATTTCTTGTTCAGTCTTTCTTACCTGCACTCTGCCTTATATAATATAGAACTGCAAGATTAGTTCCGCCTCCATCTGCTTATTTGTCAGTCTCCACTTTCATGTCCTCTCCTCTCCTTCTCCCCGCTCGGTGCCTAGGAGTCATAGGGGAAGGGGCGGGGGATGATAGGACTTAGTCTTTTAGACTAACAGTTTTTGAACCACATCATTTTAGGGGACCGTTGAGCCCAGTATGGAGGAGCAGCCCCGGAGGTCGACGTGCTTGGAGATGGGGCAGTCTAGTACCAGAGTTTAGACTGCAGGAACTGTGAGTCCTGATCGTTAGTAGTTAGTTTAGTTTTGCTTCCGCGCTGAGTGATATGTAGTGAGGATATTGATGTACCGGGCATAAGCCCAAGATTCCGTACTTTTTCTATTATATCTGTGGACACTCCCTTCGTGGAGATTATTTACATTATTATATATGTGATTCTCTGTGGGCTTGCTTTTCTTTTATTACTTGCTATAGATTTGATCGATTTTGGCCGGCAGGATCGACGTTTTGTGGTGATGACCTTCCCGGGCGTGAAGGTGTCATTGCAAAGCGGCAGTTTTGGGCCTAAGACCCCGAAGTTTCAAAAAAAATGAGGGGGGGGGGCGCCGGGTTCCACTCCGGTATGAGGGGAAAAGGGGGGGAAGGGGGAGGGAAGAGAAAAAAAAAGAGGGGGAGGAGAAAAAGAGGGGAAGAGGGAGAAAGAGAGTATAAACTTTAACTAATATAAATAATGTAGTTCAGAGACTTAAATAAGTATTGTCTTTCTATGTTAACTATATTTATTTATTTAATTTTTGCTCGAAGTTTCAAGAGCAGTATCTCAAACAAGCGAAATTTTCGCATGTGGATTACATTTCCGACACCTAGCTATTTTATACGAGTGATCATTCTAATTGACAACATGATCTCTCAAAGATTCGATCACTATCGCCCAAAGAACTCTCCATTTTTGCAATAAAGAGCCACCTCGCCCATGCAGCAGAGCAATGCTTTATCAATAAAGAGCCACCTCGTCCATGCACCAGAGCAGTCTAGAGTTTGAGTTCCTAGATCATCCTATTTCGATGAAAACCTCACTTTTAGTTTAAAAGTGATCTCCTGATTTTTGCCTGTTATTCCTTTTCTTTCCCCCTGACAAGAACATGCAAAAAGAATAAATGGATAACTCCCGACAGAATTTTCGCAATTTAGAGTTTAGAACCACATGTCAAAATTACATCCAACATGGACATCTCTATCTGGACTGAGGACCCAAACATTTTGCATCAAAGAGGACCATTCAATGAGAATCCCAGTTCAGACTGCCACCGCTTACCCGACTAACATATGCCAGCGCTGCTCCTGCAAACAGATCCTTAGAACGAATGTCGTGAAGAAACTTCTTCTAGCATGAGATCCGTACAATAAATCATGAAGAAAATTCTCTTTCTTACACAATTAATATATATCCTTACAAAAATACTATCTGATGGCAAAATAAACTATCATTCTTAGAGATAACAAAGAAAAAGGATAACAAAGAAAAAGGGAAGAGTAAACATGGAAGACAAACTAATAGAAAAAATGGACAGACAATATTGTTATTGGCATTAATAATATTATCCTTCTCCTAGGCAAAAACACGAGCCATCCTGTATGGAAATTCAGGCTCGTTTGAATTCACAACTTTCTGGCACCATAAATGTACATACAATCTCTTCCACCAGCCTCGCAAACGGCGCATCTTAGCCCCCGTTGCAGTAAATAATGGGTTAGGGGTGCAGGGCAAAAATTCACAATGCACGTTTCTTTTGCTCCTTATTTCATTTTTCCCATAACTCTTTCCTTTAAGATCTGTCGGAAGTCTATTATGAATGACTTGTCAGGGGTCATTCTTCGTTGTCTGCTAGGTTGGCGAATGAGAATGGCGTAAATTTATAGCCATCGCCTTGGTAGAACTTGCCCATAAATTCGACCCACTGAAGACGAAGAGCGTGAAGGAATGTGCTCAATGTTTCCATTATGAGCAGTATGAATGCTGTTGCAAACGCAAAAATAGCTACTCCAACTAATCGAATTATGATGTTGTTGTACCTGTCAATGTAAGGTGAGAGGAAGCAACAATTATTCAATCAAAAGTGAAAGAAATTATACCTAATCACCTAGAGGGGGGTGAATAGGTGACTAAATCTTTTTAAACTTTTAGGCAGATTATCACAGATTTATAACTACTACTTCACAGCAATCAATCAGTAATCGCAGAATAAAGCATGCACACAGTGAACACACAGATTTATAGTGGTTCCCCAAGGTTTGGGTACATCCACTTTCCCCCTTCGCCTATCTAGCAGTGTACTAGATTCGGCCAAACTCCTCCACTATACCTCAGATCCTCAGATCTTACACTCAGAACACCAAACAGGTTCCTACAGCTCAGGCCCAAGGCCCTACAACTCAGTCTTCTCCAAAGACCTACACTCAGCTACAAGGCCTACACTCAGAGATATGAATCTCCTACACTCAGGCATACGGGCCCTACCACTCAGCCTTTATAATTACAGGCTTACAACTCAAATCCCTAAGGATCCTACAAGTAATTAAGAATACAATGTATATACCTACAACTCAGAATAAGAGAGAAGGGTTGATAGGTTCTTGATGAGTTCTTGGAAGAACTCTGCTGAGATCAACCACACTTGGCTTTCTTCAAAGCTTCTTGAATGTAGAACACAATAGGGTTGATACTCTCTGCAGCTGATCTTCAATCACTGCAACTTAAGTTTCAGATCTTAATCTGAAACCTTCTTCACAGCCTGGTTCCAACGGCTGACTTTTTGGAAGGAGCTCTCTCTCCAACTACTTAGATCTTCTGATCACTTCAACTGATTTGTGTTAATCTGTGTTGAATCATCTTTTTCTGTTGACAGAATAAGCATATATATTGGCCTTCTTCATGGTGACCGGCTGATCCGATTCCTAACAGCTTTCTGACAACTTTGACAGTTGCAGTAGACCGGCTGGAATGGCAGTTGTCATGTCATCCAGTCACTTCTTGAAATATCTGTAACTGTCTGAAAGTGTCGAGACAGTCTGTCTTTAAGTGTCGACACTTATAGACTAAGTGTCGACACAAGTAGACTAAGTGTCGACACTAGCCTTCAAGGTGTCGACACAACTCCTTGTGTTGTAGAATTTATATCTCGACACAGCTTCTTCAATATGTGTCGACACTGATATTGTGTGTCGACACAACTCCTTGTTCTTCAGGACTTAGTTGATTTCTTGTAAGTATCGACACAACTCCTTTGTGTCGACACATCTTCTTGTGTTGAACTTGTTCAGTGTCGACACATCTTCTTGGTGTCAACACATGCCTTCTATGTTGATACTTTCTGGGTGTCGACACAGCTCCTTGTGTCGACACATTCTTCTTGTGTTGATACTTTGGCTGAGTGTTGACACATCTCATTTGTGTCGACACTTGTACTTAGAATTTGTTGAACTTTGCTGAGTGTCGACACAGCTCCTTGTGTCGACACTTTCTTCATGTGTTGAGTCTTCTGCTGTGTGTCGACACATTCTTCATTATGTCGACACTTATACTTAGACTCTGTTGAAATTTGCTGAGTGTCGACACAGCCTCCAAGTGTCGGCACTTTTTGATATAGACACAGTTCCTCTGGGTGTCGACACTGCTGCTAAGTGTCGACACTGCTTCACTGGACTTCTCTTCATTGAGTGTCGACACACCCTGTATGTGTCGACACTTTCTGTCTGGTGTCGACTCTGCATCCCTGGTGTAGACACAATTACTCCAAGTGTCGACACTGCTTGTCTGGGTGTCGACACAGGTCTTCTTAAGTGTCGACACTTTACTTCTGGGTGTCGACACATAGACTTAGAAACTTTTCAGCTTTCCCTGTAAATACTTGACCTGCACAACTAAACTCAAAACACATCAAATACATTTTGATGTATATCATTGAGTAGGGTGAGGCTTCTTCAAATCAGGTACATTTAAACCAATGTACCCAACAAAAAGAAATCAAATAAACTTATAAAGGAGCTGAACCAGACCAAATTTTAAGCCGCTTTTTAGGCCCTGTCATCCACTATTATAGAGTGTTTTATTGTTTTTATTAGATTAATAATAAATAAGATTAATCACATCCTTATTTTAGGGTAACAAAAGACAATCTCATGCTGCTTAGAGCTTATTGCTCTTCATGTGCCCTCAATTTTCTTTCAGTAGCTTTAGAAGCAAGGGAGATAGCTCCTTTGAACTTGTGTGGATGAAAGAAAAATAGAAGGATTTAAAATTAAGTAATGTCTTCTAGTGTTGGAATTTATGAATCTAACCCAAAAACAATTGGCCTAAGATCTATATAATGTGCACGAGAATGCATAAATTTCCTAATGCGAGACTGTATTCTCTACACACCCACACATGTCGGATCTTCACTTCTACCATGAAAACATTATTATTTTTAATTGGGTGATTTGGAAGTCAGTAGCTAGACCTTCTCTACTCTGATACCATATCAAATCCCAAGCATCCAACTAAAATCAACTGCTTTTAAGCTGAATGCAAATACCAGACCAAGCCCAGGCGGCATCGTTCTCCCTCACCCCTCCATGTGTTTGGTCTCGTGAAAGGGAGGGATCTTGTTCCATTTGTTCCTACATGTTTGAGAACGTGTTGGGTATAGAGATTGTGTAGGGTCCCTAGCATACGCTAGCTTTGGGAACAATAACTATACCAGTTTAAGGATACATACACAGGCATGACAAATGTATCTTTAGGTTTTTTTCTACTTAGGTAAGCTTAAATATATCTCATGCTTTATAAAATATTGCAGCAACCATAACAACAAAGAATAAGTAGACATACACTCTAATAACTAAGAATCAAAACTTACCTAAAAGAAAGTAGAAGAATTTTCTCATAGAAAACAGTTGATAGCTCTGAGTGTGCCAAGCTGCAATTCAGAAGGGGGAAAAGGAGAAAACATAATATGAAAAATAAGCTATTAACAGAAACCCCAAGTACTAGAAATTCACCAGGATAAAAATGGTATACCTGAGTGCCCAAAGTCTAAGATATGATGCAGTATTCAAGACAGCCCCCAGAATGAATTCGATGGAATGTATCATCTGATGTACAAATACTTCGCTGAAGTTGAATTCATTGTGATGCTCTCGTGTAGAGTCAAGTTCAACATCAAGATCAGTCTCTGAGGTGTAAAGGATGTCATAGGTGCGACCTTGGAATCTCTATGTAAGAATTTGATAAGGAAGATGAGAAGAAGTTCCACAGTTAACCGAAATAGAAAGTCATTTATAAGG
This sequence comes from Platanthera guangdongensis, assembly GCA_039583875.1. NCBI lineage: Eukaryota > Viridiplantae > Streptophyta > Magnoliopsida > Asparagales > Orchidaceae > Platanthera > Platanthera guangdongensis. The sequence continues at coordinate 219,213,518 of CM077158.1, read as the reverse complement.
TTAATTTAGTGGAATCATGCTTTGAACATGAAGTGACTTGATTTATGTATGTATGTATGCATGCATACACTAGAGATGTCATTTAGAAACGGAGACCGTAAACCGAACTAGAATTGAATCAGAACAGTCAATGAACCGCACTGGAGCTGTCATTTTGTGAGTTGATTTATGTATGTATGTATGCATGCATGCATACACTAGAGCTGTCATTTAGAAATGGAGACTGTGAACCAAACTAGAATTGAATCAGAACAGTCAATGAACCGCACTAGACGATTAATTATTTGGTATGGTTTGAAATTTAAAAACATAGGTACGTGCTCATCATATCATTGTCCAAACCACAACCAATAAGTTTCAAACGGTTCCAAAATTTCTAAACACTATCTGGACCGAAGCGAATCAGAATTGAACTGCAATCCATTGGCGTGTGTGTATATATATGTATATGTACACATATATATGTATGTATATGTACACACATATATGTATGTATGTATGTATGAATATGTACACATATATGTATGTATGTATATGTAAATTTCCATCTAAAGAAATTTGTTACTGCAAGCAGGAGATGTTTCATCATCTCAATCACAATAGCAAATTTCCTTCTGAAAGAAATTTTTTACTGCAAGCAGGAAATGGTCCAGGAGATTCAGGGCTAGTCCTCTCGACTGATGCCAAGCCCAGGCTAAATTTGAAGGAAGAAATCAAAATGAAATCCAAAATGAAAATGGAAACTGAAATCCAAAACTGACCAACGATCCGGTGAGGGAATGAACGCCGGCGAGCAGAGGAAATGTAGAAGATGAGGAAATGGTGACGAGATTTGGGAAAAAAGTATAAACCAGCAAAAGATGCAACTAAAGTATACAAGGAATATAAAATGTGCCATTGTTTGTTCTCACTACTGAGTATACCATAATGACTGCGTACATGGCTCATCCAATTGGTACTCTACTCGTCGCATTATAAGCATATTAAATAACTTTATTCCTTTTATTTTAAGCCCATGATATCTTGTTCCTCAAACATTTTATTGATACGAATCTTAGTTTTTATGTGGTCTCCTAAATATTTGACCAAGCATTTGCTACAAACTAGCATTGTCTAATCTGCATATTGCTCCTCTTTTTTACATATGAAGCAGGTTTTCAAGGAAAAGAAACATGTTGATAGAATAGAATATTTTGTGTGCGGAGCTTGTGGCCAGGTGTGTAATAATACACCATACACAATAATGATGTTTCTTCGTATGTGAAATACCCTTCCTCTTAATTAACAATGTGATCATGAATCAGATCAGGCACATGCGAACAAACAAAAACTGTCCAAAATATGGAGAAGATGAACCCTCGGAGATATACATTGCATTTGTTCGATCTCAACTTCCCGATGGGGTCAATCGACAACAGCTGAAAGTTCTCAACAAGAAAACGAATTCCACTTTGTCAAATGAAATGGCTGAGATGGCACCAGAATCTTTGGAGAAAGAAAAAATGGAAATGGATGTCAAAGTTCAGTGACTCAAGTTCAAATGTGGTTCTGCCGACAAGCCAAGTGAAGCGATGTTGCCTCCATATCCGACATTTGATAAAACGATGTTTAGAAGCACGATCCTGGAGGCCAAGCAAAGCGGAAAGAATTTAGTAATTCCTACGAAGATGACACCTGACAATGTTCTCCCAGATACCCCGAAGCCGACCGTTAGAATACTCCCTCCACAAGGCGTGGATAAAGCTCCAAAGAAAATCGTCATCAAATAACCCAAAATTTCAATGAGCACGCACTTTAAAGATGTTGTTGCAGGAGATTGCAAAAATAGGAAGATAAAAAAATTTGTGGATTTGACATCTTTGAGTTTTGATAAGCAGACGAGGTAGAGATGAAAAGAAAAAAGCAGTAATGAAATTGAAACCTACTGACAAACCTGATGCAGAGCAAGGTCGGAGCGGCCTGGAACAAACACCAGCAAACAAGGTCGGAGCGGCCTGGAACAAATGCCAGCAAACATAGTAGTGAAGACGGGGCCTGGAGACGTCGAGCGGATGCGATGAGAGTACCTGGAGAGGTCGACGATGAGGTGCGGGCTTTCCGAAATAAGGTCGGAGCGGCGACGCGATTGGAGCTGCTCGGGCGCTGCCGTCGCCGTGGAAGACTCACCGAGGAAGAGTGGAAGACGCCTCACGCCAGTTATCGCGCATGCGGGAAGAAGACCTAGCGTAGCAGCGGAAGAGTGAAAGGGCCGATGAGATGCGGGATTCATTTTGGGGTATAATGGGTATCGCATTTTTTCAGTCATTTTCAGTCGACCGAAGATAGGACTTAGTCTTTTAGACTAACGGTTTTTGAACCACATCATTTTAGGGGACCGTGGAGCCCAGCATGGAGGAGCAGCCCTGGAGGTCGATGCGCTTGGAGATGGGGCAGTCTAGTACCAGAGTTTAGACTGCAGGGACTGTGAGTCCCGATCATTAGTAGTTTGTTTAGTTTTGCTTCCGCGCTGAGTGATATGTAGTGAGGATATTGATGTACCGGGCATAAGCCCAAGATTCCGTACTTTTTCTATTATATCTGTGGACACTCCATTCGTGGAGATTATTTACATTATTATATATGTGATTCTCTGTGGGCTTGCTTTTCTTTTATTACTTGCTATAGATGTGATCGATTTTGGCCGGCAGGATCAACGTTTTGTGGTGACGACCTTCCCGGGCATGAAGGTGTCACCGCAAAGCGGCAGTTCTGGGCCTAAGACCCCGAAGTTTCAAAAAAAACGGGGGCGGGGGTTCTTACACTTCAAATCCCTGCCGCCGGCCACCTATCCACCTCCCCGGCTAGCCACCGCCGCCACCACCTCCGACGAGGTGGTGGTTATCGCCAGGCGGCAGTACAGCCGCCGGAGGGGCCTATTCCGGCGAACCCGATAGGTTAGTTTTTGCGGAAAAATGTGGAGAAAAGCTCCCACAATCGGGCTCAATTAAGCCCGATTTCTATCCCTAGTGATTACTACGATCTACCCATAAAGAGAGAAGAAGTGGAGGACCTTGCTTGCGGTCTGGAGACGCGTCGATCTCCGGGAAGCCATTGGTGGAGGAGATGTTACCGACGCTCTACAACAACACTACGAAGTTGATTGTCTCTTTCGGGCAAGATGTGGAACCGAAAGCATGGAGCCTAGGGAAGCTTTTAAGAGAATAAAAAGAGGGAGGGGTGGGGTCTAGCTGGAGGTGGCCATTAATGGCCTCTTAAGTTGGCTCTCGGCCATGGTGTGGGGGGGCGGTGAATCTGGGCTCAATCCAGCTGGGAAACGGCTGGAAATTACTCCTCTTCCCCAGAGGAGTTGAATCCAGCCATTTAGAGGTCGAGGGAAGGGCCAATGCTTCAATGACCATTAATGGCCATTGAAGGCATATTTCGGCCATGGCATGGTGGCACTTTTCTGGCCATGAACAGCCTCCAAATTGGCCTCCTGGTCTTCCTGAATTGAGTGTGGAGTTGGATCAGCCAATGAGGAATGGCCTTTGGCCTCCTTGGCCATGAATGGAACCCTTTCACCTTTCTCTCTCCTTCATTAAAGTGAGGTTGAGGTTTTCTCTCTCCTAATCATCTAGGTTGACCATGCTAACCACTCCAGCCTATTGGCAACCCACTCACTCATAATTTTCTTGGTAATAAGGTTAGCCCAAATGGAAAGAGGGTTTGAGCTTGGGTTAGCCCATTTGAGCTAGGTTTGACCTAATCTTGACTAGGGTTGACCTAGGTCAAATTGACCTCTTCTGTTACCATCATTGGATCCTTGGTGACCTATTGGGCTCCCCTAGGGTCTATGTAGGGATGGGTAGGGTTGACTTGGTAATTTGGAGGTCACCTGCCCTTAGGAAGGGTACTTTGCCCAAATTAAGGCTAGGGTTGACTTTGGTCAAACTAAACTCTTTGGTTGACCCCAATGGGTATTTTGGTGGACCATTGACCTCACCTTAGGGTTAGTAGGGCATGGGTGGTGTCCACTTGGCTTAGGGGATGGCCAATTGACCCTAAGTAGGCTAGTTTGACCCATTTAGGGATAGATTTGACTTTGGTTAACTTAACCATTTTGACTACCCTCCATGAGCCCTTAGTGACCCATTGACCCCACTTTATGTCTAGGAAGACCCTGGTAGGTTCAGTTGTGCTTTTACTAGGGCACACTGCCTTTAGTTAGGGCACCTTGCCCAATTTAGGCCTAGAGTGGTTCTAGGTCAACTTGGCCACCCTGAGTCGACTCCAATGGACCCTTTGGGCTCAAATAAACCTTACAATGGATTGGTGAGGCCATGGTGGGGTCTTGAAGTCTTGGTGAAGCCCCATAATCATCTTAAACCAGGGTTCATAAATCTACTATTTGCAGACCATAGTGGTCTCACCTACATTCCTAGGTTCACCTGGCCTTCTTGGGCTTCCTAGGGTTTTGTCATGACCTAGTCTTGACAAAACCACTCCTAGGGGTTTAGTTGTTTGAGGGATGTTACAAATCCCAATATATAAACAAAAAAATTTCGTCCTCGAAATTCTAGTTAGGCGTACGGGGTTTCAAATATGAAAGGAAAATCGTAACATGCCGAGAGGTTGTGAGTAATACCTGACCGAAAAGCTCTGGGTACCTCTGTTACATCAAGTCCTGAGGCTCCCATGTATGCTCCTCTCGCCCGTGATTCCTCCACAGGACCTTGACCAATGGAACCTTCTTGCGACACAAGAATCGTATTCCCCTGTCGTCGATCCGGACCGGTTCCAGGTGAACTGACCGATCAAATGCTACTGGCCCATCCGTGGCCGTAATCTGCTGCTCCGGGCATAGTAGAGCCCTCATGATAGAGGATATATGGAACACGTCGTGCATGTTCGCTAGCTCTGGCGGCAGTTCCAGCCTGTATGCCAAGGGACCGATCCGCTCCTGGATCCTATAAGGCCCCATATATCTTGTGCTGAGCTTCTTCTTCCGACCGCGCACCTGTGAAACCCCATGCATTGGTCGGATCTCCAAGAACACCTGGTCCCCCACTTGGAACTCCACCTGACGATGCCAAGCATCGTAATACTTAGCATGTCGGCTCTATGCCTCTAGCATCCTGTCCCGTATCAATCTCACCTGAGCCTCGGTGTCCTCAATAAACTCCGAACCCAAAGCCTTCGGATCATCATCGTGTATCCATGACAGTGGAGTCCAACACCTCCGGCCATATAGGGCCTCATAAGGAGTCATCCTTATGCTGGACTGGTAGCTATTATTATATGAGAACTCGATCAGTGGCAACAGCTTCTCCCAGGGCTCAATGCGATCCAATATGCAAAGTCGCATCAGATCGTCCAAGGTCCGATTAGTGTGTTCTGTCTGCCCATCAGTCTGGGGATGAAACGTTGTACTAAATGTTAGCCGAGTACCCAAGTAAGTTGGTACTGATCTCCACTCCATGGACGTAAACTGTCCATCCTGATCTGATACAATCGTCCTAGGTACGCCATGATAACGGATGAACTGCTCCATGAATTTCCAAATCTGCACACCAACCGAGTAGTCCTTTCTGATCGGAATAAATATGGCTACCTTCGTCAGCCGGTCGACGATCACCCGGATCGAATCGTTCCCCGTCCGCGATCGGGGAAGCCCATGTATGAAGTTCGTCGCAATATCATCGAACTTCCACTTCGGCACTGGGAGTGGTTGCAACAATCTTGCGGGGTTTCTGCATTCTGCCTTCACCAGCGGTCATGCCTCACAATGGGTCGCGAAGTAGGTGATATCCTTCTTCATGCCTGGCCAGTACATGGTCTTATTCAGGTCTGCTGTCATCTTCATAACTCTCGGGTGTACTTAATACCGACTGTAATGAGCCTCCATCATGATATCTTCCTCGACCTGGCCTCCCTCTGGTATGTAAATTTGTCCTCTAAAACACACTAGACCATCCCTCAGCGAGTAATCTGCAGCAGTGCCTGCTTCTAAGGCCCGGAATATCGACTCTAGCTGGGCATCCTGCCTCTGCCCATTTCTGACTTTGTCTCGAATGTCATCTGGGGCAATCAACGACAATAGGTACTCCCGGTGTAGCTCAGGGTGATCCTCGGACACCAAGGATATCTGCATTTTCTCTAACATCTGGACCAACTCCAAGGACATCAATTGGGTTCCTGCTTCAGGGTTTGCAGCCTTCTAGCTCAGTGCATCTCGTACTAGTAATCTGCTAAAAACTCCACCCATCATCTCTGCCTAATGTTCAGCTCTTTCTGCGTGTCCACATACCTCAAGTTCTTGTGATCGGAGTAAATGTTGCAGTGGACACCGTGCAGATAGTGTCGCAAGACTTTCAGAGCAAATATGACCGCTCCCATCTCTAAGTCATGAACTGGGTAGTTCTGCTCATGCTTCTTCAACTACCGAGAAGCGTATGCTATCACATGACCATTCTGCATCAGCACAACACCCATGCCCTGGTAGGAAGGGTCGGTGTAGACCTGGAATCCTTCTTTCCCCGAAGGGAGGGCAAGTATAGGAGCCGAGGTGAGTCGATCCTTCAGCTCCTGAAAAGCCACCTCGCATTGCGTATTCCAGACAAAGGGCACATCCTTCCTCTTCAGGGATGTAAGTGGAAGGGCAATATGAGAAAACCCATCCACGAACTTCCGGTAATAACCGGCAAGTACTAGAAAACTCCGCACATCTGTGGCCGACTTCAGCTGCGGCCAATCCCGAATTGCCTGAACCTTGGCCGGGTCCACTGCCAACCCAGCACCACTGATGATATGGTCTAGAAAAGCCACCTCCCTCAACCAGAACTGGCATTTGCTGAACTTCGCATAAAGATGGTGCTCCTGTAGTCTCTCTAGGGTCAGCATCAGATGTCGTGTGCTCTTCCTCTGTCCTCGAGTAGATGAGGAGTCGTCAATAAATACAATGACGAACACATCCAGATATGCCTCGAACACCTGATTCATGAGGCTCATGAACGCCGACGGTACATTCGTGAACCCAAAGGGCATCACAGTAAACTCGAATAGCCCATATCTGCTACTGAAGGCAATCTTCGGTATGTCCTCCTCCTGGATCCGCAGTTGATAGTAGCCCAACCTCAGATCCAATTTTGAAAAGAAATGCGCGCCCTCCAGCTGATCAAACAGCTCTTCTATTGTAAAAGTAGCAAACACGCAGCTAAAAAGCAGATAACATTAGGCAGAAAGTTGAATAATTGAAAGTTTTTATTATCCAAAAAAGTATCATTTACAAAGGTATGACCTCCCTTTTATAGTATGGAGGAGATAGGAGAGAGTACAAACAAACAATATGGGACTAAAAATGTACAGGGCTGAGTGGCTAGATATTAAAGAAACCGCACAGGCTGCGCGGTTAGACAGATGGGCTAACCGCTCGGTAACTCCAGCAGGAAGAGAGCACGCCGCAATAGGAGGCCGATAGACCGCCCGGTCTCCAGGATTCTGAGAGAGACCGCCAGACCGCTCGGACTACAAACAGCAACAGTCTGAAAACGAACCTGCTGGAAAGGAACTGCTAGACCGCGCGGTCAACAACCCGCCAGACAAGACTTCCAGGCCGCCCGGTCTAATACTTCAACACTCCCCCTCAAGCTGGAGCATAGAAATCACTCATGCCCAGCTTGTCACAAATGTGGAAGAAGGAAGTAGAGACCGGTTTTGTGAAGATATCCGCCAACTCTTTGTCTGAGGTGACAAACAGAGTACAAATCTGTTTCTTCAAACCTCTTCCCGAATGAAGTGGCAGTCAACCTCTATATGCTTTGTTCTCTTATGGAAGACCGGATTTTTGGATATGTATATAGCGGCATTGTTGTCACAGAACATAGGAAGAGTATAGTCATAGACCTCTCCTAGGTCAAGCATGAGAGCCCTCAACCACTTTAACTCACACGTGGTTGACGCCATACTCCGGTATTCGGCTACTGCACTGGATCTGGAGACAACAGACTGTTTCTTGCTCTTCCAACTCACAAGATTTCCTCCAACAAAAGTATAAAAACCTGATGTGGATTTACGATCGCCTTTATCATCCGCATAGCTTGAATATGAGTAGGCCTCAACCCTCAGATGATCATTCTTCTGAAAGATTATCCCTTTGCCCGGTGCTGCTTTGACATACTCTAAAATCTTCAAGGCAGACTGAAGATGGCACTCCCTGGGAGCTTGCATAAACTAACTAACCTTGCCTACAGCATAGGAGATGTCGGGTCTAGTCACCGTGAGATAGATGAGTTTGCCCACCAAACATCTGTACCTCGTGACATCAGATAGAAGAGGCGAGTCATCCGTCCATGTTTTGTCTTCTCCAATAGCCATGGGAAACTGGGCTGGTTTGGCACCTGTCAATCCTGCCTCTTATAGAAGATCAAGGACATACTTCCATTGGGAGAGAACCAACGAGTCAAGCTTCCAAGAGATTTCTATCCCCAAAACGTATTTCGGGGAGCCCATATCCTCCGTGATCAGGTGTTGACGGAGGTGTTTCTTTGTCAAGTCCACCTCAGCTCGGTCATCGCCAGTAAGAAAAATATCATCCACATACACTGCCAAAACCACCAGTCTCGAGGCGGTTTTGCGAATAAATAAGGAGTGATCGGCTGCACTCCTTGCAAAGCCGATGGTAGCCACAATGCCACTAAACTTGTCGAACCACTCCCGAGGGCTCTGCTTTAGTCCATAAATGGCCTTCTTCAAACAGCATACTCTTGTCTCCCCCTAAGCAACATACTCAGGAGGTTGCTCCTCCTGAAGATCCTCATAGAGAGAGGCATTCTTGACATCAAGATGGGAAATAGTCCAATCCTGGTTGACAGCCACAGAGAGAAGAACCCGGATGGTGCTGAGGCGAGCAACCGGAGAGAAAGTGTTGGGTACATTGGAATAAATGTACCTGATTTGAAGAAGCCTCACCCTACTCAATGTTATACATCAAAATGTATTTGATGTGTTTTTGAGTTTAGTTGTGCAGGTTAAGTATTTGTAGGGAAAGCTGAAAAGTTTCTAAGTCCATGTGTCGATACCCAGAAGGAAAGTGTCGACACTTAAGAAGGCTTGTGTCGACACCCAGAAAAGTTGTGTCGACACTTGGAGTAATTGTGTCGACACCAGGAATGCAGAGTCGACACCAGAAGGAAAGTGTCGACACATACAGGCTGTGTCGACACTCAATGAAGAAATGTCCAGAGAAGCAGTGTCGACACTTAGAAGCAGTGTCGACACCCAAAGGAACTTTGTCGACATCAGAAAGTGTCGACACTTGGAGGCTGTGTCGACACTCAGCAAAACTTCAACAAAGTTCAAGTACAAGTGTCGACACTAGGAGGCTGTGTCGACACTCGGCAAACTTCAACAGAGATTAAGTACAAGTGTCGACATAATGAAGAATGTGTTGACACACAACAAAAGTCTCAACACATGAAGAATGTGTCGACACAAAGGAGATGTGTCGACACTAAGCAAAAGTACCAACACAGAAGGCATGTGTCGACACCAAGAAGATGTGTCGACACTTAGCAAGTATCAACACAGAAGGCATGTGTCGACACCAAGAAGATGTGTCGACGCTTAGCAAGTATCAACACAAGAAGATGTGTCGACACAAAGGAGTTGTGTCGACACTTACAAGAAATCAACAAAGTATCAAAGAAGAAGGTCTTGTGTCGACACACAGGATCAGTGTCGATACATGTTGAAGAAGTAGTGTCGAGAAGTAATTTCTACAACACAAGGAGTTGTGTCGACACCATGAAGGCTAGTGTCGACACTTAGTCTACTTGTGTCGACACTTAGTCTATCAGTGTCGACACTTAAAGACTGACTGTCTCGACACTTTCAGACAGTTACAGAAAATTCAAGAAGTGACTGGATGACATGACAGCTGCCATTCCAGACGGTCTACTGCAACTGTCACAGCTGTCAGAAAGTTGTTAGAAACCGGACCAGCCGGTCACCATGAAGAAGGCCTATTACTTCAACAGAAAGAATTAATTGAAGAGGTGAAAATCATTGAAGTACAACACAACTAGAAGAAGACCTTCAAGTGAAGATCTAAGAAGTTGGAGAGAGAGAGCTCCTTCCAAGAAGACAGCTGTTGAACCAGGCTATGAAGAAAGTTTCAGAATGAGTTCTAATTCTTAAGTTTGCAGTGATTTAAGATCAGCTGCATAAAGACTCAACCCTATTGTGTTCTATAATTCAAGAAGCTTTGAAGGAAGCCAAGGGAGGTTGATCTCAGCAGAGTTCTTCCAAGAACTCATCAAGAAACCAGATAACTCTTCTCTCTTATTCTGAGTTGTGGTTATATACATTGTAATTTTAATTTCTTATAGGATCCTAAGGGATCTGTGTTGTTAGCCTGAAATTATAAAGTCTGAGTGGTAGGGCCTGTGTGCCTGAGTGTAGGAGATTTATTTCTCTGAGTGTAGGCCTTGTGGCTGAGTGTAGGTCTTTGTGAAGACTGAGTGGTAGGGCTGTGTGCCTGAGTTTGAAAGATATGGTACCTAAACACCTAGAGGGGGGGTGAATAGGTGACCTAATCCTTTTCTAACTTTATTGGCAGCAAACAGTTAATATTACAGATTTCTAACTATTCTATCACAGCAAATACAGTATACACAGCAACAATCACAGCACAGCTCAGCACACAGTGGTTTATAGTGGTTCCCCAAGATATGGGTACATCCACTTTCCCCCTTCGCCTATCTAGCAGTGTACTAGATTCGGCCAAACTCCTCCACTATCTCAGAACCCAAATTGGTTCCTACACCTCAGGCCCAAAGCCTTATAACTCAGCTTTATCCCAAAGCCTACACTCAGCCACAAAGGCCTACACTCAGCCAATCAAAGCCTACACTCAGCCAACCAAGGCCTACACTCAGAGATCTCAATCTCCTACACTCAGGCTCTAAAGCCCTACCCTCAGCCTTTATAATTATAGGCTTACAATTCACTCGGATCCAAAGGATCCTACAAGTTAAAAATGTATTACAAATAATTAACTCAACAACTCAAAAATAAAAGAGGGGAGTTGAGAGTTTCTTGATGAGTTCTTGGAAGAACTCAGCTGGATTCAATCTGACTTAGCTTTCTTCAAAGCTTCTTGAGTAGAACTGAATAAGACTGAATCCTCCTGCAGTTGTTCCTTGACCTCTGCCACTTAAGATCCAGAATGAATCTGAATCCTTCTTCTCAGCCTAGTTCCAGAGGCTGATTTCTTGGATGGAGCCCTCTCTCTCCAACTTCTTAGATCTGCACTTGAACTGCAAGATCTTCTTGTGTTGATACTCTGTGTAGCACTTTTATAACTTGTTCTTCAACAATGGGATCAACCACAACAACAACTTGATCAACAGTTTCTGTAAACTGTATGCGCCTATTTATAGGCCTTCTTCATGGTAACCGGCTGGTCCGGTTCATAACTGACTTCTGACATCTCTGACAGGTGCTGTAGACCGGCTGGAACGGCAGCTGTCATGTCATCCAGTCATTTCTTGAAAATCTCTATCTGTCTGATAGTGTCGAGACTTTCTGTCTTTAAGTGTCGACACTTATAGACCAAGTGTCGACACATGTTGTGTAAGTGTCGACACAAGTTTACAAGGTGTCGACACAACTCCTTGTATGTCTCGACACAGATTCTTCTGCATGTGTCGACACTGAAATTGAGTGTCGACACAAGTACTTGTTCTTCTAGCTTTTGCTGAATTCTTCTAAGTGTCGACACATCTCCTTTGTGTCGACACATCTTCTTGTGTTGTAACTGTTAAGTGTCGACACTACTTCTTGGTGTCGACACATAGTTTCTATGTTGATACTTGCTGAGTGTCGACACAGCTCCTTGTGTCGACACACCTTCTTCTTGTTGAGACTTCAGCTGAGTGTCGACACATTCCCTTAGTGTTGACACTTGTACTTAGAATAATTTTGTTGATAATTCTGTTCTTTGCTAAGTGTCGACACAGCTCCATGTGTCGACACTTTCTTCAAGTGTAGAGTCTTCTGCTGAGTGTCGACACATTGTTCTAGGTGTCGACACTTACTTCAAATGTTGACTCTTCTGATGAGTGTCGACACTTTGTTCTTGGTGTCGACACTTACTTCAAGTGCTGAATCTTATGTTGAGTGTCGACACATTGTGCTGAGTGTCGACACTTGTACTTAGTCTCTGCAGACTTTTGCTGAGTGTCGACACAGCTCCTTGTATCGATACTTTCTGGTGTATACACAGCTTCACTGGGTGTCGACACAGCTCCTTGTGTCGACACTTTCTGTCTGCACTTTTCTTCACTAAGTGTCGACACAGCTCCAAGTGTCGACACTTTCTGTCTGGTGTCGACTCTGTATCCCAGGTGTCGACACAAGTACTCCAAGTGTCGACACTGCTTGTCTGGGTGTCGACACAAGCTTCCTTGAGTGTCGACATTTTCTCTCTGGGTGTCGACACATGGACTTAGAAACTTTTTGCTTCAGTCCAGTGATTACTTAACCTGCACAAGTAACTCAAAGACACATCAAATACATTATGATGTATATCATTGAGTTGGGTGAGGCTTCTTCAAATCAGGTACATTTGACCAATGTACCCAACAATCTCCCCCTATTTGGAGAAGTCATAACCCTTAGTCAATGATATACACCATTCATAATTAAACATTACAAAATGATGTAAAGCAGGTTATATAAGCAGGGTAAACATAAACATGTATAAATTCACACATGTATACACATACATCAACACAGAACAGATAAGAAATAGACACATTCACAGAACAACCATGAAATATATTGATCATAAATTGTTCTAACATTTGTCTTATACATTTTCAGTAGTTTACAAAAATGTTCTACATTCAAAAGATTACAAAATAATCTTCAAGTAAACTCTTAATCTATTTCTGATCTGGTTCCTTGATAACTATTCCCTTGCCAGCTTGAACTTGAGCTTTGACAGGGGCATCAACAGTTTCAACAACAGCAGGCTTCTTGCCTTTCAGATCTTTCTTTTTGAGCTCTTCAGCCTTGATCTTCTGCCTCTCAAAATAATGGAATGGCTTAGGAAAGTACTTGCTAGGCTCCACTGCAGTAGGAGGTAGCTTTCCCATCTTTGCCTTCCTTCTGTATTGAACAATGGCCTCCTGTCTAGCTTCATGCTTTCTCCATTCAGCTTTAGAGAACCACTTGTTCCTGTCATGAAGGTTATCCTTGGCAACTTTCCAGGCAGTTAGAATGATATTTCTAGAGGTAGGGCTCCACTGTTCAAAGTCTGGCCTTTGTTCTGCTTGTTCCCTAAACCTCTTTTTGGACAACCTTGTCTCTTCCTCTTTCTGTAATGCCTCTTGCATGGCTTCAGTAATAGGTTGAACCACTTTCTCCAGAACAACATTAGACTTCCCTTCAGTTGGGCTATACATTGCCTGGACATCTGCTTGAATCATTTCAAAATCTGGAGGTGGATAAATCACTTGAGCTACCTCTGCTTGCTCACCTCCAAAATAGGCAGGATTTAGTCCAGATTCAGCAACCTCATTGTCATCACACAGAGGAGGATATCCAAGTGTAGCTCTGATGGAATTTGATATCCACTTAGCATGTTCAGAGCTTGCCTTGACTAATACTCTCTCCCCCTTTATGACTTCTCGAGCCATATGATCTCTGACATCATCCTTTTGAAATCTAATTTGACTATCCAAGTATCTGATTCCCTCTTTAAAGAATGGTTTGAGCTTTTGAAGTTGTTCAGATATGGCCTTCTGGGAATCTTTAATAGCAGACTTAACAGCAGAAATTTCTTCTTGAAATACTTTATCAAAGTCAGCTTTAGTAGCAGCAGTAGATGTAGAAGGTTCAGCAGCCTTGTTCTTCAATTCAGTGACTATAGCATTATGTGAAGCAGTCAAATTGTCATTCATTCTTAACTGATTTTCCAGTACATACCCTTGCTTCAAAGCTATATCATCTACCTGTGCCTTGATCTTCTCCTGGTGTGTTGCCAGATAGACTACTGTATTCCCACCCTTGTGGAAGCAGTCAGTCATCTCCTTCTTGTTAAGGTTCATCTCAAACCTTATAGACTTTATATCCTGAGCAAGATCAAACTGTAATGACTTCTGTCCTTCATCTACATACTTTTTTATTGCCTGCCTTTTCTCATCCAACTTTATCTGTAGGGCAACCATTAAAGCACTATAATCAGCAGTTGGAGCTTGCTGAACTATAGGCTGTGGGGCAATGGATTGCAAAGCTTTCTTATAACTCTGACTTCTCCTTTTAAAGACATACAGTTTCTTCTTCTTTGCCATAGCACTCTCCTCATCTTCAGAGGCAGAAGTGCTGGCTATGTCAACCCTATCCTTAGGGCTTGGAGGTCTGTCAGCTTGCACATCTGGTGCCTTCTCACTTTCTTGCCTCACAGGCTCTTCCACAACTTGCACTTGCTCCCCCTCAGCAGCAGCATGATCTTTTTCAGCAGCATCCTTGTCCATGTCAAAATCTGCTTGATCTAGACTTAGAAATAAATCTTCCATTGTGTATTCAGGGGGTGAAGAAGCTGGAGAAGTTCTTGTGTCTTCAACCACTGGATCAGGAATTACTTCTTGTACAGCAGATGTGTCTTCTATAACAACATCTGGAACTTGACTATCCAGCTGGATTTGCTGAGGATCATCAGACAAATCAGTATCTTCTTTAAGATATTCTAAAGTATTTAGGTCAGTGAGTACCTCTTGTATGATGGTGGTGGCTTGCTCACTGTCCAGAGTAGAGGGTTCTTCTACAACTAGAGGCTCCCCCTGGCTTTGATCCCTGTGGATGGAGCTAACTTGTGGTAGCTCCCCCTGGATCTCTGTATCAGCTGGAGGAGCAGGAGTCTTCACTACAGGCTCTTCCTCTTGATCATCAGGAGTGAAAACAACTTGTTCTTCACTACCTGAACTGCTAGTGGACACTTGTTCCACAGGAGCTGTTTTCCTTTTCTTCTTAGGAGGAGTGTCTTTCTCAGTAACTGGCTTCTCTGGGGTTGGCATTTCCTTGGACAACACCCTGTCCCATCTTGAAAAGATCCTTAGATCCATCTTCCTCATGTGGTTTATCTTGCTTCCTGCAGCAGTACTCATTACCTCTGGTATTACACCAGCCAGGTATAGACTAATGATTCTGCCCATATTGGGCTTCTTCAAGCTCTCCTTAATCTTCTCATAAACCACTATAGACCAGTCTGTTCTTAGAGAGAAGATTATCCTTGTCATGATTCCAAACATATAGGCAGACACTCTGTCATGCCCTCCTGGCTTGCTTAAGATCACCTTCCCCACAATCTCAGACATGAACTTTCCTTTATTATTCATGCCTTTTTTGTTGAAAACTGAACCTAGCTTCATTTTTGAATCAAGTCCACACCAGGTTAGAGCTTCCCTGGTCTTGGATGCAGTAATTTCCTCTTCATCTTGAGTTCTTGATAGCTGGAGCACCTTCCTCAGTCTCTTTGGTGAAACCTTGACCTTAGTGCCATGAACTCTGGATTTGATTCTGAATCCAGATTCATCTACTGCAGCTCCATTAAGAAATTCAAGTACCTCATTCTTCCAAATCTTTGTAGGTTCTGATACTAGATATTCTAGTCCAGAATCGGCGACTAGGGTTACAACCGCCTTGATTTCTGCATCTGCATCGTTGAACGCGCCGCGCACAAGCTCATATCCTTCGTTAACGTTCTCCTCAAGCTTAGGAGCCATTAGGGTTTGTAGAATTTGTCTTTAGAAAAGAGAGGTCTCGACACAGTAGGTTTGGTCTCGAAACTTTGAAAGCATGTCGACAAAAAAAGACAGAACCCTATTTATACCTTTCTGATTTTGAAGATGAACAGGCGGGATAGCTAACTTAAAATGTGTCGACACTGGCAATAAGTGTCGACACTGACTTATAATGTCTCGACACATATGTGTCAACACAAGTTTAGTCAACAAATATTATGTGTCGACACTTGGTTATGTGTCGACACAACATAACTCAACACATAGTCGAGACTTTACTTAGAAAATTCTGAGTAAAACTTAAGTGTCAACACCACTTTGGATGTGTCGACACCTACATGACATGTGTCGACACTAACATTCTGAAGTGTCGACACCAACATCCTAGATGTGTCGACACCTTTTTCCTGAAGTGTCGACACCACTATTCTGTGTCGACATAGACTTGTCTATGTGTCGACACCTTTTTACTTAGCCAATTTTATATTCTGTAAACTTAGTCTAAGTTTATCATTCCTAGTTCAATTTTGAATCTATTGAACTTAGCTTCTTCTAGGGGCTTAGTAAACATATCAGCTACTTGATTATCAGTTTTAACATATTCAAGTGAAATATCTTCTCGTTCTACATGCTCTCTAAGAAAATGATATTTAATCTCAATATGTTTTGTTCTACTATGAGATACAGGATTATTAGCTATTGAAATAGCACTTGTAGAATCACAGAAAAGTGGAGTTCTACTTACCTGAAATCCATAGTCCTCTAGCTGATGTTGAATCCACAGAAGTTGAGCACAGCAACTTCCTGCAGCCACATATTCTGACTCAGCTGTGGATATAGCCACACTGGTTTGCTTTTTGCTACTCCATGAAATTAATCTCCAACCTAGGAATTGACAGGTTCCAGTAGTGCTCTTTTTATCCTCTTTGCAACCTGCAAAGTCTGCATCTGTATAACCTGTTAGATCAAAATCTCCATTCCTAGGGTACCAGAGGCCTAGATAGGGAGTGCCCTTTAGATATCTCAATATTCTTTTGACTGCAGTCAAATGAGACTCTTTAGGGCAGGCTTGATACCTGGCACAAACACATGTAGCATACATGATGTCAGGTCTACTAGCAGTCAAGTATAATAGGGAGCCAACTATCCCTCTATACAAGGTTTCATCTACAGGTTTCCCTGCATCATCCTTGCTAAGAGACATACTTGACCCCATAGGAGTCTTCATGGTGCTGGATGAATCCATACCATACTTCCTTATGAGTTCTAGGGTGAACTTGGACTGACAGATGGATAAACCACTTTCAGTCTGTTTAACTTGGAGACCCAAGAAAAACTTCAGCTCTCCCATACTACTCATCTCAAACTTACCTTGCATCAGTTTTGCAAACTTCTTGCAAAGGCTGCTTTTAGTAGACCCAAATATAATGTCATCTACATATATTTGGACTAGTATGACTTTGCCTCTAGATTCCCTAAGGAATATAGTCTTATCTATTTTCCCCCTTGAAAACTTGTTCTCAATGAGGAAACTAGATAGGGTTTCATACCAAGCTCTAGGAGCTTGCTTTAACCCATATAAAGCTTTCCTAAGTCTATAGACATGATGAGGTAGAGTTGGATCAACAAAACCTGAAGGTTGCTCCACATAGACTTCTTCTTTAAGATTACCATTTAGGAATGCTGACTTGACATCCATTTGGTATACCTTGAATCCTTGATAGGTTGCATAGGCCAAGAACATCCTTATGGCTTCCAGTCTGGCTACTGGAGCAAAGGTTTGATCAAAATCAATACCTTCTTCTTGCCTATATCCTTTAGCAACCAGTCTAGCATTATTCTTAATGATGACCCCTTGTTCATCCATCTTATTCATGTAGATCCACTTAGTTCCTATTACATTGTGGTCTTTAGGTTTAGGAACTAATTCCCAAACCTTGCACCTCTTGAACTGATTAAGCTCTTCTTGCATTGCTTCAGTCCATTGTGGATCTTGTATTGCTTCTTCAAACTTTTTAGGTTCAACTTGTGACAGAAAGCTGGAATAGATTGCTGCATTCATGTTTCTACTCCTGGTTTGTACTCCTTGTCTTGGATCTCCAATTATCTGCTCTATTGGATGATCTCTCAGATGCCTATTGGCTGGAGGCATCCTTACTTCTGGTTGAACCTCTTCAGCATCTGCATCATGCTGTACTCCTTGTAATTCTTCAGCAATTGGCACATGTAGTTCTCCCCCTGGACAACAGCTACTGTCTTCTACATGCTGTCTTGCAGCAGGCACTTCTTCTATAGTAAGCTTGTCCATTTTCTTTGTCAAACCTGTGGGGCTGCATACATTGCTAGACAACTCATTATTAGTAAGTTTAGTCTCATCAAAAACTACATGCACTGATACTTCTACAACTTGTGTAGTCAAGTTGTAGACTCTATAAGCCTTACTATTATTGATGTACCCAACAAAAATTCCCTCTTGGGACTTGGCAGCAAACTTAGTTAAGTAAGACTTCCCATTGTTAAGTATGAAGCATTTGCAACCAAAGATCCTAAAATAGGATAGGTTTGGTTTCCTGCCTTTCACAACTTCATAGGGGGTCTTGTTAAGCCTTTTAGTGATGGTAGTCCTATTTATAACATGGCATGCAGTATTAACTACTTCAGCCCAGAAATACTCTGGCAGTGAAGTATCACTTAGTAGGGTCCTACCAGCCTCTATCAAGGTTCTATTCTTCCTCTCAGCAATGCCATTTTGCTGAGGTGTTCTAGGTGAAGAGAATTCTTGAAATATCTCAAAGTCTTCACATAGTTTTGTCATGCTATCAGACTAAAACTCAGTACCATGGTCACTTCTAATTTTGACCACTGTACAGTTTAGTTCATTCTGAATTTGCTTGACAAAGCTATAGAAGACACTAGGTGTTTCAGATTTCTGTCTTAAGAAGAATACCCAGGAAAACCTTGAGTAGTCATCTACAACTACAAAGGTATAGACCTTCCTACCTAAGCTGTGAACTGGCATTGGACCAAAGAGATCCATATGCAAGAGGTATAAGCACCTCACAGTATCTTTGTTTTCTATGCTTCTAAAGGTGGATTTAGTCTGCTTGCCCTTTTGACAAGCTGAGCAAATATCATCTTTAACACACTTAACTTGAGGATCATTCCTCACTAACTCTTTGCTAAAGAGTTTGCTAATAGTCTTGTAGTTAAGATGGGCAAGCCTCTTGTGCCATTTGACACAATGAGAGACTGTCTCATCAGCTACAAGACAAATTGGAGAACCATTGTTCTCAATCATAATGTCTAGGCAGTAGACATTTCTTTTCCTATAACCTGTCAAAATGATCTCTTGATCACTTGACCTCTTGATATGACAACCATTTTTAACAAATGAGATGTCATACCCTACATCACTTAATTGACTTATACTTATTAGGTTGTGTTTCAACCCTTTAACATAAACCACTTGAGTAATGGTAACTAAGTTTGTAGAAATGTTACCAAACCCTTTGATGATTCCTTTTTCAGAACCACCAAAGGTGACTTTTGGACCATCTTTTATTGGAATATAGTCCTTTAGTAATCCTCTTGTTCCAGTCATATGTCTGGAACATCCACTGTCCAAGTACCATGTTGGGTTATGGCCACTTGGACTCTCCTGCAAAACAGATTAATGAACCTTAGAACCCAAAGAATTCTTGGGTCCTTGGTATTTGTTAGTCTGCAATCTGACAAAGCTACCCACTGGCTTTCCAATAGGTAGTTT
The DNA here is from genome assembly GCA_039583875.1 of Platanthera guangdongensis. Lineage (NCBI taxonomy): Eukaryota > Viridiplantae > Streptophyta > Magnoliopsida > Asparagales > Orchidaceae > Platanthera > Platanthera guangdongensis. The sequence continues at coordinate 219,193,970 of CM077158.1, read as the reverse complement.
GGTACTCACTTTGGCACTAGCATTGTGCCAACAGTCCACTGCAAAATGGCCAACTTTGCCACAGCACCAACATTCAAACTTATTGTACCTTTGCTTAGGTACTGCCTTGGCTGTCTTGTCTACAACAGACTTGTTGAATGCTGAGGCTTTGCCCTTGGACTTGGACTTGGACTGCTCAGTCCTTGCAGGTCTAATAAAGCCCAGTCCAGCCTTGCCTTTATGATGAACAAAATCATCAATTAAAGGTAGCACTGACTTAGGTTTAGAAAACCTAGCAACTAAGTCCTTCTCCTTCTGAAGATTGATCTCCAGACTCTTAATTTGATCATTATTAAAAGTGATAGTCCCCATCTGAATCACTGTTATGTGTTTCAGCCTGGCTATCTCATTCAGCTTCTGATCAAATTGCTTCTCAGAATCTGTTGCAGCAGCTTTAAGATCAGCAATTTCCTTTGCCTGACTTTTGGCAAGGGACTTGCTTTTCTTGTAGGCTTGCAACAGCACTTTATATTCATCTATAAGCTGATGAATATCATCCTCAGACTCAGATACATTCTCATCACTTGATGAAGAAGAATCTGAATCTGAACTAGAACAAGAAACTGAACTTGAACTTGAACCTTGTACCTTACTGGGTCCTGGCTGCTCCAGGATTTTGGCACTCTCAGTCAAAGCCATTAGCCTTTGGCATTGACAGGCTTCTTGTTCATAAATAGACTCCATGATCTGCATGAATTCTTCCTCTTCTTCTTCAGCAAACAACCCTATGTAGGCTTCAGCCTCAGACTCAGTTTCTGAAGAAGAGATATCTGATAGAGTCTTCTCCTTCTTGGCAACAAAAGACTTCTCTTTCTTGCCTTTGAAGTGAGCCTTTTTTCTGTCACCAGATTCCTTTCTTTTCTCAGGACAATCTGCAATAACATGGCCCTGTCTAATGCAGCAATAGCACACTATCTTTGAACCAGTTGCCTTGCTTGACTTTGTCTTTTTCCTGTCCTTATTTGAAGGCTTTTTCTCCTGATAAAAGACTTCCTTTCCCTTTGAAGTAGAAGGTCTTGACCTCCACTGTTTCTTCTTCAAGAATTTCTGAAAGTGTCTAGTGAAGGCAGCAAAGTCTTCTTCACTTTCATTGCTCTCAGTCTTTGTGCTGACTGACTCATCTGATTCTGATTCAACTACCTTTGGTGGTGGAGTTGATGACTTATTCCTGCACTTTCTGGGAACTTCTGTCTTGAAAGCAACAGTTCTTTCCTTGTGCTCAGTCCTTGTTGATTTCTCCTCCTCTTTTCTCACTGTCAACTGCATCTCATATGATAATAGCTTGCCAAACAGTGTAGGAGGAGAAATTTCCCCCAACTTAGCCATTTCTCTTATGGCACAGATCTTGGTGTCCCAATCTTTGGTTAGGGACCTTAGGAACTTATCATTTAGTTCATAGTTACTGAACTCTCTTCCATAAGACATGAGTTCATTAACTATTCTGTAGAACTTCTTGTAGCACTCAGTTATGCTATCACCTTTTCCTTGTCTAAAACTCTCATATTCCTGATTTAGCAAGGATTTTCTATCTTGTCTTACTTCTTCAGATTCTTCCATATACACTATAAGAGTGTCCCACATCTCCTTGGCTGTCTTACAGTGTATAAGATTCTGAAATGTTGCATCATCTATGACACTAACTATAATGTTTTGTGCCCTCTTGTCCATTGTGGCTAGGACAATCTCATCCTTAGTCATCTCAGAGAAATCCTTTGGAGTTCTCTGATTTGCATCTAAAACTGAAATCTTCATGGGCACATAAGGCCCTTCCTTTACTGTGATGTAGATTCTAGGGTCTGAGGCCTCCATAAACAGACTTACCCTTTCCTTCCAGATCCCAAAGATCTCTTTCCTGTATATGGGTAATTTCATGGAACCCAATTCCTTGTGATTCTCAGAGGAACCCATGTTTCTTGATTTTCTTGAATTTCTTGAATCTGTGTTTTGCCTTACACTGAATCTGCCAAACAGGATCTCCTCAGACTGTTAGTCCTTTTTGAGGAACCTCCCTCTGATACCACTTGAAAGATATGGTACCTAAACACCTAGAGGGGGGGTGAATAGGTGACCTAATCCTTTTCTAACTTTATTGGCAGCAAACAGTTAATATTACAGATTTCTAACTATTCTATCACAGCAAATACAGCATACACAGCAACAATCACAGCACAGCTCAGCACACAGTGGTTTATAGTGGTTCCCCAAGATATGGGTACATCCACTTTCCCCCTTCGCCTATCTAGCAGTGTACTAGATTCGGCCAAACTCCTCCACTGTCTCAGAACCCAAATTGGTTCCTACACCTCAGGCCCAAAGCCTTACAACTCAGCTTTATCCCAAAGCCTACACTCAGCCACAAAGGCCTACACTCAGCCAATCAAGGCCTACACTCAGCCAACCAAGGCCTACACTCAGAGATCTCAATCTCCTACACTCAGGCTCTCAAGCCCTACCCTCAGCCTTTATAATTATAGGCTTACAATTCACTCAGATCCAAAGGATCCTACAAGTTAAAAATGTATTACAAATAATTAACTCAACAACTCAGAAATAAAAGAGGGGAGTTGAGAGTTTCTTGATGAGTTCTTGGAAGAACTCAGCTGGATTCAATCTGACTTAGCTTTCTTCAAAGCTTCTTGAGTAGAACTGAATAAGACTGAATCCTCCTGCAGTTGTTCCTTGACCTCTGCCACTTAAGATCCAGAATGAATCTGAATCCTTCTTCTCAGCCTAGTTCCAGAGGCTGATTTCTTGGATGGAGCCCTCTCTCTCCAACTTCTTAGATCTGCACTTGAACTGCAAGATCTTCTTGTGTTGATACTCTGTGTAGCACTTTTATAACTTGTTCTTCAACAATGTGATCAACCACAACAACAACTTGTTCAACAGTTTCTGTAAACTGTATGCGCCTATTTATAGGCCTTCTTCATGGTAACCGGCTGGTCCGGTTCATAACTGACTTCTGACATCTCTGACAGGTGCTGTAGACCGGCTGGAACGGCAGCTGTCATGTCATCCAGTCATTTCTTGAAAATCTCTATCTATCTGATAGTGTCGAGACTTTCTGTCTTTAAGTGTCGACACTTATAGACCAAGTGTCGACACATGTTATGTAAGTGTCGACACAAGTTTACAAGGTGTCGACACAACTCCTTGTATGTCTCGACACAGATTCTTCTGCATGTGTCGACACTGAAATTGAGTGTCGACACAAGTACTTGTTCTTCTAGCTTTTGCTGAATTCTTCTAAGTGTCGACACATCTCCTTTGTGTCGACACATCTTCTTGTGTTGTAACTGTTAAGTGTCGACACTACTTCTTGGTGTCGACACATAGTCTTCTATGTTGATACTTGCTGAGTGTCGACACAGCTCCTTGTGTCGACACACCTTCTTCTTGTTGAGACTTCAGCTGAGTGTCGACACATTCCCTTAGTGTCGACACTTGTACTTAGAATAATTTTGATGATAATTCTGTTCTTTGCTAAGTGTCGACACAGCTCCATGTGTCGACACTTTCTTCAACTGTAGAGTCTTCTGCTGAGTGTCGACACATTGTTCTAGGTGTCGACACTTACTTCAAATGTTGACTCTTCTGATGAGTGTCGACACTTTGTTCTTGGTGTCGACACTTACTTCAAGTGCTGACTCTTCTGTTGAGTGTCGACACATTGTGCTGAGTGTCGACACTTGTACTTAGTCTCTGCAGACTTTTGCTAAGTGTCGACACAGCTCCTTGTGTCGACACTTTTTGGTGTATACACAGCTTCACTGGGTGTCGACACAGCTCCTTGTGTCGACACTTTCTGTCTGCACTTTTCTTCACTGAGTGTCGACACAGCTCCAAGTGTCGACACTTTCTGTCTGGTGTCGACTCTGCATCCCAGGTGTCGACACAAGTACTCCAAGTGTCGACACTGCTTGTCTGGGTGTCGACACAAGCTTCCTTGAGTGTCGACACTTTCTCTCTGGGTGTCGACACATGGACTTAGAAACTTTTTGCTTCAGTCCAGTGATTACTTAACCTGCACAAGTAACTCAAAGACACATCAAATACATTATGATGTATATCATTGAGTTGGGTGAGGCTTCTTCAAATCAGGTACATTTGACCAATGTACCCAACAGAGTTGTAGGAGTGGAATCACTCTGAGCTGTAGGAACCTATTTGGGGGTTCTGAGTGTAAGATCTGAGGATCTGAGGTATAGTGGAGAAGTTGGGCCGAATCTAGTACACTACTAGATAGGCGAAGGGGGAAAGTGGATGTACCCAAACCATGGGGAACCACTATAAAACTGTGTGTACTCTGTGTGTGCTTGATTCTGTGATTGCTGTGTTGTATTGCTGTGAAGAATTGTTTGTGATTCTGCCGAAAAGTTTAAAAGATTAAAGTCACCTATTCACCCCCCCCCCCCCTCTAGGTGATTAGGTACAATTTCTTTCAAGTGGTATCAAAGTGAGGTTGCTCAAAAAGGACATAACTATCTGAGTAAAAGATCCTGTTGGCAGATTTAGTATAATCAAGTGCAGAATCAAGAAAATCAAGAAAATGGGTTCAACAGAGAATCACAAAGAACTTGGATCCATGAAGTTGCCAATCTGTAGAAAGGAGATTTTTGGCATCTGGAAAGAAAGGGTTAGACTATTTATGAAAGCCTCTGACCCTAGAATCTATATCACAGTCAAAGAAGGGTCATATGTGCCTATGGAAGTATCAGTCCTGGATGCAAATCAGTGAACTCCTAAAGACTTTTCAGAGATGACTAAAGATGAGATTATTCTGGCCACCATGGACAAGAGGGCTCAGAATATTATAGTGAGTGCAATAGATGATGCCACATTCCAGAATTTGATTCACTGTAAAACATCAAAGGAAATGTGGGACACACTGATAGTGTACATGGAGGGCTCTGAAGAAGTTAGACAGGACAGAAAGTCTTTATTAAACTAAGAGTATGAGAGCTTCAAACAAGGAAGGTCTGATAGCATAACTGAGTGCTACAAGAAATTCTATAGGATAGTTAATGAGTTAATGTCCTATGGAAGAGAATTCAGCAATTATGAGCTGAATGATAAGTTCTTGAGATCCCTAACTAAAGACTGGGATACTAAAATTTGTGCCATAAGGGAAATGGCCAAATTAGCAGACATTCCTCCTCCAACATTGTTTGGAAAACTGTTATCATATGAGATGCAGTTAATGGTAAGGAAAGAAGAGGAGAAGACTACCAGAGTTGAGCATAAAGAAAGAACTGTGGCATTCAAGACAGAAGCCACCAAGAAATATAAAAGTAAGTCTCCATCTCCACCTCCAAAAGTTGCTGAGACTGGGTCAGATGAATCAGAAAGCAGGAATTCTGAAAGCAGTGAGAGTGATGAGGACTTTGCAGCTTTCACAAGACATTTTCAGAAGTTTCTTAAGAAGAAACAGTGGAGGTCTAAGCCATCCACTTCCCAGAAGTCATCAAAGTATGACAGGAGAAAGCTCAAGACAAGTAGAACAACATCTTCAAAGATAGTTTGTTATTGTTGTAACAAATAGGGACATGTTGTTGCTGACTGTCCAAAGAAGAGGAAAGAGTCTACTGATAAGAAGAATACTCAAATCAAGGGCAAAAAGGAAAGGTCCTTTGTTGCTAAGAAGGACAAAAGTCTGTCTGATATGTCATCTTCAGAATCAGATTCAGAAGCTGAAGCTTACATTGGACTGTTTGCTGAAGAAGAGGAAGATGAGTTCATACAATTAATGAACTCTATATATGAGCAAGAGGACAATCAGTGCCAGGGACTGATGGCCTTATTAGAAGGAGACAAAATTCAGGAGCAGCATGGACCTAGTCAGGTACAAAATTGTTCTTTAAGTTCAATTTCTAGTGCTGGTTCAGAATCAGATTCATCAGCATCAAGTGATGAGAGTGGATCTGAATCTGAAGGAGATATTCATCAATTGATTGATGAATATAGAGTAGTGTTGCAAGCTTTAAAGAAAAGCAAATCCTTGGCCAAGAGTCAGGCTAAGGAGAGTGCCAGTCTTAAAGTTGCTACAACAGATTTTGATAAGTTGATTGATCAGAAATTAAATGAAATAGCTAAACTGAAGCACATAACTGTTATTCAGATGGGGACTATAACATTTAAAAATGATCAAATCAGAAATCTAGAGATTAGTCTTCAAAAAGAGAGAGATATAGTAGCAAGGTTTTCTAAACCAAAGTCTGTTCTACCTTTGATAGATGAGTTCATTTCTCAAAAGGGTAAAATTGGATTGGGGTTTACTAAACCTGTCAGGACTGTTCAGTCCAAGTCTAAGGGCAAAGCCCCAGTACTCAACAAGCCTGCTGTAGTTAAAACAGCCAGGGTTGTACCAAAGCAAAGGTACAACAGATTTGAGTGGTGGTGTTGTGGCAAGATAGGCCACTTTGCCATAGACTGTTGGCACAATTCTAGTGCCAAGGTGAGTAGCAATCTACCTGCTAGAAAAGCTATAGGTAGTTTTGTTAAGAGGCAAACAACCAGCACCAAGGACCCAAGAATTCTTTGGGTTCTAAGGTTAACTAATCTGTTTTGCAGGTGAGTCCAAGTGACCATGCCCCAATATGGTACTTGGACAGTGGATATTCCAGGCACATGACTGGAACTAGGGGATTGCTAAAGGACTATACACCAATCAAGGATGGTCCTAAAGTCACCTTTGGTGGTTCTGAAAAAGGAATCATCAAAGGTTTTGGTAACATTTCTAGCAACCTTATAACAATTACTCAAGTGGCTTATGTTAAAGGTTTGAAACACAACCTCATTAGTATAAGTCAGCTGAGTGATTTAGGATATGACATCTCATTTGTCAAAGATGGTTGTCATATCAGGAGATCAAATGATCAAGAGATCATTCTGACTGGTTATAGGAAGAGAAATGTCTATTGTCTAGACATTATGTGTGAGAACAATGTTTATCCTGTGTGTCTTGTAGCTGATGAGAAAGACTCTTATTGTGTCAAATGGCACAAGAGGCTAGCCCATCTTAACTACAAGACAATTGGTCAACTCTATAGCAAAGAGTTAGTGAGGAATGGTCCTCAGGTTAAGTGTATTAAAGATGGGATATGCTCAGCTTGTCAAAAGGGCAAGCAGACTAGATCCACCTTTAATAGCATTGAGAACAAAGATGCTGTGAGGTGCTTATACCTCTTGCATATGGATCTCTTTGGTCCTATGCCAGTTCACAGCCTAGGTAGGAAGGTCTACACATTTGTGGTTGTAGATGACTACTCAAGGTTTTCCTGGGTGTTCTTCCCTAAACAGAAATCTGAAACTCCAAGTATCTTATACAGCTTTGTTAAACAAATTCAGAATGAAATGGACAGTACAGTGGTCAAAATCAGAAGTGACCATGGTACTGAATTTCAGTCTGACAGTATGACAAAACTGTGTGAAGAATTTGGAATTTTTCAGGAATTTTCTTCACCAAGAACACCTCAGCAAAATTGCATTGCTGAAAGGAAAAATAGAACCTTGATTGAGGCTGGTAGAACCCTATTAAGTGACACATCTCTCCCAGAATATTTCTGGGCTGAGGCAGTTAATACTGTATGCCATGTAATTAATAGGGTTACTATCACCAAGAGCCACAATAAGACTCCCTATGAGATTGTGAAAGGCAGAAAACCAAATTTATCCTATTTCAGGATCTTTGGTTGTAAATGCTATATACTTAACAATGGTAAGTCTTACTTAACCAAGTTTGCTGCCAAATCCCAAGAGGGGATCTTTGTTGGGTACAACAACAACAGTAAGGCTTATAGAGTCTACAACTTGACTACTCAAGTTGTAGAGGAGTCAGTACATGTAGTGTTTGATGAAGATAGACTCATTAACAATGAATTGTTTAGAAGTATTTGCAGCTCCACAGGTGTGACTAAGAAGATGGACAAGCTTACTATTGAAGAAGGATCTACTGCAAGTCAGCATGTGGATGATAGTGGTTGCTGTCCAGGGGGAGTACTAGATGCACCTGATGTAGAAGAAGACCAAGGGGTGCAGCAAGTTGAAGAAGCTGAAGGAGCACAACCAGAAGACATGCTGCCTCCAGCTAATAGACATCTAAAAGATCATCCAGCCAATCAAATTATTGGTGATCTTAGACAAGGGGTACAAACAAGGAGCAGAAATCTAATTTCAGTACTCTACTCCAGTTTTCTATCCCAAGTAGAGCCAAAGAAATTTGAAGAAGCCATCCTAGACCCTCATTGGATTGAGGCAATGCAAGAGGAGCTGAACCAGTTCAAAAGATGCAAAGTCTGGGAGCTTGTTCCTAAACCAAAAGACCACAACATAATTAGAACTAAGTGGATCTTTAGGAACAAGATAGATGAACATGGAGTGATTATAAAGAACAAAGCAAGACTGGTTACAAAAGGATATAGGCAGGAAGAAGGTATTGACTTTGATGAAACCTTTGCTCCAGTAGCCAGACTGGAGGCAATAAGGATGTTCTTGGCCTATGCAACCTATCAAGGATTTAAAGTATAACAAATGGATGTTAAGTCAGCTTTTCTGAATGGAAATTTGAAGGAAGAAGTCTATGTGGAACAGCCATCAGGTTTTGTTGATTCAACTAAACCTAATTATGTTTATAGACTTAGGAAAGCATTGTATGGGTTAAAAAAGCCCCAAGGGCTTGGTATGAAACCTTGTCTAGTTTCCTCATTGAGAATAAATTTACAAGGGGATAAATAGACAAGACTCTATTCCTTAGGGAATCCAGAGGCAAGATCATCCTAGTCCAAATATATGTTGATGACATCATATTTGGGTCTACAGAAAATATTCTTTGCAAAAAGTTTGCAAAACTAATGCAAGGACAATTTGAAATGAGCAGTATGGGGGAACTTAAGTTTTTCTTGGGTCTCTAAGTTAGACAGACTGAGGATGGTTTATCCATATGCCAGTCTAAGTTCACCCTAGAATTAATAAGGAAGTATGGTATGGAATCATCCACTACCATGAAAACTCTTATGGGGTCAAGTATGTCTCTTAGCAAAGATGATGCAGGGAAACCTGTAGATGAGACTTTGTATAGAGGGATAGTTGGCTCCCTATTGTATTTGACTGCAAGTAGACCAGATATCATGTATGCTACATGTGTCTGTGCTAGGTACCAAGCTTGCCCTAAAGAATCTCATTTGACAGTAGTCAAAAGAATTCTGAGATATCTTAAGGGCACACCTTATCTAGGCCTTTGGTACCCTAGGAATAGAGACTTTGAACTGACAGGTTATTCAGATGCGGATTTTGCAGGCTGCAAGGAAGATAGGAAAAGTACAACTGGAATCTGTCAATTCCTAGGTGGAAGGCTGATATCATGGAGTAGCAAGAAGCAAACAAGTGTGGCAATCTCCACAGCAGAATCAGAGTATATGGCTGTAGGAAGTTGTTGTGCTCAACTTCTATGGATTCAACATCAGCTTGAAGATTATGGTATTCAAGTAAGTAGAACACCTTTATTTTGTGATTCTACAAGTGTCATTTCTATTGCAAACAATCCTGTCTCCCATAGTAGGACTATGCACATAGAAATAAAATACCATTTTCTAAGGGAACATGTGGAAAAAGGAGATATTTCACTAGAGTATGTTAATACAGATAATCAGCTAGCTGACATGTATACTAAGCCCTTAGATGAAACTAAATTCAATAAATTCAAAATTGAATTAGGGATGATAAACTTAGAATAAGTTTTCAAAATTGGCTAAGTAAAAAGGTGTCGACACACAGAGTTGTCTGTGTCGACATATAAAAGTGGTGTCGACATTTCATAGAAATGGTGTCGACACATCTAGGGAGTCTGTGTCGACACTTCAGAGAATTAGTGTCGACACATACAGGGTAGGTGTCGACACATCCAAGGTGGTGTCGACACTTAGGATTTACTCAACATCAGTATGGTAAAGTCTCGACTAAGTGTCGAGCTAAGCGGTGTCGACACATAAACAAGTGTCGACATATATATTCTGTCGACTATACTTGTGTCGACACATAGTTGTCGAGACATAGCAGTGAGTGTCGACACTTTTCAACAGTGTTGACACAATTTAAGTATTTTGACGCGCCCTTTCATCTTCGATTCTAGAAAGGTATAAATAGGTTTTCGCCATTGTTTGTCGACACGCTCACCAAAGTTTCGAGACCAAACTTGTGTGTCGACATCTCTCTTCCCTAAATTCAAATTTCTTCAAACCCTAATGGTGCCCAAGCTAGAAGAGAATGTGAATGAAGGATATGAACTCGTGCGGCACGCATTTGATGACGCGGAACCCGATATCAAAGGCATGATAACCCTAATAGCTGAGACTGGGTTAGAATTTCTTGTTTCAGAACCGATCAAGATCTGGAAGAAGGAGGTCCTGGAGTTTCTGAATGCAGCAACAATAGATGAATCAGGACTCAAGATTAAGTCAAGAGTTCATGGGGAAAAGGTGAAGGTCTCTCCTAAGAGTCTGAGAAAGGTACTTCAACTACCTAGGACTAAGGAAGAAGAAGATGTTTCTGCTTCTAAGACTAGAGAAGCACTAACATGGTGTGGACTGGACTCCACAATGAAAATAGGATCTGTGTTCAATAGAAAGGGAATGAACATGCAAGGCAAATTTTTATCTGAAATTGTTGGCAAGGTTATCCTCAGCAAACTTGGAGGACATGATAGAATATCTGCTTATATGTTCAGTCTAATGACAAGAATTATCTTCAAACTAGAAACTGATTGGTCTGCAGTTGTGTTTGAGAAGATAAAAGAGAGTATGAAGAAGCCAAATCTGGGTAGAATACTAAGTCTTTACCTAGCTGGCAGTATACCTGAGGTCATGAACCAAGCTGTAGGTTCAAAGATTAACCACGTGAGGAAGATGGATATGAGACTTTTCTCAAGGTGGGAAAGAGTACTGACAAAAGAACAACCATCTCCAGTAAATGACACACCCTAGAAAAAGAAGAAGAAGTCGGCTCTTGTGACTCAAGAATCATCAAGCAGCTCTGAAGAACATGTAGTGTTCACTCCAGATGAGGAAGAAACTGGAAATGCTGGCCAATCTCCATCATGACAAGAAGATGCACCAAGGTAGGGGGAGCTACCACCAGCAAGCCCAATTCACCAAGATTCAATCCAGGGGGAGCCTCTTCTTGTGGATGAGTCAACTCCACTAGAGAGTGAACAAGCTACACAAACCATACTTGAGGTAATTACTGAAATTAATAAATTAGACTTCCCTATTGAGGATGATGTTTTGTCTGATTCATTACCTCATATTAATCAGCAAACACAGACACATAGCCAACCCCAAGATGTTGTCATGGAGGACACATCTGTTGCTGATCAAGTGGTTGATGAGACAAGAGATTCTCCACCCCTTCCTCAACAGGAATTTACTTTAGAAGAACTGTTCCCTGACCTTCTCCAAACTGACTTTGAGAAAGAAAGTGCTGCTGCTGAGGGGGAGAAAGTAATTATTGAGGGGGTGCATGTGGAGATTATAGAAGAAACTGCAGGCAAAGAAACTGAGAAGACAAAGGATGCTGAGCAACCACCAAGGACTGAGAAGGATTCACATCCTAGTCCTAAGGACAGAGTGGATATTGCTAGCACATCTGCTTTAGAAGATGAAGAGGCTGCAAGAGCCAAGAAAAGAAAATGTCAAGTCTTCAAGAGGAGGAGCTAGATATACAAAAAGGCTTTGCAAACAATTGCACCACAGCCTGCCCCATCTATTGACTATAGTTCCCTGATGGTGGCAATGCAGATTAAGCTGGATGAGCAAAGACAAGCTCTAGAAAAGTATGTGGATGAGGGGCATAAGTAACTGCAATTTGATCTAGCCCAAGACATTAAGTCAATCAGATTTGAAATGAATTTGAATAAGAAAGAGATGACTGACTGCTTCCATAAAGGAGGGAATGCAGTTGTCTTTCTGGCAACACATCAAGAGAAAATAAAGACAAAACTTGATGAGCTAGAAGTGAAGCAAGGCTATGTTCTGGAAAATCAGATAAGGATGAATGACAATTTGACTGCTTCACACAATGCACTAGTAACAGAAATGAAGAATATAGCTTCTGGTCAAACTACAGAAAGTGCAAATGCCAAAGAAGTTTTTGATAAGAAATTACAAGAAAGTCTAACTGCTTTTAAAACTGTGCTTCAAGATTCCCAGAAGGCTATAGCTCAACAGCTTTAGAAGTTTAAACCTTTCTATAAGGATGGAGTAAACTATTTGGATGCACAAATAAGGTTTCAGAAAGATGATCTGAGGGATCACATTGAAAGAGAAGTCATAAAGGGGGAGAGGGTGTTAGTCAAAGCAGGCTCTGATCATACAAAGTGGATTTCAAATTCCATCAGAGCCACCCTTCGATATCCTCCATTATGTGATGATGACAATGTTGCAGAGTCTGGAATTAATCCTGCATATCTTGGAGGAGAGCAAGCTGAAGTGGCTCAAGTAATATATTCTCCACCAGACTTTGATATGATACATCAAGATATACAGTCTATGTATAGTCCTCCTGAAGGAAAGCAAAATGTAATCATAGAGAAAGTGGTTCAGCCTATGCCAGAGGCAATTCTGAAAGAACAAGAGGCTTTGCTAAAAGAACAAGAAGCACAATTATCCAAGAAAAGGTTCAGAGAGCAAGCTGAACTTAGGCCTGATTTTGAACAATGGAGCCCCACCTCCAGGAATATCATTTTGACTGCTTGGAAAGCTGCTAAAGACAATATTATGGATAGAGGCAAATGGTATTCTGATGTGGAGTGGAGGAAGCATGAGAACAGGCAAGAGGCCATTGTGCAATACAGAAGAAAGGCTAAGATGGGAAAGCTACCTCCTACTACACAGGAGCCTAGCAAGTACTTCCCTAAGCCTTATCATTACTTTGAAAGGCAAAAGATCAAGGCTAAAGAGCAGAAAAAGAAGGATCTTAAAGGGAAGAAGCCTGCTGCAGCTAAAGATGCCGAAGCCTTAGTCCAAGCAAAGATACAATCAGGAAAGGGCATTGTGATCAAGGAGCCTAAGCAGCAATAGGATAGAATTTTTCTTAAGTTTACTATGTGTAATCAGTTGCATTCAACTTTCTGTAAACTTTTGAATAATGAATATGTTAAAATTGTTAGAATAATGTGATATATGTTAAATCTATTACATTAATGTTCTGAGATATTTGTGTATACATGTTTTGTTTATACATGTTTATGTATTTACCATGTTATATAATCCTGTTTTACATCATACTGTGAATTTGTTATGTATGGTGTATATCATTGACTAAGGGCTATGACTTCTCCAAATAGGGGGAGATTGTTGGGTACATTGGAATAAATGTACATGATTTGAAGAAGCCTCACCCTACTCAATGTTATACATCAAAATGTATTTGATGTGTTTTTGAATTTAGTTGTGCAGGTTAAGTATTTGCAGGGAAAGCTGAAAAGTTTCTAAGTCCATGTGTCGACACCCAGAAGGAAAGTGTCGACACTTAAGAAGACTTGTATCGACACCCAGGAAAGCTGTGTCGACACTTGGAGTAATTGTGTCGACACCAGGAATGCAGAGTCGACACCAGAAGGAAAGTGTCGACACATACAGGCTGTGTCGACACTCAATGAAGAAATGTCCAGAGAAGCAGTGTCGACACTTAGAAACAGTGTCGACACCCAGAGGAACTTTGTCGACATCAGAAAGTGTCGACACTTGGAGGCTGTGTCGACACTCAGCAAAACTTCAACAAAGTTCAAGTACAAGTGTCGACACTAGGAGGCTGTGTCGACACTCAGCAAACTTCAACAGAGATTAAGTACAAGTGTCGACATAATGAAGAATGTGTCGACACACAGCAAAAGTCTCAACACATGAAGAATGTGTCGACACAAAGGAGATGTGTCGACACTAAGCAAAAGTATCAACACAGAAGGCATGTGTCGACACCAAGAAGATGTGTCGACACTTAGCAAGTATCAACACAGAAGACATGTGTCGACACCAAGAAGTTGTGTCGACACTTAGCAAGTATCAACACAAGAAGATGTGTCGACACAAAGGAGTTGTGTCGACACTTACAAGAAATCAACAAAGTATCAAAGAAGAAGGTCTTGTGTCGACACACAGGATCAGTGTCGACACATGTTGAAGAAGCAGTGTCGAGAAGTAATTTCTACAGCACAAGGAGTTGTGTCGACACCATGAAGGCTAGTGTCGACACTTAGTCTACTTGTGTCGACACTTAGTCTATCAGTGTCGACACTTAAAGACTGACTGTCTCGACACTTTCAGACAGTTACAGAAAATTCAAGAAGTGACTGGATGACATGACAGCTGCCATTCCAGCCGGTCTACTGCAACTGTCAGAGCTGTCAGAAAGTTGTTAGAAACCGGACCAGCCGGTCACCATGAAAAAGGCCTATATAAAGGCCTATTACTTCAACAGAAAGAATTAATTGAAGAGGTTGAAATCATTGAAGTACAACACAACTAGAAGAAGACCTTCAAGTGAAGATCTAAGAAGTTGGAGAGAGAGAGCTCCTTCCAAGAAGAAAGCTGTTGAACCAGGCTGTGAATAAAGTTTCAGATTGAGTTCTGATTCTTAAGTTTGCAGTGATTTAAGATCAGCTGCATAGAGACTCAACCCTATTGTGTTCTATAATTCAAGAAGCTTTGAAGGAAGCCAAGGGAGGTTGAACCCAGCAGAGTTCTTCCAAGAACTCATCAAGAAACCAGACAACTCTTCTCTCTTATTCTGAGTTATGGTTATATACATTGTAATTTTTATTTCTTGTAGGATCCTAAGGGATCTGAGTTGTTAGCCTGAAATTATAAAGGCTGAGTGGTAGGGCCTGTGTGCCTGAGTGTAGGAGATTTATTTCTCTGAGTGTAGGCCTTGTGTCTGAGTGTAAGTCTTTGTGAAGACTAAGTGGTAGGGCTGTGTGCCTGAGTTGTAGGAGTGGGATCACTCTGAGCTGTAGGAACCTATTTGGGGGTTCTGAGTGTAAGATCTGAGGATCTGAGGTATAGTGGAGAAGTTGGGCCGAATCTAGTACACTACTAGATAGGCGAAGGGGGAAAGTGGATGCACCCATACCTTGGGGAACCACTATAAAACTGTGTGTACTCTGTGTGTGCTTGATTCTGTGATTGCTGTGCTATATTGCTGTGAAGAATTGTTTATAATTCTGTGATTCTGCCTAAAAGTTTAAAAAGATTAAAGTCACCTATTCACCCCCCCCCCCTCTAGGTGATTAGGTACAATTTCTTTCAGAAAGTGTCAAAGTAATCAATGCCATAAGTCTGAGTGAAGCCTTTGGCCACCAGCCGGGCCTTGTAGCGATCCACAGTACCGTCGAGGCGAAATTTCACAACAAACACCCAGCGACAGCCAACCACATCAGTACCCACTGGTGGAGGAACAAGGGTCCAGGTACCCCCTTTCAGTAAGAGTAGCCATCTCTTCATCCATGGCAGATTTCCAATGAGGAAGAGCAAGAGCCTCTTGGTAGGCGCGGGGAGTGACAGTAGCGGAGATAGCCAAGGCAAAACACCTGCGAGAAGGAGAAAACCGATCATAGGAAACAACTGTCGCAAGCGGGTGTTGAGTACACGCCTGCACCCCTTTGCGAAGAGCAATGGGAAGATCCAGGTTGACGTGTGCCTCAGCGACCGGAGCGTCCGTGGCGGAGAATACTGGCCCGGGACTGGAGAGAGACGGCTGCGGAGAAGAGGGAGAAGGTGTAGGGGGTGAGACGGACAGAGGAGGAGACGAGGTAAGAGGTGAGACGTCGATAGGCATGGAAGGAACTGAGAAAGGTGGTGGAGAAGGAGAGACATCAGGAGGAAGAGGGGATTTAAGAGAGAAGTAAGATGCAGTCTCGAAGAAGGTCACGTCTGCAGACACAAATTGTTTGTGCAGGATGGGGTCAAAACAGCAATAGCCTTTTTGAGAGGTAGAGTACCCCAAAAAGACACACTTGGTGGAACGGGGGGAAAGTTTGTCGCGGGTAGCGGACGGAGCGTGTACAAAGGCCGTACACCCAAAGACACAGAGAGGGAGAGGAAAAGGTTCCTTGTTGGGGTATAGAATGGAGAATGGGGTCTGGCCGTGGAGAACAGTGGAGGGAAGGCGATTGATGAGATAGCAGGCGAGGAGCATAGCGTAGCCCTAGTAGGAGTGGGGCACTTGCATCTGCGTCATGAGAGTGCGAACGACATCAAGGAGGTGATGGTTTTTATGCTCCGCCACCCCATTTTGCTGGGAGGTGTAAACACAAGTGGTCTGATGAACAAGACCATGTTGCAGAAAGAAGGAGAAGAACTCATGACTAAGATATTTCTTAGCATTATCAGAGCGAAAGACTTTAATAGAAATTCCAAATTGAGTTTTAATCATAGAATAAAAAGATTGTCAGATAGAAAAGAGTTCAGAGCGATCTTTTAACAGATACACCCAGGTACATCTAGAAAAATCATCAATAAAAGTTACAAAGTAGGAACTACCCCGACCAACGGTGAGGGTAGGAGCAGGACCCCAGACATCAGAATGAATGAGATCAAACGGGCGAGAGGAGCCATGGCCTTGCTTTGGCGGGAAGGAGGAATGATGATGTTTGCTAAGCTAACATGCATCCAGTTGAGCGGAGAACTGGTCGGAGGTAAGTGGGGCAGAAGCTGTCGAAGAATCCGAGAAGGAGGATGTCCAAGGTGAAGATGCCATTGAAGCAGATCTGTAGAGGAGGAGGAGTAGTAGGTGGACAGAGCGGAAACATTATCGAGGAAGTACAGGCCGCCGCTCTCAGTCCCAGTACCAATCATCCGCTAGGTCCTCGGGTCCTGGAAAGAATAAGAAGTGGGAGTGAATAAGACGGAGCACTGAAGTTGCCGGCATAAAGTAGTAACAGATAATAAATTGCACGGGAACTTCAGGACATAGAGAGTGTCCTCCAACTGAAGCGACGGGGTGACTTGAACCAAGCCCGTCCCATGAACCGGGGATGGTGAACTATCTGCCACACGAACCGGGGGCAATCGGTCATGCGTTTCAAGGAGAGAGAAGCAATGACGGTTGCTAGTCATGTGATTTGTAACACCCGAGTCAATCAGCCATTTACCTTGGGTAACGATGTGGGCACTACCTGAAGTCGTGTCCACAGAGGCAGACGTACGAGAGGAGGCAGAGATCGATGAAGATGCATCACCGGAAGGGCGAAGATGATGATGTTTCTGCCAGCAACAGTCAACAAAATGGCCGGTACGACCACAGTGAGAGCAGAGGAACCTGGACGAACCGCGCCCTCCTGAGTGGCTACGGCCACTAGGGCCCCCTCGCTGAGCCTGGTGAGCATATGAGTCCTGGGAAGGAGGGGAGGACAACAGAGGACACTGGAGCAGCGAAGTAACAGCGGCAATGCGAGACGCGGTAGCATCCAAAGTGGGAGACTCCGCCTCACCCAAGATCTGCTGGAGGATCATATCATAGGAGTCGGGAAGGCGGAGAAGATAACAAACAACCAGGAGTTCCTGGAAGTGTTTGTGCTGTTCGGTCAAGTCCGCGGAGAAGGGGCGATTCTGGAGGATCTCTCCGCCAAGAGCCTGAACCTGCTGATAAGCCGCAGCAGGAGACATGGAAGGACATGCGAAGAGGTCCGCATAATGAGTATAAATGCGGGACGTCTAGCCCCCCTTCGAATAGAGAGCAGCTAGGTGAAGCCAAGTAGCCTTGACCGTCTCATCATGGCGAATGACGGGAAGGCACTCATCAGAAAGGTTGTTGGCCAGCCAAGTGCGGACAAGCGCATCACTCGCATCCCAGTCATCAAATTGAGCAGAGTTAAGAGGTGGAGGGTCATCAGTGAGGTGATGACACTTGCGCTGAGAGCATAGAAGAAAGGTGAAAGAAACGCTCCAATCTGGATAGTTGGAGCCAACAAGTTTAGAAAGCGTGCCAAGGTTTCCAAAAGGAGTAGGAGGAGGAGGAGCCACAGGGGTGGTGGAGGTAGAGATAACGGGGGTGGAGTGACCGGAATTGGCCATAGAGAAGCAGGAAACTGCGTGAGTAGAAGAGAAGCCGCGGGGAGAGAAAAAAGGAAAGAAAGCCGCACGACCTAAGGAGGAGGCCGGGACACGAGAAAGAAACCGCAGCAAACAAGGGCGAAACCGCAGCAAGCTGAAGAGAAGAAGCTGCAACGGCACGGTGGCAGAACACCAGTGGCCAGGAAGCAGACCAAGGCACAGGGAAAGAGGTCGCCCGGACTGAAAGAGGTCGAGCGAACAGAAGAGAAGAGGGAGTAAGGGACCCGAGAGAACAGGTCGAGAACAGACCGAAGGAAGTCGCGCGAACAGGGTAGCGACAAGGCAAAGAAGCCGCTTGGACAAGCCGCGCGGACAGAAGAGCCAAAGACGGAATCACGACGAATCGATCGTTGGCTCTGATACCATGTAAAAGTAGCAAACACGCAGCTAACAAGCAGATAACATACAGGCAGAAATTTGAATAATTGAAAGTTTTTATTATCCAAAAAAGTATCATTTACAAAGATATGACCTCCCTTTTATAGAATGGAGGAGATAGGAGTGAGTACAAACAAACAATGTGGGACTAAAAATATACAGGGCTGAGCGGCTAGAAATTAAAGAGACCGCACAGGCCGCGCGGTTAGACAGATGGCCTAACCACTCGGCAACTCCAGCAGGAAGAGAGCACGCCGCAATAGGAGACCGATAGACTGCCCGGTCTCCAGGATTCTGAGAGAGACCGCCAGACCGCTCGGACTACAAACAACAACAGTCGGAAAACAAACCTGCTGGAAAGGAACTGCTAGACTGCGCGGTCAACAACCCGCCAGACAAGACCGCCAGGCCGCCCGGTCTAATACTTCAACATCTATCCTTGGTAGTGGATAGGTATTCCGGACTGTCAGTCGGTTCAGTGCCCAGTAGTCAATACACAATCTGAGTGTCCCGTCCTTATTCTTGACGAATAACACCGAGGCTCCCCATGGTGAAGAGCTTGGCCGGACAAATCCGGCCTCCACTAGCTCCTGCAGCTGGCTCTAAAACTCTGTCAGCTCTTTCGGGGCCATCTGGTAAGGGGCACTAGATGCTGGCTTATCCCCCGACACCAGTTGTATCCGAAAATCCTGCTCCCGGTGCGGGGGTAGCCCTGACAGCTTCTCTGGAAATACGTCGGCAAAATCTCGCACCACCGGGATATCCGAGACGGAACCCTTGGCCTCGGTCATTTCATACAACACTTCATAGACTTCCTGCCCTTGCAAGTGGGCCTTGACGGCCTGCACGGATGACAGAAAGATAGGGGGAATAGATCCAATACCTTCAATGATGATGTAGGAATCCACATGCCTCACAGTAATCCTCTTGGACATGCAGTCAATCTGAGCATGGTTCCAGTGCAACCATGACATTCCCAGGATCAAATCAAAGACTGGCATCTTCATGATCGTCACTGGTGCTTCAAATATCTTTCCGCCGATCTCCGCCTCCATGTTGCAGCGGGCGGTGGTGAATAACTCCTATCCGTCAGGTAGCCGTATCCTCATCATCAGGCCTGTGAATCGCTCCACGCCTTCCAGCCCTTCCACGAAGGCTTCCGACACGAACGAGTGTGAAGCACCCGTATCGAACAGTGTATAGGCGGGCTTGCCGCTGATGAAGACTATGCCTGGGAGGGTGATGGAGACAACCCCCAACATGTTAAAATTGAAGACGGCGATGGCGGCAACCCCCAACCTGTTAAAATTGAAGACGGCGACGGCGGCAACCCCCAACGTGTTAAAATTAATGACGGCGATGGCGGCAACCCCCAACGTGTTAAAATTGAAGACGACGATGACGGCAACCTCCAACGTGTTAAAGTTGAAGACGGTGATTTCCTACATATTGAAGATGACAACGGCGACCCCAACATGACGGAGACGGTGACCTTGTGGAGCTACATGATATGGAGCTACGTGATGAAGATGAAGACTACCAAATAATATTTAGTTGTTTCTATTTGCATTTATTTTTATCATGTAATGTTTAAACATTTGAGTATTGTTTTATTTTTAATTAGGTGGGCTGCAAATAGCCAATGCATGATGTAAAGCCTATATAAGGCTAACCTTGTATCATGTTACTTAGAGAATGAAAAAATTGAAAACCAAGGATTCAAAATATGAATCCTCCCCCCCTCCTCACTCTTCCCCTCTTGGAAAATTCACTTCCTCCTTCTCCTTGGCCGTCGGCCACCCTCCTCCTCCCCTTTTCTTCTTGTGCTAGTCTCGACCACCTCTCCTTCTCCCCCACCCCTTGCTCGGCCTCTCCCTTTCTTCCACCTCCGACAACCCGAGCCACCCTTTCCCCAAGTCAAAACCCGACCTCCTCTCATCCCCTACCAAAAATCGACCACCCCCCTTAATAGTGGTGAAGATTTCGGCCACGAGCAAGACTCCTTCCTTGTGAGATTTCACTCTGGCGTGAAGCGATGAAAGCGGACAAATTTCTCTCCATCCGGCGCGGCTCCGGCGGAACCGTGGAAGAACGATCCTTGAAAGTGAACCGGAATCATCTATTCTGGTTGGGTAACGAGATCTTCTATCTCTTGTGTGTCTTATCCCTTTAGATTTTTATTTGGTGGAATACCTTTGTGTTACTTTAGAATCGTTTTTCATTCGTGGTTTATCTTTCCGATCGCATGTGTTGTTCTTTCTAGTTATTTAATTTTCCGAGAGGTTTGGCGAGCCTCGCTTTCGTTCTGTTGGGAGAGATCTACCATTTCCGAACCGAACCTTTCGGTAGATCTCTTTTGGTACAACCATCGCTCGGTCGGACCCAAGATTGGTCTTTTTAGCTTGAGAGAACATCGTCCTCTCGTCGTTTGTTCGATCTTTAATCAGCGTGGCTACCGTACGTTAGTGATAGTGGATAACGTTGTTCGTGGGTGTGTTGCGTTTAGTTATTGTGTGAGCGTAATAGTGGAAATAGAGAGGCGTACGTGTTACTCCCTTTGCCGTTATAGCGTCAAACACTGTAGCCTACATCAATTTGATATCAGAGGCTACCGTACGTTAGTGATTGGTCTTTTTAGCTTGAGAGAACATCGGCCTCTAGTAGTTTGTTCGATCTTTAATCGGCGTGGCTACCGTACATTAGCGATAGTTGATAATGTTGTTCGTGGGTGTGCTGTGTTTAGTTATTGTGTGAGCGTAATAGTGGAAATAGAGAGGCGTACGTGTTACTCCCTTTGTCGTTATAGCGTCAAACACCGTAGCCTACATCAATTTGGTACCAGAGGTAGGTTCACGTCAATTTCTTAATTGGCACCCTCCCCCTTTTATTTAGCACATTAACACGCACTTTGTATGCACGTTCAGAGTCAAAATAATCAAAAAAAAATTCTGGTCTGCCAATAGCGGCTTAAATTTCTTATTTTTCAGCAAAAAAATCAAAAACAAATTAATTAATAATCTTCATATTTTATTCTGCAAGAAAATCTATTTTATATTAATATTACCCTAGTGGTTAAGCGGGAACAATTCCGACAAACCTATTTTAATTGGGCTAGAAGTGTTTCTCATTGTATGTGCACAAATTCCGGATCGAGTTTTCTCTCTGATTATCACAATATGGCCTACGACGTCAATGTTTCCGGAGGAAAATCATTAGGTTCCATTAGGGACGTTAGAAAGTCATTCCAATGTCCGGTAGTGGATGAGATTAAGGCGTTGACTGGCCAATTAAAGGCTAGCCAAGTAGTACCATTTCTCCCATGGCAACACCCTAGTTATCCTACGGACGGCGCTAGTTCCATGCCGATCTTTAAGAATGACTATAAACCTAACGTCCAGACCAAGCGACAGATAACTGAAGATTTGACTAACCTTAAACAGGTCTCGGATTATATGAGTCTTTTTAAGAATATGATGGTTAGAAGTGGTGTGAAGGAGTTGCTAGAGATCACCCTCTCTTGGTTTCGTAGGGGATTAAACCCCTACATCCAGGGTAAATTACTGCGCTATTGGCACACAGATCTAGACTCCACTTTTACCACGACATTAGAAATTGAGAAGCACCAGATTCCTAGGAGTAAAGTTCCCTCATGTCAGATGATTACTATATGTGAGTCTAGTGGCGAATCTGGTCTTGGCTCTATTGTGCGTCCTACCCTGATTACGCCCGTAGACCAGTTTGAGTCTCCCCCTGAGTTGTCTGATTTAGTTGTAGACTCTCCTGATGAGTCTAAGGTCGTGCCTAGGACTGTGCCCGTCACTGAGGGCGTGGCAGATATTACTGACGATTGTATTGACGTTGAAGAGATTCGTTACCCTAGTGACCTGGATGAGGATTTCTCCCCCGAGGAATCATCTCCACTTCCCTTCGTCGATGTTTCTGAAACCATTACTGAGTCTGATTTGGGTGAAGTTTCTAGTGAGGTGATAGAGTCACCCTATCGCGAATGTTTCTCTGATCGTGAGTTAGGTGATGACAAGCCAGTTGAGTTTTCTGTGAGGGAAAATCTTCTGTTTGATTTTTCGTTTGATTTTGATGCCTTGCACCCGGAGGATTTTACTTGCACGATAAATCCGTAATTTGACATTGGGCATGACTTAGCCCCTCCTCCGGAATCTATCGATACTCTCATTCCTGAGATCTATACTGCTATTGATGTCGTGATTTATGAGTTGGAAGAATGTCCTAGTGAGAGAGTTATATTTTTGGAAGACGACCTAGAAGTAGAGCCGGATGAGCGTCCCCTGATGCTAACTCCGTTGCGTGAATTTAAATGCGAACTTAACTCTCTCCCGGTTTTAGCTTTACCTACTCTCCCTCCTGATATGTTGACCCAACCAGCGGATCCTTTCGAACATGAATTTATTTTGCCTGATTTGAGTCATGTTATTTTACCATCTATGCTGGACCCTCCTTGGAATATGTCTCGTAGTGTGATAATAGATTTCGTGTTTGGTCATGATGAATGTCTCATTAATTTGGTATCCACTCGACTTTCTAAAACTAACTAAATCTCTGAGAGTACGTTAATGATGTGGTCATCTTTTGTGCCACCGGATCGCATTCTGTTGGTACCACCGGATCTCGTTGGGTTGGTGCCACCATATGTAGTTCCGCTAGTGCCACCCTATTACTTTCTGTTGGCGCCACCATATTTAGTTCCCTTGGTTTCATCTCAAGTAGTTTCGTTACCGCTATTTTACATGTCAAGTCTGACTGCAACAGTATTTGTCTCTCACGCTTTCATTTTACATAAGCACAGTAAGGAAGCGTTAGTCACAGACATGTCTTCTTATCAATATATCGCTAACTTACTTAAGAGGGCATCTCCCTATAAGGTTTTCGGTTTCCTCTTGGTGCGACTCGTCCCTGAACGGATGCCCACGGGCACTATAGAAACGTTGGCGAGTCGGCGAGTTAGAACTTTTCGGATTTTTAATCAATTAGGAGAAACAACATATCTGTTGAAGTTAACCACTAAATGGGGTAAGTCCCCTAGTTTAAATGTTTCCAATTTCACGCATTGTGTTTTTCCAGCTTTTGAAATATCTAACTCTACGTTTGGTGCCACTATATTTTCATTTGGGTTGGGGGTGAGCTTGTTCTTGGATCGTTCTCTTCATTGGTCTCCAACGGAGGTACGTTGACTGTTGATGAAGAAATTTTTCCTCTTTATTTGCCTAATGCTTTTCCCAGTTTCCCCGGGACAATCTTTTTGCTAGACATGTTCATATTTGGTGTTTTGCTCTCCTCTCCAAGCGGTGGTATTTAGCGTTATGTGATACGATGGTGTGCTCGTCCGGTCTCCGGTGACCCTTGGATTTCGGACTCGGCGATGGTTCTTTTGGATGATGTTCTTCGCCGCCAGCACCGCCATGCCAACTCATCGATGATGAGTTATTTTGAGAGGGGGAGGATTGATGGCGGCAACCCCCAACGTGTTAAAATTGAAGATGGCGATGGCGGCAACCCCCAACGTGTTAAAATTGAAGACGGCGACGACGGCAACACCCAATGTGTTAAAATTGAAGACGGCGATGGCGGCAACCCCCAACGTGTTAAAATTGAAGACGACGATGACGGCAACCCCCAACGTCTTAAAGTTGAAGACGGCGATTTCCTACATATTGAAGATGACGACGGCGACCCCAACATGACGGAGACGGTGACCTTGTGGAGCTACATGATATGGAGCTACGTGATGAAGATGAAGACTACCAAATAATATTAAGTTGTTTCTATTTGCATTTATTTTTATCATGTAATGTTTAAACATTTGAGTATTGTTTTATTTTTAATTAGGTGGGCTGCAACTAGCCAATGAATGATGTAAAGCCTATATAAGGCTAACCTTGTTTCATTTTACTTAGAGAATGAAAAATTGAAAACCAAGGATTCAAAATTTGAATTCCCCCCCCCCCCCCCCCCCCCCCCCCACCCCGCCCTCCTCCACTCTTCCCCTCTTGGAAAATTCACTTCCTCCTCCTCCTTGGCCGTCGGCCACCCTCCTCCTCCCCTTTTCTTCTTGTGCTAGTCTCGACCACCTCTCCTCCCCCTCCCCTTGCTCGGCCTCTCCCTTTCTTCCTCCTCCTACAACCCGAGCCACCCTTTGCCCAAGTCAAAACCCGACCTCCTCTCATCCCCTACCAAAAACCGACCACCCCCCTTAATAGTGGTGAAGTTTCGGCAACGAGCAAGACTCATTCCTTGTGAGATTTCACTCCGGCGTGAAGCGACGAAAGCGGACAAATTTCTCTCCATCCGGCACGGCTCCGGCGGAACCGTGAAAGAACGATCCTTGAAAGTGAACCGGAATCATCTATTCCGGTTGGGTAACGAGATCTTCTACATCTTGTGTGTCTTATCCCTTTAGATTTTTATTTGGTGGAATACCCTTGTGTTACTTTGGAATCATTTTTCTTTCGTGGTTTATCTTTCCGATCGCATGTGTTGTTCTTTCTAGTTATTTAATTTTTCGAGAGGTTTGGCGAGCCTCGCTTTCGTTTTGTTGGGAGAGATCTACCATTTCCGAACCGAACCTTTCGGTAGATCTCTTTTGGTACAACCATCGCTCGGTCGGACCCAAGATTGGTCTTTTTAGCTTGAGAGAACATCGGCCTCTAGTCGTTTGTTCGATCTTTAATCGGCGTGGCTACCGTACGTTAGCGATAGTTGATAATGTTGTTCATGAGTGTGTTGCGTTTAGTTATTGTGTGAGCGTAATAGTGGAAATAGAGAGGCGTACATCAGAGTGGGTAACTTAAAGTCTTAGAAATCTAATTGTGATTTTCTTTCCTAGTTTATCAGTTCTATATCCATAACTTTAATTGTCTAGGAAATATAAGACTTAAAATTAACTAGCATACCTGTGATCACTTGCTCCGGATTCCGTTGTTAAGTCAGATCCAGTGCATATACTTGCTCCCTCTCCTGCCTGTGGTCTCTGACCTGGTATCCACGACCTCAGCCACGTCCTCGGCCTCCAAAATACTGAGCTGGCGGGGCAGCCGGTGGTGCTGGTGGTGGTGTCCCCCTCATAGGGTAGTTCGTCCTGATATGCCCCACCTGGTGACAGTTGAAACACTCTGGCGGGGGATATGCTATACCCCCGGGTCTCTGCACCTCCCGCATCTGGGGTGGCTGAGGGACCACCACTACTGGTTCCCTCTGCTCCTGTCTCACCTCCTGACGAGGCTGGTCTTTGCCTCTTCTCCCCTCTGTGATGCGGCCCCGTCGCTGATCATTTCTGGCTCCCCGACCCTAATCCTCAGTTGGCCGCTTCTGGCTTCGGGTAGTTTGCCAATGTGCCTCGATCCTTTTCGCCATCTCCAATATCCGAGGAATAGGCCCGTCGGACACGAACAGCAGAGCCTCCCTCAGATCCTCCCGCAGGCCCTTATAGAACCTCTTTGTGTAACCTTCCTCATCCAATTGATAAGAATCCGCAAACCGGGCTAGGTGGTTGAACTCCCGATGATACTCCACCACTATCTTGATGTCCTGTCTCAACTGTAGAAATCTATCCTCCAGCTCGTCTCTGGCCGACTGCGGAACAAAATGCTCCAATAGTGCAGCCCTGAATTCCCCCCAAGCTATCTTAGCAACCTATCTGTCAGCAAACATTGTGTCCAACGAAGTCTTCCACCATCTCTTAGCATGGTACTCCAAGTAAGAGATAACCAAGGGCACTCTCTCCTCCCACGGGCACCGGATCCCAGTCAGCATCTCATACATGATGTCCAGCCACTCCAACATCCGAACGGCCGACTCCATCCCCAAGTAGGATGGGGGAGAAAGTCCTCGAAAAATACTCAGCCAGTTGGCCCCCGGGTTTGGCTGTGGAGCCGGAACCTGTTATGCCCTAAACGCCTCCAAGATAGCTGTCAGAGTCTGCCCCATCTCTGACTGTAGGAACGGAGTGGGGACCGGGGGAGGTGGTGCAACATTCGGAGTCTGCTGGACTCCACCTTATGGCATAGGCTGTGCTGGGAGCTGCGTAACCAAAAACCAATAGTAAGTAATCGCCCCAAAACCTAATTAACGGTGGACAGTTTACATGTGATCCCCCATATGGGCACACCACTGCTTCTGCTGCTTAGTTTGTCCCCAAACTAAACTCGGGCGGGGGTGACCCAGGGGTTGTGGACTGCTACTTTTCGATCGAGGTTTGCTCTGATACCACTTATAAGACCCCCCACACCCCTTTTTTTGAAACTCCGGGGTCTTAGGCCCAGAACCGCCGCTTTGCGATGACACCTTCACGCCCGGGAAGGTCATCACTACAAAACGCCGATCCTGCCGGCCAAATCGATCACAAGTGTAGCAAAATAATAAAGTAAGTCCACGCAAATCACATATATAGTAAATAATCTCCAAGAAGGGAGTGTCCACAGTTATAATGAAAATACTAAAATCTTGGGCTCATGTCCAGTACATCAAATCCTCACTACATATCTCTCATCACGGAAGAAAATCTAAAACAACTAGTAGCGAATCAGACTTAGTCCCTGCCGTCTGAACTCTGGTACTAGACTGCCCCATCTCCAAGCGTGCCGACCTCCGGGGCTGCTCCTCCATGCTGGGCTCCACGGTCCCCTAAAATGATGTGGTTCGAAAACCGTTAGTCTAAAAGAATAAGCCCTATCATCCCCCGCCCCTTCCCCTATGGCTCCGAGGCACCGAGCGGGGAGAAGGAAAGGAGAGGACATGAAGGTGGAGAATAACAAATAAGCAGATGGCAGCGAAACTAAACTAGCAGGTCTATAGTATACAAGATAGAATGAAGGTAAAATGACTGAACAAGAAAAATAACCTTAACTTATGTGAAATCACATAAGCCAAGAGATCTTTTGCAGGGCTCCTATCGTATAAAAATTCTCATACCAATTTATACAATAGGGTGTCGGCTTCTAGCAATATACATATAAAGATACTGAAATAAACCTTAACTTATAAGCACACTCGCACGAACTTATAAGCCAAGGGGTCATTTTGCAGGGCCTATTTTATAAGCGTCTCATACCACTTATACAACAGGTGTCAGGTTATATGCAATGATTATGCTATGAAATACAATTATGCTATGATTTGAACATGCAAGTGCAACTCACCCACTCGACTCTGTGTACACAAACCTTTAGTTCCCCCTTTTTGGAGCTGAACCTCCCAGTATACCTCTGTAGTGGCAGACTGAAGCGGTGGGTTGGTCCTCGCCCACCTCTAAACTAGTAATTGCACTACCAGTCAGACCTATCGTACGCCTCAACGCTGGTGCACTAAGCGGAGCTCCTGCGTACTCTTGCCGGCTGGCGCAC
The DNA here is from genome assembly GCA_039583875.1 of Platanthera guangdongensis. Classification (NCBI taxonomy): domain Eukaryota; kingdom Viridiplantae; phylum Streptophyta; class Magnoliopsida; order Asparagales; family Orchidaceae; genus Platanthera; species Platanthera guangdongensis. Next base: position 219,166,078 of record CM077158.1, on the reverse strand, counting down.
CGGACTTTATCTGGCCAAGTGCTAAGCCACACTTGCCGAGTTGACGTATTGGCGTCGGTGCATCGACCCTCCAATACTGAAGACCCACCACCTTTTACTTTATGCATATGCAACCTTTATGTATCTCCACCGAGCTAAAGCTCCCCGGACCAACCCGTCCGTCACAAACAACAACCGAGCCAAAGCTCTCTGGGCCAACCTGCCAAGCGACCCAACTTAACATTCTGTGACATCGAGGTGAGTGAAAGTGGACCCTTAGTTACACTAGTTACTCTTGCAGTTTAGTTTTACCTATAGTTTAGGTTAGCACAGGACTGCCCAAGGTATACCACGTGAAGGGCTCTCGAATGCATTAGGAACTATGATGGGATTACGCCCAAAGCTCTCTTTCGCAAGGCACGTACTATTTTTGGTTGCTATCAAATTTCCTAAACCCTTACTTGTTGTACTGAATCTAACCCTAGAGTATTTGAAATTTCCTCCCCACGGGAAAGACGATCTTTCGTCGATCCCGCGCACCACCTAACACTAGCCAATCCACACTCTACTCATCCTATCTTCCAATGATTAACTCATTTTTATTTATCCAAATCAACAACCTCTAACCCCCAATTCATGTGCCCAAAATCACATTCCAACATACTTTCTGCAGTTTTACTAAATGCAGACCAAGTTAAGCTATATGACATATAAAATGAAAGGCACATAAAATATTCCCCCAGTACCCCTATAATAATTATTGGAGGGCTGTCATGACCTTTTTAGCCTAAATCATAATTTCATAATTTTCCTATTTATCTGATATTTTATTTAATTATTCTAGTCATCCAAAATCTCAAGTTTGAACATGAAGTAGCAGTTTTAGACAAGCAAATATTCCACCAAATTTATGATAAATACATTATGAATTTTTAACTTAAAATCCAAAGTCTCCCAATTTTTCAGCAAGGTTTAAGCCCCTAATTCTAATTTTAAATATATCTCATAATAAATCATTTTAAGAGATAAGTACAGTAAGAATTCCTCCAAAACTTCAGAGAAAATTCAAGAATGATTGTAAGGACATATAAATACTGTAGGTCAAGTTTCATAATTTATTAGCGAGCAATGAGCTCTAAGCAAATTATTGAACAATTTTCCAAGTTAATGAGCTTGTGAAGTAGGAACTGCAAATATGTATTCAAAAATTCTAATAAAATTCATACAAAAGCAACAAGGTCTAAAATTCCCTCTGCCAAATTTTCATGAGCTTCCAATGCGCAGTGGAATCATAATATCCAGATAAATAATTAGGGCTAACTCTTGCATTTATAAAGGAAGTACTAAAATTAATATCCCAAAATTCTCAATTAAATTACAGAAGTTCAATCTATCCTTATGACTACACTACCCAAATTTCATTATTGTTCAAGGAGTTTTACTAACCTATTCTAGCACTACAATGTTTGTGCCCTAAACTAGGGTTAGGGTTTTGTGGGGCCTACCCTTACCCAAATCCCCTAATATTTTTACCAGACGGCTTAGGCTACTCTAGCACCCTCCTTACCAAATTTCAAGTTCATTCAAGGTCTTTTGACCTCATGTCCTTCACAAGGCACTAAAGCCCTTCCTTAGGGTTTGGTCTTAGGTCTTAGGGCAAAACTATTCCAATCTACCCCATCTTCCATGGGGAGGTGTTAGAAGTCATGCCAAGTCAGTGGCCCAAATTTCAACCTCTGTTGAGGTGATTTGGCCACTCAAAAACCTAAAGTGCATTTTTTGACCAAAATACCCTTATTTAGGCAAGGCTAGGGTTTGCATGATTTCAATTCAAACCACCTCCAAATGAGATGAAATCTTAACCAGAGCTTTATAATGACCCCAAGCACCACTCACCAAAATTTGGGTGAGTTTAGAGGTCATTTGGTCCCTAAATTAATTTACCCTAGAGAAATTAAATAATTTCCAAAATTATAGAAACATTGTCCCCTAAAATTCTCATTTTTGGGCATGACCTAGATATGGTCTAGGGTGACTCCTTGTCCAAATTTCAAGAAATTTAGACCAGTTATGAAGTGTGGACACCCTTTTAATTTCTGCCTAGCCCTGGGTATAGACCCTACCAAAATGAATGCCCTAGTCAAACCAGGCACCCAAATTGGTTCAAACCAATTTTGCAGTAAAGTAGACTCACCGGGCTATAATTTCTATGTTGACCATTTTCTCATACAGATTCTCTAAGTATTTGTAATAATTTAAAATTTTAAATATTAAAAGTGTGACAGAATCATTAAAATGTATAATTAAATCCAATAGTTTGATTTCTAATCTACACGAATCATGGCGCACTCTTGGACGGCATCGCGTCATCGTCCCCGCGCGCCAACAGCCTGTATTGAATTTTCCTGGGCCGACTTCAAATCCATGTCGCCGGCCACCTAGCCACCTCCCCGGCCAGCCACCGCCACCACCACCTTCGTTGAGGTGGTGGCTATCGCCAGGCGGTGGCACAGCCGCGGGAGTGGCCTATTCCGACGAACCCGATAGGTTAGTTTTTGCGGAATAATGTGGAGAAAAACTCCCCTGACCGGGCTCAATTGAGCCCGATTTCTATCCCTAGTGATCGCTACGATCCACCCATAGAGAGAGAAGAAGGGGAGGACCTTGCTTGCGGTCTGGAGACGCGTCGATTGCCGAGAAGCCATTGGTGGAGGAGATGTCGCCGGCTCTCTGCAACAGCACTACAATGTTGATTGTCTCCTTCGGGCAAGATGTGGAACCGAAAGCCTGGAGCCTAGGGAAGCTTTTAAGAGAATAAAAAGAGGGAGGGGTGGGGTCTAGCTGGTGGTGGCCATTAATGGCCTCTTAAGGTGGCTCTCGGCCATGGTGTGGGGGGCGGGGGGGGGGGGGTGAATCTGGGCTCAATCTAGCTGGGAAACGGCTGGAAATTACTCCTCTTCCCCAGAGGAGTTGAATCCAGCCATTTAGAGGTGGAGGGAAGGGCCAATGCTTCAATGGCCATTAATGGCCATTGATGGCCATTGAAGGCATATTTCGGCCATGGCATGGTGGCACTGTTCTGGCCATGAACAGCCTCCAAATTGGCCCCCTGGCCTTCCTGAAGTGAGTGTGGAGCTGGATCAGCCAATGAAGAATGGCCTTTGGCCTCGTTAGCTATGAATGACACCCTTTCACCTTTCTCTCTCTCTCCTCCATTAAAGTGAGGTTGAGGTTTTCTCTCTCCTAGTCATCTAGGTTGACCATGCTGACCACTCCAGCCTATTGGCAGCCCACTCACTCATAATTTTCATGGTAATAAGGTTAGCCCAAATGGAAAGAGGGCTTGAGCTTGGGTTAGCCCATTTGAGCTATGTTTCACCTAACCTTGTCTAGGGTTGACCTACGTCAAATTGACCTTCTCTGTTACCATCATTGGATCCTTAGTGACCTATTGGGCTCCCCTAGGGTTTAGGTAAATATGGGTAGGGTTGACTTGGCACTTTGGAGGTCACCTGATCTTAGGAAGGGTACTTTGCCCAAATTAAGGCTAGGGTTGACTTTGGTCAACCTAAACTCTTTGGTTGACCCCAATGGGTATTTGGTGGCCCATTTACCTCACCTTAGGGTTAGTAGGGCATGTGTGGTGTCCACTTGGCTTAGGGGATGGCCAATTGACCCTAAGTAGGCTTGTTTGACCTATTTAGGGATAGATTTGACTTTGGTCAACTTAACCACTTTGACTACCCTACATGGGCCCTTAGTGACCCATTGACCCCACTTTAGGTCTAGGAAGTCCCTGGTAGGGTCAGTTGGGCTTTGCTAGGGCACACTGCCTTTGGTTAGGGCACCTTGCCCAATTTAGGCCTAGAGTGGTTTTAGGTCAACTTGGCCACCCTGAGTCGACTCCAATGGACCCTTTGGGCTCAAATAAACCTTACAATGTATTGGTGAGGCCATGGTGGGGTCTTGAAGTCTTGGTGAAGCCCTATGATCATCTTAAACCAGGGTTCATAAATCTACTATTTGCAGACCATAGTGGTCTCACCTACATTCCTAGGTTCACCTGTCCTTCTTGGGCTTCCTAGGATTGTGTCATGACCTAGTCATGACAAAATCACTCTTAAGGGTTTAGTTGTTTGAGGGATGTTACAACAAGCACACACACAAAATCTCCTCGACAAAAGCTGTCTGCTGCACTAGAGCTTGATCGCCCAAAACTTAATGTGAACCAAGTTTTGCGATTAGGAACTGCTGTCCGCTGGGTCCAAAAAAACAGTCCGCAAATTTTTCCTATAGATTTTGCCAACTTCTGTCCACTGGATTGGGAACTGCTGTCCGATCCGCTGGATTTATTGTTGTCCGCAGATCTTTTGCTGCCAGGAGGAGTTCCCTTCTTGTACTGTTCGCAGAAGTTTGTCCGCCAAAGTGCAACCGCCAAAGTGCAGTCCGCCTGGATTTCTGTTCGCAGAAATCTGTCCACAATTAATTTTGCAGCTTGGAGTTGCTTCAAATCCCAATTCTAAGCTTTCGTTGTTATGCATTTATAGGCAGCGCCAACATGTAAGATAATGCCACGTGTTCCACCTTTCACCGCTGCATTAATTTATGCCATCTTTCCATTTCATATTTACCTCTTTGGCTTTCTCTCTTTTCCGCCATTCATGGCCCATAATTCACACCTCCTCCTTTTAATATTATATTATATTATATTATATTATATTATATTATATTATATTATATATATCTTTATATATTATAAAGAAGTATTGGAATCAGATCATGACCGTTGAATATAAACCAAACATTTGATCACAACCATTGATCACAGCAACGAATCAGAGCCGTTCATATTTTTTTCTTAGGTCTCTTAAACCTATATAGGGTCTCTCAAATCTACATATTTTTAGGGCACTCTACAAACCATCAGCTCAGTCCAATATGCGGGCTACAAAATCAAGCCCAAAATTCTGCAAATGCAAGCACGTTTCGGACCCGCCAAGGGCCCACCCGCCAACCTAACAAACACACCGACCCGCCAGTTTCGTACCCGCAAACACAACTTAAAGGAGGCAAGCCTATATATACCCAAAAAGCCAAACAAAACTAGCGGTGTGGGACTAAATCCCGCCTGGGATTAATAAAATCCCAGGCGGGATTAATTAGGCGCGATTAATCCCGCCTAAGCAGGCGAGATTAAATCCCGCCTAAGTTAGGCAGGATTTAATCCCGCCTACTTAGGCTGTATTTAATCGTGCATAACTTAGGCGGGATTTAATCCAGCCCGCTTAGGCGGGATTTAATCCCGCCTAAGCCCAGGCGGTTTTTTAAAATATTATTATAATATTTTTAAAATATTATGTAAATATAAACATATTTTTTAAATATTTAAATATAAGCGGCGCTCTCCTCCAAGTGCGCAGCCCGCCGTGGGGCGGGCGTAGCCAGGTGCGGGCGAAGCCCGCCGTCACGGGCCGGGTACTGGGGCGCGTAGCCATAGGGGCGGAGCCCCGTGTCGGGGGCGCAGCCCGTCGGGGGGCGGGCGCAGCCCGCCGCGGGGCGGGAGCAGCCAGGTGCGGGCGAAGCCCGCCGTCACTGGTCGGGTACTGTGGCGCGTAGCCATAGGGGCGGAGCCCCGTGTCGAGGGCGCAGCCCGCCGCGGGGCAGGTGCAGTCGGGTGCGGGCGAAGCCCCCGGTCACGGGTCGGGTACTATGGCGTGTAGTCATAGGGGCGGAGCCCCGTGTCGGGCACTTAAGCGGGATTAATCCCGCCTAATTAATCACGCCTGAGATTGTATTAATCCCAGGCGGGATTTAGTCCCACACTGCCAGTTTTGTTTGGCTTTTCGGGTATATATAGGTTTGCTTCCCTTAAGTTGTGTTTGCGGGTCCGAAACTGGCGGGTCGGTGTGTTTGTTAGGCTGGCGGGCGGGCCCTTGGCGGGTCTGAAACTGGCGGGTCTGAAACGGGCTTGCCTTTGCAGAATTTTGGGCTTGATTTTGTAGCCTGCATATTGGACTGGGCTACAAAATATGAACGACTCTGATTCGTTTCTGTGATCAACGGTTGTGATCAAATGTTTGGTTTATATTCAACGGTCGTGATCTGTTTTCGATACTTCTTTATAATATATAAAGATATATATATATATATACGAGCAACAGGCAAGGGCCTCCGGCCCGATGGCCACGCGCCACAGTACCCGGCCGGCGACGGCGGGCTTCGGCCACCCACCAGCTCGAAGCCTGCCTCAGCCCAGCCTTTTGGGGGGGTCAAGATGGTCTCAAAACGAAAAGTGATCAACATGAAAGTTGTAGATCTCGGCGAGCCGAACAACTTTCATGGTGATCACTTTTTGATTTGGAGCCGTCTTGGCTTCCGATTTTGGCCTCAAAATCGGGGGCGGCGAGAGGCTGTACTGTAGCACTCTCGCAGCCCCCGATTTCGAGGCCCAAATCGGAAGCCGAGACTGCACCAAATAAAAACGTATTCAACATGAAAGTTGTAGATCTCGGCGAGACGAACAACTTTCATGTTGATTACCTTTTGATTTGGAGCTGTCTTGGCTTCCAATTTGGTTCTCAAAATTGGGGGCGGCGAGAGGTTGTACTGTAGCACTCTCGCCGCCCCCGATTTCAAGGCCCAAATCGGAAGCTAAGACTGCTCCAAATGAAAAAGTGATCAACATGAAAGTTGTTCATCTCGCCGAGATATACAACTTTCATGTTGATCACTTTTCATTTTGAGACCATCTTGACTCCCAAAAAATCGCGTCCCTTGTTTTTTTTAAATTTGTCCTTGGTTTCGTCCCACACTGTCGATAGGTTTGAAGTTTTTGTGTTTAAATATAGAATTCCATAATGAATGTTTGAAATTAGGCGGGCTTGTGGGCTTGCGGGCTGCCGGGCTTATCTTTAATTCTATGAACAGGTGGGTTTGCGGGCTGGTTTTAAATCTGAGCTTTTAGCGGACCTTTTTTATGTTATCTACCTAACTTTAAGATCCCCTTGTAGTAGGTTTAGGACCCTTGGTAAAATGTGAAGAGAGAGGGTTGGTTTGATCCAATGGTTCATGATCAAAACTCTGAAATCTGACGGCCACCTAATTTCCTTCCAATTTCGAACTCATGCTATTTGCAGACCAAGTATTTCTTTATAATATGGTAGGTAGGTCTTTATAATTTGTCCTTGGTTTATTCTCACATTGTCGGTAGGTTTGAAGCTTATCTTTAATTCTATGAACAGGTGGGTTTGCGGGCTGGTTTTAAATCTGAGCTTTTAGCGGACCTTTTTTATGTTATCTACCTAACTTTAAGATCCCCTTGTAGTAGGTTTAGGACCCTTGGTAAAATGTGAAGAGAGAGGGTTGGTTTGATCCAACGGTTCATGATCAAAACTCTGAAATCCGACGGCCACCTAATTTCCTTCCAATTTCGAACTCATGCTATCTGCAGACCTAGTATTTCTTTATAATATGGTAGGTAGGTCTTTATAATTTGTCCTTGGTTTAGTCTCACATTGTCGTAGGTTTGAAGCTTTTGTGTTTAAATATAGAATTCCATAATGAATGTTTGAAATTAGCCGGGCTCCTGGGCTTGCAGGCTGTCGGGCTTATCTTTACTTCTATGAACAGGCGGGTTTGCAGGCTGGTTTTAAATCTGAGCTTTTAGCGGGCCTTTTTTATGTTATCTACCTAACTTTAAGATCCACCTAATTTCCTTCCAATTTCGAATTCATGCTATTTGCAGACCTAATATTTCTTTATAATATGGTATATATATATATATATATATATAAATGTTGCATTTGACTTCGGTCAAATCTTCATTTCCGCCGATAATATGACTATTAAATTGAATGTTAATTAATACAGCTATAAAATTGGAAATATGACTCCAAAATTGAATAATAAATTGACTTTACATATCCAAAAACAAATTAGAATAACATTTAAACATCTTCCATAATATAATAGGGTAAAAAAACCCTAAGAACTAAGATTGAAAACATTAATTTTCTTCAACACAGATGAAGAAAACCCTATAAAAGAGCTCTCTGATCACTCAAAAAATCTGTCGCCAACGAGGAGAGCTTCAATCACTGTGGAGTTCTTCAGAGGTTTCGGCAGCGGCAGATGGACACGTACGACAACCCTGCCAATGAGTTTCTCCCATTTCATAGCTAGGGCTTAGAACTGGGAGTTGAGGAACCAGAAATTTTTCAAAAGAAGGGAGAAATGAAGTGTTGAGTTGATTTGATTTTTCAAACTTATATGATTCATGCTTCCACCTACCGGTCACCGATGTTGACTCTTCAAGCCGCCCATATATTTCACATGTGAGAAAGCTTCTTGGAAGTAGGCAAGAACATGTGAAATGACCTTATAAAAGAAGAGGAAGGCAAGCTATGAAAACATACCAAAATCCAAACCAAAAAGAGATAAATTCTTGAAGAGGAGAGCGGTAGTGCACGACCGAAGACAACGGTGGGTGTCAATATTTGATTTCGGGTTGCATCAGAAACGAAGAGCGAAAGCGTGCGGATAGCGCATGGCGTCTGGTTCGCAGGCTGCGGAAATGTGTGCAGTGCTCGATGGTTGCATGCTCATAGGCAATAATGATGGTTGTGCACAATTGGTGACGTTGGCGGGCTGCACGTTCGCGGCAAGGTCAAGTCCTGACTTGGATCTCTTCTCGGTGGTGGCGGTGGCGGTGGTTGGCCGTCTGACGACGACGAAGGACCGTTCTGATACGAATCTTGTGCGTCTGTTTTACGGATTGCAGTTAAGTTTATATTACTCCTGCGGATTTCCGTAATCCGAGTTCTTCTACAGTATATTTTCATATTTGTATCTTTTAATTTGTGCTTATTAATTTTATTGTGCTAATAAAATTATGTGAAAGACATATTTTCTTGTGACACTGTATTTAGTTGTTCCTGTGGATTGCGCTTCCGCGACCGGAAATCCCAACATGAGGTGGGGCCAGGAGTTATTCTTTTGGATAATTCTATACACACCTAAATCATACCTAAAAGCACAAAAAGTGGATCCCACACACAATATAAAATAACCAAATCCCTATTTTTTGTGTGTTTTAGGGATGTGAAAAAGACCAAATATTATATTTTATTGTGTATGAGTCCCACTTTTTGTGGTTTTTAGGTATGATTTAGGTATGTGCATTTCCGTCCAATTTTTTTACACATATTCACATTGTATGTCTAGCCTATAGAAAATGATAGCTATAGCCATGCCATTTAATTACATTTGCTTTACACCAAAGCACCGTGTCATCACCATGCAGTAGTATTGCCGGTCCCCTCCTCTGCGTGAAATATACCTGCAAAACAACTTAACCATCAGAGATTAGCCAATAAGCAGCCATCAATTCTGTGAAAAAGCACCGGATGCTTCTGCTGCTATACCGGCTAACGACGGTTCCTCAATATAATCTCTCCCGGCCCGGCGAATTGAAAAAGTTAGAAGAAATTAAAAGAAGTTAGAAGAGAGAGTGAGAGAGAGAGGAGAGCAACATTTACGCTTGTTTCAGTAAGTTATTCAGAGCTCTTTGATCTCTCTCTATATTTGCTATTGTTTATAAAATTGTGAGTTCAAAGTTTCAAATGGAGTTCGACAGAGTTGAATCTTAAGCTGGGAATATGCTTGATTCATGTGTTCAGTTCATTTTTGTTTTCTTTAATTACTCCCATTTTCTGTCCTGCTCTTGCTTGTTGAGGCTTTTAGAGGATGTTCAGATCCGCCATTTTTTGCTTTTGTGCAATATTAGAGGAAGTTTAGATCTATCATTTTTCAAGAAAAATGCAGTTTTAATATTATTTCCTAATGTTAGGATTGTTTTTTATTTAGGGTAATAGATAAATGATATTAATTTTTAGTCCTTAAACAAAAAAAAATCAGTTTTTATATGAATGTATAAGTTTTAGGACAGGAGTAGCATGAATTGCAGAGAAAATGAGAGAAGTTCGACTGAGATGGTTTGGATACGTACAAAGGAGATCATTAGAGGCACCTGTTGGAGATCCGGATCCTCTCCATTTCAAATGAAATGGAGGGAATCCATTTCATATCTAATGGACAACATCAGTCCAAAAAAGATCCAGTGGACAAGAATTTTCTGAATAAAAAAAATATAAAAGGATAGGTAAAAGAGATCCGTTGGATCAAAAAGCAAGAGATCTTGTCCGTGAAATGGTTCCTCTCCGACGAAATGGACGGGATCCTGGAGCCCTGTTGGGCGTTGTGAGAGTCTAGTCACTAGGGAGGGGTAGATCGATAAAGACTTGGAATGAAACTATACAGAAATATATGATGTACTTAGGCATTAGTGAGATTATGACAAAAGATAGGGCACAATTGCGACAAATGATCCATATAGCCGACCCCACTATAGTGGGATAAAAGCTTGAGTGTTGTTGTAAACAAAAAAAAATCTAGGGTTTCAAGGCTTAGTGTTCTGTTTCACTACACGAACATGAGAAATAGTTATGAAAAACAACCAAATTTGTTTGAAAAACAGCTATATTCACTGTTAAATCTTGAACGGTTAGAGAAATTCCAAAGAGAAATAGAGGTTTAAACATAGCTAACTTTTCATATAAACTACAGCTTATTTTGCAGGATTTGAGAAAGAGATCATGGGGAGAGGGAAAATCGAAATAAAAAGGATAGAAAATACAACGAGTAGGCAGGTCACCTTCTGTAAGCGAAGGAATGGACTACTGAAGAAAGCGTATGAGCTTGCAATACTCTGCGACGCCGAAGTAGCGGTTATTGTCTTCTCCACCCGTGGCCGGGTATACCAGTATAGCAATGACAAGTAATCTTCATAGAACTACACCTCTGTTCATCTATTCAATGGTTAATTCCATGGTTAATTCTTTCTAAGTTATAAGAATAAGAAAAAGCAGTTCATGAAGTTATATATTATCCATTCTTACTATACTTAAACGCCCCAATGTTGTTACAAAAACTTCTCCTTTTTGTGTTTTTTCGGCTTAATTTGTTGATTTCTAGCAACTTTTCTAAATTTTTTCTCTTTAATGATTTGACCTAACAATTGAAGAGGTTTAGGGTTTTTAAAAATGATCAAGCATTGAAATTGGTCCTAAACCTAATATAGAAACCTCTTGTGAGAGGGGAAAGTCATTAACAAAAATGGATATTTAATCAATAATAAAGGAAGTTAAACCATGTATAATGACCAACATATGTCTATTTATATATTATTTTATGTCATGCATACATTAAGGGAGAGACATTGCATTAATTTTCATACATATTCACTATATTCTTAATGACTTATTCCACATGTCTACCCTACTTTTTTTCTTCCAAATGGTACAAAAAAAGAAGCATTATTAGCTATTTGCTGTTGATGCATCAAATCATAAGGCTCTATATGCTATTTTTTTCTTCTTGCCTTCTCTTCTTTATGCTAATTTTGAACGCCCTATTCTACCTCTCACCCCCACTAGCTCTCTCTCTCCCTCTCTCTCTCTCTCTTTTTGTTCCTCTGTTTTTTTCCTTTCAACTTTCATAAATCCTTCCTATCTTTAAGGTGTTAGATTAATTCTCTTCAGTGCTAGTTTTAGTAACTGTGATCGCATGTGAAATGTCCATTTAATTCTCTGCCCTTTCTTAATTATAAGTATATGTATTAGCTGGCTCCATATTAAGATACCATGTTGTAATTGTAGAATGTAGGTTACATGTTGTGATTGTTAGAGTGCTCGAAGCATCTCGCGTGGCGTCAAGATTGGAACAACTTTCATGTTGCCCCCATCAGAGACTTTCATAGGCGCAATCAGTGGCGGATCCAGAAAATTAATAATGGTCGTCCACAAATTGATAATGTGGATGCACTAAATTTATTTTGAATGCGTTGCTGGATTCTTAAAATTTTAACACGGAGGTGCAGACATCAACTTCCTTCAAAAAAATGAATGTTTTCATCTTATCAGAATTTCTCCCTGATCTGGCCCCCATTTTTGATATATAAATAGTCAAAATTCATTGCCTCGACGAGAAAAATTCAAATACACAAACAATTTTGAAAAATAATGGAGGGGGAAGTGTCCCTCGGGCCCCCTCTGAATCCGCCCCATGACGTAACCCTAACCCCCCGACGGATTATTGGATTCCTACCGTATCCATACCAAACGGCTAAGTAACTCATTAATCTATTATATCAATATAACTTAACAATGTGTAATTTCAATTAAAGTTACAGTATTTTGATTACCAATTCAATAACACGGATTAAAAACTAATAAAATACGTCAAAATCACACTCATTATTGACATAACTCCTGCCCCACCTACCAATCATAAACTTATAAAACTGGATTTCTAAGCACCCCATTATAATTAACCACCATAAAGATCAATTAATTCCTGCATGCTCTCTTTCTTACGTAATAATATAATAATATTATTATTATTGTTCACATTACTATAGAAGCAAGGGAATTGAAAGTCGCTTTCTACCTTTTAAATAAGACTTTCCTTTAAGAAACCAAGCTCTCACATGCTTTTGAAACCCTTGTGCAAACAAGGAAACTGTCGCCTTCCCTGCTCCCATTTTCTATTGTAGTGCAAGAAGAGAAAACCCTAATATCTTCTCTCTCATTCATAGTCTCTCTCTCTCATTCATAGTCTCTTTCTCTCTCTCTCTCTCCCATTCATAGTCTCTCACTCTCTCTCCCATTCATAGTATCTCTCTCTTTCTCTCCCAATCATAGTCTCTCACTCTCTCTCTCTCCCATTCATAGTATCTCTCTCTCTCATTTATAGTCTCTCTCTCTCCCATTTATAGTATCTCTCTCTCTCTCATTTATAGTCTCTCTCTCCCATTCATAGTCTCTCTCTCCCATTCATAGTCTCTCTCTAATTCATAGTCTCTCTCTCTCCCATTCATAGTCTCCCTCTTCTCTCTCCCATTCATAGTCGCTCTCTCTCCCAAATTCATAGTCTCTCTCTCTCTCTCCCATTCATAGTCTCTCTCTATCTGTGTGTGTATGAGCTTCTGTGCAACATGGATGATGACGGCAGCGAGTGATGAATCCGCCATGCTAGTTTTTTTAATAAATCTGTCATGAGTTGTTTTGCAGATCATCCCTCTCTGAGTTCTACGGAATTTAGGGGTGTAAAGGAGTGATCTGGAGTCGAGTTTGGCTAAATTCCCGAGCTCGAGCTAAAGATTTCGAGCTCGGCGAGCTTATTTTGCATGGCTCGACCTCGAGCTAGTCCCGATCCCTGGCTCCAGAACATTCCGCTCGGTGTCGGTGCCGATCTAGACTTCTACAGAATTTAGGGGGTGTAAACGAGTCAATCTCGAGTCGAGTTTGACAAAATTCTCAAACTTGAGCTCGAGCATATCTTGCATGACTCGAGCTCGAGCTCGAGGCCAATATAATGATTTCGAACTCGAGCTACACAAGCTTTTCAAATGCAAATAATTACAGTAGTCAACACATGCAGAGCCAACTGTAAATTTTCATTAGAGACATATAACTCTTAGGCTCGTTTGGTAAGCCGTTTTTTGCCGGACGTTTGGAGCAAATGTTGCCGGACGGAGGGAAAATAAACGGCCTCTGGCGGCGTTTGCTCAGTCTGCTCCCGCCGCGCCCTGAAGAACGGAGGAAAAAGCTCCGTCTGGGGCCCCTCCTCCTCACTTCCAGTTCGAACTCTCTAGTTCCACCCGCAGCTGGCTCCAGCCACCGCCGAATCAAACGAATCCGTAGAAACATATACCTTTCAATGGGATTATCAATATTTTGTCAATATATTAATTTTATTAATTTTTCAATAATAAACCTAACTTTTAATTAATAAATCCAAATTATGCAGCTAAATTGTTCATCAATTATAATTCAAATTGAAGATATTTAATTGGATCATCAATCAAACATAAAATAATAATTCATTTTTTAAAAAAAATTGTGCACAATAATTTCTTTCCTTATGATTACAAAAACAAATTAAAATGACAATATAAGCAAAAAAATATCATTAACCATTTATCCGTTCAACATATTTCATCAAGCATTAAACTTTTATGAATTTCTTAGCAACATTGTTTTTTTCTTAAAAAAATCAAAGTTAATAAAATTAATCCTTATTATAAATATCTAAAAGTCAAATATTTGATGAAAATCAAACAATTATATGTAGATATGAAATAATTATGTGAGGTTTTTCTTTGGTATTTATATTATGAGAGATGGTAAATATAATTATGGGCTCCAGAACAAATATAAATAAAATATATAATAATTTTTTATTTTATAATAAATTTGTTGATAGATACAAATAAAAAAATTTACTCCCATTTCTTTTACATTTTTAATTGCTCTTATGCATGAATGCCTTAGTTGATAAACTTTTATTCTGTTAGTTTTATCAATAGATCAAAACTAGCATTTTTGTATAGGAATATGATATTTATATTATGTGCTACTGATCACTATAACAAGAAAAAAAAGATGTGTGAAAATCACAAAGGAGTATCATTGAATAAAAGTAAGACAATGATAGTGGCATGTCATTGTTACGGTTGCATATGACGACGAGACATTCACGCTCCGACGAGATGTCGTGGCGGGCCCGCATGCAGTGGGAGATGATGATGGGTCCGTCTTGAGGAGGAGAGACCAAAGATGCATTGACGTCGTGATTATTTTATTTGCAATTATTATATTATTTTAAATACGTGTATGCGTTATTATTATTCGCATTATTTTTTTGTCATCCGCACCCCACCATTATAAGGGGTTGCGTTGTCCTCGTTTTGATATTTTTTGGATGAATGAAAATTATGGCTGCTCCCTAGCTAAGGTTGTCCTCTCAACTCTAATCCCCTTTCTTCTCCATCACCATCGCCGACCCTCCAACTCGTCGGGTTCCACTTCGAGATCGTATCAATTTGGCTTGACCTGTCGCGCTGCCCACCATCTTGTCGCCGTTGTTTTGATTGTGTTATCACAACGACCCGCACAACCTTCCCTCATCTAACCATGCCAAAACACGACTTCTGATTCTGTTGAATCGAACATTCCGGCGAATCGCGTATTTCCATGCCCATCTTTTGCCTTCTTCGCACATGTCTCCTGCCGAATCACAGGATTCCGAAGTCTCTGCGCCTGCAGCTTCCTGACGCGGCCCTACACCGTCCCTTCTGACATCGAGCCCCCTGATCAACCCCTTTCGATAGCGCTGGAGCGTTCCCTTCCTCTGGTGGCAAGTCATCTGCCAATCCGGGGTTTTTGAGCCCGTTCCGATGCAGAAACTCCTGGGGCCCCTATTTTAGCCAATCTTCACCAGACCCGCCAACGACCGGCCGACATACGATGTCTCCAGCCCCATGACTCCCACCACTTGCTCCTCTGACGACCCCACTCCTGATTCCACCTCGAACCTCTTACTCGCTGCGTGGAAGCTCAAGAATAACTTGTCGTCGCCTCCATGCACACATCCCTCCTCTCCCTCCACTCCAAGATTGACCCTCTCCATGTGTTTACCACCATCATCTTCTCCGCGTCCGACTCAGTCTCACCCGCGACCTGCCGCTCTCTCCTCGGCGTTGGGTCGCCGCCCATTCAATATAGGACCACTCCTCCACTCATTCGGGGATGGTCTGCTTTCTCCCTCAGCATTCCCTCTTTTTTCGGCATCGACCCAACGGGTTGGATCGCCAAAGCAGGGCAATATTTTGTCATAAACTACACACCGGAGTAGGATAAAGTGTCTATGGTTGTGGTTGTCCTATACAACTTGGCCCTCCGCTGGGCTCGGTGGCTCTGCCAATCAAACTCGTGCATCTCTTGGCCCAAGCTCAAGCAAGAGATAAAATGATGGTATGACACCCGCTACTCTGGCTCCTCTGATATTGAGAGTCTTTGCGTTGTTCGCCAGACTGCCGACTTGGGCGACTATGTGGATGAGTTTGTTGCCCCGATCCCCCACATCCCCGGGCTAACACCCAATCATTACCTTGCTTCTTCATGTAGGGACTGTTGCCACATATCTGTTATTATCTTGACACGCACTACCCTCACACAGTCTCTGATGTCATGGACTTAACGCGACTGGTGGAAGCTGACCTCTCCTCACGACCACCCACTCCTTCGGCCGACCACCACTAGCCTCGTCCTCCTTGGCGACTGTTAGCTATTGTTGCTCCACTAGGGCCACCGCCTTGGAAAAACTGGCGGTCCTCCAACTGGACTTTCGACGCATCACAAATAGGGATTATAATGAGCTTCACAGTAAGGGTCTCTGTTTTTGGTGACGCCAACTCAACTTCCCGAATGATGAGTGTGTCATGAAGGAGTTCCACACTATCATTGGTGATGTCGAACATGAGGTGACCCTGGTCGACTTTGAGGCCCTAGAGCTCTCAGCGGAGGATATACCTCTTAACCATACCACGACTATATTCCACCGCTTGGAGTTATTTTGTTCCTCGATGGGCGAGATCTCTGATCAGTAGACCATACATCTCTCAGATAGACTGTGGGATTGCCTGATCATCATCATGGTGGATAATTATGCAAGAAACAACCTCATATCTAAGCACTTAGTTCTGCAGCTCCGTCTTCTATCTGTTACCTCTCCGGATGTTGCGGTCTGTATTGGCGATGAACGCCACCAACCGACTCAGAGTTGTTGCACTATTGTATCTATCTCTCTGTGGGGTCTTATTGCATGATCGCAAACTTCTACACATTCGGCTTAGGCGGTCTTGATGCCATTCTAAGAGTGACTTGGCTCCACACACTCGACGATGTATGCGTCAATTGGAAGGTTATATCCATGTAGTTCCTACACAAGGGACAGACATGTCTCTTAGACGGGGAATCCACCCTATTATTCTCTTCGATCTTGCTCTGTATGATCCAGCGGACCACGGTCGTCAGCCTCTCTGCGGGGCTATGGGCACTTTCGGGCCCAACCATTATGCATTTTCCTTTCCCGACAGACCACCAAGAGCTTTGTAGAGTACTCGCCTATGTCATCCAACCTATGGCAGGATTGCAACCAACCCATCTTTTTGGTCTGAAAGAAAGATGACCGTTGGTGCCAAACTACCTAACTAAGCTACTTGATCGCTGCTAAAAACTTCAGGGGGACTCTGGCTCGCAGGATTCCCCTGTTGCTGGGTCTTACCATTTGGAGCTCGTAGCCACTAGGCTATGCTAGGATCCCTTTTGCCACCATCACTCAGACTGCTGCCTTAGGGACAAGGCATACTTTCTAGACTAGCAACATTATTATGGTTGTGCATGTCGACGGGACATGCACACGCTGGAGAGATGTCAAAGAAGGTTCGCACGCAGTGGAAGACGTTGACGGGTCCGTCTGGAGGAGAGATCAAAGACGCATCGCCAACGTGATCCACATATGATTAAAACAATAGTCAGTCTTGTATTTGGCAATCCATTTACCTACAGGACCAACAAATAAGTTATCTTTCCAATAAATGTGTTGTAAACTTTAGAATCCATAAGGAGACCAATCGCTTGGGATACTCATTCAAGTGGATAGTTAAGTCAATTGTAGTAGGAAAAATTACTAATAATATAAGTAATTAACTCTTAAACTTGATGAGGACAAGACATTGTATTAGTTGATTATGATTCAAAGTTTCAATTTTTTTATTTATCATGCAATTGATGTGAATAATGTCAATCTTACGATGACATTTCTCTCTAGATACTTAATTGTACCCACAATAATGTAGCAATAAACACATACTATTATATACACCTCTTTTTGAACTATCGATGCAAGATATTTAAAGCACTCACTGCGTGAAATATCTTGATCACTCAACTTAATAACAGAGTCATCCATCCTTCTTGTATTGTTAAATTTAAGTTCCATATACCCTGTCTTTGTCATGTTCAACCTAAAATCATTCCTTTTCTAAAGTGTTTTGCCAAGATTCAAATTTCACGTCTACACCCTCTCGACTCCCAGTGACCAAAAGTACAATATCATCCGCAAAATAATAAACACTAATATATGGCTTGTTGGATATGTTTGGTGAGCTTTTTTAAGAAAAAAGGCAAATAAATAGGGGTTTAAAGCTGACCCTTGATGTAAGCCTGCATTGATAGGGAATTCTTGTATTAATCCTCTAGATGTACTCACTCCCATCATTGAATTTGTATACATATCTTTGATTTTGTCAGCCTATGATGCATTTATACTTTTTTCCCTAACTCTCCATAAGACCTCTCTTAAAACCCTATCATAAGTCTTCTCAAGGTCGATAAACAACTGTTGAAAATTGTGAAACGAAAGTGGATGTTGATCAGGCAGACCACGCGGCCTGGGCGGATAGTTCTGCGGACTGATGGTGCGGCCTGGGCGGTCTGGTGTTGCGGCCTGGTGATGGCGACCAGCTTGTTCGGCTTGTTCTGTTGTTGGTTGTTCCCTGAAGTAACCATGTAGATAGGTGGTGTATCCGCGGGGAGCGGGCAGACTCTTTCTGAGTTCGCGGAGTCCGCTTGAGGAGGACTGCTTGTGGAGCTAGCGAGATCGGCAGTGGCATGTGCCTTGATCTCTGTTAGTGCGGTTAGGTGGTAACATCGGAGTTCGTGGTTTGGCAAACTGGCTTGGATCTGGCGATCTGAGCGGTCTGAGTGGACTGAGTAGATTGATAGTTCATGTCCGTGGAGCTCGTGTCAGAGGTTCACTGATTGCTGGACTTGGTCACGATCTGTGACAAGTCCAGGCAGTACGCAAAGTCTGTTATGTCCGCTGGTTGACCGGGGGGCTTGTGTGTGTTGGTCGTGGACTTATTATTACGGGTTGATGCAGTGTTTGTGTGGTGTGTGTGGGTTGTCGTTGTGTCTGTTGTAGTGTGCGGACTGGTGCGGTGTTCATCGGGTTGCGGACTGGCTTCTAGTCTTGGTGCTTGGTGGGTTGGCTGGTGTCTGTCCTTGACCATGCGAACTTGGCAAACTTCTTGGTGCTAGCTGCGAGCTTGGGTGGTATCTCTATCCACTAGGGTGGTGACCACACTCCTCTCCGCGCCTATAAATAGGATCCCCTGTCACATCAACAGTAACTAAATGAACAGCGAGTTTGAGAAGGTTAACTGGTTTGCTATTTGCAGGTTGTGCGGCTAGCACTGAGAAGCCAGGAGTATGGTTCTGACTGCGGTCAGGGATCAGTAGAGCTTACGGTTAACAATCGGCGGTTTTGCAGCAAGTCGCATTTGCGGCCAGCCAGTCTTCTCTCTTCAGCAATTCCAGTTCAATAACTTGTTCGCCGGTCTCGGCGGTCTAGGCGATCTGTTCTATCAGTTCGGCAGCGGCTTGTTCGCGGACTCTGGCTGCTAGGCGACTTTTGCAGTCAGGCGGCTTGCAGAGAGCGGACAAGGTGTTCAGTAGAATAACGGGTTGTCCGCGGACATCGCGGACTACGTAGCTCAGTGGTGCAGCAGCGGCTTGGCGATCTCAGCGGACTCGGCGGTCTCTGAGTCAGTTCGCCCGGATTGAAGTTCTTGTTTGCTTCTCCTTTGTTTATTTGTGAATCATGTCTCTTCATATATGTCTAGCCTTGTAAAAAAGATAGTTGATATTACAGGACTTGTTGTTGTCTTCCATTGTCTCTGATTTACTTAGCTTAGTTTATGGTTGGAGTGTTCCTGCACCTGGTTCCCGCTTTCTGCTTAATCAAGTTGTCAGCTTGATAGCTCTGAAAGTTTTTACTTGGTATCAGAGCTATCTCCTATTCATCTTGTGAAATTTTAACATATGCAATTCTTGTTTTCTTTCCTGATAGTTATTAATGAGTCTCCTCAAGAGATGTTTAGCTTCCGCGGTCGATCTCCCTAGCATTAATCAAAATTGGTTCTTAGAGATACTAGTCTCTCGTCTAACTCTTCTTTCTATTACTCATTCACATAGTTTCATGGTATGACTCATTAATTTAATTTCTCCTTAATTGGCATAATTTTGTATAACTTCTTTGTTCTTACGCAAAGGTACCAATATATTTTTTCTTCATTGGTCCAACATCTTCTTTGTTTTTCAGTATCTTATTAAAATAATTTGTAAGGCATATTTTTTTTCTTTCAATTGATATATAGTCTGACCCAACCGTCTTTTTATTGTTCATCTTTTTTAGAGCATCTTTTATCTCTAATGATTGAATTTTGTGATAAAATGTTATGTTCATATACTTCTTTAATTTACTTAACTCTTCCAAACCCAGTTCATTGTCTTTTGCTTCATTGTACAGTTAATAAGAATATCTTTGTTATCACTCTTTAATAGCCAAATCATCCATTAAAATCAAATTTATTTCATCATTTATGCATTTAACTTTACTTAAATCCCTTTTCTTCCTCTCTAGCTTGAGAAATTTTATATCAGTCACACTCTCTATTTTGGCATACAGTCGCTTATAAAATTTTTTATAAGCTTGACATCTTGCTTTACGTGTTACATGTTTAGCTTCGTTTTTGATGATTTTATATTTTGTTAAGTTTTCGTCATTTTTGCAAGTATAAAGTGTTTTATAGGTTGACCTCTTTGCCATCACTTTGTCTTGCACTTCTTTTTCCACCGCCAATATTCTTCATTTAATGGGTGCATTACATTTTGACTTTCTAAGTACATTATTTGCACTTATCCTTAAATGTGAAGACATAACTTCACATAAAATAATAAGACAAACATAAGAGTCATAAATTAGTTGTTTCATTATTGTTGTTTTGAAAGCAATATGTTTTCTCATATTCATATTCGACCACCCATTTTTTTTAACACTTTTGCTCTTGTCTTAAAATTATTATATAAAATTCGTACGTTCAAAATCTATGTTTTATTTTAAAATATCTACAAATATGACTTTACAATTCTTACAAATTATTTTATCTATTTTGTAAGTCATAAAATAATTAATTTGTGACTTATTTGGTTCACTTTTAAACATAATTAAATATTCTTTCCTCTACATGAGAGTGGTATTTGTTATAATTAGATCAAATGCTATGAAAATGTCTAAAATAATTCTTCTTTCTTCATTTCTTTCTTCATACCTAAATTCTCCATAAATGACAAGATAATATATATTTTACTTACCTATATGTCCATTGAAGTCTTCTCCTATGAAAATCTTTTCTTTTTATGAGATTTCTCATAGTTATTAATCTATGTCTTCCCAAAATTACATTTTAATAATGTCACTTAATCTTATTTAAGGTGCACAAGGACTGATCACATTAATCGCTTCATTTCTTATGACCAATTTAAGAGTTATAATTTTATCACTTTTTAAAACTTACCTCAACAACTCCATCTCTCGAAGGTGTATCCATAATAATAATTACTCCATTACTTGTTTTATTTTTCTATACCATAATTTAAAACCTAAAGAATATGAAAATTTAACATTTTTACTCACTCATCTAGTCTCTTGCAGGCATAAAATATTTATCCTTCTCTTTATCATTGTACCACTACTTTCATCGCTTTTCCTATTAGTGTACATATATTTCAACTTCCGAACAAAAGTCAATCACAAATCTTATGATCCACTTTCCTAGGGAGTCTAATGAGTGAGGGTTCTTGCCTATTGAACACTACACCCAAATCCTCTTGGAGGCGCAGGGGTCATTGGACAAAATGTTGCATTCGGACCATACGATGATGATTTTTGCATATTTAACACTACATCCAAGTCCTAGAGATGTAGTGATCCTTGCCAAGACACCGCATTAAGACCATACGATGTGTTCCGTAGGGGGAACAAAAGGATATATAGTAATGGAAATCAAAGTAATGATTATACATTCATGAGCTAGCAGAAAATTCATGAGGCTATGACAATAATAAGCGGATATGATAACATAAATATATTGAAAAATAAAATAACACTTCAATGTCTCCTAAAAGTAGTCAATGGCCTTCTATTATACCCCTTTTACCGGCACTAGAGCTAGGAATACACTTCTACAACACATAAATCTTTAGACCATTCACTATATTTTGATCGTTCGTCACCACGATAAAGCTTATTGGAACGGGATGAAGGGACATTGAAAGAAAAATTGTAATGTAATAGGAATGTAAATATATATTGGAGAACTTCAACCTAAATTTTCCCAATAAATCTTTACTGCTTCCTTTCTCATGTTTTACTTCTTCTTTTTAGGTTACATGGTCAACAGATATTTGTTTGAATGAGTGAGGCTCTAGAAAATAGTAGTATCACCCAATGGGCACTCGACGATCAATTCACAACTAGATGGTTGATTTAACAATTATATGTGTAACTTCACCAAGTTGTTTTAGCAAAGTCAATATTTGGTACTTAGATTACTCCACCTGAAATTCAATATTTGTTGGAGACGGCATATCATCGATGATATGGTTCATCATAATACATGTGAAATCAACTTGCAACTCCAGTAGACAACAACACTAAACTCATTATTTGTACACAACTTCTACATTCAATCGAAATGACTTTTTAAAGATGGTATTTTATGCATAAGCAATGAAAATGCTTCTTTAAGCGAGTGTTTTGAGCACCAAGTAGTAACTTCTTCAATAGCATTAACACTAACATCCTCTTTTCGCTTGTGTGGTCAAGTCACCCTTGCCCAACAACTCAACAACATATTCCATCTCAATGGCATATGTTATGCACTTCGAGATTCTTAGCTAGATAATCTAATTAGAAGAACACTTCATTATTTGCATAACTATCTTGGATTCCTGCGAGAGTTTTTGATAGTCATTTCTAAAATTATATATTGTAATCATCATTGTTGAAATTTGTGAAGTGAAAGTGGGTGATGGGCAGGCTGGGCGGTCTGGGCGACCTGAGCGGTCTGAGTCCGCGGCCTCGGCGGACTGCTGGTTGCGGCCTGGGTGACCTGGCTTGGTCTTGGTGGCGTGGTTGTTCTTGAGGAGCGGCATGTGCGGCCTGTTGTGAGCCTGGTTGGCCTATGGACAAGGAAGTCGGGCTTCTAGCGAAGCGGCCTGAGCGGACTGCGTTTCGCGGACTGTTGGCGGTGCTCAACTTGATCTGCGGCCTTACAGATTAGCAAGCTCTTGTGTAACCAGGTGGATTAGAGTTTGAGTCTGCGGTGTCCGCTGTTGTGGACTGGCCTTGAAGATCAGCTTTGGTCCTTGCCGACTTCTCCGGTGTTGCAGCGGACGTTAGCTGCTCTGTGGAGGACTGCGTAGACTGGTGTCTAGTCCGACAGTTGGTCGTTGTCTTGTAGTTGTGCGAGTAGGGGCTTGCGGGCTTAAATGGTATTGCTGAAAGGAAAAGTAGAACCTTGATAGAGGCTAGTAGAACCCTATTGAGTGACACATCTCTCCCAGAATATTTCTGGGCTGAGGCAGAAAACACTGCTTGTCATGTGATCAATAGGGCTACTATCACCAAGAGCCACAAGAAGACCCCCTATGAGATTGTGAAGGGCAGAAAACCAAATCTATCCTATTTCAGGATCTTTGGTTGCAAGTGCTATATCCTTAACAATGGTAAGTCTTATCTAACCAAGTTTGCTGCCAAATCCCAAGAGGGAATCTTTGTTGGGTATAGCAACAACAGTAAGGCTTATAGGGTCTACAACTTGATTACTCAAGTTGTAGAAGAGTCAGTTCATGTAGTTTTTGATGAAGCTAGACTCATTAACAATGAATTGCCTAGAAGTGTTTGCAGCTCTACAGGTGTAACTGAGAAGATGGACAAGCTTACCTTAACAGAAGGTCCTTCTACAAGTCAGCAAGTGGAGGATGGTAGCTGCTGTCCAGGGGGAGTACAAGATACTCCTGTTGCTGAAGAAGATCAAGAGGAGCAGTTGAATGAAGAAGTTGAAGGTGTACAACCAGAAGACAGGCTGCCTCCAACAAATAGGCATTTAAAAGATCATCCAGCCAATCAAATTATTGGAGATCTCAGACAAGGGGTACAAACAAGGAGCAGGAATCTAAGTTCAGTTCTCTACTCCAGCTTTCTATCCCAAGTAGAGCCAAAGAAATTTGAAGAAGCAATCCTAGACCCTCATTGGATTGAGGCAATGCAAGAGGAGCTGAACCAGTTCAAAAGATACAAAGTCTGAGAGCTAGTTCCTAAACCAAAAGACCACAACATTATTGGAACTAAGTGGATCTTTAGGAACAAGTTGGACGAGAATGGAATTATTATAAAGAATAAAGTTAGACTAGTTGCAAAAGGATATAGGCAGGAAGAAAGTATTGATTTTGATCAAACCTTTGCTCCAGTAGCAAGACTGGAAGTAATAAGGATGTTCCTTGTCTATGCAACATTCCAAGGATTTAAGGTCTATCAAATGGATGTTAAGTCAGCTTTTCTGAATGGAAACTTGAAGGAAGAAGTCCATGTAGAGCAGCCATCAGGTTTTGTAGATTCTCTTAAACCTGATTATGTATATAGACTTCGGAAGGCTTTGTATGGGTTAAAACAAGCCCCTAAGGCTTGGTATGAAACCCTGTCTAGTTTCCTCATTGAGAATAAATTCACAAGGGGGAAAATAGACAAGACTCTATTCCTTAGAGAATCCCGAGGCAAGATTATCTTAGTCCAAATATATGTAGATGACATAATATTTGGGTCTACAGAAAGTAGTCTTTGCAGAAAGTTTGCAAAACTAATGCAAGGACAATTTGAAATGAGCAGTATGGGGGAACTTAAGTTCTTCTTGGGTCTCCAAGTTAGACAGACTGAGGATGATTTATCCATATGTCAGTCTAAGTTCACCCTAGAATTGATAAGGAAGTATGGTATGGAATCATCCACTACCATGAAAACTCCTATGGGGTCAAGCATGTCTCTAAGCAAAGATGATGCAGGGAAACCTGTAGATGAAACTTTGTATAGAGGGATAGTTGGCTCCATATTGTCTTTGACTGCTAGTAGAACAGATATCATGTATGCTACATGTGTATGTGCTAGGTACCAAGCTTTCCCTAAAGAATCTCATTTGACAGCAGTCAAAAGAATTTTGAGATATCTTAAGGGCACTCCTTATCTAGGCCTTTGGTACCCTAGGAATGGAGATTTTGAACTGACAGGTTATTCAGATGCAGATTTTGCAGGCTGCAAGGAAGATAGAAAGAGTACCACAGGTACCTGTCAATTTCTAGGAGGAAGGCTGGTATCATGGAGTAGCAAGAAGCAAACCAGTGTGTCTATCTCCACAGCTGAGTCAAAGTATGTTGCTGCAGGAAGCTGTTGTGCACAACTACTATGGATACAACACCAACTAGAAGATTATGGTATTCAAGTAAGTAGAACACCTTTATTTTGTGATTCTACTAGTGTCATTTCTATTGCAAATAATCCTGTCTCCCATAGTAGGACTAAGCACATAGAAATAAAATACCATTTTCTAAGAGAACATGTAGAAAAAGAAGATATTTCCCTAGAGTATGTAAAGACAGATAATCAGTTAGCTGATATGTTTACTAAGCCCTTAGATGAAACCAAATTCAATAAATTAAAAATTGAATTAGGGATGATAAACTTAGAATAGTTTACAAAAAATTGGCTAAGTAAAATGGTGTCGACACACAGAGTTGTCTGTGTCGACACATAGAAGTGGTGTCGACATTTCAGAGAAATGGTGTCGACACATCTAGGAAGTCTGTGTCGACACTTCAGAGAATTAGTGTCGACACATGCAGTGTAGGTGTCGACACATCCAGGGTGGTGTCGGCACTTAGGATTTACACAGAATTAGTCTAGTAGAGTCTCGACTAAGTGTCGAGCTGAGTGGTGTCGACACATATATAAGTGTCGACACATATATTCTGTCGACTACATTTGTGTCGACACATTGTTGTCGAGACATTAGAAGAAAGTGTCGACACTTTTCAACAGTGTCGACACAATTCAAGTATTTTGTCGCGCCTTTTCACCTTCGATTCTAGAAAGGTATAAATAGGTTTTCCCCAGTATTTGTCGACACGCTCACCTTAGTCTCGAGACCAAACTTGTGTGTCGACATCTCTCTTCTCTAAATTCAAAATTTCTTCAAACCCTAATGGCGCCCAAGCTAGAAGAGAACATTAATGAAGGATATGAGCTCGTGCGACACGCCTTTGATGACGCGGAACCCGAAATCAAAGGTGTGGTAACCCTAATTACCGAGACTGGATTGGAATACCTTGTATCAGAACCAATCAAGATCTGGAAGAAGGAGGTCCTTGAATTTTTGAGTGCAGCTTCACTTGATGATACTGGACTCAAGATTAAGTCCAGAGTTCATGGGACCAAAGTCAAGGTCACACAGAAAAGTATAAGGAAGGTACTTCAACTACCAAGAACAAAAGAAGAAGAAGAAGACAGTCATTGTGGCTCAAGTAAATTCAAGTAGCTCAGAGGAGCAAGTGGTCTTTAGTTCTAATGGTGAAGAGACTGGAAATGCTGGACAGTCTCCAGCAAGACAAGAAGATGCACAAAGGCAGGGGGAGCTACCATCAGCTAGCCTAATTCACCTGGATCCACTCCAGGGGGAGCCTCTACTTATGGAAGAGCCAACTCCACTAGAGAGTGAAAGGGATACTCACACCATTCTAGAGCAAACACAGATACAACCTCAACCACAAGATGTTGTCATGGAGGACACATCTGTTGCTGATAAAGTGGTTGATGAGATCAGAGATTCTCCATCCCATTCTCAACAGGAATTCACCTTAGAGGAGCTATTCCCTGATCTTGTACAAACAGATCTTGAGAGAGAAATAGCTGTTGTTGAGGGGGAGAAGGCAAATATTGAGGGGGAGCATGTGGAGATTGTAGAGGAAACTGCAAGCAGGGAGACTGAGGATCCAAGAGATGCTGAAGGGCTACTAAGGACTTAGAAGGATTCACATCCTAGTCCTAAGGATAGAGTAGACATAGTCAGCACTTCTGCTTCAGAGGATGAAGAGGCTGTTAGAGCCAAGAAAAGGAAGTTCCAAGTCTTCAAGAGAAGAAGCCAGAACTATAAGAAAGCCCTACAGACAATTGCTCCACAACCTGCCCCATCTACTGATTATAGTTCATTGATGGTGGCTTTGCAGATCAAGCTAGATGAGCAAAGGAAGTCCTTACAAACTTATATGGATGAAGGGCATAAATCCCTGTAATTTGATCTGGCACAAGACATCAAGTTTATCAGATTTGAAGTAAATCAAAAAAAGAAGGAAATGACTGACTGCTTCCATAAAGGTGGAAATGCAATGGTCTATCTGGCTACACATCAAGAGAATCTCAAGAAACAGCTTGATGATCTGGCACTAAAACAAAGCTATGTCCTGGAGAATCAGCTGAGAATGAATGATAATCTAACTGCTTCTCATAATGTCATAGTCACTGAAATGAAGAATATAGCTACTTCCCAGACTGCACACAGTGCTGCTGCCAAAGCTGAGTTTGATAAGCAACTCCAAGAAAGCCTATTTGCAGTTCACACTGCTATTGCAGATTCTCAAAAGGTTATTACTGACAGGCCACAAAAGTTAAAACCTTTCTATAGAGATGGAGTCAACTATTTGAATGCACAGCTAAGATTACAAAAGGATGATCTTAGAGATCACATAGAGAGAGAAGTCATAAAGGGGGAGAGGATATTAGTCAAAGCTGGCTCTGATCATGCCAAATGGATTTCAAATTCCATCAGAGCCACCCTTGGATATTCACCCTTATGTGATGATGACAATGTTGCAGAGTCTGGCATAAATCCTGCATACTTTGGAGGAGAACAAGCTGAAGTGGCTCAAGTGATATATCCTCCTGCAGATTTTGACATGATACATCAGGAGGTACAGTCTATGTATAGTCCTCCTGAGGGTAATCAGAACATTATTCTTGAGAAAGTTGTCTAGCCTGTGCCAGAGGCAATCTTAAAAGAGCAAGAGGCTTTGTTAAAAGAATAAGAGGCACAATTATCTAAGAAAAGATTCAGAGAGCAAGCTGAATTAAGGCCAGATTTTGAATAGTGGAGCCCCACATCCAGGAATATCATTTTGACTGCTTGGAAGGCTGCTAAGGACAATGTCCTGGATATAGACAAGTGGTATTCTGACCTGGAGTGGAGAAAACAAGAGAATAGACAAGAGGCCATTGTACAATATAGAAGGAAGGCTAAACTGGGAAAGTTACCTCCTAATGCACAGGAGCCTAGCAAGTATTTTCCTAAGCCTTATCACTATTTTGAAAGGCAGAAGATAAATGCTGAAGAGCTGAAAAAGAAAGATCTCAAAGGGAAGAAGCCTGCTGCTGCTGATGACAATGAAGCTCCAGTTCAAGCAAAGATTTAATCTGGAAAGGGGATTGTAATCAAGGAACCAGAGCAGCCATAGGATAGCATTTTCTTAAGTTTACAATTTGTAATCATTTGTATTAAACTCTATGTAAACTTTTGATTAATGAAAATGTTGGAATTTGTAAGAACAATGTTATATTTTCAATCTATTACATTAACTGTTCTGAGATAATTGTTTATACATGTTCTGTTTATACATGTTTAAGTTCTTACCCTGTCATATATTATTGTTTTACATCATACTGAGAATTTGTTATGTATGGTGTATATCATTGACTAAGGGTTATTGCTTCTCCAAATAGGGGGAGATTGTTGGGTACATTGGAATATATGTACCTGATTTGAAGAAGTCTCACCCTACTCAATGATATACATCAAGATGTATTTAATGTGCTTTGAGTTTATTTGTGCAGGTTAAGTAACTGCAGGTTTGTCGGAAAAGTTTCTAAGTTCATGTGTCGACACCTAGAAGAAAAGTGTCGACACTTAAGAAGGGTTGTGTCGACACCTAGAGAAGCTGTGTCGACACTTGGAGTAATTGTGTCAACACCAGAAGGAAAGTGTCGACACATATAGGCAGTGTCGACACACAATGAAGAAATGTCTACATAATCAGTGCCGACACTTATAAGCAGTGTCGACACTCAGAGAAACTTTGTCGACAGCAAAAGTGTCGACACTAGAAGGCTGTGTTGACACTCAGCAAACTTCAACAAAGTTCAAGTATATGTGTCGACACTAGGAGGCTGTGTTGACACTCAGCAAACTTCAACAAAGTTTAAGTACAAATGTCGATACAAAGGAGATGTGTCGACACTCAGCAAAGTCTCAACACATGAAGAATGTGTCGACACAAAGGAGATGTGTCGACACTCAGCAAAAGTTTCAACACAGAAGGTATGTGTCGACACAAAGAAGATGTGTCGACACTTAGCAAGTTTCAACACAAGAAGATGTGTCGACACAGAGGAGTTGTGTCGACACTTAGCAGAAATCAACTAAGTATTGAAGAAGGACGTGTGTCGACACACAGGATCAGTGTCGACACATTCTGAAAAAGCAGTGTCGAGAAGCTGTTACAACAACACAAGGAGTTGTGTCGACACCAAGTTCATATCCCTCGTTGATGTGATCGTCCATCTTTGGTGCCATTCTTGTTGAAAGATCTTGAGTATGTGAGGTATCGACTATGGATTTATATGTCTCGACACACACTGATCAGTCACTTAAGATTTCTAGCGAATGAGGTCGACTAATCCTAATACCTCCTATTTATAGTATTAGTCTTTTGAAGGTGAAAAGGCGCACTGCATTTAGTGATTTTCGCATTATTTGGAAATATCTGGTGTCGACAAAGAATACCTAATTTGTCGTCTTGACCTGTTCTATTATCACATCTGCCTGGTTATCTATCTTGTTAGTTAATTCTATAATTTTTAGTTTTTGTAGGTCCAACTTTGTGTTGGCACTTGTCAACTGAGAAGATACTCCTCTCAAGGATTCTAATTCACTGGCCTGATCCTTATCAAGTTGTCTGCTTGCAATCATGGCCTTTAGTAACTTCTCATATCTGTTGATAAGGGAGTTAAACTCTACTTCAATGCCTGAATCATGTTTTTTACTATTAGAAGAGTGTGAACATGATTCATTTTCTGATGTAGAAAAAGAGTCTGAGGCTAAACTATGAGAGATTGAATTTACCTTAGCAGGATCTGAGCAGTCCTGATCTTCTTCTCCTGGTTGAGTTTCCTTAATAGCCATCAGAACCATGAGAGCCTCCTCCTCTTCTGATCCTGATGAATTAGACTCACTGTCAGACAGTGTCAACTGTCTTTTTGCCAAGAAGCTTTTGTCAGCCCTCTTGTGTTGTCCATCCTTCAAATTCTCTGACTTTTTCTCCTTTCTTTTTGATGGGCAATCAGCTAAGACATGCCCTTTTATATTGCAACAATAACACATAATATTAGATTTAATATATTTGTTCTGAGAAGATCCATACCTATCCCAAGAATTCTTTTTCCTGGGTTTCTCTGTATGATTGATCTTTTTGTGAGAAGAGTCTCCAGCTTGACCCTTCCACCTGCCTTGTTTCCTTCTCCTTAATATCTTCTTGAACTATCTAGAGAAGAGAGACAGTTCCTGCTCAGTTAGCTCCCCTTCTGTTGAGGATGGTTCTGAACACTCAGAAGCAGTTTTTAGTTTTTCTAAGAGAGTTGGCTTTTCTCTGTCTTTTCTGGATGACTTAGCCTTTAGGGCCAAATTCTTTTCTCTATTATGTGCTCTGGCTGATTCTTCTTCAGACTTCCTGAGATTGAGTTGTAATTCATGAGACAACAGCTTTCCGTATAGGGCATGGGGGTCTATGTTGGCTAAGTTTCTCATTTCTCTTATGTCACAGATCTTAATGTCTCATTCCTTGTTCAAGGACCTCAATAACTTGTCGTTAAGTTCATAATTTGTAAAACTTATGCCATAAATCCTCGAGTTGTTTACAATTCTGAAGAACTTTTCAAAACACCCAGCCACTGAATCTTTCTTATCTTGTCTGAAGGCTTCGTACTGTTGATTTAGCAGAGATTTTCTATCATCTCTGACCTCTTCAGTTCCTTCCATGTAAACTAGCAAAGACTCACACATTTCCTTGGCAGTCTTGCAACGAATAATATTCTGAAAAGTGGAATCATCTATTGCACTTACTATTATAGTCTGAGCCTTCTTGTCCATGGAGGCCAGAATGATTTCATCCTTATCCATTTCCATGTAAGTCTTGGGTGTCTTGATGTTTGCATCAAGAACTGACACTTTCATGGGAATGAAAAGTCCTTCAATCACTGTGATGTATATTCTTGAATCTGCTGCCTCCATGAATAATCTGACTCTTTCTTTCCATATTCCAAAGTTTTCTTTGGAGCAGATAGGGAGCTTAATGGAGTTGTTTTCGCTCTAAGTCATGATATATCTTTCTTTATAATCCTTTGGATTCTCACTAGACTGTAATGCCTTTTTCAGTGATCCTCCCTCTGATACCAATTGTAAATGTTTACTTGAGAATTACTAATGACCTAAAGGGGGTGAATGGGTCCAATTTAAATTAAGACACCCCCTTTTTAGCAATCAGAGTACTACTGTCTTTAATTTTAATAACTCAATCAGATAAGCATGATATACTAAGCAGCAATTAAGAAAATAACCACAGCACAATAATCCAACACACACAGCACAATGCACACAGAATTATAGTGGCTCCCCAATTTATGGGTACATCCACTTTCCCCCTTCGTCTATCTATCAATGAACTAGATTCGGACAAACTCCTTCTCTTTCCTTTACTCAGATCCTTAGATCTTACAACTCAGAGCCCACCCGGCTCCTACAACTCAAACTATACAAGTCTTACCGCTTAGATCAACAAGATCTTACGCCTCAAGTTCTTCTCAAGAACTCTACCTCAGAATGAATCCTCACTCCTATTTCTCAGGCAACAAATGCCCTACAACTTAGAGAATTTCCAACTTCTCCTACCTCAAGCAATCATAGCCCTACCTCAGCCTTTATAACACAGGCTTACAAAAAGAATGAGAATAATTCTCCTCCACTCAGATCTACAGCTAGATCTTACAATAAAAGGTAAAAGAAAAATTGAGTTACAAAGTGTCACCTAGCAAGAGAGATCTGAGTAACAGCTTCTTGATCTGATCTTTATGAATGTGCTTCCTTTGATCTTTGTCAAGATAGATCTGATCAACCCTTCTTAGATTTTAAAAGCTTCTTGAAGTGGAAATTAAGGTTGATCTAGGCTGGAGTGACGTTGAAGATGATTCTTGATCTGACCACTCTCCATCTTCTAAATTGTAGCTGATGCTTTAGTCTTTTTGTCTTCACAAAACTGTGCCGCTTCTTCTTCTTCTTTTTCTTCTTCTGTTTTCTTCTTTTTCTTTATGTGTTTTTTTCAGTCAGATCTACTTTTCTTTGAAGACTAGATTCCTTTAAATAGGCTCTGATATGAGTAACCGGCTGATCCGGTTAATAACTGACATCTGACAGTTCTGACAGTTGTCAGTATCTCCATCTTGGTTTCTGTACTTAGGAAAACATGTCTGCTGAAGTATTGAACCTTGACTGTTAAATGTGTCGACTCAAGTCCTGGGTGTCGACACCTCTCTTGTAGTGGGGTCGACAAACTTCTGAATGTGTCGACATAGCTCTTCAACTTGTCTCGACACAACTTATGTGGAATGTGTCGACACAAGTCCTGTGTGTCGACACAATTGTCTTCAATCTTGACACAGCTTGATTATAGTGTGTCGACACTAGTCCTGAGTGTCGACACAATTGTCTTCAGTCTCTACACAGTGTGTTGATACAGTTGTCATCAGTGTCGACACGGCTTTCTTCAGTCTCGGCACAACCGTTTTCCTTAGTGTCGACACAACTTTCTTTGTCTCGACACAACTAGTCTTTGTCTCGACACAACTTGTCAGTATGTGTCGACACAGTTGTGAGTGTTTCGACACTTTGTACTTAGCTTCATTTACCTGTATACATGAACTTAACGTACATCAAATACAACAATGTGTATATCATTGAGCTGAGAAGACTTCTTCAAAACAAGTACATTGAGACCAATGTACTCAACAGTTCTCTCCTAGTGAGCGAATGCGTGGATCTCCAAGAATTCGCCCCTTTAGGCGAGTGGTGCCTTCATGGACCACTCGCCCGGTGGGGTCCAGAGGTACGATTACCTGGATGCCCTTAAAGGACTGCTTTTAGCTCCTCAGAACAGCGGAGTTACATTGTTGGCAGACCCAATTGAATTGTATATAGCCTTTTAGAACAGCAGAACTTTGCTATTGGCAGACCAGATTTTGAAATCTATAAATAGAACTGAGGGGGTACCTCAGAGGGCAGGCTTTTCTCATTCTCTAGTCTTGTAGTGCTTTTTGAAGAATCCTTAGTTCAGCACTAGCTTAGGAGGGGAAGCGCTCTAAGATCTTCCAGGTGTGTGGTGGGACCTCCGTGCTGCAGCCTTGGGTCAGTTTCAAATCCTAAGTTCTCAGTCAAGCAGGCTTACCAGGAGAAGTAAGTGTGCGGACTCCACTTTTTAGGGTCCGAATTCCATAGAGGCCGAGTTTCGTTTTCAATATTTTTGGTGCGGTGAGCGTGGAGTAAGACCAGCACAGAAAATCCTTAGCAAGTTCAATGGCTGGAGATGGAGGACAAGGGTCTGATCGGGTTGACTCGCCGCCTCTGCCTCCCCTCGCCATCGTTGGGCTGTTCGAGGACTTCAGGAAGGAATCTTGTACTCTTCGCATTCGGGGTTCACGGCGAGTTCTTGACACCCGTCGTCCGAGTGGTCTCTGCCCCAGCTCTGGATGAGAATGCCCCCGTCAGGCGGCCTGGGAAGGAAGTTGCGGGGGAAGGCAGCGAGCGAGATCTCCCGGGGCGAGCCCTGTTCCCCGGCTTGGCAAGTGCGGGTAGGACCAGTGAGATGGAGGTGCGAGACCGTCTGGCTCTCTTGGTAGGGGAGGGAAGTCCCTTCAGCGAGCTAATCGCATCCGCCCCGGCTCCGGATGGGTTCTGCGAGCCAGAGATGTCCTACTACATCGAAGGAGCGATCCGGTCCAGCACATCCAGTGGTTCGAGGATGTGCTCTCGATCAGTCAGATGTAGGACGCTTTAAAGTGACGGCTCTTCGCCATAACCCTCAAAGAGAAGGCGAGGGATTGGTTCCATCAGCTTTCCGCCAGCTCCATTTACTACTTTGAGTACCTGAGTCGGGGGTTCTTGCTGAGGTTCTCAACTTTGAAGAAGAGGAAGGAGTCGGAGTCCCTGTTTCTCATCAAGTAGGGTGTGAAGGAGATGTTGGGAAGCTACGTTGACAGGTTTTAGGAGGAGGTCCTCCAAGTTCCGGAGATATTTGGACATACCCTCATAGTAGTCTTCACTCTGGGGCTGCGACAGGAGTTCTTCAGGATAGAGGTTACTCGGGTGCCTCCGATGTCCTTCAAAGAGCTGATGGAGAGGGCAGCCCGGGAAGTCTAGGGAGAAGCGTTGAGCCCGGCGTTTTCCAGGAAGCTAGGCAAGTGGGATGTAGAGGAGGAGAGAGAGCCAGGAGGCGGCAAGGTCCAGGAGGTTGGGAGGGTAGAGGTTCGGTCGCGAGAGCAGTAGCAGCAGCAGTAGAGGTGGGGTGCCAAGAGCCGAATAATAGACTAGGCTGGAGGCAGTATGATTGGCATGATCAGGGCCAAAGGAGAGGTTTTTATTGAGGTGAAAACCTCCAAGGAGGGCAAGGCCATTTCAACCTTCCGGGATGTAGACAAGGCCAGAGACCCCCTATCCATGAGCAACACCAAGCTATGACAATAGCTTTGGGGAGGAGTAGGATAGGTGTCTAGAGGAGGAGGGCAGTAGGCAGAGCGAAGCTGCCCTACTATGACTTCCACCAGGAGGAGGGCCGCACGGCGGCTACCTGCCCGAAGTTCTTGGAGATGAGGGGAGCCAGGGGACAGGCCCCCCAGCAGCAACACCTCCAGGAGGTGCTGGTAGAAGAAGTCCTAACAGGGGCAAAGGAGGACATGTGCGAGGACCGGGCCTACGTAGGAGGTCGAGGAGGGATTGTGGTGATCCATGGGGGGTGGGAGTCAAGTTCGCCATCCAAGCAAGTCTCCACACCTTATATCGCCGTAGCATCGCCTCCATGTCCCTAACCCCACCCCAGATGAGAAGATTACCTTCTCTCTGAAGGACATGTCGGATCATGAGGATCTGTTTTGCGATGCGCTGGTAATTCTAGCCGCCATCAAAAATTTTACCATCTCCCGGATCCTCATTGACAATGGGAGCTTAGTCAACGTCATTTTCAAAAAATTATTTGATGTAATGAAGGTGGAGGCCAGGAAGGTGTTGGCCTCGGATGAGCCTTTGTTTGGGTTCTTCAGAGAAAGAAAGGAGGTGGATGGAGGAGTAGGGCTCCATGTAACCTTGATGGGCCAGTCCCAAAACTGCAGGTTCATCATCGTGGACTATCCTAGCAACTACAATGCAATATTTAGACAGCCCCTCATCAGCGTCTTCCGTTGCGTACCTTTATCTTTTCACCAATGCCTCAAGTTCAATATCGAGGGCATCCAGGTCCAGGTCCAGGTTCGGGGAGACCTCAAGGTGGCGAGGGAGTGTTACGTCACTGTAGTCAACACCACCTCATGGCAGGGAGTAGTTGAGGAGATGGAGAGGAGAATGGAGCAGTTGTATGGGGAGGAGCTGAGGAGGTGAAGATGAAGGAGGAAAAGGTTCGCACTTGGGTAGGGGCGACAAAGGAAGTTCAGGAGGAGCAGGCCGAGGTAATGGTCGTATAGGAAGTCGGGGAAGAGGAAACTCTTATCCCAGGTAAGGGGGCCACAGGAGTGCGGGAAGAACAGTACCGGCTAGAAGTGGCAGAAGAGGTGGTGGAGCGGGAAGTTCTCACCTTGGAGGGGAGGGTGGAGAAGGTGCGGGTCAGCGGGTGGCTGGACCCAGAAGATCAGGGAAAGATGCTGGAATGCATCCAAAAGAACATAAACAAATTTGCACAGAACGTGATAGACATTCCAGGAATTGATGCAGATGTGGCTTTTCACCACCTCAACCTTGATGTCGATGCCCTCCCCATCGGGCAAAAGAAGAGGTTCACCACCGACAAGCTGGCCGAGCCCATCCGAGAAGAGGTGGAAAAGCTCCTTAAGGAATGATTTGTATCGGAGATCCAGTATTCAGGCTGGGTCTCCAACATGGTGATGGTCAAAAAAGGAGAAGGGTGCTGGAGAATGTGTATCTATTTTTCACTTTTGAATAAAGCCTGTCCTAAAGATTGTTATCCCCTGCCTCAAATCGATGCACTGATTGACTCAGTCGTCGGATTTTCTCTAATGAGTTTTCTAGATGCCTTTTCAGGATATCACCAAATCAGGATGCACCTGCCCGACATAAAGGATGTTTCCTTAATCACAAGGGACCAGTGCTACTGTTACAAGATGATGTCCTTTGGGCTGAAGAATGCAACATATCAGAGAATGATGGACCGAGTCTTCCGGCAGCATAAGGGAAGGAACTTGGAGGTGTACGTGGATGACCTCATGATAAAGAGTCAGGACGTAGACTCTCATCTCCAAGATTTGGAGGAGACCTTCAACACCCTGCGAAAGTATAAGATAAGATTGTACCACCTGAAGTGTGTTTTCAGGGCAAGCAGGGGAAAGTTCCCGGGTCACCTCCTTACACCTACAGGGGTGGAACCCAACCCTGATATAGTGAGGGCGATCATGGAGTTGGAGTCACCACAAAATGCCAAGGAAGTCCAGTGCCTGATAGGGAAGCTTGCGGGGTTGAGCAAGTTCCTCTCTCGGGAGGGAGATAAGTGCTCGCCTTTCTTCAAAGTGCTAAGGGTAGGCCAAAAGTTCGAATGGTCCGAGGAATGCGAGAGGGCTTTCCAAGCCTTGAAGAGATAGCTAACTCAAGCTCCGCTTCTCTAGGAACCAAAGGAGGGGGAAGATTTGTCCCTATACCTTCGGGGCAGGACCGAGGTCGTAAGCTCCGTCCTGGTCCGGGAAGAAGGCAAAAAGCAGCTGTCGATCTACTATGTGAGTAGGGTCCTGAGGAAGGCAGAGTTTCGATACCCGATTTTGGAGAAGTTGGCTTTCACTCTGATCATCTCGGCTCGGAGGCTCCGGTCGTACTTCCAGGTGCATTCCATCCGGGTAGTGACTGACCATCCCCTCCGCAATATCTTTGAGGGGGTGGAGCATTTTGGAAGGCTTGTGAAGTGGTCGGTAGAGCTAAGCGAGTTCGACATTTCTTTTGTCCCTCGCCTCTCAATAAAGGCCAGGCAATGGCCGGCTACTTGGTCGACTATGTGGTTGAGATAGCGGAGATGAAGCTCACTCATCCGGTCTCGTGGAAGATTATGGTGGATGGCTCCTTGGGAAGGCACTCATTGGGAGTAAGAGTAATCCTGGAGAGTCCTCAAGGAACGAGGATAGAGAAGACGGTGGTCATTCACTTTCTAATTACCAACAACCAAGCGGAGTACGAATCAGTAATATCGGGTTTGCGTCTTGCAAGGGAGTAGGGGGTGCACGACGTAGAGGTGCTAACGGACTCCATGGTAGTGTCCTCTCAAATCAATGGCGAGTTCGAAGGAAGGTAGCCTACTCTCTAGTTGTACCTGGCAAAGGTGAATGGAGCCATCGACACGTTGCAAACATTTGCCATCCAACATGTGACGCGGGAAGAAAATGAACAAGTGGATCGACTAGCCAAGTTCGGACCCCGTGCGACTGGAACCTTGACCGACCTATTCCACCCTTCCATTCAAGAGGGGGAGCTGATGGAAGTGGATCAACGTCCCTCCTAGATGGACCCCTTCACAGCTTTCTTATCCACAGGGGAGTTCCCAGAAGGCCTGGATAAAAAGAGCTTCAAGCATAAGTTGGTGTATTACCTTATGCGCGATGGGAAGCTATATAGAGTGACCCTCTCGGGATTGCTGGCACGTTGCGTAGCTGAGGAGGAGGTCCCGAGAATTTTGGAAGAAGTCCATTTTGGGGAGTGCGGGAGCCACTCAGGAAGCAGGACCGTGGAGGGAAGGATAATAAGGAAAGGGTATTTTTGGCCGACCCTGGGCTAGGATGCCACCGAGTTTGCAAAAAAGTGTCAGAAGTGCCAGCTATTCACTCCGCTCCAGCTGATACCAGCCCAAAGACTCAAAAGCATCACTGCCCCCTGACCCTTGTCATTTGGGAAATGGATCTAGTATGACCCTTCCCCGAGGTCAGCTGGCAAAGAAGGTTCCTTCTAGTCATGATCGAGGAGGTTAAGGCACTGGCCAAGGTTACTTCCCAAGTGATTCGAAACTTCGTATGGGGAGAGATCATTTGCAGGCACGGGTTGCCTCAGGCCATTACCACAGACAATGAGCCACAATTTGCCAGCACTGAATTCACCAGTTTCTGTGGTTAGCTCGGGATTGATCTTAGGTTCGCATTGGTCCACCACCCCAGGAGTAACGAGCAGGTGGAGGAGGCAAATAAGATCATTGTAAACTTGTTGAAAAAGAAGGTGGAAAATCTGAAGGGTTGCTTGGTGGAGCAACTCCCCTCGGTCTTGTGGGACCTGAGAACCATGCCCAACACGGCTATAGGGAGACCCCCTTCAATCTCTCTCATGGCTGCGAAGCTGTACTCTTGATAGAGTTCGAGGTCTGGACATCGTGAGTAGTAGCGGTCGAGCAAGGTGGAGAAGAATGGAGGACTGAGAACGAGGACGAGGTGTAAATCTCCCTAGATATGGTGGAGGAGCTGCGCTACTTGTCAGCCATCCAGCAGGAAGAGTTCAAGAGGCGGATGACCAAGTACTTCGACAAGCACAACAGGATCAAGTAGTTCGCAAAGGGAGACCTGGTCTTGAAGAAGGTTGATGCAGCCGGGAGGAAGGCAGTCTTCGGCAAGCTGAATCCCAACTGGCAGGGTCTATGTTATTAAAGATACCTTGAAGTCGGGAGGATACAATCTCCTGAATGTAGAAGGGGAGCCCCTCTGTCATGCCTGGAGCGACGATGACTTAAAACGCTTCTACCCGTGAGAAAATATTATAACAGTGCTTTTCCTCATTCTTATCTGACACAGATGGCCTGCTTGCTCGACATAAGGATTATGGGTCTTGGTTGGCCAAAAAGGAAAGTCTGATAGATGCTCAACACCCGCTGTCAGGCTCCTACTAGCTGATTGGGCTAGTGATAGCGCCCGATGGTTGGACACAAAGTAAAGTCGGGTTGATGCTCAACACCCACCGTCAGGCTTCTACTAGTTGATTGGGCCGGTGGTTGCGCCCGATGGTTGGCTAAAAAGAAAAGTCTGGTTGATGCACAACACCCGCCATCAGGCTCCTACTTGCTGATTGGGTCGGTGGTAGCACCCGGTTGTTGGCCAAAAAGCAAAGTCCGGTTGATGCTCAACACTCATCGTCAGGCTCCTACTAGCTGATTGGGCCGGTGGTAGCTCCCGGTGGTTGGCCAAAAAGAAAAGTTTTGTTGATGCTCAACACCCACCGTCAGGCTCCTACTAGCTGATTGGGTCGGTGGTAGAACCCGGTTGTTGGCCAAAAAGGAAAGTCTGGTTGATGCTCAGCACCCTCCGTTAAGCTCCTAATAGCTGATTGGGTCGTTGGTAGCGCCCGGTGGTTGACCAAAAATGAAAGTCTGGTTTATGCTCAACACCCGCTAGTAGGCTCCTACTAGCTGATTGGGCCGGTGGTAGCGCCCGGTGGTTGGCCAAAAAGATATAAGCCTGGTTAATGCTCATCTCTCGTTGTCAAGCTCTCACCTAGCTGGCGGGTCTAGAAGGCCCTCGTTGGAATTTTGAAGTGAGTGAAGATTCTTAAGGAGATCTCGCCATCAGAGGTCTCGCCGGTCAATGTAAGGCATTCGAAGGTAAACTAAGGGCAAGTGTCAAGGTCAGGATAAAGGGTACAAGCGAATGTCTGGGGCTAGATCTCGCTAGTCGAACGTGGTGGGCGCGCGTGAGCCAATATGGCAAGAACAACATGAGATCCAATTTCTAAATGACAAGTATGAAGATGAACATTGTCAGCACGCGTGAGCCAATGAGGCGAGAATGACGAAAGACCCGGTTCTAAACATTGAAATAACAAAATCAACATTGTGCAGGTTGTCGCGGCGAAAGG
Source organism: Platanthera guangdongensis (assembly GCA_039583875.1). Taxonomy (NCBI): domain Eukaryota; kingdom Viridiplantae; phylum Streptophyta; class Magnoliopsida; order Asparagales; family Orchidaceae; genus Platanthera; species Platanthera guangdongensis. The sequence continues at coordinate 219,126,063 of CM077158.1, read as the reverse complement.
TTGATCTATAGACTCGCGTGAGGTCTTGGATATGGGCTACCTAAGTTAAAGCGTGAATCGCATGGGTTCTCGCATGATATATCATCCAAAATTAAAACCAAAAAGAGAGAAAAAATTCACAGCACAAAATCTTTCTATTTCATCAGTTTGAACATTACATCTCGCCAAATTACAAGGCCCAAAAAAAGGGAAATAATGAAAAAAGTACAAGGAAAAAATTGAAAAAGGCGAGAACTTTAGGGCAGCGATGCTGACTGCTCGCTCCCGCTGGAAATGTCGTCTATGCTGTCTTTTGGCTCAGGGATTGGCAAGAATAGCTCTGGAACTAGGTCCTCGACTGTCACCTTCGCACCCTCGCTCCTCAAAAGCCCGACTCTCCGCATCATCTGGAGCGAATTCCTTGTCATCGCAATGGCGTTCTCTTGTATCATCAGCTCTAGCTTATGTTGAGAGTACAGTTGAGCCTTTTCTTCTCGGCCGGAGGTGGAGGAAGTAGCGAGTCCATCCACTACTTATTTTGGGACATCATCCCCAGGTTCTCCCCCTCTAGGCGGGCATTGCGCGCACGTATTTGGGTAGCAGTTGCGGCATCCTGCAGTAGATCAAGGGTTAAAGCGAGAAGGGAATTCAACGAATGAACTGGATAGGAGAAAACTTACCACTCCACTGACTCGCCCGACGAGCTCGTTCTCGGCAGCGGATAGCTCCTATTTCAGAGTTGTCACTTCTTTAGACAGTGCAGACCGCGAGTCACTGATATCTGCCATCTATCGCGATGGGCGGAGGCTGCGATGAGCCGTCATGTGGGCAAGCTCGAGAGAATGGAGTTGGGCTCGCGAGCTTTCGTAGGCGAGAGACTGCATGTGTGCGTCATCATAGTACGCGGTGATGTCCCGCCCATATAACCCGAAGGGGAGTGCATATGCCTGGCCCTAGACGGTATCGCCCTCCTGCCAAGAGGAGAGGATGGTAGAGATAGAGGCCTTGTTGGCCTCTCGGTCCCAGACCAGCAAAGGTTCAACGGTGTCGTCCAGTAGCTTCTCGCCCAGGTCATAGTTCATGTAGCCTCAAGGTGTTACATTCTTTGTCGCAATCGAGGTCCCGCTGATCTCACTGGTTCTCTTATAAGCGATCTCGCCAGTAATAGGAGACCTCGGTGGAAGAGCACTGCCGATCTCCTTGCCTTTGGCGAGATCGGCTGTCTTGGGATTCTGGAGGAGCGGCTAGATGGGAGGCGCGTTGGGTTTCCGTTTTTGGCTGCTTGATTTCGGCAGTTGTTTCGACTCACTCCTGCAGGTCGCAGCAGCGGCCTCCGCGCGTGCCTTCTCAGAGGCAAATTTCGTACTGCTCGCATGAGGAAGGTTAAGGGGAAGGTCTCGTGCCCCTGTATGTGTTGACAGTTAGCAAAATTTTGGAACCTTTTAGTTAAAGAAAAGTGCGAGACTTACCATATCTGGCGAGTACAGGAAGTAGCAAGTCGACGTTTCTCCTCAGAAAGGGAACATAGAAATCTTTTCCAAAGAGGAACTGGTGAAGCTTGGATTCGTGGCCGCCGAGAGATGGAGGTCGGTAGGTTGATTCCTCATGTTGGACTGGCGACAGGGGGATGTTGCCGAAATCCCCAGAGACGAAGATGAACCTTTGAATCCAATGGTGGTTCTTGTTGGCGAGACATTTGGCTTTTAAGTTGTTGTCGGAGAAGAACGCGATCCTGTCCCTCTTGGCGTGAAAATTGAAGAGCTCGTGGAAGACGGGAAGGCTAAACTCAATCCGCTCCTCTCGCATGTAGCAGGCAAATGCTACTAGGAGGGCAATGGAGTATGGTTGAGTTGTACGGGAACGACGTCGAAGTATCGCAGGGCCGGGTGAATCTCCGGCCAAATGGGGAGGCATAATCCTACCTCGAAGTGTTCGGTAGGGATGACGAGTTCATGGGGAGAGAAGTGGTTTATCAAGTCGTCCTTCCCTGAATGTTGCGCAGTGAAGCCAGACGAGACGTAGAGTCCGACGAGCGAATGGAATTCCTCTTCAGTCAAATTGCATTTCATGAAGGGGTAGTCAGCGAATGCGGCTGCGTGCTTGGTTTATCCATCTGTATCACCAGTCATCTCATGAGAGTGGATAGAAAACTTAGAAGCGTGAGTGCAAGAGAAGAGAATTTAGAAAAGAGGATTGGAAGCTATCAAGAGGAAATTTTGGTCTATTTATAGGGAATTTTGGCCGGGAAAGGACCCAAGAGGGGAAAAGTGCAGATAGTTAATTCGCCAGATCCCGCCTGGGATCCTATTTCGGTCCCGCACCGCCCCCCTCCCCCCTCCCCTCACTCGCCGCTGAGACCAAACTAGCACCACATTCTAAGCTTAGAAAGAATAATTCGACAGTAAAAAGAGAACAGACGCGAGAGCAGAAGCAAGATCAACAAGAAATGTACGAGTCGATCGCTTGCATTCGGCACAGATCAACCAACAGAGTTATTACTACATACATTAGGAAAATGAAATGCAAGAAGGCGAGCGTCGATAGGCCCACATGGGGCCATCACCACCGTCCCCGGCCTCTCCTTCCCTCCCTAAGAATCATGCGAGAACACTGTAGTGAGTGAATGGTCTGTAGCTTCTGCTGGGCGAGGCGCAGTTAATCTTCGACTCGCGCGACATGGATCCCGGGAAAGTCCCTCCCGCCTCCGGCTTCTCCCCCAAGCTCGCTGATTAGCTGCGTATAGTTGTTCTCCAAGCAGAGTAGTCACTCCTCGGCAGAGTTTTGGTTCTCTTGAACACGACTATAGAGCTCGCGCAGCATCAGGGAGTGCTTCCATAAAATCTCGGTCGTCGACCGCTTCAGCGCCTAGGCATCCTTCGGATCGCCCAGGAAGGTGGCGATATAGTTAGGCGATGGGGGGAGGCGAGAACTCCTCCTCATTGATGTCGACATCAATCGACGAGATCTCGCGGTAACCTGCAATGAATGGTGTTAGCTGTGCATAACATCCACTCTTTCAGAAGGCTAGTGTGATTTGTTACCTAGCCCAGTATCCGCGTCCTTGCCCGAGTGTCGGCGGGAGGTGCTGGGGCACCCCTCGGAGGGAGTGTTGAAGGAGATATGTGCCTTCCCAAGCCATGGGTGCAGAGTTGTCTGTTCTGTAGCAGGGTTTCTTTGGGATGGAAGGTTGGGAACATCATCCATCGGGGGTGGTAGGTTCGAAGCGAGATCTATGGGCGTCGGGCGAGCAGGAGACTTGGACGTTGACGTACTTATTCCTGTAGTCCCAAAGGTGTGAGTTGCGAATGCGTGAGTAAGAAATTTGATGAGATGCAAATGGACAGAAGATGACTGACCAGGTGTTTGCGGGAGATCATTCGGATTTTGTTGAGAAGTAATCTCGGGGGCCTCTTGTCATTACTAGCATCGAGCAAGTGCGGTTCAACACTCGTCTCCCCGGCTCCCTTCTCTTTTGGAGGGACCTGCGAGCGGATGCGTCGGCATCTATTTTCATCCTATAAATTGAGAAAATAGAGCGAGTGAAGATACTTGAGGGACTATGGAGTGTGAGGGAGTCTGCGAGATAGACTTGTCCTTTGTTAGGTCGGGCCTGACCATTTTGGCCTTCTTCACTTTAGGAGATGAGCTTGGATCTTTCCGAGCAAGCCAAGGGGCGAATGCAGCAACTGATGTCTTGACATCTACTCTCGCAGCGGCAATAGGATCCAGGGTTTCTTTCGAGATTGACATTTAGTTACAAGCGAGAGAGAGGCTTACAAGTTCGATTGGATAGAGCAGATATCACTTGATGGTGATTGGGTATATATAGTGCAGTGGCAGGGCCCGCCAAAGATCCTCTCCAGGTCAGCAAATACTCATCAAATACTTTGGGTTGGACTTTTTTTCCAAGCGTAGGACTCGCTCGCAAAGAGCGGGTATTGTGTACAACCTCATATTCGCTGAATAGGCCCCTCCGGCAGGCTCAAGGCAGTTCAGGGTATTGTCGTACACTTGGGTCCGAGAGTTTTAGAAGTGGCGAGTGGGGTAGGCTTACCCGGACTCGCCCAACGCCTCAAGGGGCATCTGCCCAAGCCCAGGAGAGCAGTCAGGCCTTCATGCGAATACAGTCTTCATCACGCACTCGCCCAAGGCTCGTGCCTTATTGAGCGTGAAAGCAGGTTCTCGCCTAGTGAGCGAATGTGTGGCTCTCCCAGCATTCACCCCTTTAAGCGAGTGGTGCCTTCATGGACCACTCGCCTGGTGGGGTCCAGAGGTAGCATTACCTGGATGCCCTTGGAGGTCTGTTTTTAGCTCCTCGGAACAACGAAGTTATGTTGTTGGCAGACTCAGTTTGGGTGCACATAGCCCTTTAGAATAGCAGAGTTATGTTGTTGGCAGATCATATTTTGAAATCTATAAATATAACCGAGGGGGTGCCTCAGAGGGCAGGCTTTTCTCATTCTCTAATCTTGTAGCTCTTTTTGAGGTATTCTTAGTTCAGCACTGGCTAAGGAGGGGAAGCGCTCTAAGATCTTCCAGGTGTGTGGTGGGACCTTCGTGATGCAGCCTTGGGTCAGTTTTAAATCCTAAGTTCTCAGTCAAGCAGGCTTACTAGGAGAAGTAAGTGTATGACCTCCCCTTTCTAGGGTCCGGACGCCACAGAGGTCGTGTTTTGGTTTCAACAATGTATATAGAGAGAGAGGGTTGTCACTGTTGAGTAGTCTCCAAATAGCTTTCTATCATTATAACTCATTCTTATCCATCATTTTTTGAATTCTTAGACCGCAATGGCTTATCAATTTAGAGATATTTGAGTATGCATTTCAGTGATGTTAAAAGGAATAAGTCTCATCCTCAGACCACAAAAGTTTACTAAATGAGAAAGTATATCCCTTAATACCTATTTTGGATTCCTTGTGTTAATCATTTAGTAAATTATAAAACTTTAGAAAACAACTTTTATGAGTGTGACTATGCCAATGAAGTTGAGGTTTTTGACTTGCTAGCAATTCACTTAATTTTGTACTTTAGTCAATGGATACTTATAGTACACAACTTAAGATTCATCATTATATTTTGACCTTCTTAGGTATTAATTGAAAGGGTCTCCTTATATCTATATAGAGTATGTTGGATAGATGTCATTCTTTCCTTTAATAGTGTAACTGGTCACCCTGCCTCCTGCCATGAATTGATGTGAAATACACAACTTTCAGCATCCACCAATACTCTAAACTTTGTAATGATAGAAAAGCATATAAAACCTATTTATAATTAGCATATAAAAATGCGAGGATTAAAGAACATCAATGGGAAGTTCTAATCAATCTTGTTGAAGGCTTTCTCCATGTTGAGCTTTAAAAATTTTTTCCACTCCTACTCAGTTTGTTGATAGTGTATGATGTATCCTAATTCTTTGACATTGGCTTTGTTATCAATGAGGTTTCTACCTTCAACAAAGGCTTCTTGCTCCGTAAAGATGCTACGTGGGGCACAAGTATTTTTTCTGTTATCCAAAAATGGGAGTTGCGGAGATGAGAATGCTTAAATGGATGTGTGGACACACGGGATTGGATAAAATTTGTAATGAAAGTATTAGGGATAAGACAGTAGTAGCTACAATTTCAGAGAAGATGTGAGACGCTCGTCTAAGATGGTTTGGACACGTACAAAGAAGACAATTAGAAGCACCTGTTAGGTGTTGTGAGAGTCTAGTCACTAGGCATGTTAGACGAGGGAAGGGTAGACCAATAAAGTCTTGGAATGAAACTATAAAGAAAGACATGATGTACTTGGGCATTAGTGAGATTATGAAAAAATATATGGCACAATGGCAACAGAGGATCCATATAGCCGACCCCACTAGAGTGGGATAAAGGCTTGAGTGTTGAGTGTTGTATCCAAAATCTTGAATAGATTTTGAGGCTAAATTACTAAGGACGGTACACTGGTAGTTGGCACAGGCATAAATTTTTATTCTCACATGACTTTTATGTATTTTTGAAATATATATATTTCAACAAGTATAATCTCTATGGAGAGCAAGAATGACTCATGTCTTTAAGAGACTTGTATACTTGGAATGTCCAAATCCATCATCATCATGTTTCCTTGGATTCAATTATTCTTCCTCAATCATTTATTTGATATTTTGTTAATGTATGAAAAAATTTTGGTGAGTACAAATGATTTGGAATTGTTTGTAATTGATGATTACCTACAAAATAAAAAAAATTAAACTCTTAGCTCATTGCTATGTTATTGACATGCAAGTATTGATGTATCCATTTGTTATGGATGAGCTATTTATTATATACCATGAATTCTAACATATTTATTCACACTGTGATATTTAGAACATAACTAATAAGTTGTTCGATCAACTTCATAAAGTTAGTTCAGAGTCTCACTGATTGGTCAATAGATTAGATGGGAGTCAAGAGAGCAGTACCATAGTCCCGATTTGTTCAGTAATATTTAATTATGTTGTTTTGTATTGAGAAATTAGTTTTAGAAATGAATTATAAGAAAATCTATATCTATATGTATAGTTGTATATATATTGTAGTAGTATTGTATGAAATGAAGACTTATGATAGGGAACGGGGGTTCCGAAGATAATGGCAACTCCCACCGATCAATAGAGTTAAAACAATAAGAAGCAAAACAAAAACACCACAGATGAACACAGAGATATACGTGGAAAACCTTCACCACTTGAAGGTCAAAAACCATGGGGCACGACATAACGAAAATCCACTATAATAAATAAGGATTACAGAAATTATCTAGGTTTGCCCAAAACCTAGAAAGCCCTCCGGATTTGACACACAAATCCACTCCTCTCTACCACCAAGACAAACCACAACTTCTCTACAACAGGATAAAATCCTACTCTCTCTTCAAGCAAAATAGCAAACGAAGTCAAGAAAGGGAACACCTGAAACCGTAGACAAAGAAGCCCTTGAAACGGTAGAGAAAACTCCTTCCAATAGCACAGAGGAAAAACCTCCTTGGGGCGGCGAACACCCGCCTATAGCAGCGGCAAAGAACCTTGCAACAGCGAGAATGGCGGTCGGCGAACGGCGCGGACGCGGGGATGGCGGCCGGCGGACGCGCGCGGGCGTGGGGATGGCGGACGAGGACGCGCGCGGGCTGGGAATGGCGGACGTCGGCTGCTCTCTCCAAACCTGGACAGCCTCAGTTTTATCGGGAGAAAAAACGGGAGGTTTTTTTAAAGTCCACCAATAAAAACTGCTCACGATTTTATATTTATAAAATCTACCCTTCCCAGCCCAAAAGCAACCAGCACAAAAAAGGTTGCAACCTCAAAATATCCAGGTTGCAACTCCTGAAAGCATGCACAAATTCTGCACTTTTAGGGGCTGAACCCCAACAAACTCCCCCTTCAAACCATAAAGGGGAGTATCCCACCTTGACTCCTTCAGGTGGGGATCATGCCGATCAACCGCCGGCAGAGATCATGTTTTTCCCTTGGGACGACCTTCGTCATCATGTCCGAAGGATTTTCATCCGTGTGGTTCTTCTCCACCACCAACAGCTTCTCTTCCACAGCATCCTGAATCCAGTGATACTTTACGTCAATGTGCTTCATCCTGGAGTGAAAGGCGGGATTCTTGGCCAAAAATATAGCACTCTGACTGTCACAGAAAACTGTGTACATGTCATGTCGGAGATCAAGCTCTAGCAAGAACTTCTTCATCCAAATAAGCTCCTTTGACACCTCAGTCAATGCAATATATTCAGCCTCCGTCGTCGACAATGTCACGCACTTCTGAAGCCTTGACTGCCATGACACTGCTTCCCCTCCAAAAGTGACCACGAATCCAGAAATAGATCTCCTCGTGTCAACATCTCCTGACATATCCGAATCCGAGTACCCAATAAGTTCTGGTGGACCTCTACCAAACTGTAAACAAATGTCTGAGGTACCTCGGAGATAGCGGAGTATCCATTTCACAACACTCCAATGGACTTTCCCTGGGTTTGCCAAGTAACGGCTCACAGACCCCACAGCGTGAGCCATGTCTGGCCTAGTGCAGACCATAACATACATCGGGTTCCCCACTGCGGATGCATAAGAAATTTGTCTCATCTCTTCCACCTCCTTCTCAGATGAGGGGCTTTGAGAACTGGAAAGTCTGAAGTGCCCGGCCAGAGGAGTAGCAACGGGTTTTACCTTGTCCATCATGAACCTCTTCAGCACTTTCTCCACATACTCAGACTGAGACAGCCATAGTTGACCAGCACTCCTGTCCCTGGTAATTTTCATTCCAAGGATCTTCCTTGCCGGTCCCAAATCCTTCATTTCAAAGGACTCACTGAGCTCCTTCTTCAACTCAGCTATGTTGGCCTTGTCATCCCCAACAATCAACATATCATCTACGTACAATAGCAGAATAGTGAACATCTTCTAAGTCCTCTTCACATACACACAGTGATCAGCCCTGGTCTGTTGGAATTTGCTCTTCATCATGAAAGAGTCAAATTTTATATACCACCATCTGGGTGCCTGCTTCAACCCATAAAGGCTCTTCTTGAGCCGGCAGACCAGATGATGCTTCCCCTTAGCCACAAAGCCTTCGGGCTGCTCCATATATAGCGCTTCCTCCAAATCGCCATGCAGAAATGCTGTCTTGACGTCCATCTGCTCGACTTCAAGATCCATGGAGGAAGCCATACCCAACACCAGTCTGATAGAGGACATTTTCACCACTGGGGAAAAAATCTCGTCGAAATCGACACCTTGTTTCTGACTGAAACCTTTCACCACAAGTCTCACCATGTACCTTGGCTGAGAGCGATTTTCATCCAACTTTAACTTGAATACCCACTTGTTCTTCAAAGCTCTCTTCCCTTTAGGCAATGGGACTAAATCATACGTCTCGTTCTTCTGAAGGGAGTACAACTCCTCTTCCATGGCAGCTGTCCAGGCCTCACGATCTTCAGCACTCTGAGCCTCCACATAGGACTCAGGCTCTCCACTATTTGTAAGCAAAATATACTCGTGAGGGGAATACCTGGTATTGGGCCTTCTGACTCTCTCAGATCTGACAAGAGGAACCTCCACCACAGGTGGTACATCAACTGGCAGAGCTCCCCCTGCATCCGGAATCATCTCCTCATCAGAAATAAACTCACCAACTTCCTCCTCAGCATGCCCATCATCAGCAGCAGTCTCTACTCTCCCATCATCAACATAGAGTCTCTCCTCCGCAGGTGGCAACTGTGGAACCTGTGACTCCGCAGCATTATGCTCACCAACCACTTGATCTTCAACAAATATCACATCTTTACTTCTGATCATTTTCTTGTTCACAGGATCCCAGAGTCTATAGCCAAACTCCTCATGGGGAAATCCCATCAAGATGCACTCCCGGGACTTCTCATCAAGCTTCGATCTCTCTTCCTTGGGTACATGAACGTGAACTTTGCACCCAAACACCTGCAAATGTCCGTACGACACTTCCTTCCCGGACTAAACACGATCTGGAATATCACCATTCAGAGGTGCAGAAGGAGACAAATTTATCAGATGTACAGCATTTTGCACAGCCTCAGCCCAAAACTGTTTGCTAATGTCAGCTCGAGAAATCATACATTTGATCTTCTCAATAATCGTCATGTTCATCCTTTCTGCTAACTCATTCTGTTGCGGCGTCTTCGGGATTGTCCTTTCATGTACTATGTCATGCCTTCTGCAGTAAGCATCGAAGGCACCAGTGTACTCTCCCCCATTGTCAGATCGAACTCGCTTTATTTCTTTCTCGGTCGTCTTCTCCACCTTCGCTCTGAACTCTTCAAACTTTGCTAGAACATCACTCTTCTGCTTCATAGAATATGCCCAGACTTTCCTGGAGTGATCGTCAATGAATGTGACAAAGTAAGCAGCTCCGCCCACAGACTTGGGCTCAATAGGACCACATACATCAATGTGTATCAAGTATAGTAACTCCGCCTTCCTCTTTGGTTCAGAATCAGCAAAGGAAACACGTTTTTGCTTACCGGCCAAGCAGTGCGCACACGTATCAGGAAGCCCTCATGATAGCTCCGGAAGAACCTTGTTCTTCACCAAGATCTTCAAGTTCTTCTCGCTGATATGCCCAAGTCTGCGATGTCATAACTCCATAGAGTCGCCCTCTGCCGCATTCACACTTGAACCACAGATCTTGGCTTTAGTACGACAAAGGCCCCAACACTTCCTTCCTTTGGCTACTACCAAAGAACCCTTTACCAACTTCCAAATCCCTCCACCTTCAATGCTTGTGAAACCACCATCATCAAGCCTACCAATGGAAATCAGATTCATTCTCAAGTCAGGAATATGTCTGACGCCCTTGAGAACAATCTTCCCCAATTCAGTCTCCAAGTGGACATCACCACTACCAATAATCAACGACTCACCGGAATTTGCCATCCGGATCACACCAAGATCTCCCTCAGAATAGGTGTAGAAGAAATCTCTATGAGGAGTGCAATGATAGGATGCACCTCTGTCCACGATCCAGTCTGTATCAACGCAGTCCTGGCAAGACGACCCACTGCACTGCAAGCATAACGGCTCAGCCTCCACAATCGAATTCGTCGCATCACCACTGGATTCTCCAACCTCTTTGGTCTTTCCCTTCAGGTCTCTTTTCATTTGGAAGCAATCCTTCTTGAAATGATCCTTCTTCTTACAATAGTAGCACTCGACATCCTTCTTAGACTTGCCCCTGGACTTACTCCTGGAACTGTCCATGTGCTTCATATCCTTCTTCACAGACCTGCCTCTTCCCTCCATGAGAAAAACACCCGAAGTGGAAGATCCAAAATCCTTCCTTCTCAGCTCTTAGTTCAGAAGACAACCAGACACCATCTCCATGGTTACCACGCCATCAGGTGCTGAGTTGCTCAACGACACTACTAGAGTCTCCCAACTCTCGGGTAAAGAACTAAGGATCATTAGAGCTTGGAGTTCATCTTCCAAAGTGATCTTCATGGACTCCAACTGATTGATAATACTTTGAGCAAGGTTCAGATGGTCAGTCATCTGTGAACCTTCCCGGTACTTCAAATTGACAAGCTTCCTAATCAGAAATGCCTTGTTACCTGCAGCCTTCCGCTCGTACAAGGCTTCAAGCTTTTTCCATAGTGCCTGAGCCGAGGTCTCCGTGGAAACATGATGAAAAACAGAGTCATCGAGCCACTGTCTAATTAACCCTACTGCCTTTCGATCCATTTTCTTCCACTCTTCATCATCCTTAACTGAAGCAAGTCTCCCCGTCAACGGAGCATGGAGATCTTTACAATATAAGAGATCCTCCATCTGAGGCTTCTAGATGCTCCAATTCTTGTCATTTATACTGACCATCCTTTTGTTCTGTTTCATTGCTTTCTCAAACAAGCAACTCTATTACGGTCCACAAGTCGATTTATTTCAAGTGATTAACAAGAGAGGATAGGGAGCGGACCGATGGTCGTCACCTACCGCACCAAGTTAGAAACCGAGAAATAAAAACGACTAGCCAAAGAACCTGCCTATAATACCACTTGATAGGGAACAGGGGTTCCGAAGATAACGACAACTCCCATCAATCAATAGAGTTAAAACAATAAGAAGCAAAACAAAAACACCACAGATGAACACAGAGATATACGTGGAAAACCTTCACCACTTGAAGGTCAAAAACCACGGGGCACGGCACAACGAAAATCCACTATAATAAATAAGGATTACAGAAATTATCTAGGTTTGCCCAAAACCTAGAAAGCCCTCCGGATTTGACACACAAATCCACTCCTCTCTGCCACTAAGATAAACCACAACACCTCTACAACAGGATAAAATCTTACTCTCTCTTCAAACAAAATAACAAATGAAGACAAGAAAGGGAACACCTGAAACCGTAGACGAAGAAGCCCTTGAAATGGTAGAGAAAACTCCTTCCAATAGCACGGAGGAAAAACCTCCTTGGGGCGGCGAACACCCGACTACAGCAGCGGCAAAGAACCTTGCAACAGCGAGAATGGCGGCCGGCGGACGGCGCGTACGCGGGGATGGCGGCCGGCGGACGCGCGCGGGCGCGGGGATGGCGGACGAGGACGCGCGCGGGCTGGGAATGGCGGACGTCGGCTGCTCTCTCCAAACCTAGACAACCTCAGTTTTATCGGGAGAAAAAACGGGAGGTTTTTTTAAAAGTCCACCAATAAAAAATGCTCACGATTTTATATTTATAAAATCTGTCCTTCCCAGCCCAAAAGCAACCAGCACAAAAAAGGTTGCAACCTCAAAATATCCAGGTTGCCACTCCTGAAATCCTGCACAAATTCTGCACCTTTAGTGGCTGAACCCCAACAACTGGATGATGTTGCCTCTTGTGAATTTTTATTCTTCAATGTAATGAATCAATCTGCTGTAACTCTTCAACTTAGTTGATCTCGTGTATAGCAGAAAGAATACATGCATAAATTAACCAGCTAAATGAAATTTAAAGAAGATCCTTATAGAAAATGTGAACTTAACTTGAAATATTCTATGGGCATGTAACTATTGTGGTGATTACTTGGAGAGAATTTGAAAAGAAATGAAATGAAATTAGAAGACTCGGTGATTAATGAGGTCCGGTAACTACTGCCTTTCGATCCATTTTCTTCCACTCTTCATCATCCTTAACTGAAGCAAGTCTCCCCGTCAACGGAGCATGGAGATCTTTACAATATAAGAGATCCTCCATCTGAGGCTTCTAGATGCTCCAATTCTTGTCATTTATACTGACCATCCTTTTGTTCTGTTTCATTGCTTTCTCAAACAAGCAACTCTATTACGGTCCACAAGTCGATTTATTTCAAGTGATTAACAAGAGAGGATAGGGAGCGGACCGATGGTCGTCACCTACCGCACCAAGTTAGAAACCGAGAAATAAAAACGACTAGCCAAAGAACCTGCCTATAATACCACTTGATAGGGAACAGGGGTTCCGAAGATAACGACAACTCCCATCAATCAATAGAGTTAAAACAATAAGAAGCAAAACAAAAACACCACAGATGAACACAGAGATATACGTGGAAAAACCTTCACCACTTGAAGGTCAAAAACCACGGGGCCCGGCACAACGAAAATCCACTATAATAAATAAGGATTACAGAAATTATCTAGGTTTGCCCAAAACCTAGAAAGCCCTCCGGATTTGACACACAAATCCACTCCTCTCTGCCACTAAGATAAACCACAACACCTCTACAACAGGATAAAATCTTACTCTCTCTTCAAACAAAATAACAAATGAAGACAAGAAAGGGAACACCTGAAACCGTAGACGAAGAAGCCCTTGAAATGGTAGAGAAAACTCCTTCCAATAGCACGGAGGAAAAACCTCCTTGGGCGGCGAACACCCGACTACAGCAGCGGCAAAGAACCTTGCAACAGCGAGAATGGCGGCCGGCGGACGGCGCGTACGCGGGGATGGCGGCCGGCGGACGCGCGCGGGCGCGGGGATGGCGGACGAGGACGCGCGCGGGCTGGGAATGGCGGACGTCGGCTGCTCTCTCCAAACCTAGACAACCTCAGTTTTATCGGGAGAAAAAACGGGAGGTTTTTTTAAAAGTCCACCAATAAAAAATGCTCACGATTTTATATTTATAAAATCTGTCCTTCCCAGCCCAAAAGCAACCAGCACAAAAAAGGTTGCAACCTCAAAATATCCAGGTTGCCACTCCTGAAATCCTGCACAAATTCTGCACCTTTAGTGGCTGAACCCCAACAACTGGATGATGTTGCCTCTTGTGAATTTTTATTCTTCAATGTAATGAATCAATCTGCTGTAACTCTTCAACTTAGTTGATCTCGTGTATAGCAGAAAGAATACATGCATAAATTAACCAGCTAAATGAAATTAAAGAAGATCCTTATAGAAAATGTGAACTTAACTTGAAATATTCTATGGGCATGTAACTATTGTGGTGATTACTTGGAGAGAATTTGAAAAGAAATGAAATGAAATTAGAAGACTCGGTGATTAATGAGGTCCGGTAACTACTGCCTTTCGATCCATTTTCTTCCACTCTTCATCATCCTTAACTGAAGCAAGTCTCCCCGTCAACGGAGCATGGAGATCTTTACAATATAAGAGATCCTCCATCTGAGGCTTCTAGATGCTCCAATTCTTGTCATTTATACTGACCATCCTTTTGTTCTGTTTCATTGCTTTCTCAAACAAGCAACTTTATTACGGTCCACAAGTCGATTTATTTCAAGTGATTAACAAGAGAGGATAGGGAGCGGACCGATGGTCGTCACCTACCGCACCAAGTTAAAAACCGAGAAATAAAAACGACTAGCCAAAGAACCTGCCTATAATACCACTTGATAGGGAACAGGGGTTCCGAAGATAACGACAACTCCCATCAATCAATAGAGTTAAAACAATAAGAAGCAAAACAAAAACACCACAGATGAACACAGAGATATACGTGGAAAACCTTCACCACTTGAAGGTCAAAAACCACGGGCACGGCACAACGAAAATCCACTATAAATAAATAAGGATTACAGAAATTATCTAGGTTTGCCCAAAACCTAGAAAGCCCTCCGGATTTGACACACAAATCCACTCCTCTCTGCCACTAAGATAAACCACAACACCTCTACAACAGGATAAAATCTTACTCTCTCTTCAAACAAAATAACAAATGAAGACAAGAAAGGGAACACCTGAAACCGTAGACGAAGAAGCCCTTGAAATGGTAGAGAAAACTCCTTCCAATAGCACGGAGGAAAAACCTCCTTGGGGCGGCGAACACCCGACTACAGCAGCGGCAAAGAACCTTGCAACAGCGAGAATGGCGGCCGGCGGACGGCGCGTACGCGGGGATGGCGGCCGGCGGACGCGCGCGGGCGCGGGGATGGCGGACGAGGACGTGCGCGGGCTGGGAATGGCGGACGTCGGCTGCTCTCTCCAAACCTAGACAACCTCATTTTATCGGGAGAAAAAACGGGAGGTTTTTTTTAAAAGTCCACCAATAAAAAATGCTCACGATTTTATATTTATAAAATCTGTCCTTCCCAGCCCAAAAGCAACCAGCACAAAAAAGGTTGCAACCTCAAAATATCCAGGTTGCCACTCCTGAAATCCTGCACAAATTCTGCACCTTTAGTGGCTGAACCCCAACAACTGGATGATGTTGCCTCTTGTGAATTTTTATTCTTCAATGTAATGAATCAATCTGCTGTAACTCTTCAACTTAGTTGATCTCGTGCATAGCAGAAAGAATACATGCATAAATTAACCAGCTAAATGAAATTAAAGAAGATCCTTATAGAAAATGTGAACTTAACTTGAAATATTCTATGGGCATGTAACTATTGTGGTGATTACTTGGAGAGAATTTGAAAAGAAATGAAATGAAATTAGAAGACTCGGTGATTAATGAGGTCCGGTACATGCGGTCGTAACCGCTTGACCGGCGGAAATAAGTCCCCCCCCCCCCCCCCCCCCCCCCCCCCCCACCCAAATGGAGCCTAAGTGCCATACAAACATTTAAGATCGAAATTTTAAACCTTTCTGGAGTTTAGAGGAGTTAAGTAAGATGATCTTGTTCTTGCTTACAATTATATATTATTATAAACATCTTGTAGACTTCACTTGTTGCCACATCAATGTGCATTTGTTTGATTATTGTGTGTATTAATTATATATTAATTATTATGTATCCATTGTGCTACACTAAAAGAGGTTTGTTATATCTACTTATTATGGTGTCTCCATTTAGGGGGACTTATAAGGACCGGTTCATGCGGTCGTAATCGCTTGACCGGTGAAAATAGTCCCCCCCCCCAAACAAAGCCTTAATATCACCGGTCAAGTGGTTACGACCGCATAAACCGGAATTAAGGTCCGATTCTTGCGGTCGTAACCGCTTGACCGCTGAAAATAAGCCCTCCCAAACGGAGCATTATACTTCATAATGGAGCTCATAATTGTTGTGGATGAGTAGGGATCTCGCAACTTTTGATTATGATGCGTATCACCTAACGAGTGGCAAAGAAAATAAACATGAACCACACACTTGGCTAACCAATTTTGCCGATCTCATATTTAATGCACCCAAGAGCATAGGGCAGTCTAGCCGTTAGGGAAAATACATGTTTATATAAAAATATCTGGTGGTCGGCTCTTGCTCATGGGCTTAATTATTGGGTTTAATATGGATTTTACAAATAGAGGGCATATTTTACCCAACTTCAATTCATAGATATATTCAATTACTCATCGACACAGTTCTATTTTGATTGGAAGCGTATTGAGAGGTGAACTAAACAGAATAGATACATTTGAGCCTCCTAGATTCTAAGTGTTTTGACATGATTGAATCTAGAATGATGGATGACCCAAAATAATAATTGATCACATTTGATAATTTTCATCATATGAAATTAGATGAATATTGTAACAACCCAGCCGGAGGTATTGATAATTTTAAGTATCTTGGATTGATAATTTAAAAAGACGAAAGTATTGATAAAGATGTGACACATAGAATCCAAGCGGGTTGGTTGAAGTGGAGAGGCACGTCATGGATCTTATGTGATCGTAAAGTACCATTAAAACTCAAGGGAAAGTTTTATCGTACTGCAATTAGACCAGCGATGCTCTATGGTTTTGAGTGTTGGGCAGTGAATTGTGTACATCAGCTGAGGAGATGAGAATGTTTAGGTGGATGTATGGACACACGAGACTGGATAAAAATAGGAATGAATGTATCAGGCTTAAGATAGGAGTAGCACCAATTGCAGAGAAGATGAGAGAAGCCAGACTAAGATGGTTTGGACACGCGTACAAAAGAGACCATTAGAGGCACATGTTAGGCTTAAGATAGGAGTAGCACCACTAGGCATGTTAAACGAGGGAGGGGTAGACCAATAAAGACTTAGAATGAAAATATATGGAAAGATATGATGTACTTAGGCATTAGTGAGACTATGACAATAGATAGGGCACAATGACGACAAAGGATCCATATAGCCGACCCCACTATAGTGGGATAAAGGCTTGAGTGTTGTTGTTTTATTGTAACAACCCAGCCCTTATAGTATCAAAAGTTTTATCCACTTTGGTTCAACCAAGCTCATTATGAGCTAAATCGTACGACTTTATCTTTTTCAATAGGCCGACTACTAGTACTACCCAGAAGTCACCCACCAAAAGACTACTCCCACCGAAGCTCGTTGAACTATGAAGTTTCTAACATTAACTCCACTTACTCTGAAAATGCGCCTCTAATATTTAAAGATCAAAATTTTTACATAAGCTTTGCAACTTTTCCTCCAATTTTGATGTGTGATTTGATTTATTCTTGTACCTCATTTTACCTAGAAACACATTAGGAGTCACCTTTTCTGTGCTTCACTACTCGCAAGCACTTCCCACCCTCATCGGACCTCTCGTATCCGATTTAGGATGTTATAACTGTCCTTTCTAAAGTGAATGAAAATACACTAAAAATTCCTTGTAATTGTGTTGTATAGTCGAATGCATCATAATGGGAATGTCATAAATTAACTTTATGTGGATTATACAAGCCAAGCGCTTAGAAGTTGTGACATAACACTATAGGTTTCAATATAATAAGTCATGTATGTTTTTTTTTTTGCACAGCTTTAGAAGCGCAATATTTGGAGTTCATGAAGCAGAAACTTGACTAAGAGTCAATGCATGATTTTCCATAATAAGTTTGGATTTGTTGCTGAGTTTCAGCATGCAATTTGTACCAGAACATTGTTTGGCACAAAGGCACGGTTTAAATCAGTATGGAACTAGTCATGGCCAAAAAGCCGGGCCGGGCTTGGCCCGGCCCGGTCGAGCTCGGGCTTTTTGTCAACCGGTCTCGGCCCGGGTCCAGTTTGAATCGGGCTGGATTCGGGCTCCCTCTTACAGGGGGAGCCCGGTTAGGCCCTTCAGGCCGGCTCGGGCCCGAGCCGGCCTGAATTCAAAAGTGGGATTTTAATCCCGCCTAAAATCTCCCTTTTGAATTCAAGACGGCTCGGGCCCGGCCCGGCCTGAAGGGCCTAACTAGGCTCCCCTTTGAGAGGAAGTCCGAGTCCGGCCCGGCCCGGTTCAAATTGGGCCCGGACCGAGTCTGGTTGGTAAAAAAAACCCGGGCCGGACCTATGATTAGGCGGGATTTTAATCCCTCCTAATCCCTAATCATAGGCGGGATTTAATCCCGCCTATGATCAGGCGGGATTTTAATCCCATCTGGCGGGATTTTTGCTTAGCCTGGTGCCGGGCTCAGGCTAGCCCGGCACCCGGGCTTTGCCCGACCAGGCCCGGGCCGAGCACCGGGACGGGCAACCGGCAAAAATGGGGGCCCTGTAAGGGCCCCCGGCCTTGGCCGGGGCCGGACTTTTGCCGTGCCGGTCCCGGGAGGGCTTTTGTCGGGCTGGTCCCGGGCGGGCTTTTGCCGGGCCAGTCCCAGGCGGGCTTTTCGAGCACAGACTATTTGCCCACGATTATATGGAACTGACTTCTGTAGCTCGAATATTGGCACTAAAATAAAGGAAATATAACAGTCAAAGAGAAAGGAAAACATAACATTTTTCATTGATTAAATCCTTGGCTCATGCATCAGATATAGATATTGCCATAACCGGGCCATTAGCATTGAATGGAATCATTACTAGTCAATTAAAACATGCAGGAAAAAGAGGCAGGACAGAGAGTGTAAAAATTTCACCAGAAAAAAAAGGTCGCAAAAACACTCAACCAAATCAAGTCCAAGTAAAACCAGCACAACAGAAAGAACGAGAACTTGAATTATCAATATTCTTTACAACACGAGTATACATTGCGAGACATGATTCACCAATGCACCCGATAGAAATAAAAACAACAAGCAAGAGTAAATTGGGCGGACTGCTAACAGTAGCCGCCAAACAGCCTATCTGCTGAATGGTGTCCGCTAATGCCGCTAAGTCGCCAACCCGCAACTTAACTGCGCGAACACACCGTTATTGAATGCTGAAGATCTTGTCAGCAACTGCAAGCCGCCTGACCGCGAGGTCGCCTGATCGCCAGAACAGTGAACCTGCCCCTGCCGAACTGAACAGAGTCAAACCGCCAGAGGTAGATTGACTTATTGAACTGGGAAAACTTTGCCAAAGAGAAACCGCTTGGTCGCACACCGCGACCTGCTGCAACCCACTAATTGTTATCCGCAGGCCGCGCTGAAACCTGACTAAAGTCAGAACCAAGTCCCTAATTGATCGGTGGTAGCCGCACAGACTGGAATACAGCAAAAAAATGGTTACTTTTCAAGCCGCGCGGATAAGAAATCATAACCGCAGGTTTTAACCCAAGCTTCAAGTTTACTGTTCATGTTAATATATGATGGGCAGAGTACTCATATTTATAGGTGTGAGGAGGAGTGCCGTCACCACCCATAGCGAGAGGATAACTGCTTATCATCGTGTGACTACCTGCACCAGGTCGCACAAGAGGTGGACACAAAACCATACCGCAAGAGCCAACCGGTAGTCATCGTGGACACCATATCCAGTTCGCACATAACATGCGGACTTGGCGAACAGAAACAACTGGACTTGGCACAAACCATGACCAAGTCCAAACCTTCAGCGGACTCTGGCGAACACAACATAGGCGGACACTGCAACCCGCGAGCAAAATGTCAGGCGGACTCCACATCCAGTCCACACACCTAGCGAACTCCGCGATCTCCAACAAACCGCGCTCCCTTAAACGACCAAGGAAAAACTATGCCGAACCAAACAAGCTCCAAAAGAGTCAACATCACGCCAGACTCAGCGAACTCCAGACGAGTTCGCAACATGTCAGACTTTGGTGAACTCCAGATGAGTCCGCAACAACTGCGGATAGACTCGCTTATCCACCCGGTTACAACTAGAGCTGACTGCCTGCAGAAAATCGGAAACCCGGCGAAAGCTAAACACCTGTCCGCAGCGGACTCTACGGACAGTGAGGTCTGCCTCATCAGACCGTCCACTATACATTCTCACTTCAATAATTTTAACACTCTCCCTTGAAGTGAGAAGAGGAAATCAGCCCAAGCAAACAACACAACCGTACAAGTGGTCCCTTTAATAGTAGCTTCGTGAAGATGTCTGTAATATTGTCCTCGCTCCACACACGCTCAACCATAAGAGATCCCTCCAGCACCTTCTCTCGAATGAAGTGATGCTCGATCTCAATGTGATTGGTCTGTGCGCGACAATTTGGATTGTTAACCAGTTTGAGAGCACTCTTATTATCACCACATAGCAGAGTAGGACTTTGCACCACCTTATGAATGTCCTCCTCTAGCCTCCTAAGCCAGATGACTTCTTGAGCTATCAAGGCTGAAGCCTTGTATTATGCTTCCGTAGTGGAGACAGGCACTGAATCCTGCTTCTTGATACGCCACAAAATATCTGCTAATACGCATATGAAACCATACCCAGACGTTGACTTCTGATTGTCTGAGTCTCCCCCATAATCAGCGTTTATGTAACCATGCTGGTTGAAGCTCGTGTCTCTCCCATAAAGGAGACTCATATCTAAGGTGGTCTTCACGTATTTTAGGATATTCTTGGCCGCCACCAAATGAGGCTTCCGCGACTCTACCATATATCGACTTACTCGGCCTACAACATAAGCAATATCTGGTCTTGTAATCTTCAAGTATATAAGGCTTCCAACCAGAGCCTGAAATACTAAGTGATCAGGAAGAATCCTTCCCTCATCACGTCAGAGCTTCAGTCCGACCTCCAGAGGAGTAGAGCTGCTCTTTCCCTCCCGCATGCCGAACCGCTTAACGATTCTCTATGCATAGCCTCTTTGGGATACGAACACAATGCTCTTCTTCCTCTCCATCATGATTCCAAGGAAATGGTGGAGCTCACCCAGATCTTTCATATCAAACTGAATAGCTAGCTCAGCCCTGAGCCTAGCTAGTTCTTCCTCTAAGTTCCCAGTGACGATCATGTCGTCAACATACAACAACACCAACACTTAAAGCTCCTCCTTCTTGACGAACAGACTCGAATCAAGCAAAGTACCCGTAAAATTGGAGATATTCTGCGATCTTTTCGTACCACGCCTGAGGCGCTTGCTTTAAGATGTAAAGAACTTTCTTGAGCTTGCAGACGTGTCCTAGATGAACTTCAGAAACATATCCAGGTGGCTGCACCATGAAAATATCTCTGTCAATCTCGTCGTAAATAAAAGCATTCCTTACGTTGAGTTGCCAAATCTTCCGTCCTTGGCAAGCCGTCGGCACAATAACCACCCTCACTGAAGTCATCTTGGCTACAGGACTGGATGTATCCTCGTAGTTTTACTCATACTGTTGTGAAAACCCTTGAGCTACAAGGCGAGTCTTGTATCGCTCGATGCTTCAGTCAGTCTTCTTCTTCAGCTAATACACCCATTTGTACGTCACAGGAGTAATGCCTTCGATCTTTGGCACAAAATCCCAAGTCTCGTTCTTCTTGAGGGCAGTCATCTCCTCATCCATGGCATCATTCCACTCCTTGAACCCAATGGCGTTCTCAAAGCATGAAGGCTCTCGCTCGTCTAGGGTACCTGTGAAAAAACATGAGACGAAACTCACTGTGTTCTCGTCCCTATACCGAGTTGGTGGAATAATTGTCCTCTTGGATCTCTGTAGGGCTTTACCACTTCCACTGCTTCTGTACTAGCTCTGATCCCGGGCATACTAGGAGCATCGCTCCCCCTGCTTCTAGATCCAAAAGCCTCTGCCCCAGAGCTAGACAAAACCGGAGCACCTGGTGATACAGGCAAATCTAACAAAAGATCCCGAAAAGCTTCCCCTTGGCCTTCTCTGGCCTGCTCTCTCGTAGCTCCACAGATGAGCTACCCTGGTACGATGTAAGTTCGTTGAATACAACGTCTCTTGAGATAACAAACTTCTTCATTGTAGGATCCATACACTTTCATCCCTTCTTCCTCTCATCATAGCCCACGAAGATAAGCTTCCTTGCCTTCACATCCAGCTTCATCCTGAGAGCGTCTGGAACGTGTATGTAGCAGGTAGACTTGAACACCCGAAGATATTCAATGCTGGGTTTCTCCTTAAACATCAACTCATGAGGAGACTTCATATTGTTCGGACTGAGCTGCATCTGATTGATGACATATGCTGCACAAGTCATTCCTTCTGCCCAAAAGGACATAGAAATGTCTTTGACATGAAGCCAGTACTTGTAGGTCTCCGTCAGATGATAGATCTTTTGCTCAGCAACTCTATTTTGTTGTGCAGTATGCGCACAAGTAAACTCCATCCAGATACCATTCTTCCTGCAAAAGTTGGAGAACTCATTTAAAGTAAACTCTCCTGCATTATCTGTTCTTAACTTCTTTTTCCCCAGGCCGAGTCGGCCCTCCACGAGCTCCTTGAACTCCATGAACTTTTGGAAAGCATTTGACTTCTCCGCTACAAAATACACTCATGTATATCTAGTGTATTCATCAATAAAGACTAATATATACCTGTTACCTCCAAGACTGGCAGTGACAATGGGTCTCATCAAATCACCGTGGATGCACTCCAACGATACTATACATCTTTTCTGTGACTTGTCAAATGGAAGACGATGAGCCTTACCATATTGACACCCCGCACAGACATGACTGCAACCGTAGGATGACAGACTAGACAAATCTTTTACAAGGCCCTTCATCATCATAACCTTCAACTTGTCCATCTCAATATGTCTCAGTCTTTCATGCCAGATAGCAACACTATCAATTGTCCTCTCCAATCAACATAGGAACTTGTCGAAAGCATTAACAAATCCTTCACCCTTCTCCCTACATGAGTAATATCAGCCTTCATCGCTGACATATTCCGGAGAAACTTTATTTCGGTCGGGCCGAACAGAACGTGATATCTAGCATCCACAGTGTTGGTCACTAAGAAGAGGTTCTTCTTCATTCCCAACACATGATAAACACTTCTCAAGGTGAGTGGACCCTTATCACTGCCTAAAAAAAATCACGCCCTCCTTCTCGACTGCATGAACAGTATCATCAGCAGTAATAATAGCGTCATTACATGAGTACGTCTGCAGATAAGAGAGCTTTGACTCGTCCCTGTAGAGGTGAAGCCACACCCCAAGTCAACAATCCAGTCCTCCTGATAGTCGATGGTGGAGAAAGCATGAACACATGTGCCCGTCATGTAAGCATTCCACCATCCATCTTCCACAACTCTGGATACAACTTCTTCCTTTCCTGCAGCGTGACCTGGCTGAAGATTAGCTTTGCAGTACTTCTTGAAATGACCAAGCTTGTTGCATCTGTAACATCTTAGTCCTTCCTTCTTCCATCCATTCCGCTTAGGAGCAATGCACTTCTCTTGGTTGATATAAAGTTGAAGGACCATTGCCAACAGATGGCTTCTTCTTATCGTCCCACCTCTTCTTCTTCCCTGAGAAGAGAACCTCGATATCTCCTCTAGAGATAGACACACCAGTCATCTACCTTGCTAAGCTCTCTTGTGAAGCAAGCAGATTCCCTAGCTCAAGAAAAGAAGGTTGATTGGCCCAGCCCTGCACTGAAGTAACAAAAGCCACATATTCTTTTTGTAGCCCATGGATAATGTGTCTCTTCAGCTTAGCTTCCGAAATAGCCTCATCCGAGTCCAGTGCTAAAATTTCAGCGTAGAGGTTCTTCGTCTTCAAGAAGAAAGATGATATGGACAAAACTACCTGAGTGATTTTTGTCAACTCATTTTTCAAGAATTATAGTCGTGCTACATTCTTCTTGTTGAACAACACATCAAGGGAAGTACAAATCTCAACAGCCGACTGACATCCAATGATGTGGTCGAAAAGTTCTGGTGAAATTGCCCGCTTTAGAGTGAACTCCACCTAAGCATTTGTTCTCCTCCAAGCCTTCACCGCTTCAGCATTCCCAGCGGTAGTTGTCACCTCATGCCCATCGTCTCCATCGAAGACCTCCCAAAGATTCTCGCCTAGAAGATAGCAGTCCAAGCAATACTTCTACTTTTTAAATTTTGTCTACGTCAGGAGTTAAATACTAAGTCCTCTTGTGAAACCTCCTTCCATTGCAATAACACTGGTTACTTGAAACTTCCAGAAGAACAAGAAAGTCTTGTGGCTGATCACTGCTCAAACCTCTGTCCCTCTGATACCATGTAAAAATTTCACCAAAGCGGGAAAAAAGGTCACATGAACAATCAACCAAACAAAGTCCAAGTAAAACACGCATAACAGAAAGAACAAGAACTTGAATTATCAATTTTCTTTACAGCACGAGGTATACATTGTGAGATATGATTTTCCAATGCATCAGAGGGAAACAAAAACAACAAGCAAGAGTAAACAGGGCAGACTGCTAACAATAGCTACCAAACTGTCTATCCGTAGAACGGTGTCCGCTGAAACCGCTAAGTCGTCAACCCACAACTTAATAGCGCGGACACGACGTTATTGAATGTTGAAGAACCTGTCCACAACTGCAAGCCGTCTGACCGCGAGGTCGCTTAACCGCTAGAACCGACACGTCGTTGCCGAACTGAACAGAGTCAAACCGCCAGAGGCGGACTGTCTTGTTGAATTAGGAAAACTTTGTCAAAGATAAACCGCCTGGTCGCATGCCGCGACCTGCTGTAACCCGCTAACTGCTATCCGCAAGCCGCACTGAAACCTGACTGAAGTCAAAACCAAGTCTCTGGTTGATCAGTGGTAGCCGCACAGTCTGTAATACAATAAAAAACCGGTTACTCTTCAAGCTGCGCGGATAAGAAATTATTACCGCAAGTTTTAACCCAAGCTTTAAGCTTACTATTCATGTTAATATATGATGAGTCGAGGACTCCTATTAATAGGTGTGAGGAGGAGTGTCGTCACCACTCATAGCGATAGGATAACTATTCATCATCGTGTGACTACCCACACCAGGTCGCACAAGAGGCATACACAAAACCAAACCACAAGAGCCAACCAGTAGTCATCGCGGACACCATATACAGTCGGCACATAACATGTGTACTCGGCAAACAGAAACAACTGGACTTGGCACAAACCGTGACCAAGTCCAAACCTCCAGCGAACTTCGGCGAACTTAACATAGGCGGACACTACAACCCGTAAGCAAAACGCCAGACAGACTCCACATCCAGTGTGCACACCTGGCTAACTCCGCGATGTCCAACAAACCGCACTCCCTTAAACGACCAAGGCACAACCATGCCAAACAAAACGAGCTCCAAAAGAGTCACCATCACGCCGGACTCGGTGAACTCCAGATGAGTCCCCAACATGCCAAACTTTGGCAAACTCCAGACGAGTCCGCAACAACTGCGGATAGACTCCCTTATCTTCTCAGTTACAACTTGAGCTGACAACCTGCAGAAAATCAACAACCCGTCGAAAGCTAACCTCCTGTCCGCAGCGAATAGTGCGGTCTGCCCAATCAGACCACCCACTATACATTCTCACTTCAACAATTTTAACAGGGAGAACAAAGCATTGCTAGAATAAAGTTGGACGACATGATTGCATTTCCAATACTCCTCAAATTGTGTCGCCCATGATATTGAGGGCTTCTCTTAAGGCTAAGAACCTCAATCGTCCCAGAGCTTTGGTCAAAATGATCAGAACTGACTGGCAGTAAGGTAGAAGTGAACTTTGATAATCTTCTACCCCACCATTTCACGAATGTAATGATATTTTGGCTCGATATGTTTACTGTTAATGTGAAAAACTAGTTTTTTTGATATGGCAATGGCAGATTGGTTGTCACAAAAGATAGGCGTAGTTTATCTTCTTCTTATAAGTCCCTCCTTGCTCTTTTTTTCCAGGCGGCTTCATATGAGGTAGAGCACAGGGCCTATACTCTGCCTCAATTGAAGAAAGAGCTGCGGTTTTTTGTTTCTTGGAGGACCATGAGGCGGGTTTGCTTCTAGAGTAGAAAACGTATCATCCTATGTTCTTTCTATCAACTGTGAATCCTCCCCAATCAGAGTCACTATAACCATATATAGAGTTTTCATCGCCCATCTTGTACATTAATCTGAAATTTTTTGTTCCTTGGATGTATCAGAGAATCCTTTTAGAAGCGAAGAGATGACTTATCTTTGGGCAACTCACAAATCTAGCCACAAGTCTGACGGCGTACTCGATGTCAGGCCTTGTGTTGGTGAATGAACTAGCAAAGCCACATCTTCTCATCAGTCTAGATCTTCCAGAAGCAGACAACGCAATATTCTTCAAGCAGCAACAGGCAGCAACAACAATACCAGAAGCACAGCAGGCAACAGAAAATATATGAAGATGATCAACCTGAGAAAGCATCTCCTGAAAGGCCTATTTCTCCTGTTTGTGATCCAGAAATGGACCCCAATTTCAGAATGGTCAGAATTCAAGAATTGGTAGCTCTTTCCCAGATCAGAAAAGCAAAGGAAGAAGGACAGGACATCTCTCAGTATACAACCATGTCCTCCTATAGAAAGAAAGAGTTAGAAAAATACTAGGTACATAATCTCTTTAATGCTGATGCTTATATGTCTTTACATCCAGAAGTTGTTGTTCCAAGAGCTGCATCAGTAACAATCCTTGGAGCCAGTGATATAAAGATGACCAAACAGGAAGCTGCATATCCCACAAGGGAGATTAAGTTTGGATTTGGTCTAGGTTCACTATTAGGTTGTTGACTCTTCATGTATAGCCAAGGGTCATTTTGTTAGTTCTAAGGTGTAGGTCAGTCTACCTAGGTTAGTCAATCTTTGATCCAGCCCTCAGAAGTAATCAGAGTTCTAGACTTAGAAGAATGGCAGTTATTAAGAGTTCAGAGAATCAGTTCGAATTTCTTCTTCCTTGCTACTTTGTTATTATTAGAGGCTTATCAGGGTTAATGATGGATTGCATTTGTGCATGATGAACCTTTTGAGGAGATCAATTGCATATTTTTACTAGGAAACAAATATCTGCCCACAAGTTTGTTTGATCTGATGACCCGAGAAAAAATTTAGGCGGTCAAGGTCAGTTATCTCATAGTGGTTTTTCATGTTGGCTTTGAATTCTTCAATAATTGCAATGTGGTTATCAGTGACAATAAGATCGTCGACGTAGATGCAAACTATTGAGATCTTTCCTTCTTCCTTTTTGATATAAAGGGATGCTTTGTTTGGGCATTTATGAAATTACTGAGTTGCATAAGTATTGATCAATGTTGAAGTACCGGACACGGGGGGCTTTGTAGAGAGGTTGTATACATTTCCTTTCTCCTCTATTTCATATCCCTGAGGTTGGGTCACATATTTCTTCATCAATTGTGCCATTAAGAAAATCAGATTTAACGTCTAATAGGTAGATATATAGGGCGTGCTAGGCGACAAATGCAATGACAAGATGAATCATATCCATCCTGGTAATAAGAGCATAAGTTTCATCATAATCTCATCCTAGAATTTGTGAGTGTACATTGGCAACAAGTTGTGTTTTACATTTGACTTGTTTACTATCAATAACCTTAGTCTTCTAGACCCATTTTAAGCATATACTTTCTATCAATTGGTTTCTGTACAGGGACACAGGTCTGATTCTTCTCGATCATATGTATTTCTTCATCCATGGCTTCTTTCCACTCTGGCTGGGGGTGCAACTTCTTCGTATGTTTTTGAGCAAGGCAACAGTTTTCATAAATTTCTATAAGAGATCTAGTTTTTTTAGATTGGCAATGATGATGAGAGGCCCATGTAGGAATGAGATGATGTTGAGGAACCATCTCGTGGTGTAGATGGCTCAATAGGGAGAGTAACACATGCGAGAGGGATATGGATGGCTTGAGCAGTTGCTAAAGTAACTGTCATTCCTAGAAGTTCAAGCCTCGGTTCTGAATGCCAAGATCAACAGTCATCTTCATTGAATACGACATCTCTAGAAATAATGAGACATTTGTTGGGGGATGATAGAGACGGTAGCCTTTGGATTGTTTGTTGTAGCCAATCATAATGCACTTTGAGCTTTGTTATCTAGCTTCTATCATTTTTCTGAGAGAGTGTATTGGTAAGCAACAACCGATACCTTTAGGTTGTCGACCGAAGGTTTTCTGTTATATATAACTTCAAAGGGAGTTGAGTTCTTGAGAACCTTAGTTGCAGATCTATTGAGGAGTTAGACGGCAATAAAATATGCTTCAGCCTAGAAGATTTTTGGTAGTCCTTTTGAATGAAGCATGCAACGCGCCATTTTCAATACAATTTGATTGTGTCTTTCTATGATCCCATTTTGTTCTGGAGTGCCGGGGTGCTAAGTTCTCGATGAATTCCATGATCTAAGCAAAATTGGATAATGTTGGTGATGACGATCGACGGCCCACATACATTTATTCCCGCAGGAGGCGGTGATCGGCGACCCCTTTGGGTGATCCGAGTCTGCAGATGCGCCTGGATGGTCGTTCTGAGGCTATTTGATATATTAGTTTATTTATTTCTTGTTGTTTTTAGCCACGTGTCGTCCCGAACATTATTAGTCGTTCATCGGGATGCCCTAATTGTTATTTTCCCTCTCAACCTATATATATTCATGTATGTGGTTGAATGATACGACCCAAATGGGCGCGGACCGTAGGCACTGGTCTGCTCGCAGGGCTATCTCACCCAGGATCCATAGCCACCCCCAGCCGGTCATACCAGGTTCGCGGACCATACACCCCAACCCTTCTCCCAAGGGACCACAAGCTGCTCACCACTTGATCCATAGTTGTACGCGGCAGGCTGCTCGTCGTATGATCCATAGCTGTGCCCATAAGGCGGGTTGTTGAGGCGAGGGCTCGATCCCTCCACCTCCTAGATAAGATACGCTTCCACGTAACTCTCATCACCAACTGAGCCGCGACAGCGTATCGTATCTAGGAGGTGGAGGGATCGAGCCCTCGCCTCAACAACCCGCCTTATGGGCACAACTATGGATCACACGGTGAGCAGCCTGCCGCGTGCAGCTATGGATCACGTGGTGAGCAGCCAGTGGCCCCTTGGGAGAAGGGTTGGGGTGTATGGTCTGCGGACCTGGTACGACCGGCTGGGGCTGGCTATGGATCCTGGGTGAGATAGCCCTGCGAGCAGCCCAGTGGCTGCGGGCCGCGCCCAGTTGGATCGTATCACTGAAATTGGGGGTCGGAGTTGCTTTGCTAGCAACCGGTCGGTCTTCTCCCTCCGGCAAACCTCCCCTCCGCCTTTCCCCTTCCCTTCCTAGCCCTCCTCCATCGATCTACTGCAAGACGGCCTTCTCTATGTTACATACGCGACCTAGCAGACCGCCGCAAACCTAATTCCCATCCCCGATCATCAACCCCACCTCCTTCCTCCCCCCCCCCCACCAGATCAGAAGCTCTCTTCCCAGTCCCGACCACCCCCTCCTAAGCCTTCCCGCAACCCAATCCTACCTGACTCCCAAAGAATCACCTGTAATCCTTTCTCACCCAACCTCCTTCTAACTTATTACCCTTTCCAAATATACTTGGCCCCAACCCTAAGCCACCCAATCTACAAACTCACACCTCCATTCATCTTTATCATGGAGCCAATCACGTATAAAGGTCAACTACACCAGTGTCATCCTCCATCCCTAATTAAGTCATCGCATACATGAGTAAATCTAGGTATGGATGTTGTATCTCTTTCATTGTTTGCTTTGGAAAAGACTCTTGCTTTGGACATTAATTTTCATAAGTATCTGTTATCGTTATTCGTGGTGTAGCTTACAGAGCGCATTCGGTGCGCTTGAACGGAATTGTGCCTCACTTCGTTGGTTAATTATAATTATTCTTTATTCATCATTGTCTATTTTCAATCGTGCAAATCGTTGTTTAGAGCTTTGCTAAATTTTATTACTTGTTTGGGAATCTTGATCTGGACTGTTATTTTCAGGTTTGCACCATAGTAACGTCATTGACATGTGTGGTGTAGTCTCTTGCATTGCATTTAGGGTTAGGAGATCAATCGTCTGCCACCTGTAGAATCGTTCTGCATCATTTGGTGTCAGTCTGTCAGATTTAGGTTCGTTAGCGCTGCATTTATATCACAGCAGTGGAGTCTATAGATAGTATCTCATGTCATATTATTATGATGACCATCCTTATTCGCATTCCGCTCATTCTAGATATCATGTCGACCCTTTGTCACGATTTGCTAGAGACGATCACTATGATTCCAGCACTTCAAGTTATCGTCATTATACCATGCCATGACTTGATGTTGGTAGAGTTGAGTATCTTCGCAGAGCCCCTCTAGCGAGATCTTCATTCTATTCTGATGATCACTCTCGCTCATCGACACGCACTCGTAGCGATCACATTTACCCTCTGACACGTTGTGAGTCTATTAGGGATAAGCATTTTGATGACTATCTGGATCCCTATAGAGGTCACTAATATGTGAATAACTGCACATGCCTAGATTGCCCTAGTGCTCCACCAACAGAGATACTTGAAGTCGAATTTCAGTGATGGGTTCTTGATCAATTTGATTGCGTACAAGCTCAAATGGATTGCTTGAAATCATCCCTAGGGGAACCTATAATGTGACACATCAGTATTCAAGTCAAACCACCGATGCGTGTAGCACACCCATAGATATGAGCAATTCGCTATCCTATTTTAGTACTCTTTCCCTTGATGAGCGTCCATGCCCATGTGATTTTGAGGCAGAGTCTAGCCTTCTTGGCCTTGTATTACAAGTGGAGAGCGTCGTTAGCTTGTCTAGTGAGTTTGGTCATGAGAGTGAGGCCGAGCGACCCGGTGACACTGTGATGGTCTATTCATCTTCTACTCTTTATGTTAGTCTTGTTACCCCCGTGGTTATAGACCCATTTCTTGACACCACGTCGGCTAACCCCCACTTAAGAATGTATTCATCTCACTCTCTCCTTAGCCCTATTTCGAGTCATGGCATGACCTCGAGCCTCGAGCCTCGAGCCTAGTATTTATAACTTGGCGGTTGTCTCACCCGCTTTTGGGGAAACTACCCTCATTAGTAGTATTCGCTTGGAGGATCATGAACCTACTGACGGGTTCTTTAATGATCCCCCTAACAAGCCTCCTGATGAACCACCACTTCCCTGTGAGTTTGACAACCCGATGAGCGAGGCATATGTGAGCGCTTACTTATTGTCATCTCTTCAATTCTCGTCCCTTATTTTACTTTGGAGAGCAGGTCCTGAGTGTGGCATTGAGTATGTAGGGCTCTTTCGAGGTATACTTGAGCATCCTCCTGATGTACTGAGAATTGAGCATATGATCCACCACACTCGTGATCAGTTCTTAGACATTCCGCTTGTCGCCCCACCAAATGAGTTCTTTCTTATTAGCAGCACTCGCCTCACTCGAGTATCACATCCTACTAGTGATGTCTTTGCTGCTCACGCGGGTGACTGTCGCCTCCGCGATGAATTTTCATACCTACCTTCTGATGAGCCGCATGACGCGTCATGTTCCTTAAGAGAAAATAGGAACCCTATGAATTTGTAATGGAGTGTTGGTATCTCACAAGGTAATTCTGACACTCATCGCGCATTCACTGAGATTTACTACACTCCTTACGACGATCCTCCTGATAAACCACCCATTTCAAGGAACCTTTGCCACATGGAGCTTGTTGTATATCTGTGTACCGTGTATGTCGTGTTTCTCATGCATCATTCATGTGAGCATTTCATCCTTCGGGTTCAGCATTTGCATCAGTCTATTGGGTCGTTTGTTTTTCATTTGCATGCACTTCATGTGACCGTCCAAAGAAAAACCGCAGCTAGTAATAAAATTTATAAAGCTCAAGCTAATTTGCATAGGAGAGAGCAAGTTTTTGACACGGAAGAACAGGTTATGATCCGCCTTCAACTAGAGAGGCTCCCACAGGGGACAGCGATGAAGTTAAGGGCCCACCGAATGGTCCTCTATACAGTTACACGGCGGATTGGTCCAAACGCTTATGAGGTTGATATCCCACCGGCAATGGGAATTCACCGAGTGTTCAATGTAGAGGATTTGACTTCATACTATGAGGAGCGAGTGTATGTGGATCCATTATCTTCATCGACCCCTGAGCCACAGCTTCCACACCTCTCTTTAGCACCTCTACGTCCACCATACCCAGACAGTCGCGGACGGTTGAGCATCGCTCGGAGGACCACACCACCCCATCGTCAGTTCCACAAGCACCACATTCAAACAGAAACACATTTCTTCGATAGTCGCCTTTGCCTACCAGAGATGCACTGCAGATCATTGGTCACGACTTCACTACGATGAGCGGTCATATGGTTCTACGTTACTTGGTTCATTGGCTCGCCCGCCCGGTGTCTGACAATACTTGGATTTCTGTTGAGTAGCTCCGGAGACTCTCCCCGGAATTTCGTCGAGAGTACGACCATCTTCACTCACCGAAGATGAGTGCTTTCAAGTCGGTGGGAGTTGATGGCGATCGAAGGCCCACACGTGTCTATTCCCGCTGGAGGCGGCGATCGACGAACCCTTTGGGCGATCTGAGTCTGTGGATGCATCTAGATGATCATTCTAAGGCGGTTTGAAATATTAGTTTTTTTATTTTTGTTTGTGGGGAGAGTGATTGAGTACACTTTGTTATTTGTTGCCTTGGTGGAGAGATTTTCTTTCTGAGGAAGTATGAATGATGTGGCAGTCATCTTTTTCAAAAATGACAGTGTAGCCATTATGAGTGAGTTGTCCTGCACTCAAGAGGTTTTGTGCAAGGTTAGAAATATACTAAACACCTTGGATATGTTTAGTGTCACAATATTTTGTTTTGATTGAGATGGTGTCTCTTCCTTTGATACTGGAATATTCTCCATTGCCAAGAAAAACTTTTGACTGGTAGACCTCCTCAAGGGTAACAAAAGTAACTTTATTGTGTCATGTGGTTGATGCAACCAGAATCAACGTATCATTTGTCATAGATTTTGTTGTTGTTCTTACAGCAGGTGTAGAACATGGACTCAAGTCTGTTATCTTCTGAGTAGAAGACCTCTTCTCTAGGTTTAGACCAACAATAATTTTTAGTATGTGTGGGGCGCCTGCACCTTTTAAATTTCATGAAGAGGCAATCTTTGTTCTCATGGTTGTTCTTTTTGCAAAGAGTGTAGTGAAGAATTGGCTTTCCTGGAATGAAGGTGTATTACTAAGGAGTTGGGGGAAGTTGGTTGTGGTAGTATGAAAAATTTGTGGGAAGGTGGTTTGGGTGTGTTGGGTGATACTGTTGTGAATGATATATTGATGATTTGGTTGTAGGTAATTTTGTTGGAGATGGTATTGGTTGGGATCAGGATTTTGATATGGAGGGGCTTTTCCTTTTTCATTAACTCCAGGGTGAGTTTTAGAAAAGTAGAGTTGATGGTCATATGAAGAAGGATTACTAGTGTTTGTGTGTGAGGGAGTGTACTTGAGTTAGTGGTCATGAATATGGGAATCACTGGTTTGGAAAATGAATAGCGTATTGTGAAGATAAGTTTTCAATTCTTGTTCTTCCCTGAGTATCCTGTCCTCAAGCGACTGAAGAGAGCCCATGAGTTCAGTGATACTTAAGTTCTCGATGTCTTTTGACTCTTCGATTGTGGCAACCACATGGCTGAACTTTCTGTGAAGGTTTCTTAGGATCTTTGGCACAATCTGTTTATCGTTGATGATAGTCCCAAATTTCAAATTTGGTTGACTATGTTGATGGTGTGGGCAAAAAAGTCTATTATAGTTTGGTTTTCTTGCATACGAATGGAGTCGAAATTTCTCTGAAGGGTTTGTACCATGATAGAGATGACCTTTTTGAGCCTTTGAACTCTTCTTGCAGAGTATCCCAAGCATCCTTAGTGATCCTGGTTCCCATGATTGTTGTAAAGGGTGACTCCTATTGGATTAACATGAGATCATGAGCATCTTTCATCAGGTTCTCTTTGATGACTTGTGGATATGAGGACTAGCCTTCTTCAACATTGGTAGATGAAGATGTCCCAATTTTTACAACTTCCCATAGCTAGATCCTGGGAGATGAAGATGGTTTCCATCTTAATGCTCCAAAAGTCGTACATGTCCCCGTTGAAGATGGGCACGGCAAGGTGCATGTATGCTTGTGAATCGTTGGTAGAAGATGGGCTCATGGCAGGGTTTCAAAATGAGAGTGAACAAGTCCCTTCATCAAAAAGCATGATCCAAGCAGGAAGCTCTCATACCACTAAAGTAAATATAACGATCAAAGAGAGAAAGGAAAACATATATATATATAGCCATAACCGGGCCATTAGCATTAAATGCAAACATTACTAGTTAATTAAGATCTGTTTCATGCGGTCGTAACCGATTGACCGGTGAAAATAAGCCTCCCTAAATGGAGCCTAAAATATGAAGGAAAAAAGAGACGGCAAAGAAGACAAGCATGGCAAGAATAAAGGTGGACAGCAGGGTTGCATTTCCAATATAAAATGTGATCAAATGCGCGAGTGTTTAGCTCTGCATGCCAAACAAGAGCATTCTCAATCGTGCTCGATCCAAACACTCTACATGATCAATGTTGTGCTAAACATACATGTAAATAGATCAGAGCTTATCCACTTATGAACAATAAATTTGAATTGAGTTCATAGGTTCCACAATTAATGATATCTTCACAATTTTAGATTAAATTAAGGTTAGATGCTTATATTATAGAAAATTTAAATTTATCCCTACAATCCAATATCACATCACCAAATTAAGAATAATAATAATACATGCATAGTGTCATACCAACAAGCGAGAAACTGGACATGTTGAAGGTACACCGGTACTGAAAAACTAATTGTCTTAACTGAGAATCTAATATAATAGTCCTGAATGCTTAGATCACAACATTAAGAAAGCAATACTAAATGATTTAGTTTAATATATACAATCAACCGACTTACAGTTTTTTAGCTTGAGAGTAATTTTAGGCTCCGTTTGGGGGGACTTATTTTCACCGGTCAAGCGGTTACGACCGCATGAACCGGACCTGGTCGTAACCGCTTGACCGGTGAAAATAAGTCCCCCAAACGGAGCCTTAATCTATGTATATACATTTACAGATTTATGAAAAAAATTTCAATGATTAAGACAATGGCGCAATATGTTAAGAGAGAAGCACAGTTGAGAGAAAAAATAGGCTTTGCTGAATCTTATTTCTCCTTGGTGTACAAATACTTAGATTACAATAATATATATAGCCAACTTCATGCATAGGTAGCATAGATGAAATTGGTCACTCTTTTCACACATGTGAGTCAAAAAAACTCTCTTAAAAATAAAAACATGAATCACACAACCATTAAAAAATAAAAAACGTGAATCACACAACCATTAAAAAACCACAAACGTGAATCACAAAACCATTAAAAAACTACAAACGTGAATCACACCAAAATTAATGTCAACATTCATCTCCTTAATCTTGGTATCTTTACGGCTTGGAGACCTATCTTAGAGCGCATTTCCAAAAACGACCAAGTGGATTTGTCAGAATATCGGCAAGCTGGTCGTCGGAATGCACATACTCTACATTTATCTTCCCTTCTTCAACAAATTTCCTAATGAAATGATAGCGGGTATCAATGTGTTTACTGCGGTCATGGAGAACAGGATTCTTGCACAACGATATAGCTGATTTGTCATCCACTTTGCTTGTGACGCAATCAGGATCTTTCTTCATCAAGTCACCGAGTAGGCGCCCGCGCCAAATACCTTAGCAAGTTGTTATGGTAACAGTAATGTATTCCGCCTCGCAAGACGATAACGCCACCACCTTCTGTTTCTGAGATTGCCAACTAATTAGGCTTTTCCCGAGAAGATACAACACACCTGTTGTGCTATTTCATTTATCAACATCACCTATCATGTCGTTGTCGTTGTACCCGATCAAAAGTTCATCTTCCCCTTTCCTCATATTATAGTGCAGCCCGTATTGCGAGTACCGCAAAATATGTTTCATAGATACCAAGTGTTCAGTGGTTGGAGCCTCCATGAAGCGACTTACATACCCCACGGAGTAAGCAATGTCGGGTCGTGTATGCACCAGGTATCTAAGGCTCCACACAATACTTCTAAAGACTGTGGCATCAATGGGAGGATTAGTGCTCACCTTGCTCAACTTGAGTCTTGCTTCCATAGGGACTTGGCACGGGTTGCAACCAACCATACCAACACACTTCTCCAAGATCTTTAGTGCATAGGCCGACTGATTCAAAGTAATGCCATCATTGTTTTGGTGCACCTCTATAGCCAAGTGGTAGCTCAACAAACCCAGGTCGCTCATGCTGAACAATTTCTTCATCTATTCCTTGAACTTGATGATTTCTTGTTGGTGTGATCCGGTGATAATAAGATCATCGACATACACACCCACAAGTGAAGTTGATGTGTTGATACTCTTTTATACACTGCATGCTCCAATGAACTCCTCTCGAACCAAAGTGATAGGAGACTGTTGTCAACTTTGAGTTCCAAGCTCTAGGTGTTTGGCGTAGGCCATAAAGTGCTTTCCTGAGCTTTAATACCTTCTACCCATTGTTCTTGTCCATGAAACAAGGCGGCTGGGCCACGTAGACCTCCTCTTTAAGATCACCATTGAGAAATGCTGACTTGACATCTATATGGTGCACCTCCCAACCTTCGTGCGTCGTCAATGCTATGATCAGCCACACCATATCTGGACGAGCGATTAGGGAAAATACTTCCTCAAAATTCACGCCTTGTCGTTACACATATTCCTTTGCGATGAGTTGTGTCTTATACTTCGCCGCAGCACCATACGAGTCCTTTTTGACTTTGTACACTCATTTCAAGCCTATGAGTCGACACCCGCTTAGCAGATCGGTGAGGTGCCAAGTTTCATTATTTCCAATAGATTTCATCTTCTCACATCGCCTTCCGTCAGCATTTATGTTTCTCGGCTTCTGCAGAGCGCATAGGTTCTTCATCCGTCAAAAAATACAGTTCGTTGTACACATGCTCAAGCCCGGATGTGTTATGGTAGATGTTCATCAACGTGCGGTACCGCGACACTACTCCATCAGAGGTGGGTAAAGCAAAGTTTGGCGGGGTTGCAAATTCCACGTCGTCGAGGGTAGGTGGTGTCGCCACCTATGTGAGCACACCTGGAGAAGTTGCATGTGTCATTGGTCCGCTGCCTAGGATGTGACTTGGCGTGGAAGGTATCAACGCCTCATCACTTTCATGTGATAGCATGTTGTTATGACCATCTTCTGTGATAGAGCTAGCAAAGTAATCCATGGTGAATACCTCACTATATGTGGTCAGCTCCTCCTTACCTTCGATGTACCCCACTCCCATTTTGCCTCCTCATTGAACACGACATCACGGGTCACATGCACTCTTCTACCTACCGGATCATACATCTGATAAGCCTTAAAACCGGGTTCGTAGCCGATGAAAATCATGAGAGTGCTTCTATTATCCAATTTATTTATGTTTAGCTTCACGAACTTGACGGGTCCTAGACACCCAAACGTGCGGAAGTGATACACGTTCGGATGTCTCCCGTGGCATGCCTTAGAATGTGTCTTGTCGTCGACGCTGCTGGTTGGCGCACGATTGAGGATATAGACTGTCATCGTGACAGGATCATCCCAAAATCTTACTGGCATCCCTTGGACATGAGCATACTCTTGGCCATTGCCACTACCGTCTGTTTTCGCCACTCAACGACGCCATTTTGTTGTGTCGAGTTTGGCGTTGTAAGGTACCGCTTTACGCCATGATCCGCACAATGCTTCCCGAACTTCGCGGACATGAACTCGCCGCCTCGATCAATACGGAGGGCCCTCAACTTGCGGCTTGATTCCACCTCGGCTCTTTCCTGGATTTGTTTGATGGCCTTCGCCGCTTTGTCTTTGGAATCCAAGAGTGTCAGCCACATATAGCGAATGAGATCATCTACCAAAAGTAGAAAGTACATCTTGCCTCCCAGGGTGGCTGGTGTAATGGGTCCGCATATGTCGTCGTGTACTAGGTCCAGTACATTTTTTGCCTGGTAGTTCGTCTCCTTTGGGAACGAGGCTCGTCGTTGCTTGCCAACAAGGCAACCGTCACAGATTTGAACCACCTGATCAATCTGTGGTAGCTCACGAACCATATTGTGTTGTACCAATTTGCAGAGTGCCTTGAAATTTACGTGTCCATAGCGCACATGCCACCGCCATGCATGTTCGCCACATTTTGCCGCCACGCACACAGGTTGAGCTATATCAAGGTTAAGAACATATAAGTGTTTTTTGGTTTTTCTTACCTTGACAAGTAGTTGTTGTCAATTGCGGATCGACAATACTCCTTCCTCGATGAGCGTTTGACAGCTGTGTTCATCGAGCTTCCTGAGGCTCACTATGTTGCTGCGAAGCTGTGGGATGTAGTAGACATCCATCAGTGTGTGATGCTCATCATTGTGACAAGTGAACAACACCGATCTGCGCCCACAAATATCGACGATTGAGTTATCCCCAAACTTTAATGAGCCCTTGATGTTGGTGTCTAGCTCAGTAAAATTTTCCTTGCACTCGGACACCCAGTGTCCAAGTACCAAACTTCGTCTTGGTGATCTTCCTCTCGACCAAGGTGCACTTGCGCGTGAACCTCGTTAAACATGCTATCACTAGTCGAGTCTTTTGTGGCCTCAGTGAGTGTGCATGCTTGCGCCATCAGTAGCACGGGCTCGTCGTCCTGGGCCAGTGTGAGATTCACCTGCTCATTGCATTCTCGTCGTGGCTTGCGATACTCACTTGAATAGTGCCCAAGTATGCCACAGTTGAAGCACTTTATCTTTGACTTGTCATGGCTACTTCCCGGCACAACGATCTCATTCCCTTCGCGGCCACCTTTGTCATGTCCATTATGCTTGGCTTGACCGTGATTTTGCTTCCCTCTAGTAACATTATCAGCAGTCTTGTTACTGCCTGAGGAAACCTCTCCTGATTCCCTCCTTTTGTGGCGTGCTAGCCACTCTTCCTTCGTGAGAAGCAAACGACAGTCATCTCGAGCATTGTTTCCAAGTTCATAACGCTCCTCAATAGCCTTTAAACGGCCAGTGAGCTCTTCGATGGACAAGGTCTTCATGTTGAGTAGTTGCTCAATTGAGATGGTGATTTGCATGTACCTGGGCGGAACAACACGAAGGAACTTTTTGACGACTTTCTCATCTTCCATTGTGCTCCCAAGCGCGCGGATGCCATTGACAATGTTGTTGAGCCGCATGGCGAAGTCATCCACGGAGTCGCTTTCCTCCATGCGGATCGCCTCAAACTCGTTGTGGAGTGTTTGTGCTTTCGCCTCCCGGACTCGCTCGACACCCTTGCGCATCGTTTGCACGGTGTCCCATGCCTGCTTGGCGGAGTCCTTCACGGCCAATGTGGATAGCATCTCCGATGGTACGGCTTGGAGGATGGCCGCCAACGCCATCCTATCAAGTCGGTACTTGGCATCACCCGGTTCGATCGCTTCCCAGACTCCTTGAGCCTGCAGATTTACTCTCATCAAGAGATCCCAATCCGCATAGTTTGTACGCGTGAGCAACAGGTAATGCAGCGTCACCCCCGCCTCCCTTGCTTGATGCACCACCAGCTGCCGTTTTCCACTGTCGTTGATGTCACTGCTTAGCATCTTAGCATAGAATCCACAACTGTTCGGGGAGTCGTCGGCCTCACCGCTTAGCACCTTAGCATAGGATTTTGATCCTGACATCGCCGATGAATCAACGCGGTCTCTGATACCAAATGTTAAGAGAGAAGCACATTTGAGAGAGAAATTAGGCTTTGTTGAATCTTATTTCTCCTTGGCATACAGACACTTAGATTACAATAATATATATAGCCAACTTCATGCATAGGTAGCAAAGATGAAATTAGTGAGTCCTACTCTTCACACATGTGTCACAAAAACTCACTTAAAAAATAAAAACATGAATCACACAACCATTAAAAAAAAACATGAATCGCACAACTATTAAAAAACTATAAACGTGATTCACACAACCATTAAAAAACTACAAACGTGAATCACACCAAGATTAATGTCAACACAATATCCTTTCATTTTTTAAATTTAAAAGTTATGTATAGTTCTACTTCTACCCTTGACCTAATAGATAGAACAACCACTATTTATTATTAATGCATCACAACTTCATGGGAAATTTCTCCCTCACTCTCTCTCTCAAACTAGTACTAAATAAGAGAGAGAGAGAGACTGGGAAATATAGTTGTCTACAACTTCATACTTTTCTAGGCAATATATTGTAAATTCTTCTAAAAAGCATTTTGAAGAATGTCTAACTTTAGCCAATGAGGTTTGGTCCAATTGGGTAAGCTTATGTCCCCACGATAGGGAGGTCATAGGTTCGATTCTCATCATGTGTGAGTTTTGTTTACTATTTTAGTAGTTATTTGATTGATTGTTGTTTAATTTTATAATCATTGATGTTTAATGTTCTCAATTTAATGATACTTGTACATTTATTACTAAAAAAAGAATGCCTAACTTTTGTCTTTCCATGTGATACTATTTTCCTGACTCATGTTTCAATGTCTGCTTCAGTATAAAGGAAATCCTCGAAAAATACAAGAAATATCATGCTCAAGCCTCCAATTCTGGATCTTATGTGGACACCAATTCACAAGTAAATATGCCTCACAGCACTCATTTATTTTGCTGCCTAAATCTCAAAGCCACTTAATCTGGTTATATTGCATTGAGTATTCTTTGATAAAGCTATGAAACAACTATTTGTATTCAATAATAGTAGAGAATGTTATCCCTTTTGTTATGCATAAAATTGGAGGATAGTGGGGAGTGATGGCCAAGGTCCATGATCTCTAGCCCCTACCATTTTATACTAAAAAGAAAATTTGAAAATGTTTGATGTGCGCTTTATACCAACAAGGCTGCCATTCACTCATTCCTTTTTTTTTGCATAATTAAGTAATTTGAGATGACATGTAGACCTTGGCTCTATCGAATGTACCTTCCGTGTAATGATTAGGCAAGGCTAGTTCCTTTGATCAACGAATCATCAAATTCATCGTGACGTTTTTGAACTACTGTATAATGTCATATTTAGATAAATTATTTTTTGCACATCATTTCTTAGCGAAGTTTCTAACTTCTACTGGCATAGCAGTTGCATCATATTGAATGAGAGAGATATTTTTGCCTTCCTTAATAATCAAGGATCTGAGTGTTACCTTGTAATAAAAGACTACAACTTATTCCACAAGTTTTTGATTTTTTTTTACTTGCTCTTTTAGAAATGCAACAAATCTTGCATAAAATAATTGGACTACTCTTTTTAATTTTCAATAATATGCAATTGTCCAAGATATTACTTATTTTTAGTTGTTCATAATTATTATATATTAAATAATAAGTTCAAATTAATTCTAAGGGATGGAACCTTTGTCAATGTGTTAGGTTAACGGCCTGTTTAAGAAAAGAAGGGAAAAAATCAACCATAAAGGGAATGAAAAAAAGGGGAAAAATACTTGAGTAGCAAATAAAAAAGAGGAGAATATTTAAGATTCTAAAATATATTGCAAATTTTCTTGGCATTTTGTTATTTGTCAATGTCTCATATGCTTAACCTTGTTGAGAATAGCAATACTATCAGCAAGAGAGTGTAAGAATGCGTCAACAGATTCAGACATTGACTAGTTCCAACAGGTAAGCTTCCTTTTTTCCACAAACCATCTGGTCTGGTACTAACATATTGAAATCCACAGTATTTACTAATGTTTTAACATGATGTTTCAGGAACTTAATGGGCAATGAACTCAGTACTCTTTCTTTGAAAGAGCTCAAGTTCCTTGAAGGAAAAATAGAAAAAGGCCTTACAAAGGTCAGAACTAGGAAGGTAAAACATTATAAGCAAATCACCTACTTACTATAGACGATAGAATGTTCAATGACACAAAAATTGCTGCAAAACTTCGACAATTTGCACAAACTTATTATGAAAAAAAAAGCACTAAACTACAAAACAATGGAATCACAAAACACTTACGTTGGAATTTAAGCATTCCACTTTTCAATTGATTATAAGTGAAGGGACAAAAAAATTATGTTCAGTGCATAAGGCTACATGAATTTTCTAATATGGAACTATGTTCTAAGTAACCCCAACATTAGGGTCATTGGCCTCATGAAGTTTTTAATTAGATGTCGCGAGAGAGGTCACTGCCTTGTTGGATTTGTTCTGCTTTGATACCATGCTATTTATAACCTAAGCATACAACCTAAACCATAAATTGTAAGTGGACTCAAAATTTATCTTTAAGTGCACAAAACTATACTAGTTTCTGATATTAAATGCCTGACAATTCGTTTCACCCAAAAAAAGCATTATAAGTAGTCACAAAGCAAACAACCCTTAAAGAAGCCGTTCGTTAAGCAGCACTGAAACCAATATTAGACACAGTTCTACTTCTTTTAAAGATCAAGCCATGACTCAGCATTTAAGTTTTTTCCTCATATTTGATGACTTAAATACACGCTCATCATAGTCCATTATCTTGTTGTCAGACTGAGCTAATCTGTGTAGAAATGGAGTATAGAGAAAAACGGGTAATCTCTTATCCTATACCATTTATTATGAGATCCTGGATATTCGTATACTGTGACTTTGAGAGCAACCTTTTTCTTCTAAATCCAGGGATTGGAGCTTCAGAATGAGAACACATACCTGAGATCCAAGGTAATATATCCACAAAAATGTTCTTGAAGTATCTATGGAAGTGATAAATTTTTTCACATCACATCCCTCCTCTCTAGCAAAATAAAATGCATTAAGTGTTCCTTATAAAATAAAATATCTGCATGTCCTCGTCCAGATAGAGGAAAACATGCGAGGGCAGCAGGCCATCATTATGCAACCAGGGGTTGATGATGAGAATCATCCAGAATTTGATGCGAGAAATTACTATGAAGTCAACATGATGGAAGTGCCTCCTCATTATGCGCACCATCAAGATCATACAGAACTACATCTTGGGTTCAAAACAACAACCGGTCCTTCTACATAGAAATTCAGGTCATGTTGTCCTGATACAGTCCTGCATAAGCTTCTAGTCTTATAGTACTATGAAGCTGCGAGTTTATTTAAGATTTGAAACGTGTGTCAAGTAGATAAAGGATCCGTGTGTATTATACATACAAAATACCCTTTAAAAAAAGTAATGTGAGTGGGATAACATAAATGATGCAACATATTTGTGAAAAAACATAATTACAAAGGTTTCTCACTTTAATATACATTGTTGTTTAAAGTTCTTGGATCTGTCATCAATATGTTATAGGCTGAGGTTAAAACCCAGCCCAAGGCCCATCTTACTTAGCTATTTTGATTATGATGAAATCATTCAGAGAATTGCATATGAAGAAATTATGAATAAGAGTCTACGAATGGGTAGAAGAGTCAGGAGAGTGTAGACTATTCTCAAAGGAATGTCCTAGAATAGTCTGCATTATTATGTAATTAGAAAATAATAGAAAATTTTGATATATTCTAGAAAATAGGAGTCTAGATCATTTAATTTTTTGGAGGGATATATTTTGAGGCCTAGATAATGGGAGGGCCCCTTCATTCCCAATCATATAATTTTGAGTGAAGAATTTAAGTTCTCTTACTCTATAGTATATTGTGCTCCTAGTTTTAGTCCTTTCTCCACATTTATCCACCACAAGTTTGTCGGGAGTTAGGGGTATATTTAGCTAGCCATAATGTGGCAAGAGGAGCTAAGGTTGAGTGTAACTTGATCAAGGGGACAAGTCTGACTAAAAACTGCCTTATCCCCCAGCTTTTTTGAACTGTTTTATCATTCCATAAATATACTCTTCATAAATAATTTTGAACAATCTATATCCAAATACTATGAAGGTTACATGCCTAATCCTTATCAATGTCCAACACTAGTTATACGTGCTCATCCAAATCACCTAAGTGTATTTTAATTTGCAGGTTTAGAACTTTACATATATTCCTAAGAATCAGAAAATTACTTTTAGACGCCATTAAAACTAATAGTATACAATTTTGCAGATGTCACATTCACTCAGTTAGATTTGAAATGTCGTATATTAGATTGCAACGATATATCGGGGCCAGACGTTTTATAATGTCGAATTTCAATATTACACACCCAAACATACGCATAATATTAACATATTATTAAATATTTTAGTTTATTAATTAGATGATAATTATTTTGTCTAATTAGGTTAAAACTAAACGTCAAATGATCAAGAACAACTATGTTTTAATGAATGATTTTATAAGTATTAGAAAAGCACATGTAAAGGGCCCATTAATTGGCCCTCTTTATTGCTTTCTCTCATCCTTCTTTCGTCCCACATCTTGTATAGGATTTATTCTTCTCTCCTTTTTCCTATATATTTGTATTCTCTCCCTGTAT
Organism: Platanthera guangdongensis; assembly: GCA_039583875.1. Classification (NCBI taxonomy): domain Eukaryota; kingdom Viridiplantae; phylum Streptophyta; class Magnoliopsida; order Asparagales; family Orchidaceae; genus Platanthera; species Platanthera guangdongensis. Next base: position 219,081,599 of record CM077158.1, on the reverse strand, counting down.
TTATCTACCGGAGCAATACATACAAGCTTTGAGCTTTTACAACATGGTATCAGAGGCAGGTTCGAATTGAGCGGACTGTCTTTCTCAACCCGCCCGGACTGTTTCTGTCCGCTACCCGCTCGGCCTCCTGCGCCCTGCCGGTCTGTCCGCTCCGCTCCTCCTCTCTCTTGAACTCCTCTTCCCATGGTTCCACCCCTCCCCTCCGTCTTTTATAGCCTTCCCTCCCTCTTCTTCTCCGTGGGTCCACCCTCCCTTTCTCTCCTCCAGACCGCTCTATCTCTCGCGGACTGTTTTCCCGCGCTGCGGCTTGCCCCTCTCGTTTCCTGCTCGCAGCGGACTCCCTCGCTTGCTGCGGCTTTCTCCGGTTCGCTGCGGCTTGCCCCTCTCGTTGCCTGCTCGCAGCGGACTCCCTCGCTTGCTGCGGCTTTCTCCGGTTCGCTGCGGCCTGCCCCTCCTGCTCTCGCTCGCTTCTTCCTGCTCTCTTCTGCTCTCAACCTGCCCGACCTCCTGCGGCCTGCCTCCTCTGCGGGTTCTTGTTGGTCGCTGCGGTCTCCTCTCTATCCGCTCGCGTCTCTCTCCTCGCGGGTTTCTTCTCCTCCGTTCTCTGGTCCGCCTGACCGTGCGGGTTGTTCCTCTCTCACCTGCATCTTGGTTGCGGTATCCTCCGGTTTTTACCCTCTCTATCCGCGCGGCCTATGTCTACCCGCTGCGAACTTCTCTGAGCGCGGCCTGTCTTTGTTCGCGCAGACTGTCTCTGCCCGCTACGGTCTGTCTCTGCGCGACCTCTCTCTGACCGCCGGCCTCTCTCTGACCGTTGCGGCCTCTCTCTGACCGCTGCGGTCTATCTCTGCTCTCCTTGACCGGCTCCAGTGCGCCGCGGTCTGTTCCTATCCTCCGCGACATCCTCCAGCTCGCCGCGCCCTCCTCCAGCCAGCTCCTTGCCGCGCGTGTTTGTAATCGTTGCGGCCTGTCTTCTGCTGTGCATCAGTCCGCTGGTTCTGTCCGCCTCCTCTCCTCCAGGACGTCATGTCCTCTAGTGACTCCACCACCGCTCAACCCCCGGCGGCCCCCGTGGCTCCTCCTCCCGAACTCCGTGATGAGCTTCGTATTACTACTCTTTCCCTCTCCGGCAAGTCGAATTTCATCCCCTGGGTTCACTCCGTCCGGCGGGTCTTGCAAGCCAAGGGCCTTGCTCGTCACCTTACCCAGGGACCTCCAACTCCTACTGATGACTGGCTACGGAATGACGGTCGTGTCCAGACCTGGATCCTGAACTCGGTGGAGGGTGAGCCGTACCAGATGATTATGTATCATGAGACAGCCAAAGCAATGTGGGATGAACTCCATTCCTTGTACTCGGGCAAGGACAGTCTTCAGCACCTGTTTGACATCATCACCGCTCTTCAAGCTCTGGATCTCGGCACAGCTATGAACATGACCTCCTTTGTGGCCCGGGCTAAAACTCTCACGGGGGCCTGGATTCAGCACCAGCCCCCTACTACTGATCTCGCTATTCAACGAGCCCAGAAGGAGGCGGTTTGTATTGCTATGATTATGGCTCGAGTCCCGCCGCACCTTCACAGTATCCGGGCCCAGGTTCTGGCATCCCCTGCTACCCCTTCCTTCTCCGATGTTTGCTCTATGTTACTCCGCGTACCACCTCCACCGGAGGCTTTTGCACCACCCTCGCCGGCTCTTCTTCAACAGGCCCTTCCTCCCTTACTTCCCCCACCATCTCTTCCTCGGGGTGGACGTACGGGCTCCCGCGGCCGGGGCCGTGGTGGTCGCGGTCGGCCCAAGTGCACCTTCTGCGGCCGGGATGGCCACACTGAAGCGGTCTGTCACAAGAAACACGGCTACCCTACTCGCCCGCCTACTGCTGCTGTTACTGATAGCTCTTCACCCACTGGTACAGACCTTGAGGCTCTTCGCCTTCAGCTTCAACAACTCCAGGGGCTCCTCAACCCTTCATCTGCTTCAGTTGCCTCCACCTCTCCTGCAGGTATTGCCTCCTCCTCCATTACAGGTATTGTCTGTCTCTCCTCTGGTTCTCATTGGATCCTGGACTCGGGCGCCACCCACCACATTACCTCCCTGCTGCCACCACGGTTCTCGGATGCTCCTCATCCCCCGTCTATTACTGTGGCCAACGGTGCGCTTGTTCCGGTCTCCGGCTGTGCTGATCTCTTTATTCACCCCTCTCTCTCTCTTCGTTCTGCTATTTATGTGTCGGCCTCACCCTTTATTTACTCTCTGTTGGCCTTCTTACTACTGATATGAACTGTTTTATCACCTTCAGCTCTTCTGGTTTTTTGATACTGGATCGGCAGACGCAGATTACCATTGGTAGGGGTCGACTGCAGAACGGGCTCTACCTCCTCGATGTCTCTTGTACCGCCCTATCCTCTGTCTCCTCTACTAACTGGCATTGTCGTCTTGGGCACGCCCCTCTACCTATCCTCCAGAAGGCGCTTCCTGACGTCTCTCTTCCTGCTTTTAAATGTGATTCATGTATTCTTCTTATCCCGCACATTGTACTCGGAGCTCTGCTCCTTTTGATCTAATCCATTCTGATATTTGGGGACCGTATAAGATTCCAAGCATCTCTGGTTATCGTTACTTTATAACATTGATTGACGATTACTCTCGCACCACCTGGTTGTATCTCATTCATGATCGCTCTGAGCTTCCTCGGGTCTTTCGGGCTTTTGTGATCGAGACTCGTACGCAGTTCTCTACTACTATCAAACAATTCCGCTCTGATAATGCCCGGGAGTACACTAGCCACGAGTTTGCTACTCTCTGCGCCGACTTCGGTATTGTTCATCAGACCTCATGTCCCTACACCGCTCAACAAAACGGGGTCGCCGAACGGAAGAACCGTCACCTTCTCGATGTTGCTTGCTCCCTCATGCTTCACATGAATGTTCCCAAAATCTTCTGGAACTTTGCGGTCTCCACTGCGTGTTTTCTTATCAACCGTCTCCCCTCCCCGATTCTCCAGCATGCTTCCCCCTTCAGCCTTCTTTTTCCCTCTGCACCCGTCTTTCCTCTCCCACCCAGGGTTTTTGGTTGTACACGTTTTGTCCATACCCTGGGCCCCACTATCGACAAACTCGATCCCCGTGCGGCCAAACACATATTCGTCGGCTACTCCCACACCCAAAAGGGTTATGTCTGTTATTCCCCAGCCACCCGGAAAGTCTCTGTCTCTGCTGATGTTACTTTCCGGGAGGATCAACCCTTCTTCCCTCCTTTACCACCACTTCTACAACCACCCACTCTACCACCCTCCCTCCCACGGCCGGTGATCCCTGTCCACTCGCCTCCCACCCTACCTCCGCCCCCTCCCACTATTGACCCTCCTAGGCCGCCCGTCATTCGGGTATACACTCACCGCCCTCCTCCTCCCGTTGCCCCTATGCAGTCGGCTTCGACCTCGGGTTCTCCGTGTTCCGCTGCTCCGGTGCCAGCTTCTACGGCTCATCCGATGGCTAACTATGTTTCTCTACATCGCCTCTCTCCACCGCTTCAGACCTTGGCTACTTCACTATCCTCGGTCTCTATTCCTACCTCTGTACAGGATGCTCTTCAACATCCTGGGTGGCGCGCTGTCATGGAAGACGAGATGGCTGCTCTTTGGGCCAACCAGACTTGGACCCTGGTGCCCCTTCCTCCCGGCCAGAAACCCGTTGGGTGCAAATGGGTGTTTGTCATCAAACATGCGTCTGATGGGACCATTGACAGACTTAAGGCTCGTCTAGTTGCTTGTGGCTTGACCCAGCAACAGGGTCTCGAATACGATGAGACTTTCTCTCCGGTGGCTAAGCTCAACACAGTCCGCATTCTCATCTCCGTAGCTGTCCATCGTCAATGGCCCTTATTCCAACTAGACGTCAAGAATGCTTTTCTGAATGGCGACCTTCAGGAAACGGTTTACATGCAACAACCTACCGGGTTTGAGACCACGGGGGAGCCTCGGGTTTGTCACCTTCTCAAATCGCTATATGGTCTCAAACAATCACCTCGTGCATGGTTCGACAAGTTCAGCAAAGCTCTCCGGACAATTGGCTTCACTCGAAGCTCGGCTGACTTCTCGTTGTTTACTCGCCACCGGGCAACGGGTACGGTCCTCCTATTGGTATATGTCGACGACATCATTATTACTGGAAACGACTTGGACAGCATACAGGCCGTTAAGCAACATCTAAGCTCCGTCTTCCAAACTAAGGATCTGGGACCCCTTCGGTACTTCCTAGGTCTGGAAGTGGCAAGAAGGCCAGATGGTCTGGTTCTCTCTCAGCGCAAATATTGCCTGGATCTTCTTCATGATGCAGGCTATTCTGGCTGCAAACCGGTAAACACTCTCATGGATGCTAATCACAAACTGTGTGCTCAGGGCTCAGATTCTGATTCTCTTCTACAAAATCCAGAGTATTATCGTCGTCTAGTTGGGAAACTTATCTACCTAACAGTAACAAGACCTGATATATCCTTCGTTGTGGGACTTGTTAGTCGCTATATGCATTCTCCTCGAAGTTCTCATCTTCAAGCTGTGGAACGCATTCTCAGATATCTCAAGACAGCCCCTGGTCAAGGCCTTGTGTACAAAACCTCATCTTCTATTCCTACACTAGTGGCATACTCTGATGCCGACTACGCTGGCTCCCTCGATGATCGACGATCTACTAGCGGGTTCTGCACATATTTTGGAGGACACCTGATTACTTGGCGGAGCAAGAAACAAGCAGTGGTTGCTCGATCCTCAGCAGAAGCAGAATATCGGGCAATGGCGGCTGTGGTCTCGGAACTCACATGGATTGAGAGTCTCCTTACCGACCTTGGTGTTCGACTATCTTCACCAGCTCTCCTCCTATGTGATAGTCAAGCTGCTATACATATTGCTAAGAACCCGGTCTTTCACGAAAGAACGAAGCATATTGAGGTAGATTGTCATTTCATCCGAGAGAAAGTCCACATGAAGAAGGTCGAGCTCAAGCATGTTCCGGGTACTGAACAGGTTGCAGATATCCTCACCAAAGCTCTACCAAGTACCCTCTTCTACCAGTGCCTATCCATGCTTGGCGCCTACGACTTGTACGCTCCAGCTTGCGGGGGAGTATTAGAAAAACCCATGTAAAGGGCCCATTAATTGGCCCTCTTTATTGCTTTCTCTCATCCTTCTTTAGTCCCACATCTTGTATAGGATTTATTCTTCTCTCCCCTTTCCTATATATTTGTATTCTCTCCCTGTATTTATCTACCTGAGCAATACATACAAGCTTTGAGTTTTTACAACAATAAGAAATGCCCAACATATTTGATAACAAATAAACAATCACATACTTTCATACAATCATACAAGATACAACTTTGCAAATTCATATTAAAATGAAAATTTTCAAAGTTATGCAAATATCTACAAGAAAGTCAAACGTCTATTTCAAAATTGTAAGTGCTAAGAAAGATCTGCTACAAAAATTCTATTTGCCTAAAATCAATGAAAGGAAATTTGAGAACTATATTAAGCAGGATGATGAAAGAAATTAACCGAACACAACTCACTTAAATAACACCAAGTTTCCTCATATATGTGTAGTCCTTGAAAATATGAAATATTAATGTGTCTTGAATATCATCCTAAGAATTCTCATCATCAACCCTATCGGATATAGCCAATTTCCTTTTTGACTTTTTCATGCTTGGAAATTTAAAATGACCTTGCACTTCTTCGAACCCCCCGCATCATTATAAACAATATCACTAAATTGAGCACAAGTCAACCCCTCCCTAGGAAACAATGTGTTACAGGATGGGGAGAAAAATAAACACCAAGGGGAAGATCCCACTTGGTAAACCCTAAGCTCCAATTAAGTTCCAAATCCAAGATACAAGATAATCCAAAACAAGGAGCCGGGAGTTATATAACCTCTCCCGACAAATGCGAAACGAAAAATAGAATGCGACAATAAAATTAAAACATAACAAAAATGATCACGCCATATCATCGTGTTGTAGTCCTTTCCGCCGGTCTACTCCTAAAAGAGCATACGCATCACGATGACGATGCTCCTTCCTCTAGGACACCCTCCTCTATGTCCACAACAATTCATATAGAAAATTTTCATTGTCCTCAAGACAAGATTCCGGAAACTGGCTGCGAAAGTCGTTGCGGTCCAACCACGTCGCATCGGAGTGAGGGCGTTGGCGCCATGCGGCCAAAACCAGTTCTCAGACTCGACCCTCCACAGTGATGGGTTTGCAGTCCAAGATCGCCTCTAGAAGATAAATGGTGGAACCGTCAGATGCAATGTACGGTGGGAGGGTCTACTCGACCGAGTGGTCTCCTACCACCCGCTTGGGTTGAGACATGTGGAAGACTGGATGGATACGACTATGAGCGGGGAGGCGGAGGCGGATGCGGTAGGCCACCTCGCCGATGCGGGCGATCACCTCAAACGGGCCGTAAAAGCGAGCAAATAGCTTGGGATGAGAGGGATCGCCACTGAAGTCTGGCAGTAAGGTCAAAGCCTGACGAATACTGCGTCCCCCACTTAAAACTGGAGATCCCACCGGCGCTTGTTCGGATGGTGGATCATCTTTGGCTGTGCGTGGTGGAGGTGGCACTTCAAGATCTTGAGAATCTCGTCACGGTCCAAGAGATGGGTACACACTACCCAAACAAGACATTCTCCCAGAAGGTGCGGGATCACGATGGGTGGTGGTCGATCGTCGACGGACTGGAAGGGGATCATGTTGGTCGAATAATGGAAGGAGGTTTTGTAAGAGAACTCGGCCAACCCAACCATTTGCTCTAGTCACAGGGGCGGTCGGAGATGAAAAAACACCAAGTAGGTCTCAAGCAGCGGTTCATAACCTCGGATTGTTTGTTCGTCTATGGGTGGTAGGCAGAACTCATCCGAATCCACATGACTTCAAGTTTGAAAAATTCCTACACGAAGGAACTCATGAAGGCCAGATCGCGACTGCTAATGACGGAATAAGGAAAACTGTGTAGTCCGACTACGCCGGAAATGAACACCTCGGGCCACCGTTGGAGCTGTAAACGGGTGGCGTAGGGTAATAAAATTACTATATTTGGACAATCGGTCCACCACCACAATGACGCAGTCGTTCCCCGAGGACCGAGGGTGGCACGTTGAAAGTCAAGGGTTGCTACTCACCTAGAGGGGGGGTGAATAGGTGTTTTACTTAATTTTGATTTTCTTGATGTTTTCTTTTAAAAGCACAGTAAAAAAGTAAACCAAAGCAATCAAACCATAACACACAGAGATTTATAGCGGTTCCCCAAGAATGGGTACATCCACTTTCTCATTTAACCTATCTAGAAGAGAGCTAGTTTACGCCAAACTTCACCAAACGTTTTATCAGATCCTCAGATCTTACAACTTAAGAACACAAGTTCCCTACCCCAGACCTTCACACGGGTCCTACCACTCAAATCTTCAATAACAAGATCCTACAGCTCAGATCCCTCACAGATCCTACAACTCAGACTCAACACAAGTCCTACAACTCAGGCTCCACACAAGCCCTACCGCTCAGGCTTAACACAAGCCCTACAATTCAGATCTAAAAAAATCCTACAAGTAAAAAAGATTTGCAAAGATATGACTTAATTAAACAAGAACTGAATCTTTAGTAAGAAGCACTGGACAGACTTCCTTCTTCTCAACACTTGAAAGAGTTGGCTTGAGTGTGTTGAAGTCTTGATCAGGAACCTTGACAGACAGAATATTCTTCAAAAAAATATTGCAGAGCAGGTTCTTGGAAGAATCTCTTTCTGATGCTTGCAGTGAGTGGAGAATGAAGTCTCTTTGAATGTTTGATCACTGCTCAAAAACTTTCACAGAAAACTTGAAGTCGAAATTCAGTGAATGATCTCTATGAGATATCTATGTATTTTTCTCATTCTTTTAAGTCCTTTTATAGTGGACCTGGACGACATAGAGTTTTGAGTCTGATATAGAATTCAACGGCTAGCAAACTCCATAGGTAATAATCCAAATATGAAATCTTCAAACGGCTAGCAATTTTGGTTTAAGGAAGAAATTGAAATAAGGAATTATTCTCTAATAAATGAGAATATTTTTCCCTCTGGCCCTGCAATTATGCAGCAAATCCCTTCCTTCAAATTTATTCAAATCTTCTACGTAATCCGCAACTAGATTTAAGGAGATAGTTGTTGTGCCACGTGTCAGGCTGGTGAATTGTTTTCCAAGTAGCCTTGAAGTGATGTCATAGACAATGACTTATAGTCCTAATGATTTGTATGCCTTCAGGTCAGAACACACTAATGACACATATGGAAACTACTGGCACTTAATCGTTTTAAGTCTGTAGAAAAATTTCTGTTACAGTGCAGTCGATGCAGTCGGCAAAGTTCTCAACGATGTGGTCGATACAGTTGATAAACTTCTTAATGATGCAGTCAATGCAGTCGATAAAATATTTGAGCTTGAAGTCGATGCAGTCGAATTTTTCCTTAGCCATGAAGTCGATACAGTCGAACTTTTCCTTAGCCATGAAGTCGATGCAGTCGAACTTTCCTTAGATATGAAGTCGATTCAGTCAAACTTTTCCTAAGGCATGAAGTCAATGCAGTCTGAACTTTTTCTTAGACATGAAGTCGATCCAGTCAAACTTTTCCTTAGACAAATTCTTGTTTCTTCCTCTGATTTCTTTTAACCTTAGTGGCTTTCCCATGATAGTGATTATAACAAAGGTCAACATGAGTTTTGCTCAATGAGGGATTACAAGGGCAAAACCCTGTGTGGGTGACCATGAGCCTAACAATACATTAGCCATTCACTTTAATTTAATCGATCACACCAAAACTCAAACAATTCATCAAATGCAAGATGTTTATTGTCATTTTGAGGTCTTATTCAAATTAGAAATCTTGGAGACAATATTCTCAACACATGTTATGAAATCCATCACCATATCTTCCCATATGAGATCAGGAATGGGCAAAGGCTGCAGGAGGCATCCCGAAAAGTCGGTCTCGTACTTTGAGCGCTGGCAGACGAGACACGATGCCATAAATTACTCCACATGTCACATCATTCCCTTCCAATGTTTGACGATCGAATCAAAAGTTATGGCAGTTTGGAGTTATTTTTCGCGTAATATTTCATTTTTCACTCACGAAATCATTTTTCGCGTAGATATCATTTTTCGCGTGCAAAGCCATTTTTCGCGCACAAAATCATTTCTCACGCATGAAGTCATTTTTCACGCAAGAAGTTATTTCTCGCGCATGAAGCCAATTCTCGTGCATGAAGTCATTTTTCACGTAAGAAGTCACTTTTTGCGCACAAAGTCATTTTTGCACATGAAATCAATTTTCGCACACACAGTCATTTTTTGCGCATGAAGTCATTTTTCGCACACAGTCATTTTTTCGTGCATGAAGTCATTTTTCTGATACGTTTCAAAAAGATATTATAGGGTAAATCCTGGCGATCATATGAAAAGTTATGGTTATTAAAGTCATTTTTTGCGCAAACAGTTATTATTCATGCACAAAGATATTTTTCATGTACGGAATCATTTTTGGAGATGTTTTTGAAAAGGTAATAATGACCAAAATCCAACGGTTGGATAAAACGGTATGGCGGCTTGAAGTCATTTTTCGACCATGATGTTATTTTTACCACAGTCATCTTTTGTGCACAAAGTCATCATTTGTCATGAAAAAAATCATTTTTCATGCACGAAGTCCTTTTTCGCGCGCAAAAATCATTTTTTGCACACAATTATTTTTCGCACCCAAAGTCATGTTTTCGTGCACAATGTCATTTTTCTCACAAGAAGTCATTTTTCGGATATGTTGCTAAAAAGTATCACATGCCAAAATGAATTTCGAATCAAAAGTTATGGTTTGAATTCGCGTTTCGCGCACGATGTCATTTTTTGCGAACAATGCCATTTTTCATGGACAAAATCATTTTTCATGCACAATGACATTTTTTGTGCACGATGTCATTTTTGTGCACGACGTCATTTGTTATGCACAGAGTCCTTTTTCACGCACGAAATCATTTTTTGTGCCCAAACTTATTTTTCACGCAGTCATTTTTTCACAAACAATGTCATTTTTTCTTGCACGAAGTCATTTTTCCACATGAAGACTCTATTTGTTTGGGCGTTTCGCAATTCCGTTTTGGGGAAACGCCGCCGGAAGGAGGGTAAACAAATGAACCTCCGGCGGCGTTTGCTTCGTTTCCATCCGTCTGCCTTGAGAAACGCCCCAAAAAGCTCCGTTTGGAACAGCCACCTCCCCCCTCCGGTTCGAACTCTCCATTTCCACCCGCCGGATCGACCCGCCACCGCTAAAACAATTGAAGCCGAAGTCATTTTTCTGAGATGTTTTGAAAATATATTACAAGTCAATATCTGACTATCAGATCAAAATTTACAGTTGTTTAAAGACATTTTTCGCGCACAATATCATTTTTCGCGCATGATGTTCTTTTTCGCACACGAACACTTTTTTTGCATGAAGTCATTTGTCAAGCACGAAGTCATTTTTCCCATACGAAGTCATTTTTCACACACGAAGTGCTTTTTCGCGCACGAAGTCATTTTTCACAAACGAAGTCATTTTTCACGCATGAAGTCACTTTTCTCAGACATTTCCAAAAATGTATTAAAGACCAAAATCCGACAATCGGATCAGAAGAGATATGGATGTACGAAGTCCGTTTTCGCGCACAAACGTCTTTTTCGCGCACGAAGTTATTTTTCATGCACGAGGTCATTTTTCACGCACGAGGTTATTTTTCACGCACAAAGTCATTTTTTGTGCACGAAGTCATTTTTCGCGCAAGAGGTCATTTTTCTGAGACGTTTATGAAAAGGTATTACATGCCATAATCAGGTAGTCTGATCAAAAGTTATGGTTGTATGAAGTTTGAATACAATTCTACATTTGATCTCGCATGTCCATTGCAAATTGTTGTTCTTTTACAACTCAAGATCTGAATGTCATGTGTTCGTGTTGTTGATATAAAAAAAACACCATGTCCAAATTGATTGAATGTGAAAGTAAGGATAGATCTTAAATTTACACTAGAGATAAATATATAAGGAGAAAAGAAATCACAACACATAAAATAAAGAAGGCAAAGCAAGCAATCCAGATGACACAAGGATTATAGTGATTCCCCAATAACCTGGGTACATCCACTCTTCTACCACCCTGGTAGGAATTCACTACAGCTTTTTTGATCAGGTGTCTTGACACCAACAGGTTTTTGCTCAGGTGCTCTGTCACCACAAGATCTATTTGAAAGGAGCTCTCACAACCTTTTAGGCTTTTGATCAGGTGCTCAAAAACCAATACAGGTTTTTGATCAGGTGCCCTGCCACCAAGAGTTTACTTTTGAAGGGAGTAAAAACCTTGTACACAGGAAAGGGAAAAGAAATGATGTTGTCTTCTCTGTTTCAAATCACTGAGAGAAGACTAGTGGATGTTGATGATGTCAAAGCTCCCCCTGAGATATTGAATGGTTCAGGAAAGAAGGAAACTTTGCTTCAGGGTGTAGGCCTTCAGATTGATGTTGATCTCCAGCAAGCTTTTTAGACTGAAATTGATTTGTGTCTCTTGAAAGCCTGGAGCGGATGAAGAACTCTGTGAATATCTTGATTGATGCAGAGCTCCTCCTTTGTAAAAGGAAACCCGTCTCTTATTTTCTTTGTTCTACTTTCTGTCTTTCTACATTCTCTCCTCTTGAGTCCAAACATTTGAATTCATTTATCTGAACAATGGCTGAAGTATTCCCGAGAGAGTAGAAGATGCCTTGGGAATTAATTCAGAATTAACTTCTGAAACAACCCACATTTAATGTTGCCTTTGAACGGCTATTTCCATTAAATATGAGAGTTATAATCGCCTTAATTAATTCTGTCAACGGTAAAACATTTGCCTGAAAACTGCACAGAATTCGTCGATCTGGGCTCGCAGATCGTCGAGCTCAGTTTCCATTTCGTCGAGCTGAGAATCTGTCTTGAGATCAGAGTTCGTCGACCTGAACTCAAATATCGTCGAGCTCAACTCAGAGAAAGAACTCTGAGTTCGTCGATCTGCGATCGACGATCGTTGAGCTGAGTTCGAATAACTTCGAACTAATAATCTGAACTCTGAATTCTTCTAAGTCTTGAGTCCTGAAGTCCACTGCAGGCTGGTCCATGAAGATTGATTCTAATGACTAGCCTAAACTCTAGGACTGACAAACTTGACCCTGGCTATACAAGGTGGGTCAAACATCCTAATAGTGAACCTTAGCCCAAATCCAAACTAGGGATCCAACAGAATGGAAGGGTGGGATTATGTTGAGTGGGCAACTACTCCGAGTCATGAATGAATAAGTGGGAGAGGGGCTATCACAGACGGCGTAATCAGATTTCCTGCAATACAAACTCCTAGTTGCGAGTGATTTTATTGAAGCTATTTTTCATGCAAGAGGTCATTTTTCACGCACAAAGTCATTTTTCGTGCACGAAGTCATTTTTCGCAGAAGAGGTCATTTTTCTGAGACATTTATGAAAGGTATTACATGCCAAAATCAGACAATCTGATCAAAAATTATGGTTGTCTGAAGTTTGAATACAATTCTACATTTGATCTCGCATGTCCATTGCAAATCATTGTTCTTCGACAACTCAAGATCTGAAGGTCATGTGTTCGTGTTGTTGATATAAAAAATAACACCATGTCCAAATCGATTGAATGGAAGGGTGGGATGATGTTGAGTGGGCAACTACTCCGAGTCATGAATAAATAAGTGGGAGAGGGGCTATCGCAGACGGCAAAATCAGATTTCCTGCAATACAAACTCTTAGTTGCGAGTGATTTTATTGATTAAAAGCTTGGATAACATCAAGTTACATATTGAAAATGGTAAAAAGTATCTTCTATTTCCAGCACAATTTTTTTGCACACGAAGTCATCTTTCTCGTCGGAAGTCTTTTTTCGTACACGATGTCATTTTTTGTGCCGTCATTTTTTGGCACGAAGTCATTTTTTGACTCCACTTTCGCCTCTACTTTCACGGTCTCCTGTCCTTGTTACTTCTAACCTTCCACCTCTCCTTCTCACGCCAATCCCACCAAAACTACCTTTGATTTGTGTGTATACTCGTCGTACTCTGTCTGCTGCTCTACGAGAGATGCCCTTTACTGATCACTAAAGATATTTTGCGGCATGCAGATCCGACAAACATCTCTATTGCTCACCCTATGGTGAATTATGTCTCCTTACACCGCTTCTCTCTGAAACTCAGGAAATTTGTAATTTCTTTATCCTCTATTTCTCTCCCTAACTCTGTGCAGGAGCCTCTCCAACATCCAGAGTAGCGGGCGGAAATGGACGAGAAAATGTCTGCTCTTTGGGCAAACCAAACTTGGGATCTTGTCCCTCTTCCTCCTGGACAGACCTATGTGAGTTGTAAGTGGGTATTTGCTATGAAGCACTGGTACTTCCTTGATGGCCACGTACCGGATACGTATCCGGTACCGGTACGTACCCGGTACTCGACTGATACACATGTTATTGTAGTTTGTAGATACATTTGGACTTGACAGATCGTTTTGCATATTGTGATAGGAGTATGCTTGTCTAAAGTAAACAAAAGACTTATGCATGTCTTTTAGAAGAAATTTTTTTTGAGACCAATTAATATAATTAGCACTGTTTGTTTATTATAGTAACAAAATGTGGTTCAAATTAAAGTTTTTTTGTTACAACAAAAAAATTTAATTTAAATTTTATTATTTTGTTTTTACTATATACATGTGCATCTATGAAGCACGAATACGCCATTATTAGGCTTGATCTGTACCAGGTGCGTTTTTAGTATGGGTACGTGCACCATACGTGCGGACACCAGTAATATCATGCTTTTAGGTTTTTCTTTGTTCATTTTTCCATCGACCCATTGTCGCTTCTGATGCTGATCCCGCTGTCGTTGTCGATCTTGCTACCGATGCCGCTAAAGATCTCGTTGTCGATCCTGTATCCCGCTGCCGCTCTTGTTTCCTCTGTCGATCTTGTTGTCGATGTCGCTAAAGATCCTTTAGGTCGTAACTGTCGCAACTCAAAAATTCTTCTTCCACTTTTTATTCTTCCTACTCATCTTCTTCTTCCTCTTCATATTCTTTATTCTCTTCTTCTTTCAACAATACAGAGGAAGATGAAGAAAATGAGTGATGAACACCATTAAATTTGAAATGATTATGAATATTTTATGTCTAAGAACTTCATGTTAAATTGCATTAGTTGTCGACTTGTACTTCAATTGATTATTTATGCTTCATGTTTTAATGTTTTGAGAATTTATAATTGCATTTGTGATATTTACACATATATTTATTATATTTAATACAATGTATCCCGTCGTATCCGTATCCTTGATTTTTAATTTTGTCATGTCGCCGTATCAGATATGTATCGTACCTGATACTCGTACTCATACTGATGCTTTCTAGGGTATTTGTCATCAAACATGATCCGAATAGGACAATTCAATGTCTGAAGGCTCACCTTGTTGCTCATGATTTTACTCAACAACAAGGTATGAATTATGACAAGACCTTCTCTCCAGTCGCCAAAATAAATATTGTTCGGGTTTTGATCTCTCTCGTTGTATATCGTCACTGGCCTTTACATCAATTGGATATCAAAAATGTCTTTCTCAATGGGGATTTACAAGAAACTGTCTAGATGCATCAACCTCCCGGGCTTGAGATCACGAGGGAGTCTCTTGTCTGTCATCTCAAGAAATATATTTATGGTCTCAAACAATCTCCCCGCGCTTGGTTTGACAAGTTCAGTAAAGTTGTCTGTGATGACGGATTCACCCGGAGCTCGGCTGACTTCTCTCTCTTTACTTGTCATCAACCAATAGGCACGGTGATTCTCATAGTTTATGTTGATGATATTTTGATTACCGGTGAAGACTCTAAAAAATACAAAAGATCAAGAAGCATTTGAACTCAGTTTTTCAAACTAAAGATCTAGGAAATTTACGGTACTTCCTTGGACTTAAGGTAGCGAGACGTCCTGATGGTTGTCCTATCTCAACGGAAGTATTGTCTTGACCTTCCTCAGAATGCTGGCTATTCGGGATGCAAGCCAGCCGACACTCCTATAAATATCAACCACAAGCTATGCGCTCAGTACTCGGACTCTGATCTACTACTTCCGAACCCAGAGTGTTATCGTCTTATAGGAAAGCTGATATATTTTACTGTCACAAGATCTGATCTCTTTTGTTGTTGAAATTGTCAGTCGATTTATGCATGCTCTACGGACCTTACATCTTCAGGTCGTCAAGCGCAACCTCAAATACTTGAAGACTGCTCCTGGACAAGGACTCGTATACAAACCATCTTCTTCTCTATCTCTAATTTCCTACTATGATGTTGACTATATTGGCTCTATGGAAGATTGACGCTCCACAACTGGTTTTTGTACTTACTTTGGAGGGAATCTTATTACCTAGCGTAGCAAGAAGCAATCTGTTATTGCTCGCTCATCTGCTGAAGCTGAATATTGTGTTGGAGTTGTTGGTGCTGCAGGTGCTGGAGGCGCTGCTGGGGCACTATTATCATTCATGGTTATCTCAGGTGTAGTATCCTGGGGAGAAGGCTCGCCGGCCTCACTGGTACGCGGTGCCTATAATACGAAGGATAAAAGAATCATTGATGCCTGAGAATAAAATTAAGGATCTACTAAGAAAAACAACGCATACACATCTTGAAAACCAGATAGAACTCAATGACTCTATCGTCGAAAAAGTGGTTAAGATGAAATCACATGGCTCTGTGAATTTTCTGGGTCATGGGATCCTAAACCTGGCTTTGATACCAATTGTAACACCTCAACCTAGTTATACAACCAATCAGCTGTCCGGACGGGTCCAGCGAAAAGAAGTAAACTAAGAAACAATATTAAAACTAGTACATAGCAGACATAAATGAAAAAAACTAAAATGTAAGCTTACCGCGGAAGTTGAGAATGAAACTAAGGGTAAAAGTGTACCTCAACAAGATGAATTCACAGGGCCACTAGATAGAAAAAGAACCAAAGCACTGAATATCTGAAATATTACACAAAATCTGGTACATATACAAATTCTTAATCATTAGTATTACATGAATCCAAAACTAAACAGTAAGGTACTATAAGTAAAACAACAACTGAAAGGAAACAAACTATATGAGCGACTGCACAAACACGCTCATCCTAGGCGCAGTTTCCCACCTGGGTCCCCTGTAAAAACATGCCCAAACATGGGTCAGCCCAAAGGGAGAGTAAGAAAAACTATTTCTCCTAGTGACACTAAAATTATTTTAGAAGAAATGTATGCATGCTTTGAAAATACTTTTATGCTATAGAAAAACTGTATGCTAGTGTACTGTGTATGGTTTTCTAATAATAAAACTAGCAAAATAAATGACTGTTCTAATTACTCATAATGTGTGAAGTTTACTCAAGTTCCGAATAATTTGGTTAACTATGAGTTTCTAGGGTTCGGTCTAAACTTGAGTTCTAAATTAACTTATGACTGCCTTTCGACAAGTTCTAGGCAGGGTAATTCTATCGCGCAATACTAGTCTAACGATCTGAGTCCTACTAACGAACTCAAGTGTTTTAGTGTCTCACGAACACAGACTCGAATCTACTCATCCTCTAAATCGGGATACATCTCTCAAACAAATTGACTCATAGGGTGTACCACCCACGAGAAAGATAGTGCGCATCTATCTAACACGAGAAGAAGTTTCATATGTGCTTACTAATCATATACTAACTGGTGCTACCCTGCTTACGTTCTCATATGCGTGCCTTGAGTAGTGTCTCTTACTTATTACTCTCTAAAACTCAAATTCACAAATCTGATATGTACCTGCACTCTAAATATTTATGCGATAACATGTTCTCACAATATTTCTAGTTTTATGAAAATCTAATTTGCGATGAAACATACTGTTTTGGATATACTATTTTGAGTAATGAAGAATACTACTATGTTACGCTATCTGATATGTCTAACCAAAGAGAATAAGAGTTTCTTACAGTGGTGTTGCGACGCTCGTACACCTGACGCGGCAGCATAATTTCCCTTACGTAAAGTCTAGTATGAGGCCCTGGTAATATGTTCACCCTAACCCGCACCTGCGATACACGTAAGTTCTAGAATTATGTACGCACTAAGCAAAACAATTTCCCAAAACTAGGATTTCACCAAAAAAATTCTGTCATCTACGAAACACGTGAAATCTGAAATTTCTAACGGGAAGGGTTTGATGTTACCTGAAGAAAAGTGCTGGAAGAAACTCGATCTTTATTAACAACTCCGGCCTCAACTAGGGTTGTTGAGGAAGACAAGGAAAAAACCTCAAGCCCAAAAATCTGAGAATGGAGAAAGTGGAACTCGAGTTTTACATACTGAAATTGAGTTGGGATAGCGAAAAACAACGATAACAAGAGGAAGAAAACTTTGGAATGCTACCCGAAAACTTGAAAAATCGAAAAGTAAAAATCGGACATCAACCGGCTGCTTGTCGCACAAGGTCTGGACGGGGAAAACTCCTACAGTGCCGACTTGAGTGATGGCCAAGAGGTTAAGAGGCGGTGGCGTCCTCTCGAAGCGCGACCAGGAGACAGCGAAAGGGATACAGCGGTTCGTCGACTGCGGGAGGGAGTCGGCTGATTATTGTGGAACAAGGGTAACGCATGGGTTAAATTGAGAGGCGCGGGTTGAGCGGTTCTGGAAACCGCTAGGAGTGGATCGAATCAGCACAAACACTATTGAAATTTTAGATTTCAAACTAATTACAAAAATTGTCATTAAACTCCAACGCTTAGAATTTATATTACACCCTTGTGCCGAAACGAGTCAAAACACTATAGTAACGACTATTTAAATATCTAATTACGTGCGACAAATAATTAAGACGTCATACCTCGAAATGATAAATATTTGATCAAACTCTCTCGCGATCGCGCCCTAAAACACATTTTAATTTTCGTATTAAATTGCGGATGTTACAAATCTCCCCTCCTAAAAAAAATTCGTCCTCGAAAATCACAACATACCTGGGTCAAAGAGGAAGGCGTAGTCTTCAACATTCTGGAGCTCATCTTCTCTTTCCCAAATACACTCGGGTCGGCCACAGTTCATACAAAGAACTTTTACAAACGGGATATCTCTACTCCCGAGCTTCTGAATCATTGAGTCCACTATTCTGACAGATTTAATATTGATTCTATGATCTGATTCAATTGGTGTTTCCACGATACTGATTATCTGGCTAGGGTCTCTAACTGCTTTCCTCAGATAGGAGACGTGGAATACATCATGTAGACCACTTATTGTCTCTGGTAAAGCCAACTTGTAAGCAACCTCACCAACACGCTCCAGTACCACGAAAGGACCCACAAACCTTGGACTCAACTTCTTTATCCGCTTGATTCAAGAGACTCCTCTAACTGGTCTGACCTTCAGGTAAACATAATCACCAACACTAAATTTCACTGCCTTATGCCTCTGGTCATAATACTTGACTTGGCGATCCTGAGCTATTTTCATACGTTCTTGAATGAGCTTGATACGATCAGTGGTCTTGTCAATTCATGATTCCATGATGGTAGATCTTTCTTCACTTTTACCCCAACACAACGGTGTTCGACAACGCCTACCATAAAGAGCCTCGAACGGTGTCATCTCAATGTTTGTCTGATAACTGTTGTTGTAGGAGAACTCGATGAGAGTAACATACTTCTCTCACTTCCCTCCAAAGTTCAAGATACACATCTGAAGCATATCTTCCAACGTTCTATTCATACGTTTAGTTTATCTATCTGTCTGGGGATGAAATGCGGTACTGAAATGTAGCTTAGTGTCCAACCGATTCTGAACATATCTCCACTCCTTAGAAGTAAACCTGTCATCTCTGTCTAATACAATGGTCTTGGGGACACCGTGAAGTCGAACAATCTCATTAACATATAATTGCGTCAATCTGGGGTCCTGATCTGTCCTCCTATTGGGTATGAAATGGGCAACTTTAGAGAGACGGACAACTATAACTCATAAGGAATCATTTTCACTCTGCGATCTGGGAAGGCCATGAACAAAATTCATTGATATATCCTGAAAATTCCATTCTGGAATGGGAAGTGGCTGCAACTTGCCTGCTGCCCTCTGACATTCAGCTTTGACTAATTTGCAAGTTTCACACTTCCCAACATACTCAGCAACGTCACCGTTCAAGTTTGACCACCACACTATCTTCTTCAGATCCGCATACATCTTTGTGCTACCTGGATGTAATGAATATCTGGAATTATGGGCTTCAAACAGTATGCCCTCTCTAAGGTGTCGAACATCTGAAATGCACACCCTACCGTCGTGCAATAGTAAGTCCTCCTGTATACTGAACTTCTCCTTCAGACATGCCTGAGCCAAACCCCAAATTTCTGACATCTTTGGATCTAAGGGTAGAGCTATTCTGACTCTATCCTTAATGCCAAAGTATTTTCCATCCAACTCAGCCTCGCAGATCCCAAATTAAAGCGCGACACCACACTGATTTTTAGCCTCTCCAACTCTCGCACCAACTCTTGCTGAGTAAGGAGAAGATAACTCGATCCTCTTCGGCTAAGCGCATTAGCTACCACATTCGCCTTCCCTGGGTGGTACTAAATGTCCACCTCATAGTCCGACAGAAACTCTAACCATCTGCGCTGCCTCAAGTTGAGCTCTTATTGGTCAAAGATGTACTTGAGACTTTTGTGATCAGTGAAAATCTCACAACGGACCCCAAGGAGATAGTGTCTCCAAATCTTCAAAGCGTGGATGACTGTTGCTAGCTCCAAGTCATGCACGAGATAATTCTTCTCGTGAACCTTTAACTGTCTGGAGGCGAAGGCTATAACCTTACCATGTTACATGAGTACACATCTCAAACCTTGACCTGAGGCGTCACTATAAATCTGAAATCCATCTGACCCTGATGGTAAACTCAGAATCGGAGTTGTCATCAGCCTAGTCTTCAACTCCTCAAACGCCAACTCGCACTCCACTGTCCAACTAAAAGCTTTACCCTTCCTGGTGAGCGAAGTCAGTGGTAATGCTAACTTCGAGAAGTCCTTTATAAATCTCTTATCATATCCTGTCAAACCCAAAAAGATGTGAACCTCTGTAACTGCTTTCGGTCCCGGCCACTCTCTTATTGTTTCTATCTTCTTCGGGTCAACGGAAAGACCTCTCTAACTGATGATATGTCCTAAAAATGCAACCTCTAACAGAAAATATTCGCACTTAGAAAATTTTGCAAACATCAATACTTTCTGAGCGTTCCCAATAAAGTCCTGAGGTGAGAGGCGTGATCTTCTGCACTCCTGGAATATACTAAAATATCATCTATAAAGACAATAACAAAACGGTCTAAGAACTCCCGAAAAACCTTGTTCATCAGATCCATAAAAGCGGGTGGGGCATTGGTCAGCCCAAACGGCATGACCACGAACTCATAGTGTCCGTATCTGGTACTGAAAGTCATCTTTTGGATGTCTGCTTCTCGAATCTTCAACTGATGATAACCTGACATGAGGTCCAATTTAGAAAACGTGCAAGAACCCTCAAGTTGATCAAACAGGTCATCAATCCTGGGGATAAGATACCTGTTCTTGACTGTCAACTTGTTCTGCTTGTGGTAATACATGCACAGTCTCAGACTACCATCTTTCTTCTTCACAAATAAAATTGGCGCACTCCAAGGCGAAGTGTTTAGGCGAATAAAGCCCAAGTCAAGCAATTTCTGCAACTGGACCTTCAACTCAGCAAGTTCTCTAGGAGTCATACAATAAGGGGACTTGTCCATTGGTGCTGCTCTAGGTAAAAGATCAATCTAAAAATCAATCTCTCTATTAGGAGGGGCACCAGGTAACTCTTCTGAAAAGACATCAGGAAATTCCTGAACTACAGGTACCTCCGTAAAATCAGCTTTGGTTTCTGCATTCATCAGCACTAAGAAGGTTTCACAACCTTTATTAATGCATCTAACAGCCTTAATAGACGAGATAATCAGCTTAACGACTCCCTCCATGCCCTGAAAAATGACAACGATTTGATTGGGTCCTTCAAACTGTATCAGCTTATTTCTGCAGTCTATCTTAGCGTTCACAACCAATAACCAGTCTATTCCCACAATCACATCGAAACCCGCAATAGGGAGTAACAAGGCTTGTACAACAATCTTTGCTTCTTCAAATTGCACTGATACCTAACACTTATCTCTGGTCTGCAAGAAGGATCCATTGGGCATCATAACCTCTAACGATATAGCCTCTGGGAAGACTTCTAAACCCAACCTACGTACTAGAGATTCTGCTATGAACGAGTGTGAAGCGCTCGTGTCAAATGGAATCTTGGAGGGTACATTATGAATCATAAGAATGCTACACGAAAAATTTAAGACGGAAATTTACAGTGTAACTAAGAAGGATTTACTTAAAATTTCCCATAAGATAGTCCTACTATAACACATATCTGTAACCACATCCTCCTGCTTATTGGCTTCCTATTGGCCAAGGTCATAAGCTCTAGGATGCACTGGTCCACGTCCCAGAGTAGGTCTTGTGTCAGTACCCATTGGTGTTTTTCCTTTGTCAGCATTACTTGGGCCACCAACCTCAAATTTCGACTACAAAAGAGGTTTACGCTAAATCAGACTAAGATGAAAAGGGGTAAATAAATACTAATCAAACAGTTAAATTAAATTACCTGATTCCCAGAAGTTCCCTGACACTAACGGGTTATGTGTCCTGGTTGCTGACATTTGTAACATACCCCTGCGGTAGTCAAACACTCTTTTAGATGGTGTAGATAACACTTCGGGCAAAGGGGGTAATCCTTGATCCTGGTCCCAGTCCGATCACATTTCTGGGATCCTGACCTCTGCTTCTTATTCCAATTTCTACCCTGACTATTCTTGTTAAGTTGCTGCTGAAGTGCATCCTGAGGTCGCTTCGAACAGAAGCTGATGCGTTTTTGCACTTTCTGCTGATCAGCTTCTAAATTCCTACCAGTGTCCACTGAACTCTTATAATTTGCATTCACCATCGTCATCAATGGCTGCCTCAGAGAATCATGCAGTCCGTCCACAAAGTGGCTACATTTCTCGTTCTTGCCCCCAGCATCGTGCCTGCATAACGAGAAAGATGGGTCAGCTCCCGTTCATAAGTCACCATTGTCTTGTCCCCCTGAATGAGCTTAAGATACTTCTGCTAGAGACTGCGGCGCTCAGACGGGGGAACAAACCAACTAGCCAGCGCCGACGAGAAGTCATTCTAGATAAACATGTTTGTGGTACGACCTGACAACATAGGTAAACGCAAGCCATTATGCTAAAATAATAAGGAACGTTGGGTAAAGACAAATGTTACACAAAAGCACTTACGAGCGGGGTCATCCGTCAATTGTCTGGTCCACCACTGATGGGTCTCTCCTTTCAGGAGAAAATCTGCTAACGGAACCTTCTTGTTCTCTGGGCACTCCATCACCTCAAGCAGTTCACGGGTCTTAATTATCCAATCATCAGTCTCCATTGGCGTCTCTTCTCCAATTAAGTTTGAGGGATGAAGATCGCGGAGATTCCTCAGATAGCGCTCCATCCCTAAATCCTCTGTAGCTGGCACAGGAAGTGCGGCTGCATCTGTAGCAGACAGTGCATTTCTGAATTCCACCGTAGCTAAGGCCACCGCTCTAGCAATAATGGCGGTCATATCTGTTGGGTCTGGCACTGCTGGAGCTGCTTGTGATGCAGGTGCTGGAGGCGTTGTTGGGGCACTATTATCATCTGTGGTTATCTCAGGTGTAGTATCCTGGCGAGAAGGCTAGTCGACCTCACTGGTATGTAGTGCCTATAATATGAAGGATAAAAGAATCATTGATTCCTGAGAATAAAATTAAGGATCTACTAAGAAGAACAACACATACACATCTTGAAAACCAGATAGAACTCGATGACTCTATCGTCAAAAAAGTGGTTAAGATGAAATCCTATGACTTTGTGAATTTTGTGGGTCATGGGATCTTAAACCTGACTTTAATACCAATTGTAACACCCCAACCTAGTTATACAACCAATCAGCTGTCCGATCGGGTATAGCGAAAAGAAGTAAACTAAGAAACAGTATTAAAACTAGTACATAGCAGACATAAATGAAAAGAACTAAAATATAAGCTTATAACAGAAGTTGAGAATGAAACTAAGGATAAAGGATAAAAGTGTAGCTCAACAAAATGAATTCACAGAGTCACTAGATAGAAAAAGAATCAAATCACTGAATATCTGAAATATTACACAAAGTCTGGTATATATACAAATTCTTAAACATTAGTATTACATGAATCTAAAACTAAACAGTAAGGTACTAGAAGTAAAACAACAACTGAAAGGAAACAAACTATATGAGTGACTGCACAAACACGCTCATCCCAGACGTAGTTTCCCACCTGTGTCCACTGTAAAAACATGCCCAAACATGGGTCAACCCAAAGGAGAGTAAGAAAAACTATTGCTCCTAGTGACACTAAAATTATTTTAGAAGAAATGTATGCATGCTTTGAAAATACTTTTATATTATAGAAAAATTGTATGTTAATATATTGTGCAGGGTTTTCTAAAAATAAAACTAGAAAAATAAATGACTGTTTTAATTACTCATAATGTGTGAAGTTTCCTCATGTTCTGAATAAATTAGTTAACTTGGAGTTTCTAGGGTTCGGTCTAAACTTGAGTTCTAAATTCACTTATGACTGCCTTTCGACAAGTTCTAGGCAGGATAATTCAATCGCGCAATACTAGTCTTGTACAACCTCGTAGCCGGGCGAGTGGGACCCTCCCCAAATATCGGCCTAGGGGCGTGCTATGAGTGACGTTTTGGTGCAGCCTCGTTCGAGACGTGCGGGTGCTCGTGCGTGCGTGCGAAGGTTTTACGTGCATAGACTTTTAATATACAAATATATATATATATATATTATATTATATATATATTGTATTATATATATATTACTGTATTATATATATATGAGAGAGATGTATATAGATAGGGATTTGGGAGGAGGAGAGAGGGGGTTATTATATTATATATATTATATAAATGTGTATAGATATGGATGGGTGGAGAAAAAAGAGGTATGAAGAAAAGGGGCGGCAGGGGGTCGGTACAGGGAAAAAAGGGGCAAAAAGAAAAATAGGAAGCAGCGAGGAGGGATTTTATAAAGGGGGCAGCAAGGATTTTAGAGAACAGGGGCTTCACTAGGGTTCGGTGGGGAAGATGGCGCCCGCCCCCCTCACTTTCTCTCTCTCGGCTAGCAGCAAGCCCGCCCCCCTCACTTTCTCTCTCTCGGCCAACAGCAAACCCGCGCCGCTCCCTTCCTCCGGCCGTCTACAGCAGCAAGCCCGCCCCCCTCACTTTCTCTCTCTCGGCCAGCAGCAAGCCCGCCCCCCTCACTTTCTCTCTCTCGGCCAACAGCAAACCCGCGCCGCTCCCTTCCTCCGGCCGTCTACAGCAGCAAGCCCGCCCCCCTCACTTTCTCTCTCTCGGCCAGCAGCAAGCCCGCCCCCCTCACTTTCTCTCTCTCGGCCAACAGCAAACCCGCGCCGCTCCCTTCCTCCGGCCGTCTACAGCAGCAAGCCCGCCCCCCTCACTTTCTCTCTCTCGGACAGCAGCAACACCCGCCCCCTTCCTCTCTCTCTTTCTAGTCGGCTGGAGAAAAAGAACCCGCCCCCTTCCTCTCTCTCTCTAGCCGGGATCGGCCTTGTACAGCAGCGGTCGGCCACTTGGAGCACGGTCGGCCATGGAAAGGCTCGGTCATGGAGGGGAAAAATCATTCGGAGCTTTCAACTCTCCCACAGTGGTCGGATCCGAGCATGGACAACTACTACGGACGCTAGACGTGGAGCCTCGGGCAACGAGCGCGGTGGTGGCCCCGCCAAACACGAGTCAAGGGTAACGAAATTTCTACTTGGGCAGGTGAAGCCCTCAATTTCCATATTTGTATGGAAGCCCCTCTCCACCAACGGGTGGAGGAAGGGAGCTCTCCGACGGGTTGACCTGTACGTCCCCGCAATTAACTGTGTTAGCGCCCGGAAAGTGTGAGTACGGGTTTAGGCATGCTGTGTGAAGCCCATCCGGACGTGTGAGCTGGATTGGTGATGTTCTGGGGTTCCCGGAGAAGACTCCGAGGAAATTGTATATTATTCGTTGCAGGGAATGCGCGCCACAGCCCCCGAAAAAGGGGTGAGTGCAATATGTTTGGCCAGCTTATGTTAGCCGGCGTTTGTTCAGCTGGCAGGCGCTTGACGAGACGTTGGCGTACAGGTGTTACAGTTCCAAGCAGGGAGCAGCGGGCTTAAGCCCAAATTTGTGCCGGCCCACGAAGGCCTATTTTTTCTTATATTGCCGGCCTGCGTGCCGAAGTATGGAATTCATATTCCCGTAATATTCTTTTAATATCTGTGATGCTCTGTGGATGTGTGGCTTTCTTCTTCGTATTAGGCGGGCGGTGTTCTCGTGAACCGCTCGCCCCGTGGGGACCCCGAGGTATAGTTGCCGGGAAGCCCCTAATGGCCTGTTGGCGGCCTGTTAGAATAGCAGAATTATGCTATTGGTGGCCCAACTTGGGCAGCGTGTCGTAGAATACCTCGGCGAGTTTGCGCCATCAGTAGGGCGGGTGAGCAGTATTTTGTGTAGACCCAAGGAGACACATCTGGATAGGAGAGAGAGAGTTGATCTCGAGATCCTCCTTAGATATTCCGGTCGGCCAAGAGCGCCCTCCGAAGGTGTCTTAGCTCAGCCTTTGGCTTGGGAGGGGAAGAGTTTGTTAGTCTTCCGGGTACGCGGTGGGTCCTCCACGCTGAGACCTTGGGTTTGTCCCTTGTGTTCCTAGTCTTGTGCCTAGATCGTTCGCTTGAGGGTAGTAGGTGCGCGGTCACCCCTTCCCCAAGGGTCGAACTCCACATGAGACCGATTTTCGGTTTCAACAAGTCTAACGATCTGAGTCCTACTAACGAACTCAAGTGTTCTAGTGTCTCACGGACACAGACTCGAATCTACTCATCATCTAAATCGGGATACATCTCCCAAACAAATTGACTAATATGGTGCACCACCCACGAGAAATATAGTGCGCTTCTATCTAGCACGAGAAGAAGTTTCATACGTGCTTACTAATCATATACTAACTGGTGCTACCCTTCCTACGTTCTCATATGCGTGCCTTGAGTAGTCTCTCTTACTTGTTGCTCTCTAAAACTCAAATTCACAAATCTGATATGTACCCGCACCCTAAATATATATGCGATAACATATTCTCACAATATTTCTAGTTTTATGAAAATCTAATTTGCGATGAAACATACTGTTTTGGATATACAATTTGAGTAATAAAGAATACTACTATGTTATGCTATCTGATATTTCTAACCAAAGAGAATAAGAGTTTCTTACAGTGGTGTTGCGATGCTCGTACACCTGACGCGGCGGCATAATTTCCCTTAAGTCTAGTATGAGACCCTGGTAATATGTTCACCTTAACTCGCACCTGCGATACATGTAAGTTCTAAGATTATGTACACACTAAGCAAAACAATTTCCCAAAACTAGAATTTCACGAAAAAAAATCTTTGTCATCCACGAAACACGTGAAATCTGAAATTTCTAACGGGAAGGATTTGATGTTACCTGAAGAAAAGTGCGGGAAGAAACTCGATCTTTATTAACAACTCCGGCCTCAACTAGGGTTCTTAAGGAAGACAAGGAAATAACCTCAAGTCCTAAAATATGAAAATGGAGAAAGTGGAACTCGAGTTTTACATACTGAAATTGAGCTGGGATAGCGGAAAAAACGATAACAAGAGGAAGAAAACTTTGGAATGCTACCTTAAAACTTCAAAAATCGAAAAGTAAAAATCGGACATCAACTGGCTGCTCGTCGCACAAGGTCTGGACGGGGAAAACTCCTACAGTGCCGACTGGAGTGATGGCTATAAGGAAAAGAGGCGGTGGCGTCCTCTTGAAGCGCGACCACGAGACAGAAAAAGGGAGAGCGGTTTGTCGACTGCGGGAGGGAGTCTTCTGATTACTGTGGAACAAGGGTTACGCAAGGGTTAAATTGAGAGGTGCGGGTTGAGCGGTTCTTGAAACCGCTAGGAGTAGATCGAATCGGCAAAAACATTATTAAAATTTTAGATTTCAAACTAATTACAAAAATTGTCATTAAACTTCAACGCTTAGAATTTATGTAACACCCTTGTGCCGAAACGAGTCAAAACACTATAGTAACGACTATTTAAATATCTAATTACGTGCGACAAATAATTAAGACGTCATACTTCGAAATAATAAATATTTGATAAAACTCTCTCGCGATTGTGCCCTAAAACACATTTTAACTTCCGTATTAAATTGCGGATGTTACATATGTAAAAGCACAAAGTTAGGCCAATCTTTTGGGCTCATCTTGTTAGTTTATTTTGTCTCGCATCTTAAGATAGGAATCTTCTTTCCTTTCTTATCTTATATAAATGAACAAATACATGTAGGTAAAGTGAGAGTATTTTAAGTGAAATAAATAAAAATTACTTTATCTCTTCTTTTTCGTGCATTTAACATCTATATTACAAAGTCTGACAAGATTTAAATATTGTTGATCTTTCTGTGAAACTGATTCTGATGGGTTTGAAACTTGGCACATGTGTGAGAGAGGTTTTTACTCAACTTCCCAAAAAAATTGTAGACTTAAAAAAAAAACTTTACCATAAAGTTTATGTAATTACTTACAGATTATTTCAACATCATATAATTGAAATTTAAGGAACTGCTGTAAGATATTCTTTGTGAAATTACATTGGCATGTTACTATGTCATATTTAGGCTTCGTTTTATGCGGCTTATTTGCTCTAGTGAGTTGGGTCAACGACATTATCATAGAATGTATGTTTGACAAGACAAAGGTTATGACGGCTACCAAAAAATAAACTAGTTTTGAGCATAAAATTCATGAATTTTTTTAGGTGACGTTGGGCGTTCACAAACGACAGTTCATGGCCACCGCATTCACGACCACCACCACCATGCCAAACGAAGCCTTACTGTACTTTGGCTAAAAATCTCAGAGCATTTTGAGGTCAGAAAAGAGTAAATTTCATTTGGGTAAAATAGGTGCTATAAATCCTTATTACATAGGATTGACCATTTAAGACAGAAATTATAAGTGAAATGTCTCCCTAAATATTTAATATTTGATGTTGAAATTTGGTATGATAGTGAGTTAGGTCATCACCTTGTCCCTCAACAATATGAAGAATTTTTGCAGCATTACTCTCATACAGTTTTAGTAAGAAATTACCAATTATTTGATGATTATACAAGTGAAATATTTTGAGCATGTGACATCCTTTTACCACCAAATTTTAGAATGGTTTTTAACTGTCATTTTTACATCATGTGTACAATTATGGAGCCATTTGAATGACATAAAACCTTGAAATTGGAATAATCATTGTAGATACTCTAAACATCTATCAAATAGATTTGATCATTTGTGACAAAATTTATAAGTGAAATTTTTTCAATGTATATTTAATATTTGATGTTGCAAAAAATGGGGGTTGCAGAGATGAGAATGCTTAGGTGGATGTGTGGACACACGAGTCTGGATAGAATTAGGAATGAATGTATCAGGCATAAGACAGGAGGAGCACCAATTGCAGAGAAGATGCGAGAAGCACGACTAAGATGGTTTGGACACGTGCAAAGGAGACCATTAGAGGCACATGTTAGCCATTGTGAGAGTCTAGTCGCTTGACATGTTAAACAAGGGAGGGGTAGACAAATAAAGACTTGGAATGAAACTATAAGGAAAGACATGATGTATTTAGGCATTAATGAGATTATGACACAAGATAGGGCACAATGGCGACAAAGGATCCATATAGCCGATCCCACTATAGTGGATAAAGGCTTGAGTGTTGTTGTTGTTTGTTGTATATTTAATATTTGATGTTGAAATTTGATATGATGGTGAGTCAGCTCATCTCCTTGCCCCCAAAAATGTATTTGGGGCACTGTTTTGTTATACAGTTTTTGTAAAAATTTACGAATTATATGATGATTGTATAAGTGAAATATTATGAGCATGTTACATCATTTTACCACAAAATTTTAGTATGATCTTTTTTGTCATATTTATATCTTGTTTTTCATTTTAGAAACAATTGGATGATTGTAAGTAATTTAATTGGATTATGTCAATTTCGATGCTCTATTATTTAATTGTAAGAAATCAACCTTGATTTTGTTGATGTGGAAATAGCACACTAATTTCTTGGCATTACTCTTATGTACTAAAACAGAGACTTGGAGAAAGTATATTATTAACCTTGATGGTTTTGATTATTGAACATCACAACAAGCATGTAGAACTAGAGTCGGGGTTTTCATACATATAGATCAGATCTGAGTTGCAATATCACGACGGCCGATTTTGCAAGAAGACTTATCATTGTAGGGGAGGCATTAGTGTGTGGTAGCTAGCTGGTGTGTGAGAATGCTCTGTGAGGTGGGACTTCACTTACACTTTTAGGCTTGATCAACCAAGGCTTCATTTGACGCGGTGGTGGCGGTCGTGAATGTGGTGGTCATGAACCATCGTTCGCGAACACCTGACCTCACCAAAAAAATTCATGTATTTTCTACTCAAACTAGTTTATTTTCCTGGTAGCGGTCATAACATTTGTCTTGTCAAACATACATTCTATGATAATAGCGTTTTTGACCAAACTCACCGGAGCAAATAAGTTGCGCCAAGGCTTCGTTTGGCACAGTGGTGGCGGCCGTGAACGCAGTGGTCATGAACCATCGTTCGTGAACGCCCGACCTCACCTAAAAAAAAAAATCAAGCATTTTATGTTCAAAACTAGTTTATTTTCTTAGTAGCAGTCATAACTTTTGTCTTGTCAAACATACATTCTAACATAATGGCGTTTTGACCAAACTCACCGGAGCAAATAAGCCCAGCCAAACGAAGCCTAAGTCTAGGTCCCCCCAGAGATTTAGATGTAGGTTGAGACCCTAGCCGGGCCATATAAGGATCTTGAATCTCAAAGTGATGAACCTATTCTTTAGTCTTAGAAAAATATAGGAGGTGCTAGTATGTTCAAGGTGGGGCCATATAATATTGATGAGCTGATAAAATTAAAGAATATAGAAACTTCATTGCTGGATTAAGGAATTAACACTTAAGTAGGAAATTGATAGGTAATATTACCTTAAATAATAATATTAGTCCCAGACAGCTTCACCAGTAATCTTGACAAGAACAAACCCCATCTCTAAAATGATGGAAGCGACTCCTATCCCTGACAATGATCTCCCTCTCAAAAAGCTTAGCTATAAATTTCGTTGCTTTGTGGCAATCGCTGCATATTCTCAGATTTTTTACAACTCGAACCGGCTCCATCTTCTTCGTGTTAATTAGCCCAAAAGCAATCGCAACCCGTTCACTGTGGTACATAACAGCACTCTCTTTCTCCTCATCCTCTATGTCATGAAGCACCGAACCTGTTTCAGGTCGATAACCCATCCTCCACAATTCCCTTCCAATCTCAAGCAGAAAAGAATTAATCTTTTCAAACTGCGGATGCGAAGTATCACCAACAACGAACTCATGAACCGTGTTATTCACCTCAACAGAGCTACAACCAGGTACCTTGTGCACCCCCTTCTCAACCATGATCGCTCGACAAGTATCAACATCGTCCCATCGCTTTGCCAACGCATATATGTTGGACAAGAAAACGTAATTTCCTCCATCGTTGGGATCTAATTCTAACAGTCGGTGTATCACCCGCTCGCTTGCCTCCGCATCCTTGTGAATTTTGCATGCACGAAGTAAACTACCCCAAACCACGCAGTTTGGTTTCACGGACATCGTCTCTATAAAGCGCATTGCTTCTACAAGTAGACCAGCACGGCCCAAAAGATCTACCATGGATCCAAAGTGTTCAATTTGGGGGACTATTCTATATAGTTCCAACATTTGGGAGAAATACATTTTGCCTTCAGAAACCAAACCAGAATGACTGCAGGCCGATAAAAGCCCAACAAATGTGATTCCATCCGGTTTAATTCCACTAGTTCTACCCATATTAAGAAACACTTGAATAGCTTCTCGCCCATGACCGTGAATTCCGAAGCCTGAAATGACAGAATTCCAGCAGAAGACATTCTTCAGAGGCATTTCATCAAATACCTCGAGCGCGGCATCAATGTTTCCACACTTGAAGTACATATCTATAAGAGCATTTCCCAAAATAACATCAATAACTAGATGATGGTTGCATATATAAGCATGAAGCCATCTACCCGTGCTTAACGCACCCAGATGACCACAGGCAGAAAGCAAACTCACCATGGTCACCTCAGTAGGTCTAACTTCTTCCATCTGCATCTCCCGAAACATAGAGATCGCAGTACCAAACTCCCTCTGATGTAAATACCCCGTCATCATAGTATTCCAAGACACCGAATTCCTCGCAAAACCCATTCTATCAAACAGTTCACGTGCCAGCCATAGATTCCCTGCCTTACAGTACCCGTCGATCATAGCATTCCACGAAACAACATCCTTGACCGGGTTCTGATCAAAAACCTCCCTAGCCAAAGCAACCTCGCCTTGCTTGGAATAGCACGTGATCATAGTGTTCCAGGAAGCCGAGCTCTTCACAGGCATTTCGTCAAACAGCTTCTTCGCGTCTCCGGTGCGTCCGTTAGCAGTGAACGCGGCAATCATGGCGTTGCAGGCAACAACATCCCTATCAGGCATTTCTGCAAACAGGTTCTCTGCAGCCAACAAGCAACCACTTTTGGCGTAGAAATCAAGAAATCCAGTTAAGAGAAACAGATCCGATGTATACCCCAACTTCAAAACCTGGCAATGCAGGGACTCCCCAACGCCGGAGGTCTCGCGGGCGCAGGAACGGAGCATAATTGTGAAGAAAGCTCTGTCAAGGGGGATCCTTTGGCAGACCATTTCGCGATACAAACTCAGGATTAGTTGAGAGGAAAGGGATTCGGCGTATGAGCGGAGGAGATGAGTCCATAGAGAGGGGCCGGGGCGGCATAGGCGGCTGAGGAGGAGGTAAGCGGCGTGAAGATTGTGTGATCGAGCGCAGGAGGAGAGGAATTGGGATAGGAGAGGGGTGGAGTTATGGAGGTTTTCGTTGGTGAGGATTTGAGCTTGGATTTGATGGAGAGCGGGAAGTGGGAGAAATTGAGAATTTTTTAGACGGAGAAGAAGATGATCGGATTGGATAATTCGAGCAACAGAAGTCATCAAAGGTGGGACAAGGCACTGAACCGTTGATGACGTCACCCGCAAGGCCGCACTAAATATAAATTATACTTCCAAAAATTTTGGCCGTCTTCAAATACAAAAAAAAAATAATAAAGAAAAAAATTAGGCTGGGCAAAGCAGTCATGGGCAAAAAGTCCGATCGGGCCAGGTTTGGAGGCCCGGTAGGGCCCGAGCTTTTTCTCATTCGGACTCGGCCCAGGCGCAGTTTAAACGGGGCCGGTACGGGCTCGGGCTCCCTCTCAAAGGGGAGTCCGGTTATGCCCTTCAGGCCGGGTCGGGGCGGGCCCGGGCCGGCCTGAATTCAAAAGGCTAATCCCGCCTGATTAGGCGAGATTTTAATCTCGTCTATGATGCGGCGGTATTTTTTCCTTAGCTCGGCGCCCAGGCTTTGCCCGGCCCGGCCCGGGCAACCGGCAAAAATGGGGGCCCGGTAAGGGCCCCAAGCCCGGCCTAGGCCCGGGCCGGGCTTTTCCCGGCAAAAATGAGGGCCCGGTAAGGTCCCCAAGCCCGGCCTTGGCCCGGGCCGGGTTTTTCCCGAGCCGCGCCTAGCCGGGCTTTTATCAGGCCGGGCCCGGGCGAGCTTTTTGGGCCCGGGCTTTTTCCCCATGACTAGGGCAATGTGTGTAGCCCACGTAAAAAAATGGTAGAGAAGAATCGTGATCATGCAATCATATGATCGGATGGTTCATTATTTTTAACATATGATATTTTTTTACTAAATGCACTCAAATTTTGTGATCCATCGGATCGTTGATCCGACGGCTCGTGATTCTCCCGTTCCTTCCTCTAGGTTGGTTACACCTACCGATCTCAGACTCCTTTAATTAAGGAGCAGATTTTATGTGTACTCAATATATGAGTCCGGGGGAGGTAAAGTGCAGGAAATCGGATGGACGAGATCCGCTGCACTTTACCGTAAAGTGCGATCTAATAGATGCGAGGGCGCTGAGATGTGTGCACATCTCAGCGCACATATCTCAAAGCAGTGCGCGAGATCAAAGCGTGCACACATCTCCGCGCGAGCTGAGATGCACTCGCACCCGTCAGATCTCGCGTACTGCACGGTGCAGTGCATTTCCTGCACTGCACCACCCCCAGACCCTCAATATATATGAGCATGATGCACATAGAAAATCCGTGTCTTCCATCAAACAAAAACACAATTTAGTGGATGGTGCAAATGGGCAATGCACACCATTACTTTATATGCCAGCAACGCGCAGAAAGTTTGTTCTTAATTAAGAGGATTGGTACTCTCCTAGCTAATTTACCTGTTCTGCTGTTCATAGATTTTTATTATTCACTTTATTATTTATAGATATTTTTATTATTAATAAATTAATATTAAAAAAATTTTAAAAAAAAGTCATTTGTTCTTGCAAGTCCATAATTCCTGCAGAACAATCATAAGTTAATGTTTGTTGAATCAAAATTAAAATGAAGAATAGATGAATATTATTTTTTTTACTTTTTTTTCTTAATTGAGTTAATGTAATACCTTAAAAAATGTTAGGTTTTGAATTTGGTGCACATCATATATGCGCACCGGGGAAATTTTCAAAAATTTTCTAAGAAAATTCAAAGTACTTGTGCGATAACCATTAATCAAGAAATAAAATGTAAAGTATTTGTGCGGAATCGAGTCACAACTCGATTAGACTGCTTCAAAAATTGTTGTGCTTCAATGTCGAAATCCTATTTCAGATCGTTTCCTTCGTCTGCGGCTGAAGTTTGTTTGAGTTCACGCAGAACTAGATCTGTGGTTTTATGGTTCAAACCCCCGCCGTACGCGCCGCCACCGCTCTTCAAAACCTTTTGGAAAGGGATCGAGAGAATGGTTAATGCATAACTCTAGTTTTGAAATTATATCTATATAATCATCAGTGAACCAGATTCGGTTTCAGTAGGAACCATCCTAAGAACAGGTGAATCGGGTTCAAGGTTTAAACATGAGAAGAAACGGTTTAGACAGCTTCTAGTCGATCGGCTTGATCGTCTAATTGAATTCTTCTAGTCGATTGGCCAGACCGTCTAGTCGATCAGCTAGACCATCTAGTAGATTATGCCCAATATATACTGAAACGGTTAAGACATTCTTCTAATTGATCGGCTAGACCGTCTATTCAATTCTGTCCAGTCTATACTGTAACAGCCTTGACGAATTCCTCTTATTGATCGACTTGATTGTCAAGTCAAATTCTTATAGTCATCGGCTAGATCATCTAGTCATAACACTATACATGTCTATCCAAAATTAACAACCAAGACGACATACGCTATATTACCTTGAGTTCTAGTCAATATTACTATATCGACATGCAATCAAGTCGACATAGACTTTCTCCCACTCATCCAAATTTGGCTCTCCACTCATACCATATATGAGTCGAGCCACCCCGATCATGTATCCAATTTCTTGTGTATAATTATATGTGATCCTACAAAATCATATTACGTTGGCAACGAGATTAACTCGTTTGCTTTCAGATCACATAAGACCCTACCAAAAAAACTGTAAATAAAATATTGTAATGATAATTAAAAAGTGCCCCAATCTTCTCCATTTTGCTTCCACAATTCCTACTGATTATCTTATACAACTCAGCTCTAACTACATCCTTGGCAGGCTACCTTCTTCTTGTAACTTGTTGCCTCCTCTATAGAGCATTACTATTGGACTACTTAGCATTGAACTGCATCGTCTTTTAACTTGTTGCCTCTGCTCTCATCGCATCAGCAAAAAAGTAGAAGATTGGCGTGAGCCCGCTTCCTTGGTGATAACAAATTTGGGTTTGGCAGCGAGATTTGTTAGATATTTATATATATATATATATATATATATATATATATATATATATATATATATATATATATATATATATATATATATGTCCGCTCGTGTGTTAGACCGACTCGGAATAGGTTAACGGGTTCGTGGCATCCTAGTGCTTGCTTTACGCTGGAAGTACTATAAATACTCATTCCAAACTTAGATGTGGTATTGTAAAATACTTTGAGCGGAGCCTATAACATTCTCAAAGTAACCATTTTGCGCTCTGCTAGAGTTTCTCCGATCCGCCGCTCGTCTTCGCGACTTCACTGCTTCACAATTTTGTGATTCTCCTCGATCTCTCTCGCCGCTGTTTTCTGATTCTCTGCCGAAGCAGCCGCCGGATCAGAAGAACGCTCCGGAAGAAACCGGTGTCTCGGTTGCTCCACCCCCTGCGGATCGAAGCTTGCCGCTGATCTCCCGTTGCTAGGTCGCGGAGTTGCTAGATCCCGCCGATCTTCTGCGAAGGTTTGTTGTTTGAAGGAGATTGATCGGCCTCTGTAGATCCAGATCTGCCGATCTCAGATCTGTCAAAGTCGTTGATGTTCCTCAATCTGTAAGTTGTTCGGCTTCGCGAGGCAAGATTTGCCGCTCCCGTAGAACGCCGACGATCGAGGTTTGCAAATCAGGATCCGCCCTCGTTTTTTTCGTTCCCGTTTGGGATTTTCGCAATCCGCGAAATTGCTGCCGCTCCAAGCCGCCGGATTTTCGTGAATCGCTGGTTCCCAGTGGTGATTTCCTCCTGTGCCGACAGATCCAGAGTATTGCTTTAGATCCAGAGCTAGCTTTGCTGGTTTCGAAAAGGGTTGCTTTAGATCCGACCACCGAGATCAACATTGGTATTTTGTGCTTTGCTGGCTTCTTGACGATTAGAAGATATTCTTGGATCAATATATTTTTTTAGAGCAAGCTGTCAAAGAACTTCAGTGGATGAAACTCCAGATAATTTTTGAAGACTTATTGTGGGGCATAGTGATCTTGATTGTGTTCATCGCTGTAAGAGTTTTTTGTGCTGGTTGGTGAAGAAAACAAATAATTCTTGGATTGGATCCGAAGACCCGTGTCCCGTCTCCGTGCGATTCAGGTGACTTCTTTCTGGTTGTTACCGTTCTAGCTTTAGCGAGATGTTGAAAGTTTACTCCTACGACATCGTCAAGCTACAGTCCTTCGACCTCTCCAACTTCCATGCTTGGAAGCTGCACGTCCAACTTGGTATGAAGGAACGTGAGATTTTCTACACGGTCCTGAGTGACTTTGCCACTACCGAAGAGGACGTGAACGAATTACAGTGGAGAAAGGACGAAGACTTTTACATGGACTACCTCCTAAATTCACTGAACCCTAGGCTCGCCCTGACCTACAATGGTCATAAGACTGCAAAGGAGATTTGAGACCGCTTGAATGCACACATCCAGAAGGAAGAGGGGTTGTCGAGGACTCTCCTTGGGGAGAGACTCTTCACTTCAAAATTTAATTTAGACTCGTCAATCACCTTTCAAATAGTTGAACTGGAGAGTTTGCGTCTCAAGTTGGCGGACGATAAGTCCAAATAAAGCTAAAGCTGAAGGGAGAGATGTAACGCCCCCAGTTTTTCTGTGTTTTGTTTGATCTTTGGCTGGCGTTACAATGACGTATTTCCGGCTTTTTGCCGTTGTAGAGCGTAGTTTTAGCTCTTAGGGTTCCCTGTGTAGCCTGTTTGTAGCCTGTTAGCAAGATTCCCCAGCTAGCTGGTGTCCGTTTGATGACTCGGCTGGGCCTCTTAGGGAATGCTTGTGTTTTGGCTTCGGGTGGTGTTATCCCGGGTTTCGTTCGCAGAATGCTAATTTCGACTTTGCAGTTGTGTTCGTAGCGTGGGTTTTTAGCTGCGGCGTGAATTTCGTCTTTTTCCGAGATGTTTCGGGTCTCGTGTTGTTATGTTATGAGTGTAAATAATTATTATTATGTTGATTGTTTATTATTAAAACTGATATATATATATATATATAGTCTTGGGTTAGAATTAGGGCTGGGTTCATTTTGTTCTTTTCCTATTTCTCTGCTTGGAAGAAGCCGCCGCCTGTGCGAGAGGGAGAAAACCGCCGGACTACCCTAGCCTTTGGACGCCGATTTCCTGGAGATTTTGCGGTCGAAATTCGGTTTCGAGAGTGGATCTGGACTGCCCTCGCCTGGATCTGCACTCTTTCTGCTCCTCAGCTGGTGTTCTGCGGCTAGATCCGAGAGTGGGGGATGCCGCCGACCAAGCTTTTCTGGTATTGAGGCAAGTGATGTTCCCTCATCCTTGCCATAGTTGATCTTTGTCTTCTTTTGATTAAATTTTTATCTCTTACTTGCTTAGATCTTAGGTGTACGCTAGGGTTCGTTCTCGATCATGCCGTGGTTAGTGTAGAAAGTTCCAGTTAAAATCTCAGTTTTCCTGAGGGATTGTGTCTATTAGGGACAGTTTTGGTTCGGTTTAGGTCGAGTAGTTGCCATTGCCGATGGATGTTGTACTCTAGAGAGAGAGAGAGAGTCCTCGTTCTTGCTTTTGGTCGTTGCTGGATCTGGCTCCTGTAGCCAGTCGGGGTGTCGACACCGTTGTGTCGACACCGGCCAGTCAGGGTGTCGACACCATTGTGTCGACACCGGCCAGTCTTGGTGTCGACACTTGGTGTCGACACCGGCCAGTCGTGGTGTCGACACTTGGTGTCGACACCTTGTGTCGACACCGGCTGCAGTGGTGTCGACACTTGGTGTCGACACCAGCAGCGGCAGTGTCGACACCTTGTGTCGACACCGACTGCAGAGGTGTCGACACTTGGTGTCGACACCAGCAGCGGCAGTGTCGACACCTTGTGTCGACACCGGCTGCAGTGGTGTCGACACCAGCAGCGGCAGTGTCGACACCTTGTGTCGACACCGGCCGCAGTGGTGTCGACACTTGGTGTCGACACCGGCCGCAGTTGTGTCGACACCTTGTGTCGACACCGGCTTGTCGTGGTGTCGACACTGGGTGCTGCGCTTGTTTTGGGGTCAGGTAGACTCGGGGTTGGTTCTTTTTAGGCGTGCAAGGCCGCGTCGGTTGTGTTAAATTTTCTCAACGTGGTCAGCAAGATAGCCCAAACACCAAATTAATATCTTCGGAACTACCCAGTTCGCACGCTGAACCTGCGGAAAACTCAAGGACTAGAGGTTGCACCCAACAAAACAATGGAAGCACAAGAAGGTCTTATTATGCATTCACTTCTTTACAATCCGAGGCATACATAGCGAGACATGATTTCGCTAGTATTACAGCTGTAAACAGAAAGAACCAAAAAACAAGCCGGGCGGACAGCACTCCAGTCCGCCGAGACCGCGAGGTCGCCGAGACCGCCGAGACCGCTGAGCTCGCCCAAGCTATGCTGCAATCCACTGAATACCACGGAGTCCGCCGAGACCGCGAGGCCGCGCGGACAGACCGTTATTCGCCTCCTGCTGAACCCGAACTGAGGAACTCCCCTACCCGCCTGAAGCCGGCGGACAGGTTATTGAAGCTGGGAAAGTTGAAACAGAACTGACAAGCCGCAGAGCGACCTCCTGCTGAGTCTGCAGAGACCGCACACTTCCAAGCACTGACCGAAGTCACAGCCAAACTCCTGGCTCCTTGAAGTTATCCGCGCGACCTGCACACAGCAAACCGTCAGCCTGTAACAATCCGCGCGGACTGAAAAACACAGACCGCAGCACTCGCCCAACCCAATTTACTGTTCACTCACGTTACTTAGGTTACTGTAGATGTGCCAGGGGGTCCTATTTATAGGCAAGGCGAGGAGTGTGATCACCGCCCAAGAGATAGCGACACCACCCCAATCCGCGCGAACACAAACGACCGTCCGCTCAGTCCGCGAGGACTTAGCCAGTCACCAAGGGAAACCGCCAGGAGTAAGGCAACCAATGACGAACCCTCTCCAGTCCGCCCAAGCTAAGCGGACAAGGCACCAGCCCGCAAAGCTCCAACTGCTTCAGGACAGCACCCTCTTCAATGGCAGTCCGCACCAACCCGAGGCAGTCCGCAAGACTCACACCTCAATCCGCCACAAGTCCACGACCAAAGGCAAACAGCAACAGTCCGCCCGGTCACAGCGGACTTGGCGGATACGGCGGACACCATGAACTTGGCACAATGTGTGACCAAGTCCAAAACCATCAAGGGCCAGTGCGAGCATGGCGGACACAAAGTCCCGTCCGCCAAACACCCTAGCACAGACCGCAACCAGTCCGCGAGCTCCTCGCACTTGTCCAACACAGCAGCTACTTCCCGGACTCCAAACACCAGTCCGCCAACCGGTCTCCACAGCAAGACCTGCTGTAACACCTGAGCTCGACAAGGCCTCAGCCAAGCTCAAGGCCCAGTCCGCAACAGCCAAAACCGCGGACACGCCAGTCCGCAAGGCTTCCCGCGAACTCGAAACAACCCGCCAACAGCACAAGCTTGCACCCGCGACCACTGAGCAAAGCACCAGTCCGCAAGCCTCTCTATCCGCAGATACCAGGCCGCACCAAACCGCGGACTCCATGCTACAACCCGCTCAGAACACAGCCGGCTTCCACCAGACTTTTCACCAGGCCGCAATCCGCAGTCCGCCCAGGCTGTCCGCACAGGCCGCGCGGCCTGTCCCGTCACCCACTTCCACTTCACAAATTTCAACACTCCCCCTTGAAGTGAGAAGTGGTGACCAAGCCCAGCAAGCTGCGCAAGCGTTCAAAGGGACCCTTCGACAGCGGCTTTGTGAAGATGTCAGCAAGATTATCTTCACTCCGAACATGCCCGACCAGCAGAGACCCCTCCAACACCTTCTCCCGGATGAAGTGGTGATCAATCTCTATATGCTTGGTCCTGGCGTGACACACTGGATTGTTAACCAGCTTGAGAGCACTCTCATTGTCACCCCGGAGTAAAGTAGGCCCTTGCACTTCTTTATGAACATCCTCTATAAGCCTCCTCAACCAAACGGCTTCCCGAGCAGCCAAGGCCGAAGCCTTATACTCCGCCTCCGTGGTTGAAACCGACACCGAGTCCTGCTTCTTGCTACACCACGAGATGCTAGCTGAACCGCAAGTGAACACATAACCTGAAGTAGACCTTCGATCATCCGAATCACCGCCATAGTCAGCATCCGTGTACCCGAGCAACGCAAACTCCGCATCCCTTCCATAGAGGAGTCCCATCTCAGAAGTCACCTTGACATACTTCAGAATTCCCTTCGCCGCCACTAGATGAGATTGCCTTGGTTCAGCCATATACCGACTTACTCGGCCAACAGCATAAGCTATATCCGGCCTTGTAATCGTCAGATAGATCAAGCTCCCAACAAGAGCCCTGAACACCAAGGGATCATTAAGCACCCTTCCCTCATCTCGTCGAAGCTTTAGCCCAGGTTCCAGTGGAGTAGAGCACTTCTTCCCTTCGCCCATGCCAAACCGCATCACAATGCGATCAGCATACCCTTTCTGGCTAATGAGAACCCCGCACTCCTTCCTCTCCACTTCCAGACCAAGAAAGTGATGCAACTCTCCCAAGTCTTTCATCTCGAAGCGTATAGCAAGCTCTGCCCTGAGCCTTGTTACTTCCTCCTCCGAGTTCCCTGTGATGATCATATCATCCACATACAGTAGGACCAAGACTCTTAGCTCTCCCTTCTTCTTGACGAACAAGCTTGAGTCCGAGTTAGAAGCCAGGTATCCACAGAATTGCAAGTACTCTGCAATCTTCCCATACCACGCTCGAGGAGCTTGCTTCAACCCATAGAGAGCCTTCCTGAGTTTGCAGACATAGTCCGGATGCTTCTCAGAGACAAAACCAAGCGGCTGATCCATGAAGATGTCCTTGTCAATCTCTCCGTAAAGAAAGGCATTCTTCACATCGAGTTGCCACAACCTCCATCCCTTGCTAGCAGCCAAGGCGATCACCACTCTTACAGATGTCATCTTCGCAACTGGACTGAATGTCTCCTCATAGTCTTCTCCATACTGCTGTGAGAATCCTCTAGCAACCAGGCGAGCCTTGAACCGATCAATGCTCCCATCAGCCATCTTCTTCAACTTATATACCCACTTGCAAGTAACCGGAGTAATGCCATCAACCTTGGGCACAAGGTCCCAGGTTTCATTCTTCTTCAGAGCATCAATCTCTTCCTTCATGGCACCTTCCCACTCCTTCACTCCAGTGGCCTCGTTGAAGCTTGCAGGCTCTCGCTCATCCAGAGGACCTTCAAAGAAGCAGGAGACAAAGCTCACTGCATACCCATCACAGTACCGAGCCGGTGGCTTAACCACCCTCTTCGATCTCCGAAGACACGGCTCCTTGCTCACGGCTTCTGTTGCTTCTTCAGGCTCCACTCCTACCTGGGGCAAGCATTGAGCAGTGCTCCCCCTGCTTCCTGAGCCAGAAGGCTCAGCCTCGGAGTTCGAAGCAACAGGAGCTGCTGGTGAAACAGCAAGCTCCTCTTCCAAGCCTTCAGCAGCCTCCACCGGTGCTTCCTCAACCTTGCTACTTCCGGTAGGCTCCACCGAGCCACCTCCATATGACGTCAGCTCGTCAAAGACAACGTCTCTTGACACCACGAACTTCTTCGTCACAGGGTCCATGCATTTCCATCCCTTCTTCCGCTCATCAT
Source organism: Platanthera guangdongensis (assembly GCA_039583875.1). Classification (NCBI taxonomy): domain Eukaryota; kingdom Viridiplantae; phylum Streptophyta; class Magnoliopsida; order Asparagales; family Orchidaceae; genus Platanthera; species Platanthera guangdongensis. The sequence continues at coordinate 219,039,672 of CM077158.1, read as the reverse complement.
AGCCAACAAAGACAAGTTTCCTTGCCTTCGCATCCAGCTTTGTCCGTGAAGCATCCGGGACATGCACGTAGCAAGTTGAACCGAACACCCGAAGGTGTCCAACACTCGGCTTCTCCTTCAGCAACAGCTCAATAGGAGTCTTCATGTTGATAGGGCTGAGTGGCATCCGGTTGATAACATAAGCAGCACAAGACATTCCCTCCGCCCAAAAGGACCTCGGGATATCTTTCGCATGCAGCCAGCATTTGCAGGTTTCCGTCAGATGACGGATCTTCCGCTCCGCTACCCCATTTTGTTGTGGAGTGTGAGCACATATAAGCTCCCGTTGGATCCCGTGCTTCCTGCAGAAGTTAGAAAACTTGGAGGAGACAAACTCCCCCCCGTTATCAGTTCTAAGCTTCTTAATCCGCAAGCCAAGCCGGCCTTCTACCAACTCCTTGAACTCCACGAACAAATGGAAGGCTTCCGACTTCTCCTTTAAGAAGTACACCCAAGTATACCTTGAGTAGTCATCAACCAAGACAAGCATGTATTTGCTTCCACCAAGGCTGGCAGTAACAGTCGGTCCCATCAGGTCGCCATGAATACACTCCAATGGTTTCTTGCTCCTTGTTTGAGATTTATCAAACGGAAGGCGATGTGCCTTACCGTATTGACAGCCCGCACAAACATGCCCATCACCAAAGGAGGACAACATCGGCAACCCCCTCACCAGACTTCTACTAGCCATTGCCTTCAGCTTGTCCATGCCAACATGCCCCAGCCTCTCATGCCAGATAGCCTCACTATCATTGGCCCTCATCCTATCAACATAGGCACTGGTGGAAAGAACAAACAAGTTCTTCACCCTCCTCCCAACATGAGCAACATCAGCCTTCACCGCTGATACGTTGCGAAGGAACCTCACGTCTGTTGGCCCAAACAGAACGTGATACCCAGCGTCCACCGCGTTGGTCACCGAGAAGAGGTTCTTCTTCATGCCCGGCACGTGATACACACTCCTTAACGTGAGTGGCCCCTGATCACTACCCAAAGATACGACCCCCTCCTTCTCTACTGCATAAACAGTATTATCAGCAGTGATAATAGCTTCATTACCTGAGTAAGCCTGCATGGAGGTGAACTTCGACTTGTCTCCGGTGAGGTGATGACCACACCCGGAGTCGATGATCCACTCGCTGTTGAAGTCCTCAGCAGATAAGGCCCGGACACAAGTGCCCGTCATGAAAGCTCCTCCCCATTCTGCTTCTTCACTTCGCGAGCAAGCTTCCTCCTTTCCCGCAGCATGCCCAGGCTGCAGTTTGACCTTGCAGTCCCGCTTGAAGTGCCCTCGCTGATGACACCGGTAGCACTTCAGATTCTTCTTCCAGTCCTTAGGAGCATTGCTCCTCTCCGGCGGATATGAAGTTGAAGTCTCCTTCTCAACAGCGGCCTGCACCTTCTTCTTCTTCTTCCCTTCCCATCCCTTCTTCTTGCCTGAGAAGAGAGCCTCGCTGCCTTCCTAATTCAGATTCACTCCAGCCATCTGCCTTGCTAAGCTCTCCTGCGAGGCAAGCAGATTTTCCAGCTCCAGCAGAGACGGATTGAGTAGCCCACCCTTGAACAGATGTGACAAAGGCCACATACTCCTTCCGCAAGCCGCGGATAATGTGCCTCTTCATCTTTGCCTCAGAGATAGGCTCATCAGGATCCAGTGCCGACAGCTCAGCACACAAGCTCTTCATCTTTAAGAAGTACCTGGAGATGGAAAGGTCTCCCTGAGTTGCCCTGGCCAACTCATTCTCCAGGAACTGAAGCCGCGCCACATTCTTCCTATTGAACAACTCATCAATGGTTGTCCAAATATCAGCAGCCGACTCACATCCAATGATGTGATCAAATAGTTCCGGAGAGACAGCTCTCTTCAGAACGAACTCTACCTTAGCATTAGTTCTTCTCCAGAGCCTCACCTGCTCAGCAGTACCGAAAGCAGCAGTAACTTCCTGTTTGTCGTCTCCACCGACAACTTCCCACAGCTCCTCGCCTAGAAGATAACTCTTCATGCATGACTTCCACTTTTTATAGTTAGTCGGCGTTAAGAGTTCAATGCCAAGACCTCTTGCTAAGCTTCCTTCCATTGCAATCACCTGTTGGTACCCTTCAGCAGCTCCGAGCAACAACACAGGTTGATCACCACTCAATCACTGAGTAACAACACTGGCTGACCTCCGCTCACGCAACTGAACCTCCGCAACCTCAGAAACCTGGCTCTGATACCATGTTAAATTTTCTCAACGTGGTCAGCAAGATAGCCCAAACACCAAATTAATATCTTCGGAACTACCCAGTTCGCACGCTGAATCTGCGGAAAACCCAAGGACTAGAGGTTGCACCCAACAAAACAATGGAAGCACAAGAAGGTCTTATTATGCATTCACTTCTTTACAATCCGAGGCATACATAGCGAGACATGATTTCGCTAGTATTACAGCTGTAAACAGAAAGAACCAAAAAACAAGCCGGGCGGACAGCACTCCAGTCCGCCGAGACCACGAGGTCGCCGAGACCGCCGAGACCGCTGAGCTCGCCCAAGCTATGCTGCAATCCGCCGAATACCACGGAGTCCGCCGAGACCGCGAGGCCGCGCGGACAGACCGTTATTCGCCTCCTGCTGAACCCGAACTGAGGAACTCCCCTACCCGCCTGAAGCCGGCGGACATGTTATTGAAGCTGGGAAAGTTGAAACAGAACTGACAAGCCGCAGAGCGACCTCCTGCTGAGTCCGCAGAGACAGCACACTTCCAAGCACTGACCGAAGTCACAGCCAAACTCCTGGCTCCTTGAAGTTATCCGCGCGACCTGCACACAGTAAACCGTCAGCCTGTAACAATCCGCGCGGACTGAAAAACACAGACCGCAGCACTCGCCCAACCCAATTTACTGTTCACTCACGTTACTTAGGTTACTGTAGATGTGCCAGGGGGGTCCTATTTATAGGCAAGGTGAGGAGTGTGGTCACCGCCCAAGAGATAGCGACACCACCCCAGTCCGCGCGAACACAAACGACCGTCCGCTCAGTCCGCGAGGACTTAGCCAGTCACTAAGGGAAACCGCCAGGAGCAAGACAACCAATGACGAACCCTCTCCAGTCCGCCCAAGCTAAGCGGACAAGGCACCAGCCCGCAAAGCTCCAACTGCTTCAGGACAGCACCCTCTTCAATGGCAGTCCGCACCAACCCGAGGCAGTCCGCAAGACTCACACCTCAATCCGCCACAAGTCCACGACCAAAGGCAAACAGCAACAGTCCACCCGGTCACAGCGGACTTGGCGGATACGACGGACACCATGAACTTGGCACAATGTGTGACCAAGTCCAAAACCATCAAGGGCCAGTGCGAGCATGGCGGACACAAAGTCCCGTCCGCCAAACACCCTAGCACAGACCGCAACCAGTCCGCGAGCTCCTCGCACTTGTCCAACACAGCAGCTACTTCCCGGACTCCAAACACCAGTCCGCCAACCGGTCTCCACAGCAAGACCTGCTGTAACACCTGAGCTCGACAAGGCCTCAGCCAAGCTCAAGGCCCAGTCCGCAACAGCCAAAACCGCGGACACGCCAGTCCGCAAGGCTTCCCGCGAACTCGAAACAACCCGCCAACAGCACAAGCTTGCACCCGCGACCACTGAGCAAAGCACCAGTCCGCAAGCCTCTCTATCCGCAGATACCAGGCCGCACCAAACCGCGGACTCCATGCTACAACCCGCTCAGAACACAGCCGGCTTCCACCAGACTTTTCACCAGGCCGCAATCCGCAGTCCGCCCAGGCTGTCCGCACAGGCCGCGCGGCCTGTCCCGTCACCCACTTCCACTTCACAAATTTCAACAGGTTGGACCCGACGTTTTTGTCTTGGGTTCGTGTGTTTCTTAGGATTGTTAGTGTGACCTTTCCCTAGGGGGGGCATTGGGTGTTCGGCTAATTTCTGCATGCCGACTCTTGGGTTGTGGTAGGTGGTAGAGTTTTGGTGGCCTCCGGAGGGGTGGTTTTATGTGGAGAGCTGTGGCCACCGCCGTTTTGCCCCGGTTTGGGTTGGTGTGTGTGGGACCCTAAAGCTGCAACTATTTGACCCCTTAGCCCTTTTTGGGTCTGATTGTGGTTATGTATTCAGACCCATGTTTTGACCACTGCCACTTACCCACGTGTTAGGACTGTTAGTCCCTTTCCTGTTTATGCTTTCCTTTCTTTTGGCATATATGTATATGTCTTGCTGTTGTTGCAGACTCTTTTGGTAGGGCATAATGGTTTTATTGCTTGCACTTTGTGTGCTCTGCTGTTCTCTTGACAGTACTCTCTTCTTACTGTCACCCCCCTTTTTCTTTTGCTTATAGCAGTTTGTTGCCGGGTTGGTAAACCCTTCTTCTTATTTGCTAATTAATCTATTGCTCTATTTACCTTTTATTGTTTTCTTGCTGAGGTGTTCTTTTCTTGAATGTCTCAGGTCCAGGTTGTAGCCAGTTCAGCGACTAGTTCTTTTGGAGGGGCTTGTTGGTGGCCTCTAGGGTAGCTGAGATAGCTGATCCCCGTTTTATTGTGAGGTAGTTCTTTACTCTTCTGTATAAACATACATACTCGCCAGTGGGTTCGTGTCAGGTTGTTGACACCCACTGGTGGCTTCTTGTGATGCTGGATATGAATTTAAACTGCTGATTTTGCCTATTTGTGGTTGGTTACTTGCTTCTGGGAAGGATTTATGCTAGGTTGCATGTTAGGTATTTTAAAACCTAAAAGTATTATTATATGTACCCCATGCATAACATGTTTCTAAATCAAAGACACTATTTTTCCTCAACATAAAACACTATTTTTCATACCTACTATATTCACCTTAGAGTCATACACGCATAAGTCGTCCCCTGGGGACACTTATGCTCATTTAGGGTGTCAACTTAATTGAACCAAAATATTTTCTGCTGCGTATAAATATAGTTTTAACAGTGGACAAGCTGATCCACCGGGCCGAGGGATACAGCCATTCAACCTAACTGATTTTCTCTCATATTTAATCAACAATTTTCCTTAAAATCTAACGTCTGGAGTTTTGCCTGAGCGTGTGCAGTTATCCCCTACACGACGTGGCATCACGGCACGTGTTTTCTCTTACTCTGATACGATTTTACCGTTGAGAAAATGCGGGTTGTGACAAGAGATGCATCCCAATACTCAACAATGTCAACATACAGAAAGGAAGAATTAAAAAAGGTATGATAAGACCAATAAATTCTTTAATGTTGATGCTTACATGAATCTGCATCCAGAGGCTGTTGTGCCCAGAGCTACCTCTCTTAATATTATTGGAGCTGCTGATATGGCCATGTCCAAAAGACAAGCAGCTAATCCAAATAGAGAAATCAAATTTACACAGCCCTCTGAGAACGACAAAGATGACAAGCAAAAGAAGAAGAAGAAATGATATTTTCTGTTTAGTTATTTTTTGTTTGAACTATATGTATTTACTGTCACAAAGCTACTGATTGTAAACATCTGTTGAATGCTTTAATTTTCTGCCAAATATATTTTTCCTGCTTTGTGAATGTTTTTCTTTTTTTTTTGTTAGTAACCTCACCCAAATAGAGCGAGATTGTTGGATCCCTAGTTGGATTTGGGCTAGGTTCACTAATTAGGATGTCTGACCCACCATGTATAGCCGGGGTCATGTCTTTGAGTCCTAGAAAGTTAGACTTAGTTATTAGGTTCAACAATACATGGACCAGCCAGCAGAAGACCTAAGAAGACTCAAGACTTAGAGCAAATCAAGTTCAGAAAGTGAGTTCGACGTTCGTCAAACTCAGCTCGACGATAGTTGTGCTCCGCTCGACGAACTCAGAGTTAATTCTCTGAGTAGAGCTCGACGATATTTGAGCTCACGTCGACGAAGTCTGGATTTCAACTTCAACACATTCTTTCAGAATACTTTCTCTGAAATCAGGTCGACGAAGACAAGTTATCAGCTCTAAGAACTTTGACCACAGTATTGGCAAGTTATTCACAGAATGCAGTTATCTGAACTCAGGTCGACGAACTTGGATCTCAGGTCGACGAACATGATTTCTCTGGTCAACGAACTTGGGTCTTAGGTCGACGAAATCTATTCTCTGGTCGACGATTTCTGTGCAGATCCTGACTTAGAATTTTCCCTCTTTTCTGTCTTATTCCATATATTATATAGCAATAATTCCTGAGTAATTAATGCATATATTCTCTGAATATAGCCGTTATTTATCAGCATTAATTATGGTCTTCATCAGGTTAATTATTTTTTTGATTTACTGAGACAGTTGAGAAACTCATTACTGACATTATTCTCCAGTCGTATTTCATTCTCCAGGCAATCAACATTCAATGCAATGAAATTCAAAATTCAAAGGAGAATTTGACTGATGATATAAAAGAGATTTTCTCTTTTCTGAAGAACAGACTTGACAAGGCATACAGACACAGAGAAGATCTACAACAAAATATTCAAAATCTTCTCCGCAAGAAAACAACCTGTTTTCACCTTGATTAGGGTTGATATCGAGTCGAGTTCGAGCGATTTTGGCTCGGCTCGAAATCGAATTTTTCGACTCGAATTCGGCTCGAAATCGACTCGAAATCGAAATTGATTTTGAGTCGAGTCGTAATGACTTGATTCCGAGTCGGCTCGAAATCGAATCGAGTCGGCTCGAAATCGAATCGTATCGGCTCGAAACCGAATCAAATCGGCTCGAAATTGAGCAATTTTTCGTTTTATTCCTAATTTGCTCAGAATTAAATTGAGAAACTTATAAATTTAGCAAATGAAACACTTAAAGCTTTCATTTTTTTATTTAGATTTAAATTTTGTTATTTTTAATCTTAAAAAATAAATATATTAATAAATACATAATTTTTTTAATTAATTCGAGTTGATTCAAATCATATTTCGAGCGATTCAGAAGTGGCTCGAAATCGACTTGAAATCAGATTCGAGTCAAATTGAATCGACTCAAATTGAGTCGAATAAATTTTAACTGATTCCGATTCGGCTCAATTTTCGAACGATTTTCGAGCGACTTTCGAGTTTCAAATAATATGTTCAACCCTAACCTTGACCTTACTGAAAAAGAATAACAACAACAAACACAAATCAAGAGTCTTCTTCAACTTCCACTTCGAGATCTTTCCAAGACAACATATTCATATTAGTCAGAAGTTCCTGGATCATCATTTTCAAGTCAAGGCTGAAGACTGAAGACCTACACCATGTGCAAGACTCCAAGTGATATTGAAAGGAGTTCTTGACAACATCAAATCCACTAGTCTTCTCATTTGTTTGAGAAAGAGAATACATCATCAATCTCTCTCCCTCCTCTGTAAAAAGGGTTTATTAACTCCTTTCAAAAATTTATTTTAGTTTTTGGGCACCTGTACAACCCCGTGTCCGGCGAGCGGGTCCCGCCAGAGAGGTTGAGCGGAGCGGCAGAAGGGCTGGCTCGCTCCCGCCCATTTCAGGCGAGCGAGCCGGCAGGCGAGTGAGCGGGTCGCGCAAGGAATCCTCGGCCAAAGCAGTCAAGCCCGGCGACCTGCGACTGGCGAGTCGATCAAGGTCGCGACGATCGCCGACCAACCCGCACGCGACCTGGCTGCCGGTCCGCCCGGCAGAATACGGGCAGCTCGCCCATATCGTCTCGCGCTCGCCCAGGGAGGATGGGCGAGCCGCGAGGCCAGGCCGCACCCGCCTCCTGCGGGGAAACTGGAGGCGAGCTGACCCCCAGGGGTGCGAATAGCTACTCAGAACAGCGGAGCCCGCTGTTGGCAGACCAGGTTGGACTGCGCATAGCTATTCAGAACAGCGGAGTTTGGCTGTTGGCAGGCCCAACCAGGGGCTTTTCGGTATTTCCAGGCCAGTTCTTTTGGTTATTGGCAGTTCAGATTCTGAAAATCTATAAATAAGACCCAAGGGGTACCTCAGAGGGCACGTTTCCAGTGTTTCCTGACTCTCATTTTCAAGTGTCCTCTGAGGGTACCTTAGCTCGGCTCTTGGCTAAGGAGGGGAAGCGCTCAGAGATCTTCCGGGTTTGTGGTGGGACCTCCCTGTCGAGCCCTTGGGTCTGTTCTTCCTTGCCTCTTCCGTTATTTTTCTTGCAGGAGTGAAGTAGGCGCGAGACCACCCCTTCCCCAAGGGTAGAACTCCACAAGAGGCCGGATTCCGGTTTCAACATTTTGGTGCGGTGAGCGTGGAGAGTGGTCAGTGCAGAAAAGCTTCGGCGAGCTCAATGACGGGAGGACAAGGATCTGACAGGCAGAACTCGCCGCCCCCCCCCCCCCCCGCCTCTCGCGACAGTAGGGATGTTTGAAGACTTCAGGAACGAGGTGCTGGACCTCGTCAAGATCGCACTCGGCGTGCGGGCCGAGTGTTCGACTCCGGCAGCCCAGATCGCGGCCGCCCCCTCTCTAGGCGAGGACGCCCCTGGTCGGCGAGCTGGAAAGGAAGTGGCCGAGGAAGGCCGGGGGAGCGAGCTCTCGGGGCGCGAGCTCTTCACCGGTTCGGCAGGCCGAGGCCGATTCGGCGAGTTGGGCTCGCGGGACTCGCCGGCTCGCCCGGCGGTTGGAAGCAGCCCATTCAGCGAGCTGGTCTCCTCAGCACCAGTGCCAGAAGGGTTCAGGGAGCCCGAGATGACCTACTACACCGGGAAGGGAGACCCGGTTCAGCACGTCCAGTGGTTCGAGGACGTAGTCTCCATCCGTCAGATGTCGGACGGATTCAAGTGCCGTCTCTTCGCCATCACCCTTCGAGAGAAGGCAAGGGAGTGGTTCCACCAACTGCCGGCTAGTTCCATTTATTGCTTCGAAGACTTGCGCCGGGGTTTCATGTTGAGGTTCACTACCTCAAAGAAGAGGAAGAAGGAGTCTGAGTCCCTGTTCCACATAAAGCAGGGGGTGAACGAGACGTTGGGGAGCTACGTCGATCGGTTCCAGGAGGAGGTTACCCAAGTCCAGGAGATGCCGGGCCACAGTCTGATGATGGCCTTCACACTGGGCCTGCAGCAGGGTTTCTTCTACATGGAGCTGAAGAGAATTCCCCCCCTCTCCTACGAGGAGCTGATGGAGAGGGCGGCGAGAGAGGTCGACGGGGAGGCGTCGAACCCAGAATTTGCAAGGAAGTTGGCCAGGTGGGCGACCGAGGAGGAAAAGGAGTCGAAGGGAGGAAGAGGACAGAAAGAGAGGAGGGGGGAGCCCAGGCAGAGGGAGTAGAGGGAGCAGAGGCAGCTCCAGGGACAGCAGCCGGGGTGGGGGCGCCAGGAGCCCGACCGTAGGCTGGGCTGGAGACCAGAGTGGCAGGGGCAGGGGCCACAGAGGGGGTACTACGGGAGAGGTCACTATCAGGGGAGGCAGGACCAGTTCCACCCTCCAGGCTGGAGGCAGGGTCAGAGGTCGCGGCTCCCCGATCAGGAGGAGGCCATGGCCATAGCCCTGGGAGCAAGGAGAGGGGTCATGAGAAGGAGGAGAAGAGAGTTCAGGGTGGAGCTGCCCTACTGTGACTTCCATCAGGAAGAGGGGCACACAACAGCCACATGCCCAGAGTTTTTGGAGATGAGAGGGAACAGGGGTCGGCAGCAGCAGCAGGAGGAGGTGCGGCAGGAAGTGAGGATCGAGGAGGTCCTGCCTCGGGCGGAGGAGGATCGCTGTGAAGACCGGGTGGATGTGGGGACCCGAGGAGGGATCGGAGTGATCCACGGGGGAGTGGGAATCGAGACTTCCCGTAAGGCAAGTCTCCACACCATGTACCGGCGGAGCGTCGCCTCTACGTCCCAAACCCCGCCGCCAGAGGAGAGGATCACCTTCTCCAGAAGTGATATGCCGGACCACGAGGATCCGTTCTGTGATGCACTGGTCATCAAGGCCGCCATCGAGAACTTCACTGTCTCTCGGATCCTCGTGGACAATGGGAGCTCCGTGAACGTCGTCTTCAAAAAGGCGTTTGACGCGATGCAGGTGGAGGCTAAGAGGGTGCTGGCCTCGGACGGGCCCTTGTTCGGGTTCTCAGGAGAAAGGAAGGAGGTAGAGGGAGGAGTCGGCCTCCATGTCACCCTGGGGGGGCAGTCTCGAAACTGCAAGTTCGTCATCGTGGACGCCCCCAGCAGCTACAGCGCAATCTTCGGGAGGCCCCTGATCAGCGCCTTCCGCTGCGTCCCCTCGTCTTTCCATCAGTGCCTGAAGTTCAACGCTGAGGGGGTGCAGGTCAGAGTTAGGGGAGACCCGAAGGTGGCGCGGGAATGCTACGTCACCGCGGTAAACACCATCTCCTGGCAGGAAGGAGCCGAGGAGATGGGGCGGAGGATGGAGGAGGACGAGCAGGAAGCCGGAGAGGTGGAGCCGGGGGCGGAGGACTGCGCAGAGAAGGCGGAAGGAGGAGATATGGAGGAAGTGGCCGAAGTGAGGGCCGTAGAAGGGGAGATGGAGGTAGAGGTCCCCGTTCCGGAGGAGGGGGACGCCGAAGGATGGGGGGATCAGTCCAGGCTGGAGGCCGCAGAGGAGGTGGTGGAACTGGAAGTGCTCACCCGCGGAGGCAGGGCGGAAAGGATCCGCGTCAGCGGGGGGCTGACCCCGGAGGACCAGGGCAGGATGCTGGAGTGCATCCAGAAGAACGTGGACATCTTCTCCTGGAGCGCCGCGGAGATGCCGGGGGTTGACGCGGATGTGGCTTGCCACCGCCTCAACCTGGACCCGGGAACACGCCCCGTCCAGCAGAAGAAGAGGTCCACGGCGGACAGGCTGGCGGAACCCATCAGGGAGGAGGTGGCCAAGCTTCTCAAAGCCGGCTTCGTATCCGAAATTCAGTACCCCGGCTGGGTCTCAAACGTTGTGATGGTTAAAAAAGGAGACGGCCGCTGGCGGTTGTGTATCGATTTCTCTCTTCTTAATAAAGCTTGTCCTAAGGACTGTTACCCTTTGCCTCGGATCGACGCGCTGGTTGATTCCGCCGTCGGCTTTTCTGTAATGAGTTTTTTAGATGCCTTTTCAGGTTACCACCAGATCAGGATGCACCCCCCGGACATCAAGGATGTCTCATTCATCACAGGGGACGGCTGCTATTGCTACAAGATGATGCCGTTCGGGCTGAAGAATGCTGGTGCCACCTACCAGAAAATGATGGATAGGGTCTTCAAGGAATAGAGGGGGAGGAACTTGGAGGTGTACGTGGACGACCTCATGATCAAGAGCCGGGACGTGGACTCCCACCTCCGGGACCTGGAGGAGACGTTCGCCACCTGTTGAAGTTGGTGACCGGGCGGTCTGGCGGTTTGTCTTGGCGGGTTGAAGACCGCGCGGTCTGGCGGTTTGTCTCAGCTGGCTTGGAGACCGGACGGTCTGGCGGTCTACCCTGGCGGTCTCTCTTCCTCTCTGGTGGTAGCCGTGCGGTTAGCCCTGCTGTCTAACCGCGCGGCCTGTGCGGTTTGTTTTGTATAGTCCGCCTAGTCCTGTAAATTTTAGTCCCACATCTCTTATTTGTATTCTCTCATCTCTCCTCCATTCTATATAAGGGAGGGCATACCTTTGTAATAGATACCTTTTTTGGATAATAAAATTTCAATTATTCAAAAGTTTATTCGGCTTGTTCTCTACTTTTCGCTTCTTTTCTCTACTTTCTAACATGGTATCAGAGCACACGGTCATTTCCTCCTGATTCTGTGCGCTCTCTGTTGTTCGCGGCTTGTTTTCCGCGTCCTGCGACTTGTTTTGCGACTTGTCTTCTCTTCTGTCCGCGCGGCTTATCTCTATCCGCGCGGCCTGTTTCTGTCCGCTGCCCTGTTCGCGCGGCTTGCTTCTTCTTGGTTCTCTTCTCCTACTGCTCTTTGTCGCCGCGACCTGTTTCCTTGTCGCCGCGCTCCTTGTTCTTTCTTGCCGCTCCGACTTCCTAGTCGTTGCGGTCTGTCTCTGTCCGCGTGTGTTGTCTCTCTACTCGCGGTTTGCTACTGTGATCTGCCTGACCGTGCGGGTTGTTCCTTTCTCACCCGCATCTTGGTCGCGATCGCCGGCTCTTCTCCTCTCTTCTGTTCGCTCGGCCTTTTCAGTCCGCGCGACCTCTTCCCCGCTGTGCCTTTGCCGCTTTCTAGCAGCTGCTGTGATCTGCCTGACCGTGCGGGTTGTTCCTTTCTCCCCGCATCTTGGTCGCGGTCACCCGCTCCTGCTTGCTAGTCGCCCGGCTTCCTCTTTTTTTCCGTGCGACTTGTTCTCCTCTGTTCGCCCGACTTTTTCAGGACGTGCGACTTCTTTCCCTCTGCTTTGCTCTGCTTCTTGGTAGCGGTCTTTCTAGCCGCCCGACCTGTTTTCTGTTCGCCCGGCTTGGTGCTCTTTTCTCTTCTCGCGGCTTGTTCTTATCGTCGCGGTTTGCTCCTCTCTTGCTTCCATGGCTTTCCCCTCCTCCGGCCTGTCCGCCTCTGTAGTAACCTCTTCTGGTAGTGCTCATGTTGTTACTCACGGAAGATGGCTAATAGACTCTGGCGCCACAAATCATATGACAGGCAATCCTCACTGTTTTTCTCTTCTTGACACACATGCTCAGTTGCCCCCGGTTATTGTTGCTGATGGATCTCCCTCCCCGGTCCATGGGACGGGCCTGGTTCCCGTCACTCCATCTCTCTGCTTGGCTGATACCCTCTATGTTCCCAAGTTTCCGTGCAATTTACTATCGGTTACTTCTTTATGCAAGCAACTACGGTGTTCTGTCATATTCACCCCTACCTCTTGCACTTTTCAGGATCCGGACTCCCAACGGACGATTGCTACCGGGACAGAGAGTGGTGGCCTCTACTTCCTCGACAACGTTTCTGCTCTATCCGCCTTCTCCTCCTCCTCTACAGATCTTCTCCAATGGCATCTTCGCCTTGGACATGCTCCTCCCCGCATTCTACGACAGTTCCTGCCGCACCTCCCTCCTCATCATCCTCCTCTCAACTGTGATGCTTGTCAACTTGGCAAACATCACCGCTCATCCTTCCCCCCAACGCAGAGTCGGGGCTCTTCCCGTCTGTTCGACCTCGTTCACTCCGACATATGGGGTCCCGCTCCTAACCTCACCATCGGTCGGGGTAGTTCCTACTTTGTCACCTTCATTGATGATTTCTCTCGATGTACGTGGGTATATCTTCTCAAAGATCGCTCCGAGCTGTTCTCTGTTTGGACCTCCTTTTATTCTATGGTTAAGACTCAGTTCGATACGTCTATTAAACTCCTTCGCTCTGACAATGCCAAGGAGTATCTTAGCCACGACTTCTCATCCTTTTGTATTCACCATGGTGTCATTCGGCAAACCAGCTGTGTCTACACCTCACAACAAAATGGGGTGGCGGAACGCAAAAACCGTCACCTCCTTGATGTCGCTCGCACTATGATGACTCAAATGCATGTTCCTCGCTCCTATTGGGGATATGCTGTCCTCCTCTCCTGCTATATCATCAATCGCCTTCCCTCCACAGTTCTCCACGGTGCTACCCCCTTCTCCATTCTTTATCCGGACAAGGATCCCTTTCCTCTTCCTCTACACATTTTTGGGTGCACCGCCTTTGTGCACTCTCCCGCTGCCACCCGTGATAAACTCTCACCACGTGCCACCAAATGTGTCTTTCTGGGCTACTCTCCCACTCAGAAAGGTTATTGTTGCTTTGAACCCGTTACCCGCAAGCAATTTGTCTCTGCGGATGTCACCTTCTTCGACAATGTCTCTTACTTCTCTCCCGCTTCCTCCTATCCTCCTCCTGCTCCTACTTTTCCTACCAACCCATCCCTCCCCTCTGCTCCCACTGATGTTCCGCCATCTCCACCATCTCCACCATCTCCACCACCTCCACCATCTCCACCCTCTACTCCGCTTTCTCCCTCCACTCCGCTGCCATCTCTCTCTGCTCCCGGGCCAGCTCTCTCCACCACGGATACTATGGATACTGAGGCCCCAGTTGACCTGGATCTCCCTATTGCTCTTCGCAAGGGGGTTCGGGCATGTACCCAACACCCGCTTGCTGCAGTTGTTTCCTATGATCGTCTTACCCCTTCTCGCAAAGCTTTCGCTCTGGCTATCTCAGCTACTACCACCCCCCGTTCCTATCAGGAGGCCCTTACTATTCCTCATTGGAAAGCTGCCATGGATGAGGAGATTGCTACTCTGACTGAACGGGGTACCTGGACCCTTGTTCCTCCTCCTTACGGCACAGATGTTGTTGGTTGTCGATGGGTCTTCGTGGTGAAGTTTCTCCCGGATGGCAGTGTGGATCGTTATAAGGCTCGCCTGGTTGCCAAGGGTTTTACCCAAACTTATGGGCTTGATTACTTTGACACTTTCTCTCCCGTGGCTCGCCTCAGCACTATTCGGGTTCTTCTCTCTGTGGCTGTCAACCGGGATTGGCCCATCTCGCAGCTCGATGTTAAGAATGCCTTCCTCTATGGCGATCTGCAGGAAGATGTTTACATGGAGCAACCTCCTGGGTATGTTGCTCAGGGGGAGACAAGGGTATGCCGGCTAAAGAAGGCTATCTATAGCCTCAAGCAGAGTCCTCGTGCCTGGTTTGACAAGTTTAGTAGCATTGTTGCGGCCATTGGTTTTACAAGAAGCTCAGCAGATCACTCCTTGTTTGTTCGGAAAACCGCATCTGGTCTTGTTGTTCTTGCGGTTTATGTTGATGACATTCTTCTTACTGGCGATGACCAGGATGGGGTATTGATGACCAAGAAACACCTTCGTCACCATCTGGTCACAAAGGATATGGGCTCCCCGAAATACTTTCTGGGGATTGAAATCTCTAGAAAACCCAACTCCATGGTCCTTTCACAAAGGAAGTATGCTCTTGATCTTTTGAAGGAGGCAGGACTCACTGGTGCTTAAACCTGCTCGTTGTCCTATGGCTGCTGGAGAAGACAAAACTTGGACAGATAACTCACCTCTTCTCTCTGATCTTACGAGATACCGGCGTCTGGTGGGCAAGCTCATATATCTCACGGTAACCAGACCCGACATCTCTTATGCTGTTGGCAAAGTGAGCCAGTTCATGCAAGCTCCGAGGGAGTGTCATCTACAATCTGCTATGAGAATATTAGAGTATATTAAAGCTGCTCCAGGGAAAGGTCTCCTATTTCAGAAAAATGGTCACCTAAGGGTTGAAGCTTACTCTGATTCAAGCTATGCGGATGACAAAGTGGACCGCAAGTCGACTTCAGGTTTCTGCACATTTGTTGGAGGTAATCTTGTGAGTTGGAAGAGCAAGAAACAGTCTGTCGTTTCCAGGTCTAGTGCAGAGGCGGAATATCGCAGCATGGCATCGACTACATGTGAGTTGAAGTGGTTGCGGGCTCTCATGCTTGACTTAGGAGAGGTTTACAACTATCCTCTTCCTATGTTCTGTGACAATAAGGCCGCGATACACATTTCCAAAAATCCGGTCTTTCATGAGAGAACAAAACACATAGAAGTCGACTGTCATTTTATTCGGGAAGAAATATTGAAGAAACAGATCTGCACTCCATTTGTCACTTCCGACAACGAGTTGGCAGATGTCTTCACCAAGCCGGTGTCCGCTTCCTTTTTCCACATCTGCGACAAGCTGGGCATGATCGATATATATGCTCCAGCTTGAGGGGGAGTGTTGAAGTTGGTGACCGGGCGGTCTGGCGGTTTGTCTTGGCGGGTTGAAGACCGCGCGGTCTGGCGGTTTGTCTCAGCCGGCTTGGAGACCGGACGGTCTGGCGGTCTACCCTGGCGGTCTCTCTTCCTCTCTGGTGGTAGCCGTGCGGTTAGCCCTGCTGTCTAACCGCGCGGCCTGTGCGGTTTGTTTTGTATAGTCCGCCTAGTCCTGTAAATTTTAGTCCCACATCTCTTATTTGTATTCTCTCATCTCTCCTCCATTCTATATAAGGGAGGGCATACCTTTGTAATAGATACCTTTTTTGGATAATAAAATTTCAATTATTCAAAAGTTTATTCGGCTTGTTCTCTACTTTTCGCTTCTTTTCTCTACTTTCTAACACCACCCTGCGTAGATACAAAATGCGGCTGAATCCTCTTAAGTGCGTTTTTGGGGCTAGCCGAGGGAAGTTCTTGGGGCACCTCCTCACCCCCGCGGGGGTCGAGCCGAACCCGGATAAGGTCAAGGCTATCCTGGAGTTGGGGTCCCCGCGGAATGCGAAGGAGGTCCAGCGGCTGACAGGGAAGCTAGCAGGACTGAGCCGTTTCCTTTCTCGGGCAGGGGAGAAGTGCTCCCCCTTCTTCAAAACGCTGAGGGGAGGCCAGAGGTTCGAATGGAGCCAGGAATGTCAAGAGGCCTTCCAGGCCCTCAAGGCGCAGTTGACACAAGCTCCGCTGCTCCAGGGGCCGAAGGAGGGGGAGGATTTGTTCTTATATCTCGGGGTTGGGGCAGAGGCCTTGAGCTCCGTCTTAGTATGTGAAGAGGGGAAGAGGCAGCTCCCCATTTATTATGTCAGCCGGGTCCTGAGGAAGGCCGAGCTCCGGTATCCGATCCTGGAGAAGCTTGCATTCGCATTAATCATCTCGGCTCGGAGGCTACGGCCTTACTTCCAGGCACACTCGATCCGAGTGGTGACCGACCATCCTCTCCGCAACGTCTTCGAGGGGGTGGAGCATTCGGGCTGGCTGGCCAAGTGGTCGGTGGAGCTAAGCGAGTTCGATGTCTCCTTCGTTCCGCGGCTCTCGATCAAAGCTCAGGCGATGACCGACTTCCTAGCCGACTACGCGGTGGAGGTAGCGGAGAAGGAGCTCACTTGCCCGACTCCTTGGAAGGTGAGGGTGGATGGAGCCTCAGGAAGGCATTCACTCGGGATAGGAGTGGTTCTAGAGAGCCCCCAAGGGACTCAGATTGAGCAGACGGTGGTGGTGCATTTCCCCATTACCAACAACCAGGCCGAGTACGAAGCAGTGATAGCGGGACTGCGCCTGGCCAGGGAGTTGGGGGTGTTGGATGTGGAGGTCCTGACCGACTCCATGGTGGTGGCTTCCCAGATCAACGGGGAGTTCGAAGCAAGGGAGCCCTCTTTGAAGTTATACTTGGCCAAAGTAAAGGGGGTCATAGGGACCTTCCAGACCTTCTCCATCCGGCACGTGCCGAGGGGGAAGAATGAGCAGGCCGACCGACTGGCGAAGCACGGCCCCCGGGCAGGAGGCACCATCACCGACCTGTTTCGCCCCTCCATCGAAGAAGGAGAGCTCATGGAGATCGATCAGCAGTCCTCGTGGATGGACCCAGTAGTAGTTTTCCTCTCCACGGGAGAGTATCCGGAGGGAGTAGACAGGAAGAAGCTGAGGCACAAGTCCGCCTACTACCTCCTTAAAGACGGGCAGCTATACAGAAAGACCCTCTCTGGGATGCTGGCCCGCTGCGTGTCCGAGGGCGAGGCGCAGAGGATCTTGGAAGAAATCCACTCCGGGGAGTGCGGGAGTCATTCCGGGAGTCGGACCTTGGAGGGGAGGATAGTCAGGCAGGGGTATTTCTGGCCCACCTTGGGCCGGGACGCCGCGGAGTTCGCAAGAAGATGTCATAAGTGCCAGCTGTTTGCCCCCCTCCAGCTACAGCCGGCCCAACAACTCAAGAGCATCACGGCCCCCTGGCCCTTTGCAATCTGGGGACTGGATCTGGTCGGGCCGTTCCCCCAGGCCAGCGGCCAGAGAAGATTCCTCCTAGTGATGATCGACTACTTCTCAAAGTGGATAGAGATGAAGGCGTTGGCCAAGGTGACCTCCCAGGTAATCAGGAACTTCGTTTGGGGGGAGATCATCTGTCGCCATGGGCTGCCCCAGGCCATCGTCACAGACAACGGACCTCAGTTCGCCAGCGCCGAGTTCACCAGCTTCTGCGAGCAGCTTGGGATCGACCTCAGATTCGCCTCGGTCCACCACCCCAGGAGCAACGGGCAGGTGGAGGCGGCAAACAAAATCATCGTCAACCTCCTCAAAAAGAAGGTGGAAAACTTGAGGGGGAGCTGGGTGGAGCAGCTCTCCGCCGTCCTTTGGGCCCTTAGAACCACTCCTAACACGGCCACGGGGGAGACCCCCTTCAAGCTCTCCCATGGGTGCGAGGCGGTGCTCCCCATAGAATTTGAGGTCCAAACGCCGCGAATCGGAACGGCCAGGGAAGGCCGAGAGGAATGGCAAGCCGAGAATGGGGAGGAGCTGAGACTCTCCATCGACATGGTAGAAGAGTTGAGGGATCTTTCGACCATCCGACAGGAGGAGATCAAGAGGAGGATGGCGAAATACTTTGACAAACATGTCAGGATCAAGCAGTTCACGGAAGGGGACCTAGTACTGAAGAAGGTGGACGCGGCAGGAAGATCAGCGTCCGTAGGGAAACTCAACCCCAGCTGGGAGGGGCCATTCATTGTGAAGGAAGCTTTGAGGTCGGGGGGCTATCGACTCCAAAATGTAGAGGGCGAGGCCCTGAGTCTCGCCTGGAGTGGAGACGACTTGAAGAGATTTTTTCCCTAATTTAATGTAAGCAACACGATTTATTATAACAAAGCTTTTCTTCTCTCCCCCCCAGGATTGTCATGCCTGAGCTTGCTCAGAGAGTTGGAATGAATTTGGACCCCGAGAAGATCCCGCTGCCAGGCTCCCACCTAGCTGGCAGGGCCGGAAGTCACTCGGTGTCATCCCTAGCCTCGAGAAGATCCCGCTGCCAGGCTTCCACCTAGCTGGCAGGGCCGGAAGTCACTCGATGGAATGTGTTTGGACCCCGAGAAGATCCCGCTGCCAGGCTCCCACCTAGCTGGCAGGGCCGGAAGTCACTCTGTGTCATCCCTAGCCTCGAGAAGATCCCGCTGCCAGGCTTCCACCTAGCTGGCAGGGCCGGAAGTCACTCGATGGAATATGTTTGGACCCCGAGAAGATCCCGCTGCCAGGCTCCCACCTAGCTGGCAGGGCCGGAAGTCACTCGGTGTCATCCCTAGCCTCGAGATGATCCCGCTGCCAGGCTTCCACCTAGATGGCAGGGCCGGAAGTCACTCGATGGAATGTGTTTGGACCCCGAGAAGATCCCGCTGCTAGGCTCCCACCTAGCTGGCAGGGCCGGAAGTCACTCGGTGTCATCCCTAGCCTCGAGAAGATCCCGCTGCCAGGCTTCCACCTAGCTGGCAGGGCCGGAAGTCACTCGATGGAATATGTTTGGACCCCGAGAAGATCCCGCTGCCAGGCTCCCACCTAGCTGGCAGGGCCGGAAGTCACTCGGTGTCATCCCTAGCCTCGAGAAGATCCCGCTGCCAGGCTTCCACCTAGCTGGCAGGGCCGGAAGTCACTCGACGGAATGTGTTTGGACCCCGAGAAGATCCCGCTGCCAGGCTCCCACCTAGCTGGCAGGGCCGGAAGTCACTCGGTGTCATCCCTAGCCTCGAGAAGATCCCGCTGCCAGGCTCCCACCTAGCTGGCAGGGCCGGAAGTCACTCGATGGAATATGTTTGGACCCCGAGAAGATCCCGCTGCCAGGCTCCCACCTAGATGGCAGGGCTGGAAGTCACTCGGTGTCATCCCTAGCCTCGAGAAGATCCCGCTGCCAGGCTTCCACCTAGCTGGCAGGGCCGGAAGTCACTCGATGGAATGTGTTTGGACCCCGAGAAGATCCCGCTGCCAGGCTCCCACCAAGCTGGCAGGGCCGGAAGTCACTCGGTGTCATCCCTAGCCTCGAGAAGATCCCGCTGCCAGGCTCCCACCTAGCTGGCAGGGCCGGAAGTCACTCGATGGAATGGCTTAGTAGACGATGACCTGCAACCTAGAACAAATCACGTTGACGGATTCCCACCTAGCCGGCGAGGCCGGAAATTACTCGAAAGGCATGAGCAGCAGGTCGTAATCACAAGAGTTAGTCAGAGAAAGGGGAGAAAGGGCCTAGCATAGCCCCACCCTCAAGCCCCAGGAAGGGCGGCCGAGTAAACACAGGCCTGGGCGAGAGCCCGCGGAGAATTAGGCATACGGCCGAGGGACGAGCCGGCTCGCCTCGCTCGAGGGACGAACCGGCTCGCCTCGCTCGGCGGGCGGGCAGCCACCTCGCCCGAGCCGGGCCGCAGGGGCAGGTCGCGCCATCCGGCAATAACCGCGTTGGAAGAAATAAAAAGGGGGGGCGAGAGAGCATTCATAAAAAGAGCAACAGCTAAAAAATACGAAGTATAAGCGCAACCCGCGCATACATCTCAAAACAGACATATACATAATGATGTTCATCTGAAAAGTAAATTACAAAGGGCAAGGAAGGCGTGGGATCTGGGTCGAGAAATCCTAAATGGGCTGGAAGTTTTTGTCGCCAGGCTCCGGCACGGGAAGAAACAGCGCCGACACCACGTCCTTCGCCGAGAGTCCCGCCGCCTCGCTCGTAAGCAGATCCGCGCGCCGCAGCGTTTGCATCGTGTATCTCGCTGCGCTGGTCGCGTTCTTTTGCATTAGCACCTCCAGGTCGTAGTCGGAGAGATGCTCGCGCGGGCAGACCCTGCTGTCTGGAGGAGGGACAGCGGCGGCGGCCTCCAGCTCGCGTACCCGCGCCTCCAGCGCCGCCTTTTCTTGGCCAAGGGTGGCGATCTCGGCACCCATCCGGCTCGCCGTCGCCGCGTCCTGGGGAAAAAGAATAGGAATAATCGTGAGCTGTGTCCACGAAAAGGAGGGAGTGCGATTCAGGTTGAGCACGTACCACCCCGCCCAGGTACCGCGCGAGGGTCTCCTCGGCCGCGTCGGCTCGCCTCCTGTGAGTGTCCGCGTCCGCCTGGGCGAGCTTCCGGGCCTCTTCTTTCTCATCCGCCATCTTTTGGATGGACGCGGCGTTCCGCTCCACCTGGGTGCAGCGCCTCCCCACCATGTGAGCCAGCTCCAGACCGCGCAGCTGGGCCCGCGCGCTCTCATGAATCAGCACTCGTGTCGCCTCCTTGTCATAAATAGCGGCGTCTTCGCGTGAGTACAGACCAAAGGAGAGGTTGTACGCCTCCCCGCCGATGGTATCCTGCTCCATCCAGCTCGGCAGCAGGGTCGAGATCGTCGCGCGGTTCGACTCCTTGTCCCACGCCAGGAGCGGGACGCCAAGCTCGTCCAAGTACTTCTCGCCGTAGCCGAAGTTACGATGCCCTCTCGGCACCGGCTCCGCAGCGGCTTCAGACCCACCCGGCGGCGCGGAGGTGCCCGCCGCCCCGACCGGGGAGTCGCTGGTTGAGGCAACCCGCGCGGGCGAGGGACCCTCAGCCGGTAGGACCGCAGGGGCCTTGCCGTTCCTCTGGCTCGCGGCGGGTTGATGATCCGCGGTCTTCGCCACCTTCTGCGGAGGGACTGGCTGTCCGCCACCCGGCCGCTTCTTGGCCGGGACCGATGGGATGTCGCGCTGGGCGGCATCCGCAGCCTGCGCGCGGGCGAGAACCCCGGGGGGAATGCGAGCGCTCTCGTAAGGAGGGTGAAGAGGGATGTCGCGCTCGCCTGACAGAAGGAAGGGGTGAGATAAAGGAAGAAAGGGAATAAGGTATAACAACGGCGAGTGACAAACCTCCCCCCGGCGGGACAGCAGCGAGGTCGTCAAGATGACGACGCAGGTACGCGACTTCAAAGTTCTTCCCGACGAAGAACGCGAACAGATCAGCTTTGTGGCCGCCTAGGTGGGTGGCCGGTAGCTCGCCTCGCTGAGCTGCACCGGCGAGAAGGGCACGTTGCCGAAGTCCCCTTTGACGAACAGGAACTTCTTCAGCCAGTTGTGGCTCTTGTTAACTGTCTCCCGCACCTTGAGGTGGGCGCTGGAGAAGTAGGCCGTCCCGTCTCGGTTCGCCCTGAAGGAGAACAGCTTCCGGAATACTGCGAGGCTGAACTCCACCCGCTCCTCTCGCAGGAAGCAGGCGAACCCCATCATGACGGCGATGGAGTTCGGGGTCATCTGGCCCAGGACGACCCCGAAGTATTTTAGCATCTAGCGCACCTCGGGCCATAGGGGGAGTCGCAGGCCTACCTCAAAGTGAGCGAGAGGGATGGCGAGCTCATCCCTAAACAGGTCGTTGATCTTCTCCCCCTCTTCGGGTCGCCTCGCAGAGAACCCGGCTGGGATGTGGTCGCCTAGAGCTTCCAAGTATTCGCGCTCTGTGATGACGGCGCGAGGGAAATCATGCTCGGAGAAGGTCCAAGCGCATTTGCTTCGGCCGTCCGCGTCGCCGCCGCCTCCGCCCATTCCCGTCGAGTCGCCGCCGAACGAGCGAGAAAGAGCCAGAAAGCAAACACAGACGATACTCCGCGGGAACGGGAAGCAGGAAAGTTTGGGATCGGTGGAGGAATTAGAGCCGGCAGGGCCTATTTATAGGAAAGGAAAAGGGCGGGAAACTTCCCGCCGAAAGGCGGGGTGCAGATAGCAAAAATTAATCCGACGGTTCGACTTCCCGCGCGCGAGCGCACCTCAAAGGTCGAGCCGGCACGGTTCTCGCCCGGCTGCAACCGCGGGAGACCAGCGCGGGCGAACCGACCCCAACCCGCACCCGCACGCCGTTCCGCGCGAGACGGGAGATTCCCGTCTGGCGAGCTCCTCGGCTCGCCCTCGCCCCGATCAGCGCAAAAGGAAGAATGGACCTTTCCCTTAACCCGCCCACAGAAGGCAAAAGAAAAGCAGCACGATAATTTCAATACATCTCAGCAACAAAATAGTTAGGCCCATAGGCGGGCTAAAAGAGTCGCGAGCAATTATAAGTACAAGATAACTGCGAAATGACAATAATCCCGCGGTATCCCGCGACCGAGGGGGCAAACAACTGGGTCAGTACTCGACCCACTTCCACCTGTGCCGCCTCTTCGTTCCCGACCGAGGCGGCACACGAGGATCGTGGTAATCGCGAACCGCCACCAGCTCCCGCTGAGCCAGGCCGACCTGCTCCACGGCGCTCTTAAGATGCCCCTCGGCTCGCGTTATATGCACGCCCGGCGAGGTGACATCGTCGTCTTCCGCTTCGCGCGGAGGGCCCTCCAAGGCCGCGAGCCGGGCCTCGGTCTCGGCCTTGTCGTCATCGACTCTCTTCATGATCTCCTGCAGCATCAGTGTGTGTTTCTGGAATAGCCGCGTCACCTGCCTCTTCATCCCCGCCGCATCGGTCGGGTCGCCCAGATAGTCAGAAACACTGTCCACGTCAGGCGGAGGCGAGTACCCTTCGCTCATCTCGGTCTCAGGAGAGGCCCTGTGAAAGCCTGCAAGCGGGGTGGGGTCAGAATGAGCGAGCAAGAGACAAAGCCGACGATAAAAACCAGCTCACCAGGGGTTGGCACGTCGCCCGCACCGACAGATGGGCGAGAAGAGCCCGGCCGACCCTGAAAGTTCCCTCCCTCGAGGGTCTCAAGAGATTTCCCCAGCCCGTGGGAGACCGCCGGACAGGGAGTTTCCGGAGGTGGGCGATCCAGACCTGGGGAACTCGCGATCTTCTCAGGCGACGGAGGCGGGGGACGATCCTCTCCCCGGTTCTCCACTCCTCACAGGGAATTACCTGCAAAACAGGGAGTCAGAGGAATAGCGATAATCAGCGGAAGGCCACGTACCCCGGGGACGACCTCAGCGCCCGCCGCCGAGCTGGAGGCCGGGCAGTCACCCGCCAGAGAACGCCTAACAATCTTTCCCTTCGCCGGCCTGAAGAGAGGGCCGGAGGATCCGCGAACTAGCCATGGGGCGGCCTCGAGGGCCTCCTCCTGAGTCTGCAGGACCGCCGCCAGGCGAGCTCGCACCTCTTCGCTAACCGGCATCGAAAAACAAAAGTCTGCTCAGAGAAAGTAAAGGGATTTGGGGAGCCTCCTACAGGGGTCAGCGGTATGTATTTATAGCCGGACAGTGGGGGCCACCAAAAGATTCCTTGCCAGCTCAGCACAGTGCTCGCCGAACACGCGGGTTGGATGATTCTTTCCGAGCTTGATTCAAGCTCAAAAAGAGCGGGGATTGTGTACAACCCGTGTCCGGCGAGCGGGTCCCGCCAGAGAGGTTGAGCGGAGCGGCAGAAGGGCTGGCTCGCTCCCGCCCATTTCAGGCGAGCGAGCCGGCAGGCGAGTGAGCGGGTCGCGCAAGGAATCCTCGGCCAAAGCAGTCAAGCCCGGTGACCTGCGACTGGCGAGTCGATCAAGGTCGCGACGATCGCCGGCCAACCCGCACGCGACCTGGCTGCCGGTCCGCCCGGCAGAATACGGACAGCTCGCCCATATCGTCTCGCGCTCGCCCAGGGAGGATGGGCGAGCCGCGAGGCCAGGCCGCGCCCGCCTCCTGCGGGGAAACTGGAGGCGAGCTGACCCCCAGGGGTGCGAATAGCTACTCAGAACAGCGGAGCCCGCTGTTGGCAGACCAGGTTGGACTGCGCATAGCTATTCAGAACAACGGAGTTTGGCTGTTGGCAGGCCCAACCAGGGGCTTTTCGGTATTTCCAGGCCAGTTCTTTTGGTTATTGGCAGTTCAGATTCTGAAAATCTATAAATAAGACCCAAGGGGTACCTCAGAGGGCACGTTTCCAGTGTTTCCTGACTCTCATTTTCAAGTGTCCTCTGAGGGTACCTTAGCTCGGCTCTTGGCTAAGGAGGGGAAGCGCTCAGAGATCTTCCGGGTTTGTGGTGGGACCTCCCTGTCGAGCCCTTGGTCTGTTCTTCCTTGCCTCTTCCGTTGTTTTTCTTGCAGGAGTGAAGTAGGCGCGAGACCACCCCTTCCCCAAGGGTAGAACTCCACAAGAGGCCGGATTCCGGTTTCAACAGCACCTGATCGAAAGCTCAAGGGTGGCAGTCACCTGATCAAAACCTGCTAGTGGATTCCTACCAGGGTGGTAGAAGAGTGGATGTACCCAGGTTGGGGACCACTATAAAATTTCTTGCGTTGTCTGGTTGCCCTTATTCTTATTGTTCTTGTTGTGGCTGTGTTTGGCTAGCTGTGTTGTGGTAGTTTAGCTTAGATTTTCTTTTCTCTGTTAATATTGGTATCACCTTTTTATACTCTGATAATATTTAAAAACAGTCAAAAATTTTAGATTATTCTATTCACCCCCCCCCCCTATAGAGTAAATCAGGTCTAACCCCATCTTTCACTATAGAACACTGACAACCATAACTTCCTCCAGTGGGAAATTTGTATCTCATCCATTTCTTAGGATATTCTCTTAGGTTTTCATTTAGTTGTAGGGATTTTGAAGTTGCATTTTTAAGCTTTTTGATAACATTTCATGTTTTGTTAAAGTATACTCATAATTGAACTTATTATATTAAAGAGGCCCGATATAATTTATAGAGAAAAAAGTGTGAAAATAGCAGATCACTCATGATCCCCATTAATTTGGTCGTGATCATGGAAATAACCACCGCACGCGTGATCAGCGCGCCCGATTCACGCGCAATACATGCATGGGATCCCATCACGTGCGCAAACCGCCATTGACCGGCCAAAACGGCCGCCTCCACCTCGCACCCGGCCGACAGACGTGGCCTCGTCCGTGGTCGCAAGGCCGCAACCGCAAGAGGCGGCCGCGCGCTGCGGCCGCGAGCCGAACACCGCGGCCGCGAGCTGACAGTCATGGGCATTTTCACGCAGGCGGGAATTTTCACGTGGGTGTGTTTTTTTGACCGGGGTGGAGGCGGCGATATGCGGCGGGGGCGGCGACATGCGGCGGGGGCGGAGACAAGCGGCGGGGGCGGCGACATGCGGCGGGGGAGGCGACATGCGGCGAGGGCGGCGACATGCGGCGGGTGCGGCGACATGCGGTGGGGCGGCGACATGCGGCGGGGGCGGCGACATGCGGCGGGGGGAGGCGACATGCGGCGGGGGGAGGCGACATGTGGTGGGGGCGGCGACATGTGGCGGGGGCGGCGACATGCCGAGGGCGCGGCGACATGCGGCGGGGGCACCGACATTCGGCTGGCGGGCTGTTGGCTAGCACGTACATTAGGCGGGGCCGTCCGCGCGGTTCCTTCGGTTGTGGTCCGGGCCGCGTGCTCGAGTGAGGCCGGCCAGGGAGGCCGGCGCAGGGGCCTTCACAGCTGCTTACTGTGGCATACGACCACGATTGGTTGGTCGTGGGAGACCGGTTGGGGAAGAGTGTTGGTGGGCGCGCGGCCGCAGGGGGCCGACCGTTAGAGGTCGGTCGCGCGGCCGCAGGTGGCCGACCGTTAGAGGTCGGCCGCGCGCGACCATGAGACTGCTGGTGTTTCCAAGGTGAATGTAAGGTAATCAAGTAGTTGTCTCACTACCAACGTGATATGAGCTTATATAGTCGCACAAAAGAGCGTATGAAGAATTTGGAGGATTGGATTGTGTTGGTCTTACTCATATTGGATATTAGAGAAAGACCAATCCCTTGACTCATTGGAGTTGCTTGTTAGCATAGTTTTTGTGGGTCTCAACGTTTACCATCGAGATAGCTGAGATCGTCTCAGCTATATCATTGAGATAACTGAGAGCGTCTCAGCTGTACTGCTAAGAGAACTAAGAGCGTCTCAGTTGTACCGCTGAGATAGGTGAGAGCATCCCAACTGTACCACTGAGATAGCTGAGAGCGTCTCAGCGGGATAGCTGAGAGCGTCTCACTGTACCGCTGAGAGGCGTCTCAGCTGTACCGCTGAGAGCGTCTCAGCTGTACCGCTGAGAGGTCTCAGCTGTACCGCTGAGAGCGTCTCAGCTGTACCGCTGAGAGCGTCTCAGCTGTACCGCTGAGGAGCGTCTCAGCTGTACCCTGAGAGCGTCTCAGCTGTACCGCGGGGGTTGATGAGCGTCCAGCTGTACGCTGAGAGCAGCGTACCGCTGAGAGCGTCTCAGCTGTACCGCTGAGAGCGTCTCACTGTACGCTGAGAGCGTCTCAGCTGTAACGCTGAGAGGTCTCAGCTGTACCGCTGAGAGCGTCTCAGCGTAACGCTGAGAGCGTCTCAGCTGTAACCGCTGAGAGCGTCTCAGTCTGTAGCTGAGAGCGTCTAGCTGTTACCGCTGAGAGCGTCTCAGCTGTACCGCTGAGAGCGTCTCAGCTGTACGCTGAGAGCGTCTCAGCTGTACCGCGAGAGCGCTCAGCTGTTAACCGATGAGAGCGTCTCAGCTAGTACCGCTGAGAGCGTCTCAGCTTTACCGCTGAGAGCGTCTCAGCTGTACCGCTGAGAGCGTAGCAGCTGTACCGCTGAGAGCGTCTCAGCTGTTTGAGAGCGTCTCAGCCAGAATCGCTGAGAGCGTCTCAGCTGTACCGCTGAGAGCGTCTCAGCTGTACCGCTGAGAGCGTCTCAGCTGTACCGCTGAGAGCGTCTCAGCTGTACCGCTGAGAGCGTCTCAGCTGTACGCTGAGAGCGTCTCAGCTGTAACGCTGAGCAGCGTCTCAGCTGTACCACTGAGAGCGTCTCAGCTGTACCACTGAGACAGCCAAGATTGTCTCAGCTATACCACTGACATTACTCCTTTTGGTCCCGGGTCTGCTTGATAGCGACGATGCACGTCTATTTATACTCTTGGGTATAAATAGATGAAACCCTAGGTTTTGGAATGCTTCTTTTTCTGAGCTCAGACAGGAAAAGAGTTCCCAAGATCCAGAATCTGCCACCTGCGCGAGACCCGATTTCGGCGGCCGCCACCGCCGCCTCTCCTGGAGCAAACCTAGCAATTTGTGGAGACACAGAGCGCTTTTCATTATCCATCCCATATCTTGTTTGACAAGGTCCTGGTGTTCTCCTCCATTCGTGTGGATACATGTAGAGCCGCAGATATACTTTTTGTGTGGACTCAGATAATCTTTTTGGAGCATCTTGATTGAGTGAAAACTCAACCCCTCTCAGGTGTATTGTTATTTATTGTTGTGACTTTACTTCTTGATCAATGTTTTATCGCAATATCCAGTTTCTCTTTAGGATTTTCTTGTACTCTATTCCATTGCGCACATTTGATGTGTTGTATAGAAAACCCAACAACGATCGCACGAGGGTGAAGCAGTCGGGGGCGACCGACCGCACCGAATGGCGTGGCCGAGATGCCGTCCGCGGAGGGCTTGAGGCTACGCCGGGATGGTGCGGCCGAGGGCAGCCGACCGTGCAGGGCGTCCGTGGTCGTGCGCCGGGGATGGCGACCACATGCGGCCCGCCGCGGGAGTCCGCTCGTGGCGGTAGCGGCTGCAGTTATAGAGACGAGGATCGCATGCACGTGGATCGTGCGTGCAGATCGCGCATGTGGTGGCTTGCTCCATAACCCCTCCCCCACTAAGTGAGGGACATCGTTTTTTGGCTATTTACATCGTGGAATTCCTACAAATTTAGAGAGACCCATCTAGTTTGAAGCTTTTCACACATACTGTAAAAAAGGCGGAAATTTAGAATGTTGGTGTGAATTGGACATATGAACTTGCAAGCAGCATGAATATTTATATACCTGCACAACTAGATGGACAATTGAGTTTGTAAGGTGGAGATGGTTCTTCAAAGTTTCGCAATCCCATTCTCGAGATATTGCTTCGTCATTTTCGATGGTATATGATCAACAAGCAGGAGCATTTAAAGTCCTTATGCAAGCATCTGAGTTACTCGCCTAGTGGGCGACTATCATATATAGCAACTCGCTTAGTACGGGCAAGATCAATCCATGCTTGCCAAGTTGCCGTTTCCATAGAGGCAACTTCTCTATGGCTGGGTATGCTCTCCTAGGTAGCCCTCAAGATTTGTCTATAAATAGGACATCAGGGGTACCGGAGTTGCACCTTGGTTTGAGTACTTTTTATTCTAAATTCCCCCCCCCCCCCCCCGCTAGTTCGATATGCCAAGTTGGTGACTTCCTCGTACCTTGTTCAACTATTTTGGTTGTGGAGTGGAAGTTTCTTACAAACTTCTAGGTACATGGTGTGGCCGCCCCGCTATAGAACTTGAGGTTCGTTCCTAGTTCTCTTTGTCCATTAGCTCTTGCCTTCGGATCCGAGTAGCCGGACCACGGGATCAATAGTCTGACAGCCTTTAGTCCAAATTTTTGGTGTCAATTTTCCGGACTTAACACATTAAGTGCTAAAACTAGGAAAATCAGTTCATAAATGGACGTCCAGACCAAACCCAACAAGTAGCCTAAGGTTAATGATCTCCCAAACCGACTTTATAGATCGAGATGGCTGGTTAAAAAGGAACGGAACTTTTCATGAATATGACCCGAGCAATGCAGCGGACGTCCCACCATGTACCCAGAAATCAAAAAGAGCTTTTGTTCCAAAACCAAGTGATAAGCGTCTTAAAGGGCATGCTCGCCCCTTGCGCGGCTATGAGCAAGAATTTGCCTATGACGAGTGACCATAATTACCCGCCTTCTGGCAATCTTCGGATAAGCATTGCAGGCGATGAGTTGAGGAAGAGAAAATCTTAAACTTTTTAAAATCAACTTTTGAGTTTTGATAAGTTATTATTTCACAAAAATAAAATATTTTAAAGTTGATCAATATGATATAGCCATTAATTGAAATATTTTATCAAAAATTGGAATATTTTGAAATCAACTTCAATTGACGGGGTCAGATTTGATAATGTGATCCAAGGAACGTCTATCGATGCAGTAAGTAGAAAATTCCAGAATGCTAAAAGATTTGAAATTCCAGAATGCCTTACATTAGATAAATATAATGAAGTTATAAAAATGACAAAAATATCAGATCAGTACTTAGGCCCTGTTTGGCGGAGCGGCAACACAACTGCATGCATCTGCTTTTGTTGCGGCTCCGCCAAACAGATAAATGTGCGGGTGGTGGCAAGAAGCCACCGTCCTTTGAAATTTGCAATACATAGAATTAAAAGAGAAATAGCTGAGGGGGAGACATGAGAGAAAAAAAAAAAAGAAAAAAGAAGCAAAAAGCTAGCCGCCCCGAGCCGCGACAATCCTTCGCCGCAAGCCCTAAGAAGGTCTTGTCCGCTGCAGCGCCATTCTCCACAAGAAATCTCCATCTACAGCAGTCTGTGCGCAATGGTCAGCCACACGATTCGCACTGCGTCCCACATGTTGGAATCGGACAGCCGCGAACTCGGCCAGGAAGGTGAGGTCCACCTCTCCATGGTAAGTATTAGGGCGGGCGGAACCACAAGCAGCCGAGCGGCAGAAGTCCAGGACATTGGCCGCATCTCCCTCAATAATGACACCTTAGCCTCCAGAAGCGCCGGAGCAACAATCCGGCGTATAGCAAGGATCGCCTCGAGCTCCGCCCGGCCTGGATCCCAATGTTGCCAAGCAAAACCAGCCGCCAACCGCACCTGACCAGCCTCCAAACGAACCACAAGATCGAGGCCCGCACATCGAGAAGGTGAAAGAGAGTCGTCCACATTAACCTTGATCCACCCGGGTGATGGGGGGCACACAAGAAGTAGAACTAAACAACCTCGAGGGTGAAAGGTGCTCCAACATCCCAGGGTACGACCTTTGTCAAATAGGGCAAGGTTCTCCAAAACAGTAGCTGCGATGACCACGGGGGTACCTACCTCCCGGTTGTGCAGCTTGGCATTTCGAGCCCGCTAGCATTGATACATAACATAGCACAGAAGCCGGACAGGAGGAATAGCAGCTTCCCCACCATGCATCACCGTCATCTGAATCTCCTCCCATTTCCAGCCAATCAGCATTCGCATGCCCCACCTGCTAAGTTCTTGACCAACGGCCCATAGTCTAGTACACCCACCCACAAGGTAGTCCCGCTCCTCCGTCGCCCCGCAGTCCCATGGGCAAAGGGGGAATCCTCAAGTCCTCGTCGATGCAGCCAAGCTTGGGTAGGCAAAGAATCCCAGTAACCGCCAACAGAATAATTTCTCCCGAGGGTGCAGACGGAGCGCTTGAGCCAACTCACATCCATCTCTGAGTGGGTAGGTAGAGCGTGGGGATACGCCAGCGCCGCGATCCGTCTTCCACTAAACTGCTGCAATAGCTCGGGACATCCTCACCGCCCCAAGCTGTAGCTGCATAATGGCGCAGCCCAGATCCTGCCCAAAACCTGGTTCAGAAGATCCGCATGCCACCGTCCCTCTGCGTCCAAAAGATCGGCCACCTGAAGCCCATCTAATGCCGGGCCATCCACAAACATAGGCCATCGGTCAAGCGGCGTATAAAATATCAAATGTCCTGCAGAACATCAACCCTTTTCCGTTACCAATACGCCATCGAATAATTGGAGTAAGACTTGAAATGCCATGCTGGATAGTCATCCAGGCCATTGAGTCCGTACGGTTCGAAGAAGGGGCCCCGATCCTAAGGCCATACTTGGCATGGAAGATAGACCCGAAGAGAGAGGCGGGGTCCTTCAGTATATCCTAAGCCAACCGCGCCTGCAAAGGGCCTTCCCAGCAGCGTAATTGGCGAATACCCAGCCCGCCAGCCCTCTCGGTAAACAGATGGTATCCCATTTAACATAGTGAAGGCCTCGTGAAGCCACATTCTTCTGCCACAGGAACTTCCGGGCTAGCTGCTCCACCGCATCCAGAACAGCCCGTGGAATGGCTGAGTGGGTCAATTCGTAGAACGGGCCACCAGGAATGAGAATCGGATCAGAGCAATCCGTCCAGCAGGGGGACAGGTGTCGATTCCCCCATTGCCAGATCTTGGTCTGCCACTTGATCAGAGGGCTGGAGAAATCAGATTTAGTAAGTCTTCGCATGACAAGTTTAATCCCCAGGTATTCAAATTCCTCCACCTTCCGGAACCCAATCATGCGAGCCAGTCGGCTCACTTTCCATCGTGGCATCGCCTTACTTGCCATTTGCATGGATTTGGCCTTGTTAGTGCGCTACCCGGTCCAGCCGCAATAAGCACCCAACAGACTTACACACTCTCGGACAGTTGTCCACATTCGCACGAAATTAAAGAACAAGAGGACGTCATCAACGTAGAGCAGATGTGAGAGGTGGGGGCCCCCTACCGAAAGCGGAAATCCCAACGTCACATTACTAGCGTGAATAGCGGAGGATAGCAGCTCAGAGCATAAAATAAAGAGATAGGGGGACAGAGGGCAGCCTGTCGAAATCCACAACCCCCTCAATCCAACTGGAGCGGCAGTCGTTGATCATCAAGGTGAAAGACGGAGCCTGGAAGCATTGAAGAAGCCAATTGACAAACCGGGGGGGGGGCTGAACATCATGAGAACCGATTAAGTGTTTGCCATCTCATTCGGTCATAGGCTTGCTCCATGTCTACCTTGACCGCCAGGAAGCCATCCTTCGACGTCAAGACCTAGAGTTTGTTGATAACCGCAAGAAGCCACCGCCCGCGGCAGGCAGCGGCGCTGTATCTTTCAGCGCTTCATTCTTTTTTAAAAAAATTAAAATTTAAAAATATATATATAATTTATATAAACTTTTATATTGTAACGTTAATTATAAGTATTAATTTACGTTAATTATTAAATTTTATATTATTAAAGTTATTTATAATAACTTTAATTCTTAACATTAATAATATATATAATTTTAATTAATATATTAAAATTATTAACCTGTTAATTTGAATTTTTAAATTATTAACGCTAATTAATTTAAATATTAACATTTAATTAATCATAATTCAATTCTATAATTAAATGCTTTACGTATTAATGTTTTTATTAATATATATTAATATTTTATTATAATGTTGATGGTCACCCGGGTTGAAAATCGGATCGCCGTAACCGAGTCGGAGCATGTTGGTTTACAAATCTCTAGAGAAAGCATCATAAATTAATAAAAAAAGCTTATATTAATTTATAATTAAAACATTTTAATTTTATAAAATAAATGATTGATGTTTTAATGTTTAATAATTTTTGTTATGGGTTACTAGAGACGCTCGTAAATCGGTCAAAAATAAATCGTCCTAGCTCGTGAGTGAGAGCGCATACGTGTGTTTTGACGTCCGTTTGAAATATCAGACAACCTCGAAATTGTGCGAGAATGTGGCCGTTGGAATGGCAGTGTCGAGCCGGACGACATCGCAAAAAAAATCTTCGGCTCGTCCGAACATATTTTAGGGAACCCCATCAATATTAATATATTAATTTTTATAATTAAATAAAATTAGTGTCAAACAAATTATTTATTTATTTCTAGATTTCTTAAATTCTCTGAGTTGCTTAATTATTGCAATCACTGTTTAATTTTGCATCACTGTTTCACACAACACTGTAAATACAGTTTTTCAAACAATTTCACAAATTTTTTCGTAAGTGCAAAACACCTGGTTCCTGCATCACTGTTTCCCACCACTGGTTCCTGCACAGCCACAGCTTAGCCAAACAGGCCTAGACTTTTGTAGCTTTTTAATTTCAGTTCTTAAACTTTTAAGAGTAAGAAATCAGTTCCTAAACTATTTAACACACAAAATATAAGTCATAAAGACATTTTCTTTAGTTATTAAATGAGAAAAATAAATTAAAACAAACAGGGCCTTTTAGGGATAGTTACTGTCATAGTGCAGCCATTTATAATGAGCGTTTATATTGGCAGCCCAGCTTTGGATATTGACAGCCCAGCAAAATAATAAAAACATACATAATATGACAGCTAATAGCAGCCCAAAATGCAGAACACGTGTGTTTTGAAAATAGGTCTACTATATGACATTTTTGGAAAAAGTGTTCAACATAAAAGTTGTAGATCTCGTCGAGATCTACAACTTTCATGTTGAACACTTTTTCTAAAAATGCAATACAGTAGGCATATTTTCAAAAGGTGCGGAACCCGGAAGGAACTATGCGAGTTCCCCTCTGGTTCCGCGCCTTTTGAAATTAGGCCTACTACATGACATTTTTAGAAAAATCGTTCACCATAAAAGTTGTAGATCTCGTCGAGATCTATAACTTTCATGTTGAACATGTTTTCTAAAAATGTCTATTTAAAAGTTTAATTTTCGGATTGTCAGTATCCACCGGGCTGCAAATAGCCATAATTTAGGTTGTCATTATCTTTGGGCTGCCAATATCTATATAGGGGCTGCCAATATAAACACCCTTTATAATTGGAGGAGCCGGCCAGCTTTTTCGGTGCTTATGCATACCATTTATTTTTTATAATTGTGCCAAATTACATGAAAAACAAATTTCACCATTATGAAACCATAGTCTCTTAAAAATTTTGATTTTATATCATCAAAGAATGATTTATATTTGTTTCAGCAAATTGAAATTTGCACATCAAAATTTAGTAAAACAAACAGTAAAACATATGCATAAAATTTAAACCACCACATTTTCCCACCTTACAAATACAAAATGAAGGGAAATAACTACAGCTCTGTTTAGACATTACAAAATACATTATATTTCTTGTAGCATCTCAAAATACAATCATAATTCTTATAGCATTACAAAATACAATTATTCCAAGACTATGATTATCCTTCTTGTACCATCGCTTAACCAATTAGCATTTTGCTGCAACCCAAAATAAGTCACAACTTACAAAAAATGTGTTATAAGAGTTTCTCATAAAAAATAACATAATGTAATTAAAAACATACAAGACGAATTTATTACCGGTCGTAGTGGATACCCACTTTTGTTATGCCCGGAAACACCGCACTTGGAGCATGTAATTATCACATTTCTACAACCTATTTTAGTTGGATTCTTTTCCTTGACAACATCAACATTTTTTTCTTTGGCCGTCCATGAGCTTTTCGAAAAAATGGTGGAAGAATCTGCATGTTCTCTACCTTTGGCCAGAGATTGCGTCCATTTATGGGCATGATGTCATGATTGTAATATGCAATATAGGTAGACTTCTTGAAGCATTCATGCACATAGTCATGTTTATTTATGTTTAGATAATGCATACAACTGATAGCATGACGACATGGAAGTCCACTGACTCTCCATCTTCCACAAGCACACGAATAATTATCCAAGTCAACTACAAACTTATCAGGGGCATGAATTACTTCAAAAACCTTATTATGTGGTCATAATGACATCCACAATCCACTAAGTTTTGCCTCATCGTCAAATTGTTTTCGTAATTTTTATGTTCACTTCGCTAATTTATTTTTTAATTCTCTGCCAATTATTAGCTCATCTAGACATTAAGTAAACACAAATATCCTCCAACATAGTTAGAATGGGTTTTTTCGCGCATGTCCAAGATGACACGATTAAATGCTTCGGCCATGTTGTTTACAACTACGTCATATTTTGGGCGGCTACTAAAAGAATGCTCACACCATAAGCTTCTCTACATAGCTAGTAGATGATCTTAAGCTTTAACTGAAATTTCTCTAATTTCACTCATCGATCTGGACCATTCTTCCTCAAATGTCGCATTTGATGCCTTCCATAACAAGCATTTTAAATTCTTGCATGGAAATGTTTTCTAATATTATTGTATAGGTGTCTTACACAGAAGCGATGATCAACACCCGAAAGTAGCTCTTTAAACACTTGTACAAAACCCTACACATTTAAAACATGTATTATGATATAATAACACATGTTAAAAGTTCTCGTATTATTTTTTTTTAAAAGAAGACAAAGCTTCTGTTGATCAAAGATATACGTAATACCAGACATCCCAATATCATTTGTTAGGTGAGTGAGAAACCAAGACCATGAATCTTTATTTTCTTCTTCCACAACTGCATAAGCAGTAAGCAGCATCTGATCATCTGGATCCCTGCTGATTGCTGTTAATAATTGTTCGCCATAGTAACCTTTAAGAAAACATCAATTTAACCCAACAATTGTTCCGCATTCTCGAAATGATTCTTTACATGCAACAAAACATATGTATATTCTTTGAAATCGTGGCAATATGTTCTTGATAGCATACAATTTTCAGCATAAAACTCATGGGGCCAGGTAAATTTCAAGAGAATGGAGCATCTTGGATTTGACCTAAATAACTCAGCACAATATTGATTTAGAGAATTGTACTGCTCACCAACGCTACCTTCGAGTACTTCATTTGCTTGGTGCTTTGCTCGTACTGTTTTGTTCTTGGAAATCCCTACAACCCATTTGTCCTTCGCTTTATCAACATTTTGTCTTGGATGTATGCATGTTTGGATTTTCTATAACCTTCGACTCTATTTGTTTGCTTAATCACTTAGTGCTTAAGAGTTTATTATTTAACTCTAGAGTACATTGGTGTTTATCTATTATAGTCTTCACTTCCCAAGTATCCTGATTTTTCATTCACAACCTGACTTACGTTCGTACCTCACTCCTTGTTTATCATTTTTTGTCAAATTTAAACCTACCTCCATATGTACAGTAAAAGTTATCATTGTATCTTTAAATTGTTTTTTGTCTTAAAAAGTAAACCAGGTTGCCAATGCACTTATTTCATGTCATTTAATAGTGTGAACAAGGGTTGTTTACGCTTTCCTGTGATTGAACTTGTGGCTTCATCATCACTACTAAAAGATTACAGAGAATCAGACTGATGAGGATCTTCATTAATCCGCTCTTCATTGGTAGTTAAATTCTCAATACGAACATCATCAAATAAGTCTTCTTTATCCTCAAAATGAATATTCAAAACACTATTGTCACTAGAAGATGCATTCTCAGAAAGATCTTCCTCACTGTTCACCGACTTCATATGATTATTAAAATGAAACAGGTCATATTATGCAGGTATATGGAGAACAAAATTAATAAAGGTATATGAAGAACAAAATAAATGAAATTAAAAACAAACTTTAGAGACAGATCGTATGAAGAACAAACAAACATTATAAACAAATAAATTAGATAAAAAATTGAAACCGGTGATAAATGTGAAACAAGTCATATGGAGAACAAAATTAATGTATAGATATGACCAAACAAACAAATAATTGCTGGAGAAGGAAGAAGTTACCATAGCTGTTTGGGGATGCTACAAATACGACCAATGTAAAACAAATAAGTGCGGGCTACACTCTTGGATGTCAAGCTTTCAACGTAGATACAGACAACTGATCGGGGTTGCCACAGCTAAGAATAAACAAATTGAAAGCCTGATCGATAAATCGATGTGTTTAGGATCTCCATCGATCTACTTACTCAGAAACTGGGTAAGAGAAGAATGAAGAAGATGGAGAGCCTTACTTTGAAGTAGGAATCAGAGGTGAAGTAGGAATTAGAAGTGTTTAGGAATTCAAAAATGGAGTTTGCGCCGGGAATCACCGGTGATGAGAGCTAACAAGCGCGTCGGTTGGGGCGGGAGAGTCACCGGCAATAAGAATAAAGAGAAACGCATGTTGCGCCGAGAGAATCTCAAAAAACCCTAAATCTACGGAGCCATTATTGTCGATATAAAAGGAGGATTATTTAACGTTGTTAAGTTGGGTAACGAAAATCATTTTAATCTTTTTTATCCTTTAATGACTAATGGAAATGTCTTTTGGACTGATATTTTGTGTGTTAAATAGTTTTGGGGACTGATTTCTTACTTTTGAAAGTTCAAGAACTGAATTAAAAAAACTACCAAAGTCAAAGAACTGATTTGACATTTTTGCCTATAAAAATTAGGAAAATAACTTTTGATGTTGTGGACCATCTGGAGTTGTTTGATTGGACCTCACACTTTTTATTGGGTAGCAACTTAATCTCCGTTGATTTTTTTATGATTTCAATGGTCATAATGATTTCTTTATATTTCAATGACCTAGTCATTCTCTATATAAAATTCTTCATCCCAACTAATTCCCTTTCTCATTATGCAATGAAGTCGCCACTTTCTCTTCCAACCACTGATCCTTGCCCTGCAGTGCCTTCCCATGTAACCTTCCTCAAAATTTATATCCCCATTTTCGGCGGCGCGAACTATGATAGTTGGTCATCCAAGATGAAGGTAATTTTTTCATCCCAAGATCTTTGGGATTCTGCCGTATTTTGTTTGTTTGAAGGACCTGGTAACCCCTAGGAAGAAATCTTGAGAGATGCACGTACGCTACTACTCATACATCAAGGTGTCTGCCAAAATTTTTGAAATTATAAAATATGAGCAGTCAGCAACAAAAGCATGAAATAAAGTGGTGGAAAGTCTCAGAGTTTGCTCAAGGTATTCAGGGGTCTTTGAAAATCAATATTTTTCATTCATTTCTAATTTATTATTATAATTATCTAATTTTATTTTATTTTCCAAAATTAGGAACTCGGAGGGCATGGGGCGAGCTTGTTAAGAAAATCAGGGTATCTAGAAAATCAAGAGCACGGAGGTTTGGAATGTGGCTTTGACATTATATTTTTTACTATTCTTTGTCCAAACAATATAATTTCGGGGGTTATTTTTTTTCTTGAAGAATGTCTTTGGCGTAAATCATATAATATTGACTTTTTTGGCAATGCTTAAATTTTGATCTATATTGTGGTATATTTCAGCTATGGTAAGAATATTTAAAATGCTGAATAACATAATATTGGTAATTAGGACAGATTTTTTAGGCAATGTTCAGATATATTTCTACAGTGCATAATTAGAGAAAATTTAAGAACACGAGGTACGTTCAAAAATAAGGTGCTCAGAGAGCGTGAGACGAGCTTGTCCAGGAAATTAGGGGATCCAGGAAATCAAGAGCACATAAGCTAGGAATGTGGCTTTGACATTATATTTTTCTACAATTTTCTGTCTAAATAATATAATATCTGGGGATATTTTTTTTGTTTGAAGAATGTTTTTAGTCTAAATCATATAATATTGACTTTCTTTAGCGGTGCGTAAATCATGATCTATTTTGTGATATATTTCAGTTATGTTAAAAATATTTGGCAATGCTGAATAATATTATATTGGTAATTATGGTAGATTTTTTTTTGCAATGTTCAGATATTTTTTTATAAGTGCATTGTTGGAGAAAATTTAAAAACACGAGTTATGTTCAAAAATGAGGTACTTAGAGGGCGTGAGATGATCTTATCCAGGAAATCAGTGGGTCCAGGAAATCAGGAGCATGGAGGCTTGGAATATGCCTTTGATATTATATTTTTTACTATTTTTTGTCTAAATAATATAATTTCTGGGGATGTTTTTTGTTTAAAGAATGCTTTTGGCTTAAACCATATAATATTGACTTTCTTTAGCACTGCTTAAATTTTAATCTATTTTGTAGTATATTTTAGCTATGTTAAAAATATTTGATAATGCTGGACAACATAATACTCATAATTATGACAATTGTTTAGACAATGATCTGATATTTTTTACAAGTGCATTGTTGGAGAAAATTTAAGAACATGGGGTATATTCAAAAATGAGGTACTCAGAAGGCGTGAGACGAGCTTGTCTAGGAAATCGAGGGATTCTGGAAATTAGGAGCACGGAGGCTTGGAATGTTGCTTTGGCATTATATTTTTCCACTATTTTTTGTCTAAACAATATAATTTCTGGGGATATTTTTTTAAAAAAGTACTTTTGGCCAAAACCTAATAATATTGATTTTTTTGACAATGCTTAAATTTTGATCGATTTTGTGGAATATTTCAGCTATTTAAATAATATTTGACAATGCTGAGCAACATAATATTGATAGTTATGACAAATTTTTTAGGCAATGTTCAGATATTTTTTACAGGTGTATAGTTAGAGAAAAATTTAAGAACACAAGGTATGTTAAAAATTAGGTACTCAGAGGGCGTGAGGCGAGCTTGTCCAGAAAATTAGGGGATCCAAGAAATCAGGAGCACGAAGGCTTGAAATGTGACTTTGACATTAAATTTTCTACAACTTTTTGTCTAAATAATATAATTTATTGGGATGTTTTTTTGTTGAAGAATGTTTTTGACCTAAACCATATTAATCTGAGGAGTCATTGTCACTGATATAAAAGGAGGATGATTTAACATTGTTAAGTTGGGTAACGGAAATCATTTTAATCATTTTTCTCCTTTAATGACTAACAAAAATATCTTTAGGACTGATAATTGGTGTGTTAAATAATTTAGGGAGTGATTTCTTACTTCTGAAAGTTCAACAACTGAAATAAAATGCTACAAAAGTCTAAGAACTGATTTGGCATTTTTGTCTATAAAAATTGATAAAATAACTTTTGATGTCATGACCCAACTGGAGTTAAGTTGTTTGATTAGACCTCACACTTTCCATTGGATAGCAACTTAATCTCCGTTGATTTATTTACGATTTCAATGATCATGGTGATTTCTTTATGTTTCAATGATCTAGTCATTATCTATATAATATTCTTCATCTCAACTAATTCTCTTTCTCATTCTGCAATGGAGTTGCTACTTTCTCTTCCAACCACCTATCCCTGCCCTGCAGTGCCTTCCCATGTAACCTTCCTCAAAATTGATATCCCCATTTTCGACGACGCGAACTATGATAGTTTGTTTTCCAAGATGAAGGTGATTCTTTCATCCCAAGATCTTTCGAATTCTGTCATATTTGGTTTGTTTGAAGGACCTGGTATCCCCTAGGAAGAAATCTTGAGAGACACACGTATGCTACTACTCATACATCAAGGTGTCACTGCCAAAATTTTCGAAATAATAAAATATGAGCAGTCAGCAACGAGAGCATAGAATAAACTGGAGAAGAAAGTCTCAGAGTTTGCTCAAGGTATTCAGTGGTCTTTGAAAATCAATATTATTCATTCATTTCTAATTTATTATTATAACTGTAACATCCCATTTCCAACTAGACCCCTAGGAGTGGTTTTGTCTATGACTAGGTCATGACAAACCCTAGGAAACCAGAAATGGGCCAAGGGATAGGAGACAAAGTGTGGAAATCATCATGGTCTGCAAATAGTAGAACTCTGAACAATGGTTTAGGATGACCATGGGGCTACACCTTGACCCCAAGACCCTACCACAACACCCCCTAATACCTTGGGAGGCCCATTAGAGCCATAAGGACCCATTGGGGTCAATCAAAGAGACTCAGTTGACCAAGGTCAACCCTAACCCAAAATGGGTCAAACTAGCCTACTTAGGGTCAATTGACCTACTCATAGCCTAGAGGATCCCACCTACGCCCCCCTCCCCAATTGCCCAATTAAACATCATCAGTGGACAGAGGGGAACATTTTCGAGCTTTTACCTGGAGGAGACAGGCCGTCCCACTGTGTTGTTGCAAAAGCCGAGCGCCGCCGCCGTCAACTATGGCATCCCGCTGCTCCTCCCGCATTCAAGCCGCCAGGAAGGTCCTCCCCCTCTCCTTAACTCACGGGTAGATCATAGGTCTCCTTAGGTTTAAGGTTCGGGCTCAATTGAGCCCGATCCAAACCATGATTTTCATGGTTTTTCGGCAGAAAAACATCCTACTAGAACCGCCAGAAAACACCTCTCCGGCGGCTGAGCCGCCGCCTGGCGACAGCCACCACCTCAACGGAGGTGGTGGTGGCGGTGGCCGGCCGGGGAAGGGGATGGATCGCCGGCGGCAGAGCTTGGAAGCGGCTCTAGGCGGGATGGATCCTGGTCGTCAGCTCAAGGAAGAAGACGATAGGATTCCGTCGAATCTGCGCCTAGATTCGTGCTTCTTCTGATTTAAACTATAGGATATTAAATTTTGATATTTCGATTTATGTCACAGATTTAGTATTATTTGGTTTTAAATTTTAAAAATACTTAGGCTCATCTGGTGAAAAAACCTGCAACATGAAAGTTGTAGTCCTTTGTGTATACTTTATTTTAAAATTGGTTTGAATCCATTTGGGTGCATGGTCTGACCAGGCACCCATTTTGGTGGGACATATACTTAGGGCTAGACAGTCTTTAAACTGAGTGCCCACACCTCATCCCTGGTCCAAATCAATTGAAATTTTGGCAGGGAGCCTAACCTAGCTATACCTAGGGTCTGCCCAAAACTCAAAATTTTTGGAGACGCTTTGCCTAACGTTTTTGCTTTTATTTAATAATGCTAGGGTAATTTAATTAAGTGGTCAAATGACCTCCAAACTATCCCAAATTTTGGATAGTGGTCTTTGGCATCAAGACCTAGTTCTGTACAAAATTTTAACTCATTTGGATATGTTTTGGTTAGGGAATCACTAAACCCTAGTTTGGCTTTAAGGAGGTATTTTTGATTACAAGTGCACTATGGACTTAGGGTGCTCCCCTCCCCTCAACAGAGGCTGAGGTTTTGGACACTGACTTGGCATGGCCAATGTCACCCTCTTAAGGAAAATGAGATGATTTAGGCTTGATTTACCAG
Source organism: Platanthera guangdongensis (assembly GCA_039583875.1). Classification (NCBI taxonomy): domain Eukaryota; kingdom Viridiplantae; phylum Streptophyta; class Magnoliopsida; order Asparagales; family Orchidaceae; genus Platanthera; species Platanthera guangdongensis. Next base: position 218,997,626 of record CM077158.1, on the reverse strand, counting down.
AGGGTTCAACCTCAAACCCTAAGGAAGGACTTTTGAGTGTTGTGAAGGACATGGGGGAAAATGCTCTTGTATGGCCTTGGAAACCTAATAGAATTGAGGGTAATGTAACCTAAGTTCTCTGGTAGGAACCTTAGAGGAGTTGGAGCAAGGTAAACACCTCAAAACCCTAACCCTAGTTTTAGGGTAGGAGCACAAATTTGAAGATTCAGCCACTAAAACTTCCCCAAAAGATATGAAACTTGGGTAGAGTAGGTTTTAGGACATCTAGAACCTCTGGTAATTTCTATAGAATTTTATGGATTTTATTCCTGGTACTTCATTTGTTACTTACCAAAAAGCCCAAAATGATGTTTGATTTTTCTTATGGTTATTCTGTGCATTTGAATCTAATTAAACTTGGTCAGAATATCTTAAAGGCCTAAGTGAACATCCCTGAATTTTATTATAATTTTACTTGAGTTTATTTAGTACTTCCTTCACAAGTTTTGGAAAGGGGCTTGGTAGAATTAAATTAATTAATGATGATTTATCTGTTGAAAAATCATGAGACTTAGGTTTTGATGTTTCCAGGCCAAAAAGTACTTGTAGTAATTTATTTATAATTTTTAGAGGTCTGTTTACAAAACTTTCTTCACAAGACCCTAATTTTGAGAATTGGATATTTAGTTAATTCAGGGAATACTTCTTTCAAAAAAATTATGAAACTTTACTTGGAGGTTTTATGTGCCCTTATACTCATCCTGGAATTTTCTCTGAAGTTTTGGAAGTATTTTTGTTGTACATCCCCTTTAAATGATTTATTATGGAATAAGTTTGAAATGCAATTTAAGGACTTAAACCTTGCTGAAAAATTGGGAGATTCTGTATTTTTAGATGATTATTCATTTTGCATTTATCACAAATTTATTGGAATTTTATCTTGCCTAAATCTTGTACTTCATGTTCAACCTTGGAACTTTTGGCTTTTAGAATAAATAAATAAATTATCGGTTAAATTATGAAAATTAGGAAATTATGGATTCAGGCTACAAATGCCAATATAGTCCTCCAATAATTATTATATGAGCACTGGATGACCATTTGGTATACTTCCCATTTTACGGGTCATATAGCTTAAGTGGTCTGCATTTAGCAAAACTCTAGGAAATCATTTGGGATATGAATTAGAGCACATGTGTTGGGTTTTGTTGGGTTGCTGGAAAGGATAAATAGAGTTAGATGCATCATTGGAAGATAAAGTGAGTAGGGTGTGTTTTGGTTAGGGTTTAGAGGCGCTCGGGTCCGACGAAAGATCGTCCTCCCCGAGGTGAGGTGGAGTCAATCACCTCAGGATTAGCCTATCGTAACATGAGAAAGTAATGGGTAAGGGGATCAACTAATAACAAAAATAAGTACCTTGCGAAAGGGAACGCTGGGCGTAATCCCAACATAGTTTCTAGTGCCGCTTGAGAGCCCTTCACAGGGAATACCGGGGGCAGTCCTGGGTTAACGTAAACTGCTTTAACAAGCTGAAAAGAGTAACTTAGTAATTAGGGTTGCACTTTTCACAAACACTGATAGCACCGGAAGATAGCTGGGAGTTTCGGCTCGGATGATCAAAAGACGGACTTTGGGTCCGGGGAGCTTCGGCTCGATTGTTTGAGACGAACGTTTTGGTCCGGGGAGCTTCGGCTCGGTTTTTGATTACGCTAAATTTGCATGTGCATAAAAGAAAGGAAAAATTAAGGTGGTGGGTCTTCGGTATTGGAGGGTCAATGCACCGACTCCAATACGTTGACTCGGCAAGTGTGGTTAGCACTTCGCCAACAGAAGTCCGGTGCGCCAGCCGACAAGAGTACGCAGGAGTCCGCTTCGTGCACCAAGCATTGAGGCGTACGATAGGTCTGATCGGTAGTGCTTTACTGGTTTAGAGGTGGGTGAGGCCCAACCCACCGCTTTCGTCTGCCATTACGGAGGTATCCTGGGAGGTTACGGCTCCAAAAAGGGGGGTCTTATAATAATTGTCTAATTTTATTTTATTTTCCAAAATTAGAAACTCAAAGGGCATGAGGTAAGCTTGTCCAGGAAATTAGTGGATCCAGGAAATCAGGAGCACAGAGGTTTGGAATGTGGGTTTGACTTTATATTTTGTACTTTTTTATCTAAATAATATAATTTTGGGGGATCTTTTCTTTGTTTGAAGAATGTTTTTGGCCTAAACGATATAATATTGACTTTCTTTGAAAATGATTAAATTTTGTTCTATTTTGTGATATGTTTCAGTTATGGTAAAAATATATTTGAAATACTGAATAACATAACATTGGTAATTAACACATATTTTCTAGTCAATGTTTAGATATTTTTACAGGTGCATGATTGGAGAAAATTTAAGAACACGAGGTATGTTCAAAAATGAGGTACTCAGAGAGCGTGAGACGAGCTTGTCCAGGAAATCAGAGGATCCAGGAAATCAGGAGCATATAGGCTAGGAATGTAGCTTTGGCATTATATTTTTCTACTACTTTTTGTCTAAACAATATAATTTTTGAGGACATTTTTTTTTTGAAAAATGCTTTTGGGCTAAACCATATAATATTGACTTTCTTTGACAATGCATAAATTGTTTTCTATTTTGTGGTATATTTCTGCTATGTTAAAAATATTTAGCAATACTGAATAACATAATATTGGTAATTAGGACAGATTTTTCGGGCAATGTTCAGATATTTTTTATAGGTGCATGGCTGAAGAAAATTTAAGAACACGAGTTATGTTCGAAAATGGGGTACTTAGAGGGCGTGAGGCGAGCTTGTCTAGGAAATTTGGGGATTCAGGAAATTAGGAGCACAGAGGCATAGAATATGACTTTGGCATTATATTTTTCTACTGTTTTTTGTCTAAATAATATAATTTTCGGGAATTTTTCTTTTGAAAAATACAAAACCTAATAATATTCATTTTTTTGACAATGCTTAAATTCTGATCTATTTTGTGATATATTTCAGCATGTTAAAAATATTTGGCAATGCTGAACAACATAATATTGGTAATTATGACAGAGTTTTATGCAATATTCAGCTATTTTTTATAGGTGCATGGTTGGAAAAAAATTAAAAACACAAGATATGTTCAAAAATGAGGTACTCGGAGGGCGTGAAGAGATCTTGTTTAGAAAATCAGGGGATCTAAGAAATCAGGAGCACGGAGGCTTGGAATGTGCCTTTAGCATTATATTTTTTTACAACTTTTTGTCTAAATAATATAATTTTTGGGAATATTTTTTTTGTTTGAAGAATGCTTTTGACCTAAACCATATTAATCTACGGAGCCATTGTCACATATATAAAATGAGGATGATTTAACGATGTTAAGCTGAGTAACGAATCATTTTTTTCTCCTTTAATGACGAACGGAAATGTCTTTAGGACTGATATTTTGTGTGTTAAATAGTGTAGAGAATGATTTCTTACTTTTGAAAGTTCAAGAATTGAAATTAAAAAGCTACCAAAGTCTAAAAATTGATTTGACATTTTTGCCTATAAAAATTGGAAAAAAATAACTTTTGATGTTATGCCCAGCTGGAGTTAAGTTGTTTGATTGGACCTCACACTTTCCATTGCATAGCAGCTTAATCTCCATTGATTTCTTTATGATTTCAATGGTCATGATGATTTTTTTATGTTTTAATGATCTAGTCATTCTCTATATAATATTCTCCATCTCAACTAATTCTCTTTCTCATTCTGCAATGGAGCGTCACTTGCTCTTCCAACAACTAATCCTTGTCATGCAGTGCCTTCCCATATAACCTTCCTCAAAATTAATATCCCCATTTTCGACGGCGCGAACTATGATATTTGGTCGTCCAAGATCAAGGTGATTCTTTCATCCCAAGATCTTTGGGATTCTGCTATATTTTGTTTGTTTGAAGGGCCTAGTAACCCCCAGGAAGAAATCTTGAGAGACGTGCATACGTTACTACACATACATCAAGGTGCTACTGCCAAATTTTTCGAAATTATAAAATATGAGCATTCAACAACAAAAACATGCATGGAATAAACTGTAGAGGAAAGTTAGAGTTTGCAAAGGTATTCAGAGGTCTTTGAAAATCAATATTGTTCATTCATTTCTAATTTATTATTATAATTGTCTAATTTTATTTTATTTTCCAAAATTAGGAACTCGAAAGACGTGAGGCGTGCTTGTCCAGGAAATCAGGAGCACAGAGGTTTGAAATGTGGTTTTGACATTATATTTTCTACTATTTTTTTGTTTAAACAATATAATTTTTAGGGATGTTTTTTTTGTTTGAAGAATGTTTTCGGCCTAAACCATATATTTTTTAACTTTCTTTGACAATGCTTAAATTTTGATCTATTTTATGTTATATTTCAGCTATGCTGAGAATTTTTGGAATACTGAACAACATAATATTGATAATTAGGGCAGATTTTTTATGCAATGTTCAGATATTTTTTCCCGGTACATGATTGGAGAAAATTTAAGAATACGAGTTATGTTCAAAAATAAGGTACTCAGAGGGCGTGAAGCAAGCTTGTCCAGGAAATCGGGGGATCTGGGAAATCAGGAGCATAGGGGATAGAAATATAGCTTTGGCATTATATTTTTCCACTATTTTTTGTCTAAACAATATAATTTTTGGGGATGTTTTTTTTTTGAAAAATACTTTTGGCCTAAATCATATAATATTGACTTTTTTTTGGCAATACTTAAATTGATCTATTTTATGGTATATTTCAGCTATACTAAAAATATTTGGCAATGCTAAATAACAAAATATTGGTAATTATGACAGGTTTTTTGAGAAATTTTCAGATATTTTTTACAAGAACATGGTTGGTGAAAATTTAAAATACACGACCTATGTTCAAAAATGAGTCACAAAGAGGGTGTGAGGCGATCTTGACCAGGAAATCGGGGGATCCAGAAATTCAGGAGCACGGAGGCTTGTAATGTGGCTTTGACATTATACTTTTCTACTGCTTTTTGTCTAAACAATATAATTTATGGGGATGTTTTTTTAGTTTAAAGAATGTTTTTGGCCTAAACCATATAATATTGATTTTCTTTGGCAATGCTTAAATTTTGATCTATTTTGTGGTATATTTCAGCTATGTTAAGAATATTTGACAATGTTGAACAACATAATATTGGTAATTATGACAGATTTTTAGATAATGTACAGATATTTTTTATAGGTGCATGGTTGGAGTAAATTTAAGAATACGAGGTATATTCAAAAATGAGGTACTCAGAGGACGTGAGATGAGCTTGTCCAGAAAATCGGGGGATTCAGAAAATTAGGAGCATGTAGGCTTGGAATGTGGCTTTGACATTATATTTTTCCACTGTTTTTTGTTTAAACAATATAATTTCTAGGAATGTTTTTTAAGAATATTTTTGGCCAAAACCTAATAACATTGACTTGGTTTGACAATGCTTAAATTTTGATCTATTTTGTGATATATTTCAGCTATGTTAAGAATATTTAGCAATGCTGAACAACATAATATTAGTAATTATTACAAGTTTTTTAGGCAATGTTCAGATATTTTTTATTGGTGCATGGTTGGAGAAAATTAAAGAACATGAGGTATGTTCAAAAATGAGGTACTCGAAGGGCGTGAGCCGAGCTTGTCAAGGAAATCAGGAGCATGGAGGCTTGGAATGTGATTTTGGCATTATATTTTTTTACAGCTTTTTGTCTAAACACTATAATTTCTGGGGATTAATTTTTTTGTTTGAAGAATGTTTTTGACCTAAACCATATTAATCTACGGAGCCATTGTCACGTATATAAATGGAGGTTGATTTAACGCTGTCAAGCTGAGTAATGAAAATCATTTTAACCTTTTTTCTCCTTTAATGACTAACAAAATTGTCTTTAGGACTGATATTTTATGTGTTAAATAGTTTAGAGACTAATTTCTTAGTTTTGAAGCTACCAAAGTACTGAAATTAAAAAGCTAGCAAAGTATAAAGACTGACTTGGCATTTTTACTTATAAAAATTGGAAAAATAACTTTTGATGTTATGACCAAGCTGGAGTTATTTGATTGGACCTCACACTTCCATTGAAAAATAGCTTAATCTCCGTTAATTTATTTATGATTTCAATGGTTGTGATGATTTCTTTATGTTTCAATGATCTAGTCATTCTCTATAGAATATTTTTCATCTCAACAATTCTCTTTCTCATTCTGCAATGGTGTCACCACTTTCTTTTCCAACCATTGATCCTTGCCTTGCAGTGCCTTCCCATGTAACCTTTCTCAAAATTGATATCCCCATTTTCGATGGTGCGAAATATGATAGTTGGTTGTCCAAGATGAAAGTGATTCTTTCATCCCAAGATCTTTGGGATTCTATCATATTTGGTTGGCTTGAAGGACCTAGTAACCCCCAAGAGGAAATTTTGAGAGATGTACGTACGCTACTACTCATACATCAAGGTGTCATTGCAAAATTTTTTGAAATTATAAAATATGAGCATTCAACAACAAAAACATGGAATAAACTGGAGAGGAAAGTCTTAGAGTTTGCTTAAGGTATTCAAGGGTCTTTGAAAATCAATATTGTTTATTTATTTCTAATTTATTATTATATTGTCTAATTTTATTTTATTTTCCAAAATTATTAACTCAGAGGGCGTGGGACAAGGTTGTCCAGGAAATTAGGAGCATAGAGGTTTGAAATGTGGTTTTGATATTATATTTTCTACTATTTTTTATCTAAATAATATAATTTCTGAGAATGTTTTTTTGTTTGAAGAATACTTTTGGCCTAAGCCGTATAATATTGACTTTCTTTAGCAATGCTTAAATTCTGATCTATTGTATGGTATATTTCAGCTATGATAAGAATATTTGAAATGTTGAATAACATAATATTGGTAATTAGGACAGATTTTTAAGCAATGTTCAGATATGTTTTACAGGTATATGATTGGATAAAATTTAAGTACACTGAGTTTGTTCAAAAAAAGGCACTCAGAGGACATGAGGCGAGCTTGTCCAAGAAATCGGGGGATCCAGGAAATCAGGAGCACAAAGGGTGGGAATGTGGCTTTGACATTATATTTTTCTACTACTTTTTGTCTAAACAATATAATTTCTGAAGATGTTTTTTTTGTTTGAAGAATGCTTTTGGCCTAAAACATATAATATTGAATTTTTTTAGCAATGCTTAAATTTTGATCTATCTTGTCGTATATTTCAGCAATATTAAAAATATTTGGCAATGCTAAATAATATAATATTGGTAATTAGGACAAATTGTTTTTGCAATTTTCAGATATTTTTTACAAGAGCATCGTTGGAGATAATTTAAGAACACAAGCTATGTTCAAAAATGAGTTACTCAGAGGGCGTGAGGCGATCTGGCCCAGGAAATCAGAGGATTCAGGAAATCAGAAGCACCAAGGCTCGGAATGTTGCTTTGACATTATACTTGTTTACTAATTTTTGTCTAAACAATATAATTTCTAGAGATGTTTTTTTTGCTTAAAGAATGTTTTTGGCCTAAACCATATAATATTGATTTTCTTTGGCAATGCTTAAATTTTGATCTATTTTGTGATATATTTCAGTTATGTTAAGAATATTTCGCAATGCTGAACAACATAATATTGGTAATTAGGACAGATTTTTAGGCAATGTTCAGATATATTTTTTACAGATGTATGATAGGAGAAAATTTAAGAACACGAGGTATGTTCAAAAATGAGGTACTCGGAGGGCGTGAGGCGAGCTTGTTTAGCAAAACAGGGAATTCAGGAAATTAGGAGCATGGAGGCTTGGAATGTGACTTTGGTATTATATTTTTCCATTATTTTTTATCTAAACGATATAATTTTTGGGGATGTTTATTTTTTGAAGAATATTTTTGGCCGAAACCTAATAATATTGACTTTCTTTGACAATGCTTAAATTTTGATTTATTTTGTAATATATTTCAACTATGTTAAGAATATTTGACAATGCTGAACAACATAATATTAGTAATTATTACAAGTTTTTAGGCAATGTTTAGATATTTTTAACAGGTGCATGGTTGGAGAAAATTTAAGAACACGAGGTATGTTCGAAAATGAGGTACTCAGAGGGCGTGGGACGAGTTTGTCCAGGAAATCAGGGGATCCAGGAAAGCAGGAGCACGAAGGCTTGGAATATGGCTTTGACATTATATTTTTTTTACAGCTTTTTGTCCAAACAAATAATTTATGGCAATGTTTTTTGTTTGAAAAAGACTTTTGACCTAAACCATATTATTCTACTGAGCCATCACTACAAGAAAAATGACCTTTAGTGATGAAAATTTAGTGACCAAATATATTTAGTCATTAAAGACATATCTATAGTGACGAAGTGAACGTTTAATCACTAAAGACATTTTTAGTGACAAAATAAAAGTTTAGTCATTAAAGACACAACTTTAGTGACCAAATAAAAGGTTAGTCACTAAAGATATAGCTTTAGTGACGAACATTTAGTGACAAAAATATGCCGTCACTAAAGACACATTTTAGTGATGAATTGAAAATTTAGTCACTAAAGAGATATCTTTAGTGACAACATAAAAAGGTCACTAAAGACCTGACAAGCTTTTAGTGACAACATATATTTCGTCACGAAAGACGCATGTTTAGTGACGAATTAAAAAGTCACTAAACCCTAGGCACATATGCATATACTGCCTTCAAGAAGAGAGGACAAAATTTACCCAAAATAAAGTTAAATAGGGAGCATTCGTTCAAATAAAAAAAATTCTATCAAAACCTAAAAATCAGTATACAAATGCTCACCTACGATGGGAGACTGAAATAGAACCCTAAAATGAGAAAAAATTGCGTCATGCATTGGAGTGAAATCGAGCAAAATAGTGCTCGTCGGCCTCCTGAAGGCTAAAAATGTTGGCGTGAAAGGGGTGGAATACCTTCCCAGATATTGGTGTCGACGGGAAGGATGGTTGCGTCTTCCGGTACCGATGGAGCTTGAAACAAGCGACTATTACGGAGACAAGGGGAGGCGGCCGTCGACTGAGTTCTGAAACCAAGAATGACGTGAGAAAGGAACATGCACGGGTTGGGCTGTGCATGGCCTTTCAAAATAAATTGGAAATTAGGCTTTTATATTATTTTATATTTGATTAAAGATGTTTCCATAACAAAAATTGGTGGCTACAACACTCAATAAAAAAATTTTAAAGCCTTCCTCAAAATAAATAAATAAATTTAGGCCCCTAAATTTTCTCGGCAGTTACTCGACCACTTCCGCCTAAATTTAATAGGCAGTTTCCCCCACCCGATCTCCCGAATCCCTTCCCCTTCCCCTTCCCTTCTGAACCATCTCATGCCGCAACACCTGAATGAGTGACGAACGCCGGCGAATCCCCTAAAGCCGGAGAGAACTTCCGTTTGGGACGGCCTCTCGCCAAAGCCTGCCAAGGTGCGATCAATTTCCCAGCGAGAACTCCCATGGGTAACGATAAACTCCTCATTTGCATTTCTAATCGGTAGATTTCCCCACCTCCGCCTCTCCCAAATCTTGTATCCCCCCTGAACCTGCTTGCACCGCAGCTGTTGAACCTGTTTGCAACGACCTCTTCGCCGAAGCATGCCAAGGTGCAATCAAATATCCTAGTAACCGCCAAGGACTCCCCTGGGTAACACTAAACGCCTTCTCTGCTTGATTTATGGTTTGTGCTCAATTCCCAGAATTATATCCTGATTAGGCTAATGATTTGTTTGATGATTTTACAGAGACCAGGTCATTTAATTTGTTTAAATGATTCAGATTAACTAGTGGAGCTATTCATGAGATTTTTGGGGCCATTTGGTAATCCATAAGAGTAGGTTCTTACACATTGAAGGATTAACCAATAAAGATGCTTAAAAAATTAATGATTTGCTAAATGACGCTGAACAAGAATTATATCTTGATTGAAGTATTAACCAATAAAGATGCTTAAAAAATTAATGATTTGCTAAATGACGCTGAACAAGAATTATATCTTGATTGCAAAAAAATTTCAAAATTTCAATTTAGGGTCACTTTTGTAAAGCTCTGATCAACAAGAATTTTGTTTATCATTTTTAATTCTCCCATTATTGAATACTTACATTTATTGTTTTTCTTGCATGGATTTATGTTATGCACATCAAGTCTTTGTGAAAATATCATGAAAAATGTACAACACAAAGTTATATATCTTCCAAATTGCATTTTCAAGAACAAAATGCTCTACTTTGACATTATTTTTGCACATATAATAGAATTTCATCCAAATGAATTTGTTTTAAAAATATATGCAGATGGGTGATTGATTCTTCTTTTGTTTGGTATTTGCTACGCTACTAGTGATGAGTCACTTTACTTACCTTGTTTAGTGTTTGTACTAAATGAAAGTTAAAAAAATCGAGAAATTATTCTACCTATCAGCCTTAGAGATTAAGGGGTGTAAAAAAATCATTTTTCCTAGTGCACAAATTTCATTTTTTTATTGATTAAGTTCTTTTACAGTTGAATTTATCTAGTGAAGTTATTTCCGAAGGAGTGAGTTGGGACCCACATAAGCTCATAGTTGCGTTTATATCCGGATCCAATCAAATTTTAATTTGTGATTATGAAGATTTTGGGTAGTGATTAGATCCTGCAATCTGTGATTAGATCATGCAATCTCCACACACCGCACTGTTCATATTAATGTTACTTTTCCTTCTTTGAGTTTTTTTTCCTTAATATTTGTTCACATACTTGGCATCTGCATCATGTATTCATGTGGGAGCTCATCATTCACTATATGGGATGTCGCCCAAGGTATTGATAATTTCTTTTAGTTATCAGTTGTGCAGCAAATTTATCTGCTATCTACATTTTTATAAATTGTACAAATTCACTATATGGAATCGGGCTCCCGGTTCCCTGAAAATATGGGAACCGGGCGCCCGGTTCCCTGAAAATCTGCGAACCGGGCTCCCGGTCCCCTGAAAATCTTCGAACCGGGCGCCCGATCCCCTGAAAATCTGCGAACCGGGCTCCCGATCCCCTGAAAATCTGCGATCCGGGCTCCCGGTCCCCTGAAAATCTGCGACTCGGGCGCCCGATCCCCTGAAAATCTGCGACCCGGGCTCCCGATCCCCTGAAAATCTGCACACCGGGCGCCCGGTCCCCTGAAAAACTGCGAACCGGGCGCCCGATTCGCTGAATATCTGTCACTTACCTACCTTGGAAAGTGTATACATGCATTGATGTTTCTTTTGTCAAGCATACTTCATTTTGCATTTTAACTAGATGATAATTTGTCACTTTATTTAGAATAAATCCAGTAAATGTATAAGGACGAATGGTTCCTTATTAGGGTGGTTTGGAATTGTTAAGCACAACCTTGTCTCCCTTGTAGAGTATCACTGTGTAGCATAAGTAATGTTGTTGCATCTTTTTATTAGTTCTATTTGAGAGCTATTTTATCGGTTCACTTTTCTTGTAGTGTACATGAGGGATCATCTACATATCGAGGAAGGCCTGATCCCACGTATGTACTTGGATTTGTTCAAGGAACATGGAACTACAATTATTGACTCAGGGAATATCTCTAGCTCATGAGTAAGACCCAATTAATAAAATCCCTTCTTGTAATAAGGATTTATTAGATTCTTCAATTTTGCTGCAGGCCAAAGGACGAAATGGCTTTGATGATGATGAGTTCCATGCACGCGTACATCTAAAACTACCATATGATGTTTTGAAATCCGATCCAGTGGTGAGGAACCTATATCTATCAATGCCTTGGAGAAAACTAGTACGCCAATAAAACTTAAGTAGCATATTTCATTACGGAGTTAGTTTCAACGACGGCTAACACATACATGCATATGAGCGCAGATTTTTGCAAATACCGACCAATATCATGTCAAATGAGTGATGCATAGGTTGGGGCTAGAGGATTGTTTTCATGGCATCAAAGAATGAGGCACTTAAGAAGGGGACCGAAGAAGGACGAAGACAAGAAGCATGAACCTGAGATGAAGAAAAAAGAGAATTATGCTCAAGGGTAGATTATTTATTATTAATATTTTTCTTGTATTGAATTTAATAGAGATAAAATATCTATTGATTTGTATTGAGGGGTTTGGGCTATCTCCCACCTTCTATTTTTTACTATTAATAAAAAAAATTTATTCAGATTCTTTTATCAAATAGATTTTATTTTTTATTGTGGTTAATCTTGTAATTTTTTTTCTATTTAAAATATATATTTTAAACAACTATAAAAATATTAGTGGTCAAATTTTTCGTCATCAAAAAATCATTTTGTGACTGAATAATATGGTTAGTAAAAGTTCATTCAGTGACTGATTCAAGTTGGTCACTGAATATTTATTTAGTGACCAAATCAATTTAGTCGCCAAAAATTCATTTCGTGACTATTGTTGTTTGAGTCACTAAATATGTACAATTAGTGACAAAACTCTTTTTGGTCACTAAATACATTTAGTGGCGGGGCATTCGTGACCATTTCGTGACGGACAATATTTGATCACTAAATATCTTTAGTGACTAAAATCAACCTTTTAATGACCAAAAAAGTCGTCACTAAAAGTCAGTTTTCTACTAGTGCATTGTCACATATATAAATGGAGGATGATTTAACGATGTTAAGATGAGTAACGGAAATTATTTTAATCCTTTTTCTCCTTTAATTACTAACAAAAATGTCTTTAGGACTGCTATTATATGTGTTAAATAGTTTAGGGACTGATTTCTTACTTTTGAAAGTTCAAGAACTGAAATTAAAAAGCTATCACAGTCTAAGGACTGATTAAGCATTTTTGCCTATAAAAATTGGAAAAATAACTTTTGATGTTATGACCCAGCTAAAGTTAAGTTGTTTGATTGTACCTCACACTTTCTATTGGATAACAGTTTAATCTCCATTGATTTCTTTATGATTTCAATGGTCATGATGATTTCTTTATGTTTCAATGATCTAGTCATTCTCTATATAATATTTTTCATCTCAACTAATTCTCTTTCTCATTCTGCAATGGAGTCACAACTTTCTCTTCCAACCACTGATCCTTGTCATGCAGTGCCTTCCCATGTAACCTTCCTAAAAATTAATATCCCCATTTTCGACGGCGCGAACTTTGATAGCTGGCTGTCTAAGATGAAGGTGATTCTTTAACCCCAAGATTTTTGGGATTCTAACGTATTTGGTTTGTTTGAAGGACTTGGTAACACCCAGGAAGAAATTTTGAGAAATGCGCGTACGCTACTATTCATACATCAAGGTGTCACTGCCAAATTTTTTGAAACTACAAAATATGAGCACTCAGCAACAAAAGCATGCATGGAATAAAGTGGAGAGAAAAGTCTTGGAGTTTGCTCAAGGTATTCAAGAGTCTTTAAAAATCAATATTGTTCATTCATTTCAAATTTAGTATTATAATTGTCTAGTTTTTTTTCCAAAATTAGAAACTCATAGGGCGTGAGGCGAGCTTGTTTAAGAAATCAGGGTATCCAGAAAATAAGGAGCACAGAGGTTTGGAATGTGGATTTGACATTATATTGTCTATTGTTTTCTGTCTAAACAATATAATTTCTGTTGATATTTTTTTGTTGAAGAATGTTTTTGGCATAAACCATATAATATTGACTTTCTTTTGCAATGCTTAAATTTTAATCCATTTTGTGGAATATTTCAGCTATGTTAAGAATATTTGACAATGCTGAACAACATAATATTGGTAATTAGGACAGATTTTTTAGGCAATATTCAGATATTTTTACAGGTGCATTGTAGGAGAAAATTTAATAACACACGGTATGTTCAAAAATGAGGTACTACGAGTGCATGAGCCGAGCTTATACAGGAAATCATGGGATCCAGGAAATCAAGAGCACGGAGACTTGGAATGTGGCTTTGACATTATATTTTTTCTATTGTTTTTTGTCCAAACAATATAATTTCTTGGAATGTTTTTTTTGTTTGATGAATGTTTTTGTCCTAAATTATATAATATTGATTTTCTTTGACAATGCTTAAATTTTTATCTATTTTGTGGTATATTTCAGCTATGTTAAAATAATTTGGCAATGTTGAACAACATAATATTGGTAATTAGAACAGATTTTTCAGGCAATATTCAGATATTTTTACATGTGCATGGTCAGAGAAAATTTAATAACACGAGGTATGTTTAAAAATGAGGTACTCATAGGGCGAGAGGTGAGCTTGTCCAGGAAATCAGGAGATCCAGTAAATCAGGAGCATGGAGTTTCAGAATGTGGCTTTGACATTATTTTTTTCTACTGTTTTTTGTTTAAACAATATAATTTCTGGTAATGTTTTTTTTGTTTGAAGAATGATTTTGGCATAAACCATATAATATTGATTTTCTTTGTCAATGCTTAAATTTTGATTTATTTTATGGTATATTTCAGCTATGTTAAGAATATTTCGCAATGCTGGACAACATAATATTGATAATTATGACAGATTTTTTATGGAATGTTCAGATATTTTTTACCGGTGCATGGTTGGAGAAAATTTAAGAACACGAGTTATGTTCAAAAATGTGGTACCCAGAGGGCATGAGGCGAGCTTGTCCATAAAATCAGGGGATCCAGGAAATCGGAAGCATGAAGTATTGGAATGTGGCTTTGACATTATATTTGTCTACTGTTTTTTGTCTAAATAATATAATTTCTAAGGATGTTTTTTTTGGAGAATGTTTTTGGTCTAAACCATATAATATTGACTTTCTTTGACATGCTTAAATTTTGATCTATTTTGTGATATATTTCATTTATGTTAAAAATATTTGGCAATGCTGAACAACATAATATTAGTAATTAGAACGGATTTTTTATGCAATGTTCAGATATTTTTTACAGGAGCATGATTGGAGAAAATTTAAGAATATAATGTATGTTCAAAAATGAGGTACTTAGAGGGCGTGAGGCAAGCTTATCCAGAAAATCCGGGAATTCAGGAAATCAGGAGCACGAAAGCTTGGACTGTGGCTTTGACATTATATTTTTCCAATGCTTTTGTCTAAACAATATAATTCTAGGGATGTTTTTTTTGTTTGAAGAATATTTTTGGCCTAAATCATATAATATTGACTTTCTTTGGCAATGCTTAAATTTTTATCTATTTTGTGATATATTTCAGTAATGTTTAAAATATTTGGCAATATTGAACTGCATATTATTGGAAATTATGGTAGATTTATTAGACAATGTTCAGATATTTTTTACAGGTGCATGATTGGAGAAAATTTAAAAACACGTGGTATGTTCAAAAATGAGGTACTCAGAGGCGTGAGGCGAGCTTGTCCAGGAAATCAGGGAATCCAAAAAATCAGGAGAACGAATGTTTGTAATGCGACTTTGACATTATATTTTTTCTACTGCTTTTGTCTAAAGAATATAATATCAATGACAACATCAAGCTCGGGAAAAGCGGGTTTGGGATGGTTTGGTTGGGATGCACTACCGCCAGAGAGGTCGACGGAGTGGAGGTGATACAGTGATTACTGGAGCCTTTTGCTATGGAGATGGAAGGAGCTAAAGTGGCAGGCGGCGGCAGGGGCCTCAAAATGGAAAATTTTTTGGTATGTGTAGTGTTCCCTGTGCTAAGAGCGCGTTTAAATAACGCTTTCAAAAATGCGGGGCCCACTTCATTTTTTGGGTTTCTCTCTTCTTCCCTAACGTAACCTAGGCGATTTCCGGCGATTTCTTGGCAGATTTCTTCCTCCTTATGCAGATTTCCGGCATATTTCTTAGGAGGCGAACTCCGTGAAAAAGTACCTGTTAATGTAGGCATCACGGATGACAAACTCACGAGGCGAACTCCGGTCGACAGATTGAGAAGAACCAGGTACGATTTTTTTCCAAAGGCGATGCCCTCATTCTCATCTCGGTGTAATATAGGACTGTATTTGCATATAATGTTATAGACAACTGTATTGTATGTGTAATACATGAATGTATTTGCATATAGTGTTATATATAACTGTATTTCAGGTTTATTGTAAGACTGTATTGGCATATAGTGTGAAATACAACTGTATTCCAAGTGTAATATATGACTGTATTTGCATATAATGTTATAGACTGTATTGCATGTGTAATACATGACTGTATTTGCATATAGTGTTATATACAACTGTATTCCAGGTATATTGCAAGACTGTATTGGCATATAGTGTGAAATACAACTGTATTCCAAGTGTAATATATGACTGTATTTGCATATAATGTTATAGACGACTGTATTGCATGTGTAATACATGACTGTATTTACATATAGTATTATAGACAACTGTGTTCCAGGTATATTGGAAGACTGTATTGGCATATAGTGTGAAATACAACTGTATTCCAAGTGTAATATATGGCTGTATTTGCATATAATGTTATAGACTGTATTGCATGTGTAATACATGACTGTATTTGCATATAGTGTTATATACAACTGCATTCCAGGTATATTGCAAGACTGTATTAGCATATATTGTGAAATACAACTGTATTCCAAGTGTAATATATGACTGTATTTGCATATAATGTTATATACAACTGTATTGCATGTGTAATACATGACTGTATTTGCATATAGTGTTATATACAACTGTATTCCATGTGTACATGACTGTATTTTGCATATAATGTTATATATAATTGTATTTCAGGTGTAATATACAACTGTATTTGTATATATAACTGTATTTCAGGTGTAATGTACCACTTTACATACAACTATATTTGCATATAGTCTAATGTTCGACTGTATTTGCTTATTCAGATGCCTGGCAGCAAATATTTGAGCAGTCGGTGTGCGGTCTCAACATTTGTGGTGAATGCCCGTCCTCTCCTCGAGGTCATTTCCGAGGAATCGAAGGTTATTCTAAGGGAAACAAATGTTTTATCTTTATTCTCCATTCCGGCATTGCCGCAAAACATCCCGCTCTTATATGTCCTGGTGAAGCTATACATAAGGGACAAGGGGTGTTTTCTTTTCGGAAATCACTACCTCAAACTAACAGTTAATGAAGTGGCCATGATTTTGGGGTTACCAAACCGTGGTCTCGATTTTCCTTTTTCTAGACTCTCCTATTTGGAGTTATCTCACAGGGACTTGATCAACAAAATGCGCCTTCTTGTGAATTAAGAATGATCCCTCGAGCTCGAGCAAAGGCGAGTAAATGCACTCATTAGGTATTTGATGATTGTGTTTTTCTTCCCCATGAAGACTCTAAAGATTCCGGCGTGTCTGGGTTTGCTGGAGGATGGTATAGGTGCCTTGAGAAAGTACAATTGGTCTAAGGCCATTCATGCATTCTTGCATTCACAGCTAGATTGTCTGAGTCGGGCCAATGCAGTTCGAGATGCTGACACCTGCTTAGGCTACTTTGAAGGCTGCTCGATAGTTGTGTTGGTAAGAAATGTGTTTACAATTTGGTTACTGATTTATTAATTATTCAAACTAACATGTATTTTTGTAGGTGTGGTTTTTTGAGCACACCAATGTTCAAAGAGTAGTACATTTCCTGGCTCGGCCTCGAATTTATCGGTGGTCAGACAAAATGAGATATACTGCAAAGTTTTGTTTGGATTTGCCGAGTGAGCTCAAGAAACCCAAGCAGGTATTATTAATTAACTTCTTAATTAATACCAAGTTTGGTTGTTATGTAACTCTAATACATTTTGTTATATCTTATAGGTTAGATACAAGTTTGGAAGTCTGGAGAATGATGAGAAGTGGTTGCTAGGACCGGAGGAGGCGGATTCTGATTTTGAAGATATGAAGCCAACTAAGAGAAAGGGAAGGGGGGTGAAGAAGGTAAAGTTTGAGGTGGAGTCTGATTTCGAGGATATCGAGAATGAGAAGGAGAAAAATAAGTTCGAGGAGGCGAGGAAAAAGATTGCTGCTAAGAGCGAAGGTAGATTGCTTAGGAGGATGGAAAAGGAGAAGAAGAAGGTGAAAAGAGAAAATACAGGGGAAGATTGGAACTCAATGGAATCTCGGCTTCGAGTTTATATACGGGAAGAAGTTGCTAAAGTGGAAGTCTCCATGAAAAAATTCTGTGAAACTTGGTTTAAAAAGTTGCAAGATAGGATGTCCCAATTCCATCGCCATGCACCATCACCGACATCACCCACATCATCCAAACCCCAGAAAAATGTCTCACCCACACCATGCACATCACCCACATCACCCACATCATCCACACCCCAGATCATTACACTTCAAAGCCCAGCCAAAGAATCATCTTCTGTTCGAGTCAAAAAAATTGCATATAGGCGGAAGAATGGTCTTAAAATGGTTCCTACCTACCCCGATAAACCACATATAAACCCTCAAATTCGAGGTAACATTGATTTCGCCCATACTGAATTCAAGGATAGGTAATTATTTCTTATCATATACGTATTTTCGTACATATAGTTGATTATCCATCTCATACTGATTTTAACTATTACTACAGGTCCGATGTTATTTTATCGAGTGGTAACATTGTGATGACTCGAGGGGATGTGGATGATTTATTGGGGACGGCTTGGATAACGGACGCTCACATCGATGCATACGCTGTCTTCCTTGGTTCGAAGCAGAGTAGGTCATCTGATGGAATGAAGTCCTTTTTATATGTTTCGCCAAAACATGCAGTACGTTCTTCATTTTGTCCCTCTTTTGTAATGCACTTATTTTATGTTTAAGTCTGAAATTATTAATGTTTGTCACCTCATTGTGCAGTATTATAAGAGTAACAAGGTGGCAAATAGCAAGATCCTATTGAGCCATATAACATTGGCAAGTGTCATGGCTTCTGATGTCGTGCTTATGCCATGTCATGTGTCAAGCCATTGGACACTGCTAGTGTGTCGCCAAAAGGAACAATGTTGGGATTTCTACGACTCCTTTAAAAGTGGTCGTCATCATTCCAACCTTCCTGACTTGGTACAATTTCACACTAGTACACACTCATACGACAATTGAAGGCCAAAAAAATAATGTTTTTTCTGACAATTACTGGGTCATGTAGGTTAACACTTTATACAAGGAGGTTAGTGAAGCGTTGCTAGCAGATATTATCATGTGACCTATTAACGAGGTTCCCAATTTGCCGCAACAAGATAATGGGGACGACTGCGGCGTGTTCGTGATGAAATTCATGGAGGAGGTGTTGTCGGCCGAGACTATTTCATGGCAAGAAAAAAAGAATTGGTGTAAAGAGATGCCGCAATTTCGTGCAGAAATTGCAGCGGATATTCTTCGGGCTTTTTCAAACATAATTAATACTAACATCAGTGCTTGATTCTCCATTTTTTGGCTGTAGTTATCTGGCATTACTGCTGTAGAGCAGCTGGTTTCTCATAACTAGTTGCTATGAATGAATGAATGAATGTTGCGAATAACATTGAAAGTTGAGTACCATAACCGTTCCTGTGTTGCGGCAACTGGAGGCGGCTGGTTTATCATAACTAATTGCTATGTTTTCTTGTAGATATTTCAAGTGATATGAATCTGGAGAATATCGTGTGCATATTTCAATGCAATGTGTTTTTTTTCAAATTTTAACCGGAAACAATAAATACATAAATAAGGTGATTCACTTTAAGGTTTGAAAACATCTGGGATACTACAAAAATTAAAAGACAAATCTAAGTCAAAGTTCTCTTGAGAATCAATATCTGCAGGAGTGGCCTGTGGGGTTGACTGGTGCACAGGTTCTGGAGAACCAAAGAAGTTATAGATCTTTGATTTGGAAGTATTATCATTCACAGGGATTGCTTTGCTCTTCATGTCACCTTGTTGATTTCCTACATTGGAAAAACTGAAAGAAATTGTACCTAATCACCTAGAGGGGGGAGGGGTGAATAGGTGACTAAATATTTTTAAACTTTTAGGTAGATTGCAGATTATTTCACAGAGTTATAACTACTTTTTCACAGCAATCAATCAACAATCACAGAATAACTCATGCACACAGTGAACACACAGATTTATAGTGGTTCCCCAAAGTTTGGGTACATCCACTTTCCCCCTTCGCCTATATAGTAGTGTACTAGATTCGACCAAACTCCTCCACTATCTCAGATCCTCAGATCTTACACTCAGAACCCCAAAACAGGTTCCTACAGCTCAGGCCCAAGGCCCTACAACTCAGTCTTCTTCAAAGACCTACACTCAGCTTCTGCACAAAGCCTACACTCAGCCACAAGACCTACACTCAGCCATAACAGACCTACACTTAGAGAAACAGATCTCCTACACTCAGGCACACAAGCCCTACCACTCAGCCTTTATAATTGCAGGCTTACAACTCAGATCCCTAAGGATCCTACAAGAAATTAAGAATACAAAGAATATACCTACAACTCAGAGAAAAGAGAGATGAGTTGATAGGTTCTTGATGAGTTCTTGGAAGAACTCTGCTGAGAACAATCACAATTGGCTTTTCTTCAAAGCTTCTTGAATGTAGAACACAATAGGATTGATTCTCTGCAGCTGATCTTCAATCACTGCAACTTAAGATTCAGAACTAGGTCTGAACCCTTCTTCACAGCCTGGTTCCAACGGCTGTCTTCTTGGATGGAGCTCTCTCTCTCCAACTTCTTAGATCTTCACTTGATTCTTCAATGAATAGCTAGATCTTGTGTGTATCACTTGATGTGTTGATCATCTTCTTCTATTGACAGAATAGGCCTATATATAGACCTTCTTCATGGTGACCGACTGATCCGGTTCCTAACAGCTTTCTGACATCTCTGACAGGTGCAGTAGACCGGCTGGAATGGCAGCTGTCAAGTCATCCAGTCAGTTCTTGAAATAACTGTAACTGTCTGAAAGTGTCGAGACAATCTGTCTTTAAGTGTCGACACTTATAGACCAAGTGTCGACACAAGTAGACTAAGTGTCGACACTAGCCTTCAAGGTATCGACACAACTTCTTGTGTTGTAGAATTCACTTCTCGACACAGCTTCTTCAATATGTGTCGACACTGATATTGAGTGTCGACACAACTCTTTGTTCTTCTGTACTTTGTTGAATTCTTGTAAGTGTCGACACAACTCCTTTGTGTCGACACATCTTCATGTGTTGAACTTGTTCAGTGTCGACACATCTTCTTGGTGTCGACACATGCTTTCTGTGTTGATACTTGCTGTGTGTCGACACTACTCCTTGTGTCGACACATTCTTCTTCTGTTGAGACTTTGGCTGAGTGTCGACACATCTCCTTTGTGTCAACACTTGTACTTAGAATTTTTTTGTTGAATTTTGCTGAGTGTCGACACAGCATCCTAGTGTCGACACTTTCTTCATGTATTGAGTCTTCTGCTGAGTGTCGACACATTCTTTCTTGTGTCGATACTTTCTTCAAGTGTTGAGTCTTCTGCTGAGTGTCGACACATTCTGTATTATGTCGACACTTAAACTTAGACTCTGCTGACTTTTACTGAGTGTCGACACAGCCTCCAAGTGTCGACACTTTCTGATGTAGACACAGTTCTTCTGGGTGTCGACACTGCTTCTAAGTGTCGACACTTCTTCACTGGACATTTCTTCATTGAGTGTCGACACAGTCTTCATGTGTCGACACTTTCTGTCTGGTGTCGACTCTGCATCCCTGGTGTCGACACAATTAATCCAAATGTCGACACTGCTTGCCTGGGTGTCAACACAAGTCTTCTTAAGTGTCGACACTTTCCTTCTGGGTGTCGACACTTGGACTTAGAAATTTTTCATCTTTCTCTGCAAATACTTAACCTGCACAAGGCAACTCAAAATACATCAAATACATTTTGATGTATATCATTGAGTAGGGTGAGGCTTCTTCAAATCAGGTACATTTAAACCAATGTACCCAACAATCTCCCCCTATTAGGAAAGTCATAACCCTTAGTCAATAATATACACCATACATAACAAAATTACAGTATGATGTAAAACAGGATTATGCAATCAGGGAAAACATAAACATGTATCAAACAAAACATGTATACACAGATATCATCTCAGAACAATTATGAAATAGATTAATAACACATCACATTGTTCTAACAACTATGTCATATTCATTATACAAAAGTTTACAGAATGTTTTAATATAAGTGATTACATAGTAAACTTAAGATAATGCAATTTTATTTTTGCTCAGCCTCCTTGATCAACATGCCCTTCCCAGACTATATCTTTGCTTGCACAGGGGCTTCAGCATCTTCAGCAGCAGCAGGCTTCTTTCCTTTAAGATCTTTTTTCTTTAGCTCTTCAGCTTTGATCTTTTGCCTCTCAAAGTAATGATAAGGATTGGGAAAGTACTTGCTAGGCTCCTGGGCAGTAGGAGGTAGCTTTCCCATCTTAGCCTTTCTCCTGTATTGCACAGTGGCTTCTTGCCTGTTTTCATGCTTTCTCCATTCTAGTTCATAATACCACTTGTTTCTGTCTTGTATATTATCTTTGGCAGCCTTCCAAGCAGTCAAAATAATATTTCTTGAAGTGGGGCTCCACTGCTCAAAATCAGGCCTTTGTTCAGCTTGTTCTCTGAACCTCTTCTTAGACAATCTAGCTTCTTGTTCAGCTTGTTCTTTCAGTATAGCTTCCTGTATAGCCTCAGATACTGGCTGAACCACCTTCTCTATGATAACATTTTGCTGTCCCTCAGGTGGGCTATACATGGACTGTATATCAGCTTGTACCATATCAAAGTCTGGTGGAGGATAGATCACCTAAGCTACTTCAGCTTGCTCACCTCCAAGATAGGCAGGATTAATCCCAGACTCAGCAACATTATCATCATCACATAAAGGAGGATAACCAAGAGTGGCTCTGATGGAATTGGAAATCCATTTGGCATGATCAGAGCCTGCTTTGACTAACACCCTCTCCCCCTTTATGACCTCTCTTTCTATGTGATCTCTTAAATCAACTTTCTGAAATCTGATTTGGGCATTTAGATAATTGACTCCGTCCTTATAGAAAGGTTTTAACCTTTGGAGTTTTTCAGTGAGGAGCTTCTGGGAATCTTGAATGGCAGAAGTTATAGCAGTGAGGCTCTCTTGCAATTCTTTGTCAAACTCCTCTTTGGCAGTGGTCAGGGCTACATTCTGTGCAGTGGCTATATTCTTAAGTTCAGTGACAATTGCATTGTGGGAAGCTGTCAGGTTATCATTCATTCTGATTTGATTCTCCAGTACATAGCCTTGCTTTACTTCAAGTTCATCCACTTGAGCTTTTATCTTCTCCTGATGTGTAGCCAAGTATACCACTGCATTCCCTCCCTTGTGGAAGCAGTCATTCATCTCCTTCTTATTCAGATTCATTTCAAATTTTATAGATTTAATATCCTGGGCTAGATCAAACTGTAAAGACTTATGCCCCTCATCCATATATGTTTCTATGGCCTTCCTTTGCTCATCAAGTTTTATCTGCATAGTAACCATCAGAGAACTGTAATCTACAGATGGTGCTGGCTGTAGTGCAGGCTGTGGTGCTATGGTTTGCAGAGCTTTCTTATAAGTCTGGCTCCTCCTCTTAAAGACTTGAAATTTCCTTTTCTTTGCTCTTGTAGCCTCCTCATCTTCAGAAGCTGATGTGCTGGCTAATTCTACCCTCTCCCTAGGTAGCTCCTCAACATTTTTTGGCTTCTCAGGCTCTTTCCTTGCAGTTTCTTCCAGAATCTCCACTTGCTCCCCATCAACTGGAGCATTCTCCCCCTCAGCAGCAGCACTTGCTTTCTCAAAGTCTGTTTGATCCAGATTAAGGAAGAGATCTTCCATTGTAAATTCTTGTTGAGGTTGTGATGGAGAATCCATTGTCTCATCAACAACTTGATCAGATACAACTTGAGCTGCAACAGATATGTCTTCCATGACAACATCTGGGAGTTGACTATCAATCTGTGGTTGCTGATTAACATTATTTAATGAATCAGACAAAACAGTATCCTCAATAGGGAAAACCAAGTTATTGATTTCAGTGAGTACCTCAAGTATGGTGTTTGTAGCTTGTTCACTTTCTAGTGGAGTTGGCTCTTCCACTACTAGAGGCTCCCCCAGGATAGAATCCTGGTGAACTGGGCTAGCTTGAGGTAGCTCCCCCTGCCTGTCTGCATCATCTTGTTGAGCTGGAGACTTTCCAGCAATTCCAGTGTCTTCTTCATCAGGAGTGAAGACAACTTGCTCCTCAGAGCTGCTAGAGGAATCTTGAGCCACATGGGCTGTCTTCTTCTTCTTCTTTAGGGGTGTTTCCATAATCCTCAAGCTGATGTTGTATCCATAGAAGTTGAGCACAACAACTTCCTGCAGCCACATATTCTGATTCTGCTGTGGAGATAGCCACACTTGTTTGCTTCTTGCTACTCCATGAAATCAGACTTCCACCTAGGAATTGATAGGTACCAGTTGTACTCTTCCTATCTTCTTTGCAGCCTGAAAAATCTGCATCTGAATAACCTGTCAGTTCAAAATCTCCATTCCTAGGGTACCAAAGGCCTAGATAAGGAGTGCCCTTAAGATATCTCAGTATTCTTTTGACTGCTGTCAAATGAGACTCTTTAGGGCATGCTTGGTACCTAGCACAGACACATGTAGCATAAATGATATCTGGTCTACTTGCAGTCAAATAGAGTAGGGAGCCAACTATCCCTCTATACAAAGTCTCATCTACAGGTTTCCCTGCATCATCTTTGCTAAGAGACATACTTGACCCCATAGGAGTCTTCATGGTACTGGATGAATCCATATCATACTTCCTTATCAGTTCAAGGGTGAACTTAGACTGGCATATGGATAAACCATTCTCAGTCTGTCTAACTTGGAGACCCAAGAAGAACTTAAGTTCCCCCATACTGCTCATCTCAAATTATCCTTGCATAAGTTTTGCAAACGTTTTGCAAAGACTACTTTCAGTAGACCCAAATATTATGTCATCTACATATATTTGGACTAGTATGGTCTTGCCTCTGGATTCCCTAAGGAATAGAGTCTTGTCTATTTTCCCCCTTGTGAATTTATTCTCAATGAGGAAACTAGACAGGGTTTCATACCAAGCCCTAGGGGCTTGTTTTAACCCATACAAAGCCTTCCCAAGTCTATAGATATAATTAGGTTGAGTTGAATCAACAAAACATGATGGCTGTTCCACATAGACCTCTTCCTTTAGATTACCATTAAGAAAGGCTGACTTAACATCCATTTGGTATACTTTAAATCCTTGATAGGTTGCATAGGCCAGGAACATCCTTATGGCTTCCAGTCTGGCTACTGGAGCAAAGGTTTGATCAAAGTCAATACCTTCTTCCTGCCTATATCCTTAGCAACCAGTCTTGCTTTGTTCTTGATAATCACTCCATGTTCATCCATTTTTTTCCTAAAGATCCACTTGGTTCCAATTATGTTGTGGTCTTTTGGTTTAGGAACAAGCTCCCAGACTTTGCACCTCTTGAACTGATTCAGCTCTTCTTGCATTGCCTCAATCCAATGAGGGTCTAGGATGGCTTCTTCAAACTTCTTTGGCTCTACTTGGGATATAAAACTGGAGTAGAGTGCTGCACTCTGATTTTTGCTCCTTGTTTGTACCCCATGTCTTAGATCACCAATGATTTGATCTGCTGGATGATCTCTTAGATGCATATTAGTTAGAGGCATTCTGGCTTCAGGTTGAACTCCTTCAGCTTCTTCATCTTGTTGCACTCCTTGGTCTTCTTCTGCATTAGGTACATGTAGTACTCCCCCTGGACAACGGCCACTATCTTCTACTTGCTGTCTTGCAGTAGGTCCTTCTACTATAGTGAGCTTGTCCATCTTCTCAGTCACACCCGTGGAGCTGCAAATACTACTAGACAACTCATTGTTAATAAGTCTAGTTTCATCAAATACTACATGTACAGACTCTTCTACAACTTGAGTAGACAAGTTGTAGACTCTATAAGCCTTACTATTTTGATGTACCCAACAAAGATCCCCTCTTGGGACTTGTCAGCAAACTTGGTCAAGTAAGACTTTCCATTGATAAGTATAAAGCACTTACAACCAAAGATCCTGAAATAGGATAGTTTTGGTTTTCTGCCTTTCACAATCTCATAGGGGGTCTTATTGTGGCTTTTAGTAATGGTAGCCCTATTAATTACATGGCATGCATTATTAACTACCTCAGCACAGAAATATTCTGGTAGAGATGTGTCACTTAATAGGGTTCTACCAGCCTCAATCAAGGTTCTATTTTTCCTCTCAGCAATGTCATTTTGCTGAGGTGTTCTTGGGGAAGAAAACTCCTGAAATATCCCAAATTCTTCACATAGTTTTGCCATACTATCAGACTGGAATTCAGTACCATGGTCACTTCTTATCTTGACCACTATACTGTCTAGTTCATTCTGAATTTGTTTGACAAAGCTATAGAAAATACTAGGTGTTTCAGATTTCTGTCTAAGGAAGAACACCAAGAAAACCTTGAGTAGTCATCTACAACAACAAAGGTATAGACCTTCCTACCTAGACTGTGAACTGGCATAGGACCAAAGAGATCCATATGCAAGAGGTATAAACACCTCACAGCATCTTTGTTTTCAATGCTACTAAAGGTGGATCTAGTTTGCTTGCCCTTTTGACAAACTGAGCATATTCCATCTTTAATACACTTAACTTGAGGTCCATTCCTCACTACTCTTTACTATAGAGTTGGCCAATTGTCTTGTAGTTGAGATGGGCTAGCCTCTTGTGCCATTTGACACAATGAGAGACTTTCTCATCAACTACAAGACATACTGGAGAACCATTATTCTCACACATAATGTCTAGACAGTAGACATTTCTTTTTCTATAACCTGTCAAAATGATCTCTTGATCATTTGACCTCCTGATATGACAACCATCTTTAACAAATGAGATGTCATATCCTAAATCACTCAGTTGACTTATACTAATAAGGTTATGTTTCAACCTTTAACATAAGCCACTTGAGTAATTGTTATATGGGAGCTAGAAATGTTACCAAAACCCTTGATGATTCCTTTTTCAGAACCACCAAAGGTGACTTTTGGATCATCCTTGATGGGTGTGTAGTCCTTTAGCAATCCCCTAGTTCCAGTCATGTGCCTGGAACATCCACTATCCAAGTACCATATTGGGGCATGGCCACTTGAACTTACCTGCAAAACAGATTAGTTGACCTTAGAACCCAAAGAATTCTTGGGTCCTTGGTGCTGGTTAGTCTGCCTCTTAACAAAGCTACCTGTAGGTCTTCCAACAGGCAGTTTGCTACTCAACTTGGCATTTGTATTATGCCAACAGTCTATGACAAAGTGGTCTACCTTGCCACAGCACCAGCACTCAAACTTATTGTACCTTTGCTTAGGTACATCCCTAGCTGTTTTATCTACAGCTGACTTGTTGAGTACTGGGGCTTTGCCCTTAGACTTGGACTTGACAGTCCTTGCAGGGTTAGTAAACCCCAATCCAGTTTTACCCTTGTGAGGTATAAACTCATCAATCAAAGGTAGAACAGACTTAGGTTTAGAAAACCTTGCAACAATGTCTCTCTCCTTCTGAAGACTAATCTCCAGACTTCTGATTTGATCATTCTTAAATGTTATAGTCCCCATCTGAATCACAGTTATGTGCTTCAGTCTGGCTATTTCATTTAGTTTTTGATCAATCATCTTCTCAAAATCAGTTGCAGCAACTTTGAGACTAGCAATTTCCTTTCCCTGACTCTTGGCTAGGGACTTGCTCTTCTTAAAAGCTTGCAACAGAACTCTATATTCATCAATCAATTGATGAATATCCCCTTCTGATTCAGATCAACTGGCATCATTTGATGCTGATGTAACTGAATCAGAACTAGCACTAGAAATTGAACTTAAAGAACAATTTTGTACCTTACTAGGTCCAGGCTGCTCCTGGATTTTGTCACCTTCTGTTAAGGCCATCAGTCCTTTGCACTGGATATCCTCTTGCTTATATATAGAGTTCATTATCTGGATGAACTCTTCTTCCTCTTCTTCAGCAAATAGTCATATGTATGCTTCAGCTTCTGACTCAGTTTCTGAAGAAGATATATCTGACAGGCTTTTGTCCTTCTTGGCAACAAAAGACATTTCCTTCTTGCCCTTGAATTGAGTCTTTTTCTTATCATTAGACTCTTTCCTTTTCTCAGGACAGTCAGCAATAACATGCCCTTGTCTGTTACAGCAATAGCAAACAATTTTTGATAAAGTTACTTTGCTTGACTTGGTCTTTCTTCTGTCTTTCTTTGATGACTTCTTATTCTGATAATAGTCATCTTTTCCCTGTGAAGTGGATGGCTTTGACCTCCACTGTTTCTTCTTTAGAAACTTCTGAAAGTGTCTTGTGAATGCTGCAAAGTCCTCATCACTTTCACTGCTTTCAGACTTTCTGCTTTCTGAATCATCTGACTCAGTCTCAGCCACTTTTGGAGGTGGAGATGGAGACTTACTTTTGTATTTCCTAGTGGCTTCTGTCTTGAATGCCACTGTGATTTTTTTATGCTCACTTCTTGTAGTCTTCTCCTCTTCTTTCCTCACCATCAACTGCATCTCATAGGATAGCAGTTTTCCAAACAATGTTGGAGGATGGATATCTGCTAACTTGGCCATTTCCCTAATGGCACAGATCTTGGTGTCTTAATCCTTTGTTAGGGACCTCAAGAACTTATCATTTAACTCATAATTACTGAATTCTCTACCATAGGACATTAGCTCATTGACAATCCTATAGAACTTCTTATAGCATTCTGTTATGCTATCAGACCTACCTTGCCTGAAACTTTCATATTCCTGGTTTAATAATGACTTTCTGTCTTGTCTCACTTCTTCTGAACCCTCCATGTACACTATAAGAGTATCCCACATCTCCTTAGATGTCTTACAGTGTATAAGTTCTGAAAGGTAGCATCATCTATGACACTCACAAATGATATTCTGTGCCCTCTTGTCCATTGTGGCTAGAATTATCTCATCATTTGTCATTTTAGAGAAGTCCTTAGGTGTTCTCTGATTTGCATCCAAGACTGAAACCTTCATAGGCACATATGGCCCTTCTTTAACTGTGATATATATTCTAGGGTCTGAGGCTTCCATAAACAGTCTCACCCTTTCTTTCCAGATACCAAAAATTTCTTTTCTGAAAATGAGCAACTTCATGGATCCAAGTTCCTTATGATTCTCAGTTGAACCCATGGTTCTTGATTTTCTTGATTCTGCAATTTACTTAGACTGATCTGCCAACATGATCTACTGAGACAGTTAAGTCCTTTTTTGAGTAACCTCGCTTTGATACCACTTGAACGAAATTGTACTGAATCACCTAGAGGGGGGGGGGGGGGGGGTGAATAGGTGACTAAATCTTTTTAAACTTTTAGGCAGATTGCAGATTATTTCACAGAGTTATAACTACTTTTTCACAGCAATCAATCAGCAATCACAGAAAAACTCATGCACACAGTGAACACACAGATTTATAGTGGTTCCCCAAGGTTTGGGTACATCCACTTTCCCCCTTCGCCTATCTAGTAGTGTACTAGATTCGGCCAAACTCCTCCACTATCTCAGATCCTCAGATCTTACACTCAGAACCCCAAAAGAGGTTCCTACAGCTCAGGCCCAAGGCCCTACAACTCAGTCTTCTTCAAAGACCTACACTCAGCTTCTACACAAAGCCTACACTCAGCCACAAGGCCTATACTCAGCGACAACAGGCCTACACTCAGAGAAACAGATCTCCTACACTCAGGCACACAGGCCCTACCACTCAGCCTTTATAATTGCAGGCTTACAACTCAGATCCCTAAGGATCCTATAAGAAATTAAGAATACAAAGAATATACCTACAACTCAGAGAAAAGAGAGATGAGTTGATAGGTTCTTGATGAGTTCTTGGAAGAACTCTGCTGAGAACAATCAGACTTGGCTTTTCTTCAAAGCTTCTTGAATGTAGAACACAGTAGGATTGATTCTCTACAGCTGATCTTCAATCACTGCAACTTAAGATTCAGAACTAGGTCTGAACCCTTCTTCACAGCCTGGTTCCAACGACTGTCTTCTTGGATGGAGCTCTCTCTCTCCAACTTCTTAGATCTTCACTTGATTCTTCAATGAATAACTAGATCTTGTGTGTATCACTTGATGTGTTGATCATCTTATTCTGTTGACAGAATAGGCCTATATATAGGCCTTCTTCATGGTGACCGGCTGATCCGGTTCCTAACAGCTTTGTGACATCTCTGACAGGTGCAGTAGACCGGCTGGAATGGCAACTGTCAAGTCATCCAGTCAGTTCCTGAAATAGCTGTAACTGTCTGAAAGTGTCGAGACAATCTGTCTTTAAGTGTCGACACTTATAGACCAAGTGTCGACACAAGTAGACTAAGTGTCGACACTAGCCTTCAATGTGTCGACACAACTTCTTGTGTTCTAGAATTCACTTCTTGACACAGCTTCTTCAATATGTGTCGACACTGATATTGAGTGTCGACACAACTCTTTGTTCTTCAGTACTCTGTTGAATTCTTGTAAGTGTCGACGCAACTCCTTTGTGTCGACACATCTTCATGTGTTGAACTTGTTCAGTGTCGACACATCTTCTTGGTGTCGACACATGCCTTCTGTGTTGATACTTGCTGTGTGTCGACACTGCTCCTTGTGTCGACACATTCTTCTTCTGTTGAGACTTTGGCTGAGTGTCGACACATCTCCTTTGTGTCGACACTTGTACTTAGAATTTTTTTTGTTGAACTTTGCTGAGTGTCGACACAGCATCCTAGTGTCGACACTTTCTTCATGTATTGAGTCTTCTGCTGAGTGTCGACACATTCTTTCTTGTGTCGACACTTTCTTCAAGTGTTGAGTCTTCTGCTGAGTGCCGACACATTCTTTATTATGTCGACACTTAAACTTAGACTCTGCTGACTTTTGCTGAGTGTCGACATAACCTCCAAGTGTCGACACTTTTTGATGTAGACACAGTTCTTCTGGGTGTCGACACTGCTTCTAAGTGTCGACACTTCTTCACTGGACATTTCTTCATTGAGTGTCGACACAACCTTCATGTGTCGACACTTTCTGTCTGGTGTCGACTATGCATCCCTGGTGTCGACACAATTACTCCAAGTGTCGACACTGCTTGCCTGGGTGTCGACACAAGTCTTCTTAAGTGTCACACTTTCCTTCTGTGTGTCGACACATAGACTTAGAAACTTTTCATCTTTCTCTGCAAATACTTAACCTGCACAAGGCAACTCAAAATACATCAAATACATTTTGATGTATATCATTGAGTAGGGTGAGGCTTCTTCAAATCAGGTACATTTAAACCAATGTACCCAACAAAAACAAGTATCGTTATACTTGCAGTAATGAACTTGGTTTCGAAAATATTAAGATAAAAAAGTACTTGATGCTCTAGTGTTCTTCTCCCAATGTCCTTTTATTCGTGCGTTCGAAACCCCTTTCGGTCGCTTTTTCGGCGGGTCCCTTAATAACGTTGCCTCTTTCCCATTATGATTGACACTGTAACGCCCCAGATTTTTTTTTTGATTACGTACGCATGATGAGCGTTACGTTGGCTTTGACTATTGTTCGAGCATGGTTTTCCCGCGGGCTTGCGAGTGGCTGTTTTGGTAGCCGAGTTGCACGATTCCCCAGCAAACCGGAGTCCAAATAAGGGACTCGGTGAGGCCTCTTAGGGAATGGTTGCACTTTTTCGCGCCCGGAAATGTTGCTCAAAGCAAGTTGCTGGTCCAGGAAACAAAAAAAAATGGTAAAAAGTTCTTAAGGCAAAACTGGTCTAGGACGAGACAGAAACGTTTTTTCAAAACAGGAAATTTTTTGGGTAACACGGCCTGGGACACGGGTGTGTCCCAGGGCGTATCAGTTGACACGGCCTGCGACACGGCCGTGTCGCAGGGCGTGTCGAGGTTGTGTCGACGATCGGGCTTTGTCTCGACGAATTTTTTTTCACTCGACGATGTGTCGAGAGGAGGTACACGGCCAAGGACACGGCCGTGTCCAAGGCCGTGTCGTGTACTCGGCGACTGTTACTCGACGATCGTCGAGTGTCGAGATGTGGGTGTCGAGTGTCGAGACATTGCACACGGCCTGTGACACGGGCGTGTCACAGGGCGTGTGGATTTCGACAGGGCGTGTCTTTGTGCCGTGTTGGAGCACACGACCTGGGACACGGGCGTGTCACAGGCCGTGTGAAGTCTCGGGATGTTTTGGGATTTTTTTTCACCAGGCACATGGCCACAGACACGGGCATGTCTGAGGGCGTGTTGGTGACACGGCCCATGACACGGGCGTGTCCCATGGGCGTGTCACTGGTTTGGATAAGTCGGTTGACCACCGCTTGAGGCACACGGCCTGGCACACGGCCATGTCAGAGGCCGTGTCGAGTCAAATTTAGTGTTTTTGGCTGAATCGTGGCCGTCCATTCCTTCAGCTGGGATCCAAGGGCAGAAGCTTCTTCTTCTTTTTCTTATAGGCCGAAATCAGAGCAAGCAATCCTTCTTCTCCTTTTATCTTCTCTTCCTCTTCTTCTTCATTCTTAAAGAGAAAGCAAAGAGAGAAAGGCTCAAGCAAGGCAAGAAAAGAAGAGCAGCCGTCGCGGCATCGCCTCGGTTCAGGCAAGCGGTGTTCTCCACCCTTGCCAATCTTCGTTTTGATTCAATTTCCTAGCTTTCGACCTTGTGTTGAATTCTTCCTTATTAGCCTTAGTATTGCTCTTTCCATTCCCCTATGCTAGTTTGTTCTTCTTGATTCAAATTATGATGCCTCCTCTTGTTTGTTCTATGCTAGATTCCCTAGGCTAAATTCAAATTAGCTAAGTCCCTATGCTAAAATTCCCTATGCTAAATTCAAAGTAGCTAAGTCCTTACGTTAATTATGCTAAACGACTTTGCTCTCCCATGTTTAGGTTTGTGATTCATGTACTTATCAATTTGCCCTATGCTAGCTTAATTCATGTAGCTAATTTGCCCTATCAAGAGAGGTGATTTTCCTTGATCAAAAACATATGATTCATGTTCCAAACATGTGATTTATGTATTTATCAACTCTATTATGTCATATAGCCTTACAAAGCATGTGATGTATGTACTTATCACACTCTACGTTGGAAAGTGATAGTCGTGTGTAAGGGCGATGAAAGGAAACGTGTTACCTTGGGTTATGGGGCGTTTTGCGAGGCGAATTTGTGAACCATGGCAGGAGCGTTTGTGTGAGCATTTTGCAAGGGGTGGTGTGGTTTCAGCCTGTGGCCACCGGGTTTTGTTTTTGTGGTTAGAGAGACCACTTTGGCCCCAACTTGGGCTGGTATTGTTTGGTGCGTTCCACTTTAGGGCCGCCACCGATAAGACCCTTGCGAAATTGAACTTAACCGCTGCTATGCTTCACTAGTATCGTAATTTCTTGGCCTATGAATGATGGAATGAACATGTGTTTTGCCTTTTGCTCCTGCGGTTTGAGCAGGACATGTTGAACTTGTACGCACTTGGTGCATTTGGCATGTGTTTGGCGCATTTTCCACTTGTTTTCTTTACTTATATGTCATTGCTACGGGGTCGGTAAGCCCCTTCATGATACTGATCTTCTTTTTTGTTGTATCTTCGAGGATTGCTGAGGTATTCTTTCTTGAATGCCTCAGGTACAAGTTGTAGCCGGTTGAGCGGCTAGGTTTGCTGGAGGCATTTCTTGGGAGCTAACCGAGCTTACTTAGTGAGGTAGTTCTTTTCTTTGTTGTACAGACCTACATGTGCCCCAATGGGTTCGTGTCAGCTTGTTGGCGCCCATTGGTGGCTTACTTTACTTGTGATATATGAATACGAAACTGCTATGTGACTCATGTAGATGATGTCTTTTTGCTCTTGGGAAGGATTTATGGTAGGTTGCATTAGGTATTTTGAAGCTAAACCAAAACTATTATTGTATCTCATGCATACATGACTTGATAAATTAAAACGTATTTTCCAAATAATGTAAATAAAGAGGATTTCTTATAGTAAGATCACTATAGACTGCATATAGGAGATCGTCATAAGTAAATAAAGGATTTCCGCCGCGTACCAATGTGTTTTGATACCTAAGGCCGAGGGATACGGCCATCAAATGAACTAGGTTTCTTACATCTAACTGTTGAATTTCAATTCATAAAGTAAGCGTCAAGGGTTGCCTGAGCATGTGCAGTTATCCCCTGCACGACGTGGCATCATAACCCGTAGTTCCTCTTGCTCTGATAC
Organism: Platanthera guangdongensis; assembly: GCA_039583875.1. Lineage (NCBI taxonomy): Eukaryota > Viridiplantae > Streptophyta > Magnoliopsida > Asparagales > Orchidaceae > Platanthera > Platanthera guangdongensis. Next base: position 218,963,356 of record CM077158.1, on the reverse strand, counting down.
GAGGTACTCGTTGAGGAAATGCGGGTTGTGACAGTTGGTATCAGAGGGAGGTTTTCTTGACAATTGGTCGGGCAAACTCAGCATCATTTCATACACACACCGAGGTGCCATCTGTATGTCTTGGCCGAAGCACGCACACTACACTCATGGCATGACAAAAAGTATACGGGGCATATTATGTAGTATGGGATGCATAATATGTGGTTGTATATGGATCCACCATAGGGGCAACATGTGAGGGTTATGTAGTATGGGATGCATAACCTCACCACATGGATGCGACTAGCACGTTTTCTTTTATTCGTTGCATGCAATGCTATGTAGTATGAGATGCATAGCATTGTAATGCGTGCGACCGCTCATGGCATGCATTAAGGCCTTTTCTAGAATGTATAGCACAGCATGCATACCATAACATTGCATGAGCACAACGTGCCAAGCTAAGATTTACATGATGATACCTGTACACTCATGGTTTTTGGGTCAAATCAAGTCATGCATTCATCGGTTCAACACAACTTAGTGGGATGACGGTGAGTCATCTTTAGACTAGGCATATCATCATGCTCAAACTCCCAGAGCAAGTTAGCAGTTGATGTTCATATTGTTCTCTGTATGGTCTGGACATAGCCGTTGGGTGTTTTGTTGGGCTTGAGCTTGATACGAGTGAACGTGTTATAGGATGTCGATGCGTCCAGTGACAAGGCAAACTCCCCAATCCGAGGGTGAGTCTTCGGGCGCGCAGAATAATGCGCTGATAGATAGTCTTCGCCAAAATAATGAGGCTTTGACGAGGCAGGTGCAGGAGGTACAGTCCCAGCTCCAAGCTATGTCAGCTGCGATGTCTGGGCTGGCACCAAGAGGACAAGAGACGGTTAGAGGCCCCACTAGTTCGACTCCTTCAGTGGCAGCGACACCCCAGTTGTGGTTCCTCCTGCGATGACTTTCATCTCGCAGTTTCAGCGACTTGGACCACCGATGTATGATGGAAAAGCAGACTTCGTAATCTTGGATGATTGGGTGATTACGTTGGAAGAAATGTTTGTGTATGCTGGTGTGACTGAGGACCAGAAGGTGATGCTTGCTGCCTATCAACTGAAAGGGTTGGCGAAAGGTTGGTGGTTACGAGAAAAGGAGGCCTAGGGGCGGGCTGTTCGTGGGAAGTGTTTAAAGAACTAGTACGGCGCAAGTTTCTACCGGCAGTGGAACGGGACCGCCTGATGAATGACTTCTTGTACTTGAAGCAGAGGAAACTCACAGTTAGTGAGTATGAAATTGAGTTTAGCAAGTTAAGTAGGTTCGCTCCGAGCTTGGTGACTACGGAAGCTGACCGAGTCAAGAGATTTTTGGGCGGACTCCGCAGCGACGTTCAGCAGTTCGCAAGTGCTTATGGAGCGACAAGTTACACTATGGTGGTTGAGGCGGCGTTGAAGGTAGAAGCTATCGAAAATGCCAAACAAAGAGATATAGCGCAATTTGTCTCAGAATGTCATACCTGCAAGCGGGTGAAAGCTGATCATGGGAAGCCTGGTGGCAAGTTGACACCATTGGAGATTCCAACCTGGAAGTGGACAGTATCTCAATGGATTTTATTACCGGTTTACCAAGATCTCCACGAGGACATGACTCCGTGTGGGTGATCGTGGATAGGTTGACCAAGTGTGCTCATTTCATACCCTTTAAGGTCAACTACCCGATGAAAACAATAGCGGAGCTCTATTTGAACGAGATCATCCGACTGCATGGTGTGCCGATGAATATCATTTCAGACCGAGATTCCCGCTTTACCTCTCGTTTTTGGCGCAGTTTACAAGAGGGTTTGGGGACAGATTTGCGATACTCACGGCTTATCATCCTCAGACGAATGGCCAAACCGAAAGAGTAAATCAAATTGTAGAAGATATGATTCGATGTTACATTCTTGAGTATGGCGGAGCATGGGATGAACGTTTGCGGCTTATGGAGTTCACGTATAATAATAGCTATCAAGAAAGCTTGCAAATGGCTCCGTTCGAAGCGTTATATGGGCGACGATGTCGGACCCCACTCTTTTGGGATGAGGTTGGCGAGCGGCTTTTGTTGGGTCCAGAGGCGCTCGAAGATATGGAAGTTGCAGTACGACTTATTCGGGAGAAGCTCCGAATCGCCCAAGAGCGATATGAAAAGTATGCCAACCGACGAAGGTCGGAATTAGAATTTGCGGTGGGGGATTTTGTTTTCTTGAAAGTCTCCCCAATGGTTGGGATTAAAAGATTTGGAAAAGAGCGCAAATTAGACCCAAGATTTGTGGGTCCCTTCAAGATTCTTGCGCGAGTTGGTGCATCCGCTTACAAACTAGAATTACCCGTGAACTTTCCTGGTGTTCACAATGTGTTTCATGTTAGCCAACTGCGCAAGTGTGTGCGGAATGACAAGCAAGTGTTGGACGTTGTGCCGCAATTAGCGCCCAACCTTTCTTATGAGGAGATGCCCATCCGGATATTGGACTCCCAAGATCGTGTGTTGCGGAAAAAGAAGATTCCTATGGTAAAGATGTTATGGAAAAATCAGGAGGTGGAAAGCGCGACGTGGGAGCTCGAGTCAACGATGAGGGCGGCTCACCCTCATTTGTTCCCGTAAGCTGGTATGTGATTTAGTGTTTGATTGGATTCATGTTTTGGTTTGCTTGTGTGTTTGGTTTTTGTGAAAAGTTTCGAGGCGAAACTTTTTGTTAGGGGGAGTGATTGTAACGCCCCGGATTTTTTTTTGATTACGTACGCATGATGGGCGTTACGTTGGCTTTGACTGTTGTTCGAGCATGGTTTTCCCGCGGGCTTGCGAGTGGCTGTTTTGGTAGCCGAGTTGCACGATTCCCCAGCAAACCGGAGTCCAAATAAGGGACTCGGTGAGGCCTCTTAGGGAATGGTTGCACTTTTTCGCGCCCGGGAAATGTTGCTCAAAGCAAGTTGCTGGTCCAGGAAACAAAAAAAAATGGTAAAAAGTTCTTAAGGCAAAACTGGTCTAGGACGAGACAGAAACTTTTTTTCAAAACAGGAATTTTTTTGGGTGACACGGCCTGGGACACGGGTGTGTCCCAGGGCGTGTCAGTTGACACGGCCTGCGACACGGCCGTGTCGCAGGGCGTGTCGAGGTTGTGTCGACGATCGGGCTTTGTCTCGACGAATTTTTTTTCACTGGACGATGTGTCGAGAGGAGGCACACGGCCAAGGACACGGCCGTGTCCAAGGCCGTGTCGTGTACTCGGCGACTGTTACTCGACGATCGTCGAGTGTCGAGATGTGGGTGTCGAGTGTCGAGACATTGCACACGGCCTGTGACACGGGCGTGTCACAGGGCGTGTGGATTTCGACAGGGCGTGTCTTTGTGACATGTTGGAGCACACGGCCTGGGACACGGGCGTGTCACATGCCGTGTGAAGTCTCGGGATGTTTTGGGATTTTTTTTCACCAGGCACACGGCCACAGACACGGGCATGTCTGAGGGCGTGTTGGTGACACGGCCCATGACACGGGCGTGTCCCATGGGCGTGTCACTGGTTTGGATAAGTCGGTTGACCACCGCTTGAGGCACACGGCCTGGCACACGGCCGTGTCAGAGGCCGTGTCGAGTCAAATTTAGTGTTTTTGGCCGAATCGTGGCCGTCCATTCCTTCAGCTGGGATCCAAGGGCTGAAGCTTCTTCTTCTTTTTCTTATAGGCCGAAATCAGAGCAAGCAATTCTTCTTCTCCTTTTATCTTCTCTTCCTCTTCTTCTTCATTCTTAAAGAGAAAGCAAAGAGAGAAAGGCTCAAGCAAGGCAAGAAAAGAAGAGCAGCCGTCGCGGCATCGCCTCGGTTCAGGCAAGCGGTGTTCTCCACCCTTGCCAATCTTCGTTTTTGATTCAATTTTCCTAGCTTTCGACCTTGTGTTGAATTCTTCCTTATTAGCCTTAGTATTGCTCTTTCAATTCCCCTATGCTAGTTTGTTCTTCTTGATTCAAATTATGATGCCTCCTCTTGTTTGTTCTATGCTAAATTCCCTAGGCTAAATTCAAATTAGCTAAGTCCCTATGCTAAAATTCCCTATGCTAAATTCAAAGTAGCTAATTCCTTACGTTAATTATGCTAAACGACTTTGCTCTCCCATGTTTAGGTTTGTGATTCATGTACTTATCAGTTTGCCCTATGCTAGCTTAATTCATGTAGCTAATTTGCCCTATCAAGAGAGGTGATTTTCCTTGATCAAAAACATATGATTCATGTTCCAAACATGTGATTTATGTATTTATCAAACTCTCTTATGTCATATAGCCTTACAAAGCATGTGATGTATGTACTTATCACACTCTACGTTGGAAAGTGATAGTCGTGTGTAAGGGCGATGAAAGGAAACGTGTTACCTTGGGTTATGGGGCGTTTTGCGAGGCGAATTTGTGAACCATGGCAGGAGCGTTTGTGTGAGCATTTTGCAAGGGGTGGTGTGGTTTCAGCCTGTGGCCACCGGGTTTTGTTTTTGTGGTTAGAGAGACCACTTTGGCCCCAACTTGGGCTGGTTTTGTTTGGTGCATTCCACTTTAGGGCCGCCACCGATAAGACCCTTGCGAAATTGAACTTAACCGCTGTTATGCTTCACTAGTATCGTAATTTCTTGGCCTATGAATGATGGAATGAACATGTGTTTTGCCTTTTGCTCCTGCGGTTTGAGCAGGACATGTTGAACTTGTACGCACTTGGTGCGTTTGGCATGTGTTTGGCGCATTTTCCACTTGTTTTCTTTACTTATATGTCATTGCTACGGGGTCGGTAAGCCCCTTCATGATATTGCTCTTCTTTTTTGTTGTATCTTCGAGGATTGCTGAGGTATTCTTTCTTGAATGCCTCAGGTGCAGGTTGTAACCGGTTGAGCGGCTAGGTTTGCTGGAGGCGTTTCTTGGGAGCTAACCGAGCTTACTTAGCGAGGTAGTTCTTTTCTTTGTTGTACAGACCTACATGTGCCCCAATGGGTTCGTGTCAGCTTGTTGGCGCCCATTGGTGGCTTACTTTACTTGTGATATATGAATACGAAACTGCTATGTGACTCATGTAGATGATGTCTTTTTGCTCTTGGGAAGGATTTATGGTAGGTTGCATTAGGTATTTTGAAGCTAAACCAAAACTATTATTGTATCTCATGCATACATGACTTGATAAATTAAAAAATATTTTCCAAAGAACGTAAATAAAGAGGATTTCTTATAGTAAGATCACTATAGACTGCATATAGGAGATCGTCATAAGTAAATAAAGGATTTCCGCCGCGTACCAATGTGTTTTGATACCTAAGGCCGAGGGATACGGCCATCAAATGAACTAGTTTTCTTACATCTAACTGTTGAATTTCAATTCATAAAGTAAGCGTCAAGGGTTGCCTGAGCGTGTGCAGTTATCCCCTGCACGACGTGGCATCATAACCCGTAGTTCCTCTTGCTCTGATACGAGGTACTCGTTGAGGAAATGCGGGTTGTGACAGTTGGTATCAGAGCCAGGTTTGCTTGACAATTGGTCGGGCAAACTCAGCATCATTTCATACACACACCGAGGTGCCATCTGTATGTCTTGGCCGAAGCACGCACACTACACTCATGGCATGACAAGAAGTATACGGGGCATATTATGTAGTATGGGATGCATAATATGTGGTTGTATATGGATCCACCATAGGGGCAACATGTGAGGGTTATGTAGTATGTGATGCATAACCTCACCACATGGATGCGACTAGCACGTTTTCTTTTATTCGTTGCATGCAATGCTATGTAGTATGAGATGCATAGCATTGTAATGCGTGCGACCGCTCATGGCATTCATTAAGGCCTTTTCTAGAATGCATAGCACAGCATGCATACCATAACATTGCATGAGCACAACGTGCCAAGCTAAGATTTACATGATGACACCTGTACACTCATGGTTTTTGGGTCAAATCAAGTTATGCATTCATCGGTTCGGCACAACTTAGTGGGATGACGGTGAGTCATCTTTAGACTAGGCATATCATCATGCTCAAACTCCCAGAGCAAGTTAGCAGTTGATGTTCATATTGTTCTCTGTATGGTCTGGACATAGCCGTTGGGTGTTTTGTTGGGCTTGAGCTTGATACGAGTGAACGTGTTATAGGATGTCGAAGCGTCCAGTGACAAGGCAAACTCCCCAATCCGAGGGTGAGTCTTCGGGCGCGCAGAATAATGCGCTGATAGATAGTCTTCGCCAAAGTAATGAGGCTTTGACGAGGCAGGTGCAGGAGGTACAGTCCCAGCTCCAAGCTATGTCAGCTGCGATGTCTGGGCTGGCACCAAGAGGACAAGAGACGGTTAGAGGCCCCACTAGTTCGACTCCTTCAGTGGCAGCGACACCCCCAGTTGTGGTTCCTCCTGCGATGACTTTCATCTCGCAGTTTCAGCGACTTGGACCACCGACGTATGATGGAAAAGCAGACTTCGTAATCTTGGATGATTGGGTGATTATGTTGGAAGAAATGTTTGTGTATGCTGGTGTGACTGAGGACCAGAAGGTGATGCTTGCTGCCTATCAACTGAAAGGGTTGGCGAAAGGTTGGTGGTTACGAGAAAAGGAAGGCCTAGGGGCGGGATGTTCGTGGGAAGTGTTTAAAGAACTAGTACGGCGCAAGTTTCTACCGGCAGTGGAACGAGACCGCCTGATGAATGACTTCTTGTACTTGAAGCAGAGGAAACTCATAGTTAGTGAGTATGAAATTGAGTTTAGCAAGTTAAGTAGGTTCGCTCCGAGCTTGGTGACTACGGAAGCTGACCGAGTCAAGAGATTTTTGGGCGGACTCCGCAGCGACGTTCAGCAGTTCGCAAGTGCTTATGGAGCGACAAGTTACAATATGGTGGTTGAGGTGGCGTTGAAGGTAGAAGCTATCGAAAATGCCAAACAAAGAGATATAGCGCAATTTGTCTCACAATGTCATACCTGCAAGCGGGTGAAAGCTGATCATGGGAAGCCTGGTGGCAAGTTGACACCATTGGAGATTCCAACCTGGAAGTGGGACAGTATCTCAATGGATTTTATTACGGTTTACCAAGATCTCCACGAGGACATGACTCCGTGTGGGTGATCGTGGATAGGTTGACCAAGTGTGCTCATTTCATACCCTTTAAGGTCAACTACCCGATGAAAACAATAACGGAGCTCTATTTGAACGAGATCATCCGACTGCATGGTGTGCCGATGAATATCATTTCAGACTGAGATTCCAGCTTTACCTCTCGTTTTTGGCGCAGTTTACAAGAGGGTTTGGGGACAGATTTGCGATACTCCACGGCTTATCATCCTCAGACGAATGGCCAAACCGAAAGAGTAAATCAAATTGTAGAAGATATGATTCGATGTTACATTCTTGAGTATGGCGGAGCATGGGATGAACGTTTGCGGCTTATGGAGTTCACGTATAATAATAGCTATCAAGAAAGCTTGCAAATGGCTCCGTTCGAAGCGTTATATGGGCGACGATGTCGGACCCCACTCTTTTGGGCTGAGGTTGGCGAGCGGCTTTTGTTGGGTCCAGAGGCGCTCGAAGATATGGAAGTTGCAGTACAACTTATTCGGGAGAAGCTCCGAATCGCCAAGAGCGATATGAAAAGTATGCCAACCGACGAAGGTCGGAATTAGAATTTGCGGTGGGGGATTTTGTTTTCTTGAAAGTCTCCCCAATGGTTGGGATTAAAAGATTTGGAAAAGAGCGCAAATTAGACCCAAGATTTGTGGGTCCCTTCAAGATTCTTGCGCGAGTTGGTGCATCCGCTTACAAACTAGAATTACCCGTGAACTTTCCTGGTGTTCACAATGTGTTTCATGTTAGCCAACTGCGCAAGTGTGTGCGGAATGACAAGCAAGTGTTGGACGTTGTGCCGCAATTAGCGCCCAACCTTTCTTATGAGGAGATGCCCATCCGGATATTGGACTCCCAAGATCGTGTGTTGCGGAAAAAGAAGATTCCTATGGTAAAGGTGTTATGGAAAAATCAGGAGGTGGAAAGCGCGACGTGTGAGCTCGAGTCAACGATGAGGGCGGCTCACCCTCATTTGTTCCCGTAAGCTGGTATGTGATTTAGTGTTTGATTGGATTCATGTTTTGGTTTGCTTGTGTGTTTGGTTTTTGTGAAAAGTTTCGAGGCGAAACTTTTTGTTAGGGGGAGTGATTGTAACGCCCCGGATTTTTTTTTTTGATTACGTACGCATGATGGGCGTTACGTTGGCTTTGACTATTGTTCGAGCATGGTTTTCCCGCGGGCTTGCGAGTGGCTGTTTTGGTAGCCGAGTTGCACGATTCCCCAGCAAACCGGAGTCCAAATAAGGGACTCGGTGAGGCCTCTTAGGGAATGGTTGCACTTTTTCGCGCCCGGGAAATGTTGCTCAAAGCAAGTTGCTGGTCCAGGAAACAAAAAAAATGGTAAAAAGTTCTTAAGGCAAAACTGGTCTAGGACGAGACAGAAACTTTTTTTCAAAACAGGAATTTTTTTGGGTAACACGGCCTGGGACACGGGTGTGTCCCAGGGCGTGTCAGTTGACACGGCCTGCGACACGGCCGTGTCGCAGGGCGTGTCGAGGTTGTGTCGACAATCGGGCTTTGTCTCGACGAATTTTTTTTCACTCGACGATGTGTCGAGAGGAGGCACACGGCCAAGGACACGGCCGTGTCCAAGGCCGTGTCGTGTACTCGGCGACTGTTACTCGACGATCGTCGAGTGTCGAGATGTGGGTGTCGAGTGTCGAGACATTGCACACGGCCTATGACACGGGCGTGTCACAGGGCGTGTGGATTTCGACAGGGCGTGTCTTTGTGCCGTGTTGGAGCACACGGCCTGGGACACGGGCGTGTCACAGGCCGTGTGAAGTCTCGGGATGTTTTGGGATTTTTTTTCACCAGGCACACGGCCACAGACACGGGCATGTCTGAGGGCGTGTTGGTGACACGGCCCATGACACGGGCGTGTCCCATGGGCGTGTCACTGGTTTGGATAAGTCGGTTGACCACCGCTTGAGGCACACGGCCTGGCACACGGCCGTGTCAGAGGCCGTGTCGAGTCAAATTTAGTGTTTTTGGCCGAATCGTGGCCGTCCATTCCTTCAGCTGGGATCCAAGGGCTGAAGCTTCTTCTTCTTTTTCTTATAGGCCGAAATCAGAGCAAGCAATCCTTCTTCTCCTTTTATCTTCTCTTCCTCTTCTTCTTCATTCTTAAAGAGAAAGCAAAGAGAGAAAGGCTCAAGCAAGGCAAGAAAAGAAGAGCAGCCGTCGCGGCATCGCCTCGGTTCAGGCAAGCGGTGTTCTCCACCCTTGCCAATCTTCGTTTTTGATTCAATTTTCCTAGCTTTCGACCTTGTGTTGAATTCTTCCTTATTAGCCTTAGTATTGCTCTTTCCATTCCCTATGCTAGTTTGTTCTTCTTGATTCAAATTATGATGCCTCCTCTTGTTTGTTCTATGCTAGATTCCCTAGGCTAAATTCAAATTAGCTAAGTCCCTATGCTAAAATTCCCTATGCTAAATTCAAAGTAGCTAAGTCCTTACGTTAATTATGCTAAACAACTTTGCTCTCCCATGTTTAGGTTTGTGATTCATGTACTTATCAATTTGCCCTATGCTAGCTTAATTCATGTAGCTAATTTGCCCTATCAAGAGAGGTGATTTTCCTTGATCAAAAACATATGATTCATGTTCCAAACATGTGATTTATGTATTAATCAAACTCTCTTATGTCATATAGCCTTACAAAGCATGTGATGTATGTACTTTTCACACTCTACGTTGGAAAGTGATAGTCGTGTGTAAGGGCGATGAAAGGAAACGTGTTACCTTGGGTTATGGGGCGTTTTGCGAGGTGAATTTGTGAACCATGGCAGGAGCGTTTGTGTGAGCATTTTGCAAGGGGTGGTGTGGTTTCAGCCTGTGGCCACCGGGTTTTGTTTTTGTGGTTAGAGAGACCACTTTGGCCCCAACTTGGGCTGGTTTTGTTTGGTTCGTTCCACTTTAGGGCCGCCACCGATAAGACCCTTGCGAAATTGAACTTAACCGCTGCTATGCTTCACTAGTATCGTAATTTCTTGGCCTATGAATGATGGAATGAACATGTGTTTTGCCTTTTGCTCCTGCGGTTTGAGCAGGACATGTTGAACTTGTACGCACTTGGTGCGTTTGGCATGTGTTTGGCGCATTTTCCACTTGTTTTCTTTACTTATATGTCATTGCTACGGGGTCGGTAAGCCCCTTCATGATACTGCTCTTCTTTTTTGTTGTATCTTCGAGGATTGCTGAGGTATTCTTTCTTGAATGCCTCAGGTGCAGGTTGTAGCCGGTTGAGCGGCTAGGTTTGCTGGAGGCGTTTCTTGGGAGCTAACCGAGCTTACTTAGCGAGGTAGTTCTTTTCTTTGTTGTACAGACCTACATGTGCCCCAATGGGTTCGTGTCAGCTTGTTGGCGCCCATTGGTGGCTTACTTTACTTGTGATATATGAATACAAAACTGCTATGTGACTCATGTAGATGATGTCTTTTTGCTCTTGGGAAGGATTTATGGTAGGTTGCATTAGGTATTTTGAAGCTAAACCAAAACTATTATTGTATCTCATGCATACATGACTTGATAAATTAAAACGTATTTTCCAAAGAACGTAAATAAAGAGGATTTCTTATAGTAAGATCACTATAGACTGCATATAGGAGATCATCATAAGTAAATAAAGGATTTCCGCCGCGTACCAATGTGTTTTGATACCTAAGGCCGAGGGATACGGCCATCAAATGAACTAGTTTTCTTACATCTAACATAAAGTAAGCGTCAAGGGTTTCCTGAGCGTGTGCAGTTATCCCTGCACGACGTGGCATCATAACCCGTAGTTCCTCTTGCTCTGATACGAGGTACTCGTTGAGGAAATGCAGGTTGTGACAGACACCCCCACCCCCAACGACCATAGACTGAACCTTTGTGTCAAATCATTCATGGATGTCATAACAAGTTCCTTTGCCGGTTGGAAGCTCTCAATTTGTAAGGCTAAATCATATGTAAATCTCATTAAATGGTTCCTGAAAACCACATTTGAATCGGATTGGGCCATTGAAGGTGAGTATGAAAGGTAGATACCTTTCTTAGCATGCAAACTGAATCGCTTGAGAAAATATTGGTCTGGAATATACTTTATATTTCTATGAATGAATATTCACAAAACATGTTTGCATAGAATACCTTTTGTTTCAAAACCTCGACAAGAACATGTAGCTTCACTGGTAATAACATTGAAGTTTACAAACCATCTTTTACCGTCAACACTTTCATCACACTGCGAGGTCACATATGAAATACTATTATCCATGTATTTCGTCTCATCGACTATACTAACTCCAACAGCCCCTCCATGAATGATTTCTCAAAGATAGAAAACATTTTCCTTGTGTAAACCTTCGAAGCCTGCTTCAGTAGCATGGAACCTTTATATTTTAAGTCGAGAGTACCCTGCGTGCACTTAAAATCTTCGTCAAACTCAGATCTCCGCCATGTTGAAACTAGTTTCTCCAACCCAATGAAACACTCTACAATAGAGCTGGTTGCCTTGGAACAACCATGCAATCCATGATTTGCCGATTCGCTCCATTGTGTCGACAAAATGCCAAGATCCAACACATCCTTGTTATACGCAGTTGACCACTTCCTCCTAACTACGTATAGGTCTCTCAACCATTTGTTGTCATGTAAACTTCCTTTCGACATCATTTCATTCCAATAATGATCAAACTCATACTCACAGTCACACTTGCTCATGCATTGGTGGAATAAACCTCGAATACCTTTATTGTGGTTGAAGCAATGGACTTTAGAAGGAGCTTTCTTTGAGATGTGCCATTGGCATAATCGATGCCGGCTGGTGGTGAGAACACGCTCAATTGCAACTGCCATAGCTTGATCTTGGTCAGTAAAAATTGTTGTAGGTTGTTTACCACCAACGAACTTAAGAAATGTTTCAAAAACCCAGCAAAAAGAATCAATGGTTTGAAAGGGGAAACTAGATCTGATATACTCTAGAGGGGGGGGGGTGAATAGAGTATATGGTGCTTTTTAAAACACAAAGAAAAACTTTTGCAAAGCTTTACAATAATTGTTGTAATGAGTGTAAGCAGGGAACCAGAAATAAAACTAATCACAGACTAAGCTATGCAGAAACTAAGCACAAGAAAATCTAGGCCAGAAACAAAAAGAAAACATGCAAAACCAGATGACACAAGGAATTATAGTGGTTCCCCAACTTGGGTACATCCACTCTTCTACCACCCTAGGTAGGAATCCACTGCAGGATGAGTTGATCAGGTGTCCTGGGCACCAATGAGCTTTTGATAAGGTGCTCAAAAACCAAATCAGATTTTTTGATCAGGTGTCTTGCCACCAATGAGCTTTTGACAAGGTGCTCAAAAACCAGATTCAAACTTTTGAAGGGAGTTTGAAAAACCCTTTACAGAATGGGGGTGAGAGAGTGATGGCAGTCTTCTCTTTCTCAAGCAACTGAGAAGACTATGTGGATTCAGTGATGTTGTCAAAGCTCCCCCTGAGTCCTTGAAATCTTCAGGAAGATGAGCTTTGCTGAGGGTGATAGGCCTTCAAAGATAGATCTCCAGCAAAAGATGATTTCAGCAAGCTGAAATGTTGAGTGTCTGGAGTCTTGAGATGATGTTGGCCTTGAACACTTGAGAGCTGAAGAGATCTGAAGATTTTTGAAAGCTTGATCTCTCTGATGAGTGTTCTTCAGAATTCTTGTTGACAGAAGATTGAGAGAGTCTCTATGTATTGAGTTGTGTGTGCTCTACTTTTCAATCTCTGTATTTCTTCTCTTCTCTATTTCATTCAAAAACATTCTATCAATTATTCTCTGTGTCTGAATAGGATATTACTCTGTCTAAGATAGCCGTTGGTCTGCATTGATTACAGCCTTAATTGCATAATTTCTTCTAAAAGAAAGTCCACTGAATTGTTCCTTGAAGAATCCCTTGAAACTTGCTCCAGGAGTAAATGAAAACGGCTGGCAGATCTTCTGAATTAAATGCAGAATAACTTCTATCTGATTTGAATTTGAATTCTGAAAGATAACTGAAATCGTCGAACTGAGCTCTGCTATCGTCGAGCTGAGCTCAGCGAACTGGAAAATCCAAGCAGCAAAGAAATCGTCGATCTGAGCTCAAAGATCGTCGAACTGAGCTCAGAGATAAGGATCTAATGCAGAGTCAAAATCGTCGACCTGAGCTCAGCGATCGTCGACCAGAGCTCGACGATATTATGAGGTTTGAGTTCAGCGATCGTCGAATGGAGCTCGACGATCTGTCAATAGTTGAGCTAGACGATCGTCGACCGGAGTTCGACGAAACGTCGTGCTGAGCTCGACGATTTGGACTTGGTCTCCAGAAAAACTTGGTCTTCAGGGCAGCTTCCAATCCTAGCCTTCTAACCCTTAGACTCAATTCTAATTGACCTATTAAGCTATATAGAAGGTCAAAACACAGATTCCTAGAGACATAGTGATCCTGACCGAAATTAGTAATAGGGTGTTCCAACAATCTCCCCCTATTTGGGTTAGGATTACTATTTACAGATTTTGGAAATTCAAATAACAACATATAAACAGAAAAATACAGAAACAACAGAAGCTAGACATTACAGAACCATCACAGAGATATATATAAATATGATATCCAGAGGGCAGTCAGAAAAACCAAGAGTTATCACCTTACAGAGTTATTCCTTTTCTTTGCCTTTTACCATTTTAATTTCTCTGTTAGGATCTAAAGCTTGTTGTTTGGATCTGGTATCATCAGCTGCACCCAAATAAATTTGCTTTGATGTCCTGGGAACCACTGCAGCTGGATGCAATTCCATGTACCTGTCTGCATCAAAAAATTTGCTGGAAGCATATCTTTCTAGTTCTTTTTGTCTTTGTTCTGACATTGTAGATATATTGGAGGTGTCCAGGCCTTGCTCTTTGGCTTTCTTTATTTGATCTAATGCAGCCAGCTCTTTTATTCTAGCAGTCCAAGCCATAGGATTCTTCTCAGGGTCCTCAAATGGAACAGGTGGCTCATACCTGTTGGAAGAAGTATCTTGAGGAGTCCTGGCAGTCACAGTTTCTTTGAGCTTATAGGGGAAAGGACCAGAAGATGTGTCAGAAGGAACATGTCCTCCCCTAGAGTAAGGATGCTGCCTGGAATGCCCTTTAGAGTAAACCTGAGTCTCTCTTTGGTTTCCCCTATATCCTCCCCTTCTAGAGTAAGAGCCCCTAGACTGGCTTTCCCTTTGATAAGTTCTAGCATGAGGTTGGTAGGGAGCCTGGCTTCTAGCAGGGCCTGAACTTGCAGAGCTGCCACCTGCACCTGCATCAGGTGGAGGTGGTGGAGGAGGATGAGGGTGCTTGAACTGAGTGGAATCTTTCTCATACTTCCTCTTCTTCTTCATAGCCTTTAGCTGGTTCTTAGAGAACTGCATCCAATGCTCAGAAATTGGGCAGTTGTGCAAAATATAATAAGGGACATCATTATCATCTCTAAATTTGGCAGGTGGAACCCTTTTCAATGCCTTACTTCTTGCCTTTCTTTTCTTTGCAATGGTGGCAGATGAATCATCAGAAGCAGTGTTATAATCCTCAGATTCAGAACTCTGTGCATCATATAAAGCATCAATCTTCTTCATCAATGTTTCTTTCAGTTGAACAGCAGCTGATGGGGCAGAAGCAGAAGGGGCAGCAACAGGAACAGCAACAGATGGGGCAATAGGTATAACAACAGGTGCAACATCATATGGAGCAACAGAAACAACTTCAGAAACAGCACTAGTAACTTCAGGAGAGACAGCAGCAGCAGCTTCAGTAACAACAACAACAACTTCAGCAGACTCAAAAACAGCAGCCTCTGTCATCAGAGAATCCTGGGGAATGGGCTCATCAGCAGCAATTGGAACATTTTCTTCCTCAGTAGCAACAACAATTTCAGAAGTAGATACAGCCTTGTCTTCAGCAGCAGCAGCAGCAAACATCATCAGAAGCAGCAGTCACTGAATGAATAAAAGCAGAAATGATACTGGGGTCACAGCATGAGAAGGGCACCAGAGCCTTGGACAGATCTTCAGAGGGCTGGACAGCATTGGGCTCTGGGAGGCAGCAGTAGTATGCAGTATCAAATGTAGATAGCAAAGACCTTAGGTCTATTGCTAGGGCTGGAGTAGCAGAGGCAACAGATGCAGGAGCAGCAGCAGTAGCAGAAGCAGACACAGAAACAGCATCAGTAGCAGCAGAAGCAGCAGCAACAGCAGCATGAAGGCTGGCTTCATAGGGCATCTCCCCCTGCCTGGATACATATACAGCTGTATCAAGGCACACTGCTGGGGGTGCTGCTTGAGGAGTAAGGAAGGAGGAAAGCCTGGCAGAGAGAGCTGCCACTGACTATTGTAGAGGAGCTAAAGAGGCCTCCATGAGAAGAGAGAGCCTGGGTGCAAGGAGCTCATACAACTGGTCAGCCAAGGCTGGGAGATCTACTTGCTCAAGAAGAGGAGCAGAGGTAGAGAGTACAGGGATGGCTGATGGAGCTGGAGGAGGAGGGCTGAAGGGTGGAATGAATGGCTCAGGAGAGGGGATGGTGGAGATGGAGGATAATGGGATGGATATGGATGGAGTGAATGTGGGTTGGGCAATAATGTGGTGGAGAAGGTCTTGGAAAGAGGTGGAAGAGGATGGTAATTCTGGAGGAGAGGAGGGGAATCATCCATGTAGGATTCATCCAGAAGTGTGAAGGATGGAAGGGATGGGGATGAGGTGACATCTGGTGGGGGATAAGAGAATAGGGGATGGAAGTGGTCTGCTGGTGGAGATGAGATGGTTGCTGGAGATGGAATAGAAGTTGGAGATGGGCTGGAAATTGTAATGGTGGAGGAGCTGGAGTGGTGGATGGAATGGGTAGGGTTGGGCTTGGAGGAGAAGAAGAAGCAGCACTAGCAGCAGGCAGGTCTTCTGCAGGGGCAGAGACCTGGGGGGGAGTGACTCTTAGAGTCCTGGTGCCTGAAGGGGCAGATGGAGAGGGCCTGCTGGGCTTGATGATTTGCCTGTCCCATTTCCCAAATAGGGCACAGGTGAGTCTCTTGGAGGCATTGATGTGCACTCCAGAGGAGACTAGCAGAGTAGGGCACTTAGCCTGAAGGAAGATTCCCAGAATTCTTCCATAATTCACAAAGGTTTTGTTTATCTTTTTCTTTATCAGATCAAAAAAGATTTCTCCCCAGTTCAAGCCTTTTCTATCTACCAGAGCTCCCATGAGGCAGAGCTGATATCTGGAGATGGTGTCATGGGCAGAATGTTTGGCCAACAGAACCTTGCCTACAACATCTGCCAGAAATCTGTATTCCACTAACAGGTTCCTCTTAAACAACTTGCTAGGGTTCCCCTCAGGATGACCCATCCTGGCAAGAATATCAGAGAATTCTTCTCCAGAAAGTTCAGCAGAGTCTTCACCATTCCTTAAACCAAAAACCTCTGTGAGGACTGTTGGTGTCAGAGGTACCTGGGTGCCACCAATGGATCCAACAATGGTGTTGTTGTCAAGGTTGTGTGCAGTATATACCCATTCTTTGATTTCCTCAGAGGCAAGTTTGATTCTTGTTGTCATAAGGGCAGATAGATGCTGATCTTTGAATAAACTGAGGATGTCCTGGAAGACTTGATCAGTTGTGTTGAAGGAGTCCAAATCGATGTCAAACCTGCATCAAACTTCATGGCGACAAGGACAGCAACTGAGACGGCCATGGTACCTGCAAAAACTTAACAAACAAAACGACCAAGGTAGAACTGTTTGGAGGGAAGAAAATTTCTGCAGAGAAATTGAAAGCGCAAGAGAGAACGACGGCGAAAAAATGAGTTTTATATTAGGGTTCGACGCAGAATTGGAAAGATCGTTGAACTCAGTTCGACGATCGAGGCTTCTAAAGGAATCTGAAGAGACTCCAACATCGTCGATCTCCATTCGACGATCTTGGGAAGCGTCGAGCTCCGTTCGACGATCGTTCAGGGAACAAAATCATCGAGCGCCGTTCGACGATCGTTGACCAGAAGAGATAGTCCATACTATCAAAGGAACGCTGAACTCAGTTCGACGATTCAGGAAATCGTCGAACTCCGTTCGACGATCTTTGTGAAAATCGTCGAGCGCAGTTCAGAGATCAGAGAAATTTTAGACACTAAGGAAAATCAGAATTTTGCCTAGTCTTGGTCATTTTTAGCTTTCAAAATCTTGGATATTATTTGAGACTTCCTCCTTCTAACATTCCTAACTGATTTAGGAAGAAAGTATGTTTCTTTTCATCTAAAGGCTTGGTGAAAATATCTCCCCTTTGTAAATCAGTTGGGATATATTGCAGTTCAATTTTATTCTTTTCAACATTGTCCCTTAAGAAGTGATGCCTAATCTCTATGTGTTTTGTCCTATTATGGAGGACTGGATTTTGAGCTATGGAGATAGCACTTGTATTGTCACAAAAGATTTTTGACTTCTCTAAGTTGTAACCATAGTCTAGGAGTTGATTTTGAATCCACAGTATTTGTGAACAACAACTGCCTGCAGCCATATATTCAGCTTCAGCAGTTGAAGTTGACACAGATGTTTGTTTCTTGCAAAACCAAGAGACAAGTCTATCACCAAGGAACTGACAAGTTCCACTGGTGCTTTTCCTGTCAATTCTGCATCCAGCATAATCAGCATCAGAGAATCCAGTTAACTCAAATGCTGAATCTTTTGGATACCAGAGACCTAGATTTGGACAACTTTTAACATACCTAAGAATCCTCTTTACTAATGTGAGGTGTGACTCTCTAGGGCTTACTTGGAACCTAGCACATATACAAGTAGCAAACATTATATCTGGTCTACTGGCTGTAAGATACAGTAAAGAGCCAATCATTGCTCTATATGTTGTCTGATCAACAGGTTTCCCATGTTCATCAGCATCCAATACAGCATTGGTAGGCATGGGTGTTTTCATACAAGATGCCTCAGACATACCAAATTTCTTAACCAGTTCATTAGCATATTTGGTTTGAGAAATAAAGATGCCTTCAGCATGTTGTTTGACTTGCAATCCTAGGAAGAAGGATAGCTCACCCATACTACTCATCTCAAATTTAGAATGCATCAGGTTAGAAAACCTTCTACACAATTTTGAGTCAGTTGAACCAAAAATGATATCGTCTACATAGATTTGTACTAGTAGGGTATGAGACTTATGGGTTCTAATAAAAAGGGTTTGGTCTACTCTACCCCTTATAAAACCATTTTCCAAGAGAAAGCATGCTAGGGTCTCATACCATGCTCTAGGAGCTTGCTTGAGACCATATAATGCTTTATTTAATCTAAAAACAAAATCAGGATGAGTTGGAGAGATAAAACCTGGAGGTTGTCTGACATAGACTTCCTCTTTGATGTCTCCATTTAAGAAGGCACTCTTGACATCCATCTGATAAACCTTGAAGCCTTTGTGAGCTGCATAAGCTAAAAATATCCTGATGGCTTCTAATCTTGCAACAGGTGCAAAGGTCTGGTCGTAGTCAATTCCTTCTTCTTGAGAATATCCTTGGGCAACTAGCCTTGTCTTGTTCCTTATTATTACTCTTTGATCATCCAGTTTGTTTCTGAATACCCATTTTGTTCCAACAATGGAATGATCCTTAGGCTTGGGCACTAGTTCCCATACTTTGTTCCTCTCAAATTGATGCAACTCCTCTTGCATGGCAATGATCCAGTGTGGATCTTGCTCTGCATCTTGAATGGACTGAGGTTCAATTTGAGAAAGGAAGCAAGTGTGCAACAGGTTTTGGTTGACCTGATTTCTGGTTTGCACACCAGCTGAGAGTTCTCCAATTATTTGGGTAATTGGATGGTCTCTTGATGTTACTAAATCAACAGGGGGTGTTGATTGTTCACCAACCTGTGTTGTTGTTTCCTCTTGTGGTACAACAACTGACTCTTCAAATGGAGCTTCAATGTGTTGAGCATTGCTTTCATCTTCACTGCTTTCATCTTCTTGAGCAACCTGTAGTTTGTTCATATCTTCAACTAGAGAGTGTTCCTGCAAAGGTTCTATGGTAGAAGAAATCTTCTCCTTGAAAGACATGTTAGTTTCATCAAAAGAAACATGAACAGATTCCTCAATTTTCAATGATGATTTATTATATACCCTATAGGCCTTGCTGATCATGGAGTATCCCAGAAACACTCCTTCATCAGCTTTGGCTTGAAATTTTGCTAAATATTTCTTATCATTATTGTGAATATAGCAAGTGCAACCAAAAATTTTGAAATAGTCAACTTTAGGTTTCTTCCCTTTGAGTAATTCATAGGGAGTCTTTCCCTTCAGTTTATGTATCAGGCTTCTGTTCAACACATAGTTGGAGGTGTTCACTGCCTCTGCCCAAAAGGATAGAGGTAGATGAGCATCTGACAACAATGTAGTGGCAGATTCAATAA
This sequence comes from Platanthera guangdongensis, assembly GCA_039583875.1. Classification (NCBI taxonomy): domain Eukaryota; kingdom Viridiplantae; phylum Streptophyta; class Magnoliopsida; order Asparagales; family Orchidaceae; genus Platanthera; species Platanthera guangdongensis. Next base: position 218,943,845 of record CM077158.1, on the reverse strand, counting down.
GGGTTCTATTTTTCCTTTCAGCTACCCCATTTTGTTGAGGAGTTCTAGGAGCTGAGAAAGTATGCCTGATCCCTTCACTCTGGCAGAACTCTTGCATAAGAAGAGAATCAAACTCTGTCCCATGATCACTTCTGATCAGGGCAATGTGAGTATTGAACTCAATCTTTACACATTTGAGAAACTCTGTCAGACACTTAAAGTTATCAGACTTCTTCCTTAGAAAGAACACCCAAGTGAATCTAGAGAAGTCATCTACAATCACCAAAGTGTAGGATTTCCCTCCTAGGCTTTGTACTGTGATGGGTCCAAATAGATCCATGTGTAACAGATACAGTATCCTAGGTGAATCACTCTTATTAAGTGACTTAAAACTGTTTTTAGTTTGCTTGCCTAATTGACAGGCCTTGCAGAGTCCTTCCTTCTTGTAGGGGCCAGAAGGTAGTCCTCTAACAAGATTGTCCTTGGATAGCCTAGCAATAGTTCTAAGGTTTAGGTGTCCTAGTCTCTTATGCCATAAAACATTTGGTCTACAGACTGAGTTGAATAAACAGATATCTATAGTAGTTGAAAGAAAATCTACTAGGTAGATGTTACCTTTCCTTTTACCTGTCAACACAGTTGTGTTGTCCTCTGACTTGATTTTGCATAAGGTTTTGCTGAAGGTCACCTGGTAGCCTTCATCACATAGCTGACTGATGCTGATTAGGTTGTGCTTCAGTCCTTCCACATATGCTACCTTCTTGAAGGTTACAGAACCAATCTGGACTGCTCCATATCCTTTAGTTTGTCCAAAGTTGGAGTCACCAAAGATAACTTTGGGTCCAAGCTTGGCTCTAAAGGAATTTAGGTTGTCCTTGTTCCCTGTCATGTGCTTAGAGCACCCACTATCCAAATACCATTGCTGGTTAGATGTTGGATAGGTCTTCACCTGCACATTAAGCAATTCACTTGTTTTTGACCCAGTTTACCTTGGGCCTAGGTTGATAACCTTTAAATTCAGAAATGAAAGACATCCCTGGCTGACTCTTATATCCTTCAGGATGATATCTCCTTGGAGGTAAAATCCATTCAGTGTAAGGGTTGAAGGTTTGGGATGAAGAACCCTCAGGATTCAATTTTGACTTGCCTTTGAAAAAATTTCCAGAGCTCTGACCTCTGTTCGACGATCTTGGAGCTGAGTTCGACGATCTTGGGTCAGATCGTCGAGCTCCGTTCGACGGTCGACTATGGCTGAGGTCAGGTATATGGGATCGTCGACCAGCGTTCGACGATCTTGGCTGAGATCGTCGACCAGCGTTCGACGATTTGTCCTGAGATCGTCGAGCTGCGTTCGGCGATCGTCGATCTTCATTCGGCGATCGTCGATCTCCGTTCGACGATTTGTGCTGGACTTTAGTTTTCTGAGGCAGATCAGAATTTTTCCTGGCAACCTCTACAACTCCCTTTCCCTTGCTAGAAATGAACTTGATGGGAGTTGTTAGGACTATAGGTTGGCTGGATGAAGCACCCAAGCCCAGTGTGCTGTTAAGTCTAGAGTTCACTGTGCTTGTGATGTCCATCAGCTTGATGCTTCTCCCATTAAGGGATTCTTCAAGCTTCTTGGCCTCAGAGAGCTCACTTTTTAGTGTAGCTATCTGTTCTCTATAGTTCTCCAACTCCTGAGAGAGTTTGAGGTTTTCTGACTTTAAGTCATTGTGTTCAGATAATTGATTTCTGAGAGAGATAATCTCTTTCTCAGACTTTAACAGATCTAAACACAATGCTTTAAATTCAGATTTAAAATCTTCTGAAGTAAAATCAAAAGAACTGATTACCTGATCTTCTTCAGGTTGAATCTCTGAGTCTGAATCTGACTCTTCTTCCTCTGAGTTGTGCTGTGAGGCATTAATTGCCATCATGCAGAATTCCTTTTCTTCTGCATCATCCTCATCATCACTTGAGCTGGAGGAGGCTTCTGACTCCTCTTCAGTCTCACTCCAGGATTCAGCAACAAATCCTTTCCTTGTGTGCTTATTTCTGCTGGAGGAAGGTTTGCTACTTCCATTCCTTTTGGAGTCCTTTTCCTTTCTTCTTTCTTTTCTGTCCCTTCTGTCCTTGTTCTTGTTCTCTGGACAGTCAGGAACCATATGCCCTGGTTTCCTGCAACCAAAGAAAATAATGTCTTTGTTATTGCCAATGGACTTGTCATACCTTGGCTTATCCTGCTCCTTGTATGATCTTCTTCTGAAGTCCTTTCTGGCCATCTTATAGAATCTTTTGGCCAGCAAGCTGAGAAGTTCATCATTGCCTGTTCCTTTTTCTTCAGGCAGATCTTCAGTTGCCTTGAATGCTATAGTCTTCTCCTTTCTTGTGGCTGGTGAAGCAGCCTTTTGTTCTTCCTCTCTGTTCTTGATGAGTAGCTCATAAGATTTGAGCTTACCCAACAAGGCTTCAGTGGTGATCTCATTTAGACTTCTGGCATCTTTGATTGGCCAGATTCTTGAATCCCAAGTGCTGGGGAAGCACATTAGGATCTTGTCATTAAGTTCTGTCAGTGAGATCTCTTTGTCTAATGTCCTCAGTTCACTGACAATTAGACTCAGTCTGTTGTACATGTCTCCCACTGACTCTGTTTCTCCCTTCTTGAAGTTCTCATATTGGGAGATAAGATGGGATCTTCTGTCCTTTCTCTCATCAGCTGAGCCAGAGACAATTTCTGAGAGCTTGTCCCAAATCTCCTTGGCTGAGTTGCATTCAGCTACTTTTTGAAAAATGTCATCTGACATTGTCTGAGCTAAAATGTTCATTGCCTTGGCATCAGCTACCTTCCACCTTTTGATGTCAGCATCTGTTCCTGATGGAGGTGGAACAACATTTGTGCTTGTACTTTCTGGGGGTCTGGGACACACTGTCAAAACAGAATTAAAAATGTCCTCGTCAATAGAATTCATGTAGAGTTTAATCCTTGCTTTCCAAAGTGCAAACTTTGACAGATTGCACACTGGAGGTCTGGTGCTTGCATAATCTTTGTTTTGGGTCATGAGTTGTGCAAACAAAATCTAATATTAAAATACAAAAGAAGGATCTAGTTTGGGATCTTGGGGTTCAGGTGTTAGCCTATACAACCAAACAGATATGGTATGATTAACCAACCTGGCTCTGATACCAATTGAAAGGGGAAACTAGATCTGATATACTCTAGAGGGGGGGTGAATAGAGTATATGGTGCTTTTTAAAACACAAAGAAAAACTTTTGCAAAGCTTTACAACAATTGTTGTAATGAGTGTAAGCAGGGAACCAGAAATAAAACTAATCACAGACTAAGCTATGCAGAAACTAAGCACAAGAAAATCTAGGCCAGAAACAAAAAGAAAACATGCAAAACCAGATGACACAAGGAATTATAGTGGTTCCCCAACTTGGGTACATCCACTCTTCTACCACCCTAGGTAGGAATCCACTGCAGGATGAGTTGATCAGGTGTCCTGGGCACCAATGAGCTTTTGATAAGGTGCTCAAAAACCAAATCAGATTTTTTGATCAGGTGTCTTGCCACCAATGAGCTTTTGACAAGGTGCTCAAAAACCAGATTCAAACTTTTGAAGGGAGTTTGAAAAACCCTTTACAGAATGGGGGTGAGAGAGTGATGGCAGTCTTCTCTTTCTCAAGCAACTGAGAAGACTATGTGGATTCAGTGATGTTGTCAAAGCTCTCCCTGAGTCCTTGAAATCTTCAGGAAGATGAGCTTTGCTGAGGGTGATAGGCCTTCAAAGATAGATCTCCAGCAAAAGATGATTTCAGCAAGCTGAAATGTTGAGTGTCTGGAGTCTTGAGATGATGTTGGCCTTGAACACTTGAGAGCTGAAGAGATCTGAAGATTTTTGAAAGCTTGATCTCTCTGATGAGTGTTCTTCAGAATTCTTGTTGACAGAAGATTGAGAGAGTCTCTATGTATTGAGTTGTGTGTGCTCTACTTTTCAATCTCTGTATTTCTTTTCTTCTCTATTTCATTCAAAAACATTCTATCAATTATTCTCTGTGTCTGAATAGGATATTACTCTGTCTAAGATAGCCGTTGGTCTGCATTGATTACAGCCTTAATTGCATAATTTCTTCTAAAAGAAAGTCCACTGAATTGTTCCTTGAAGAATCCCTTGAAACTTGCTCCAGGAGTAAATGAAAACGGCTGGCAGATCTTCTGAATTAAATGCAGAATAACTTCTATCTGATTTGAATTTGAATTCTGAAAGATAACTGAAATCGTCGAACTGAGCTCTGCTATCGTCGAGCTGAGCTCAGCGAACTGGAAAATCCAAGCAGCAAAGAAATCGTCGATCTGAGCTCAAAGATCGTCGAACTGAGCTCAGAGATAAGGATCTAATGCAGAGTCAAAATCGTCGACCTGAGCTCAGCGATCGTCGACCAGAGCTCGACGATATTATGAGGTTTGAGTTCAGCGATCGTCGAATGGAGCTCGACGATCTGTCAATAGTTGAGCTAGACGATCGTCGACCGGAGTTCGACGAAACGTCGTGCTGAGCTCGACGATTTGGACTTGGTCTCCAGAAAAACTTGGTCTTCAGGGCAGCTTCCAATCCTAGCCTTCTAACCCTTAGACTCAATTCTAATTGACCTATTAAGCTATACAGAAGGTCAAAACACAGATTCCTAGAGACATAGTGATCCTGACCCAAATTAGTAATAGGGTGTTCCAACATGGTTTCTTCTGCAATGAAAGTGCAACCAACACAAACACTTTGCCAATGATTGTTCACACCAATAAATACAGCACACGCCAAATTATATTTATTTAATCTGTAAGTGGTATCAAAAATAATAACATCAGCGAAACAATCATAATCAATCTTACCACGCCCATCAATCCAAAAAAACCCGATCAACCTATTTTGTTCATCTGTCTGGACTTCATATGAGAACATATTATCCTCAAGTTGTCTTGCTTGTAGTATCTTCAATAAACCAGTCGAATCAGCACTTTCAATCAAAGTTTTTTTATCGCGTTGCACATAATTATAGGCATCAGTCTTGGTGAAACCGACGTTTTGAACACTTCCAACTTCTTCGGAGAGAAAATTGTACGCATGCACTGTTTTTATACCAGCCTCTGACATATTTTTTAATAGATTATCCTGCATATCCGATACCTTTCGATGTGACCTCAACAAATGCTGTTCTTTCTCAGATGCAAGGGGATGATTGTGCTCCTCCACAAACTTTGCAACGGTCCAGTTCTTACCATCTGTATCCGTTTTAAAATGACAACATGCAAGACAACCAGTCCGAGTATCGAATTTGCGATATTTAATCGGTGACGGTTTTATGTGTTTCTTTCCTGCCTTTGAGCAACTGTATTCACGGACTTTGATAAATATGGTGTGTGTGTAATAAATAATATGTTGCCTATGAACACTGAAACCGGTTTTGTGAGCGTACTGACAATACAAAGCATATGCATCTTCCTCCGAATGGACAACAGGGAAACATAAATGTTCTTTTTTGATCTGCATGTTAAAAAATACATTAACCACTTTCTCAAATTGATCATGAAAGAAAGACTCCCTTTCTCAAGTCAAGAAGGAAGGGCAAAGAAATATTTACACCAATTTCTTCCTCCATTTGACCACTATTATTCCCTTTCTCCATGGACAATAGAAGAAGCCAAGCTTAGTCTTTTATTATATCTGAAATACAGTTGTACATTACAATATAACAAAATACAATTGTATATTATATCTGACATACAGTTGTACATTACACTATATGCAAATACAGTTGTATATTATACCTGAAATATAGTTATACATTACACTATATGAAATACAATTTTATATTATATCTGAAATACAGTTGTACATTACACTATATGCAAATACAGTTGTATATTATATCTGAAATATAGTTGTATATTGTACTATATGCAAATACAGACGTATATTATACCCGACATATAGTTCTATATACAGTTGTAATGACAATCACTTGAAATACAGTTGGAATGACAATCACTTGAAATAGAGTTGCACAAACAATCATTTGAAGTACAGTTGCACAAACATTCACTTGAAATACAGTTCTGAAAAATAGCTCAACATATGGAAAGAGATGTCAAAAGATCGCTCTGTCCTATTGCTGGAAAAATAATCATACATGCTTCTTCTCAAGCGCTCCTTCAGCGAGAAATGTGCCTGGAAAGCTGCCGGAGATTGCGATCGCGCAGAGAGGAATAGTTGTTTAAAGACGACGCCTACAGTAAAATGTAGGACTCGTCGGAGTTCGCCCCACAAAATTTGAGGGAAATCTGTTGGAGTCCGCCTCGACTGGCCCGACGATTTTCCACTTCGATCGCCTAGGTTTTCCAGGTTACATTAGGGAAGAAGAGGGAAACCCGAAAATGAAGTGGGCCCCGCGTTTTTGAAAGCGGTATTTAAACGCGCTCCTAGCACAGGGAACGCTACACATACCAAAAAAATTTCCCCTCAAAACAGAGGAGGGTGGAGGCAGCGCCAAGAGCCTAATTTTGAAATAAATAAATTATGCATCACTTATGTAAATCTATTTATTTTAGGCTTAATAAAAAATATAGGGATTTAAATCATGTATTTGTTTTTAGTTTAATAACAAATAATTGAAATGAAATTTTGAAAATGGTTGCAAAATGAGAGTGAGTGAATTTTGAAAATTTCTGGTGAGAGTAGGTGAACTTTGGGTGCACAGTAAAACACAATCTTCTCACCATACATGACACATATCTTTTGTACCCAAAAAATTGAACAACAACAGGTAGGTGGTAGGGCAGTGTTTATGTCAGCATGTTGTTTGCCTTAAGTAAACCTTTGAAATAGCCATAATAAATTAACTTTATTTCAGTATATTTTGAAATCAGATGGTAATTTGTGTGGTAAAATCCAGAACACAAACGACACAGTTATAAAATATCTTCAGATAATAAGAACATAAAAACAATCACAGTGTTTATATAATGAAAATATAAATTAATACAAGAGAGAAATTTGACCATCCGATAAAATACACACGGATCTATCGGATATGCACGATCCACGAGAGAGTAGAAAATCTGGACAGCAATTCGCCTCGTGGACGCACAAGGTTTATCAGAAGCTTTAACGTCGAAGTCCTATGTTCAACCGCAACTACCACCCAAGAACAACGCCGCCACCGGAGAACAATGCCGCCACCGGAGAACAATGCTACCACTGGAGAGAAACCACCGTCAAGGCTAACTGCACTCACGCACGCCGTCAACACCACGCCTCTCTCCTCCAAAGAACGTCAACTGTGCAACGCCGGCGTAAAACTCCTCAAAGCCCGGCGGTAACATCCTCTGTCAACGCTGGTGGATATCTCCTCCAAGAACGGTAACAACACCAACGGCCGGCGGCCTCTTCTAGTGCACGAGAGAGTGAGTGAGAGAGAGAGAGATGGAACTGTTGGAGTCAAATTGTTGACCGAGTCAACTTGTCTTTTCCCATTTATATAATATATGTCTTATTTGATAGTTTTATGGAAGAGAGAGGTAGTGTTGCAATTAATGAGGGGAGACACTTGTCAAGTTTTTATTAGTTGTATGTGCCTATATAAAGGGGCTTGAAGTATTCTAAATAGAAGAATTTTTTTTCCCCTTCCTGCTCCGGGTTTGGTTCTCCTGTGAACAGGAGCTAGAGAGAGAGAGAGTTTATTTTTATTCTCACCTAAAAGTTCCCGTAGGAACTTTAACTTCTCTCGCCGCGCACACCCAAAGTCTCGTCGGGCTGAACTTTCGCACAATTGCAACTCGCCGGAGTGGTGTCGCGACTGGAGTTCTCGTCAATCCTGCTCTCCCCCACCTTGCTGGAGCCGTCTCGCTGGGTTAGCTCTCGCCGGGGAGTTTTGATGCAGAGGAGGTAGAAACCTTGGGAAGCACTCGCCGGAACAGTCTCGCTTGAAGGAACATCGCGCCATAGCACTCGCTGCTTGCTCTCGCCGGTTTATGTGGAGGAGTACCCGCCAACATCGCAGCAGCCTTGACGCACTCACAACGGATTTCTCGCCGGAGTAGGCTCTCGCCGTTGTTGATCTCGCCTGGAGGCTCTTGCAATTATTTTTGCGTTTACATTTCAGTAATAGAGGACAAGTGGTGGTTGTGCAAGGGTGTGTATGCGAGTGCCCATTACAAGCGCTTCCAACACGTGGTATCAAAGCGAGGTTTCGAACCTTGGAAGTTGCTCGAAGGAGTTAGTGACTTGGCGAAATGGAGATGGGAAGTGGAATGCCGGGGCAGGTCCCCAAGCTGACAAAGACTAACTATGAGAATTGGAGTATACAAATGCGAGTGCTACTCGCCTCCAAAGAGTTATGGGAGGTAGTTGAAGAGAGAATCAAGATGCTTACTGCTGAAGCGGAGGCAGCGTTGACTAACGCTCAGAAGACAGCGTTGAGGGAAGCAAAGAAGCGGGATTAGAAGGCTCTATTCCTATTGTACCAAGGAGTTGATGAGGCGACATTTGAGAAGATCTCTGATGCAGGGACATCGAGAGAAGCATGGGAGATACTGCAACGCTCCATGCAGGGAGTTGACAAAGCAAAAAAGGTGAAGTTGCAATCCCTCCGAGCCCAGTATGAGGTGATGAGGATGCAAAGCTCGGAGAAGGTTGGTGACTACGTGACGCGTCTACGGACACTCAAAAATAAGATGAAGAGAAATGGGGAAACGATAGATGATGTTAGCTTCATGGAGAAGCTCCTGCGGTCTATGTCCAAGAAGTTCAGGCACGTGGTAGTAGCCATAGAGGAGTCGAAGGATCTCACCGAGATGGCGGTAGATGAACTTGTTGGCTCGCTGCAAGCTCATGAGTACCACATGCTACAGGATGATGAGGAGTCGAGCGGCTTGGGGAAAGCACTCCAGACACAGCTGAATTTTAGGGGAGAGCTCAGGAAGAGGAGGCCAGCGTGGCCGAGGCTACCAAGGACGAGGTAGAGGAGGAAGAGGTGGAAGAGACTTCGAGAGAAATCAATATAACCAGAAGGAGGCAGAGCAACCTCAGGGTTGTAGACACGATGGAGGAGGAAGAGGAAGAGGCCAAGGGAGAGGCCAAGGCAGAGGACAAGGAAGAAACCAGGGAAGAGGTCAAGGAAGAGGAAGAGCCGATATGTCCCAAATTCAATGTTACAACTGTAACAAGTTTGGGCATATGAGCTATGACTGTTGGGCTCCAAGGAAGGGAGGAGAAGCCAACCATTATGCGGAAGCTAGTAACACGGGAGGCGACCCGATGATGTTCCTAACCGTCCAAGGGGCTGGAGGTGGAAGGAACGGAGTATGGTACTTGGACACGGGAGCAAGTAACCATATGTGCGGAGAGAAGGAGCTGTTTACTAACCTTGAACCAAATGGTGGTGAGGCCAGTTTCAGCGATGCTTCAAAGATCTCAGTGGAAGGCAGAGGAGTGATTGCAGTCACTATGAATGGGAGGGAGGTGCATCTCAATGATATCTTCTATGTGCCGAGCTTGAGGAGTAACATCCTAAGTCTTGGGCAGCTGGTAGAGAAGGGCTATCGTGTTTTGGTGAGGGATGGCATTTTCGCTATGAAAGATCAAGAAGGGAAGGAAGTAGTGAGGGTGAAGATGACGACGAATCGTCTCTTTACATTGAGGATGGATGTCAAGGAGACGGCGTGTCTCGCAAGGACCGAAGAAGAAGAGGAAGCATGGTTGTGGCACCACAGGATGGGTCATCTGGGGTTCACTGGGTTGAAGCTCCTATCCCACTCCAAGATGGTGGAAGGATTGCCTAGGATCTCGCCTCCACCGGAGGTCTGTGAGGCCTGTACGAAGGGGAAGCAGAAGAGGTTGACATTTGAAGGAGGTAAGTCCAGAAGGGCGAGAAGACAGCTGGAACTAGTTCACTCGGATATCGCTGGTCCGTTTGAGACTACTTCAATAGGAGGAAGCAGGTACTACATTACCTTCACCGACGACTTCAGCAGGAAGTGTTGGGTATATTTTCTGAGAGAGAAGGCTGAAGCTCTAGACAAGTTCAGGGAGTTCAAGGCGATGGCTGAGAAGGAGAGTGGGCAGCCACTGAAGGTGCTAAGGACAGATAGAGGTGGGGAGTACACCTCTAGGCTGTTTGACGACTTCTGCAGAGAGTGGGGGATCTCACACCAGCTGACGGCGGCATACTCACCGCAGCAGAACGGAGTGGCAGAGAGGAAGAACCTCACCATCATGAACATGGCAAGGAGCATATGAAGGAGAAAGGGCTACCAAAGATGTTCTGGGCGGAAGGAGTGCATTACGCCGTGTATCTACTGAACAAATGCCCCACAAAGAGTGTAAAGTTCATGACACCATTTGAAGCATGGAGCGGCTGGAAGCCGAGTGTGAAACACATAAGGGTCTTCGGGTGTGTGGCTTATGCCCATGTCCCGGACCAGAGGAGGAAGAAGTTGGATGACAGAAGTGAGAAGTGCATCTTCGTAGGCTACGCTCCCGCGAGCAAAGCTTACAAGTTGTACAACCCGGTGACAGAGAAGGCTATCATCTCAAGAGACATTGTATTTGAGGAAGGTAGCAGCTGAAGCTGGGATGAAAAAGTGAGGAACATCAAGGGGATGTTTTTTGATGATGAAGAAGAAGAGGGTGGTAAGGAAGCAGAAACTGAGATGGGTGGAGCTGAGCCACCATCACCACCCAGCAGGGAGTCAGGGGGAGCTCTCACCCCTTACTCAAGTGGAGCAAGTACGAGCAGAGGAAGGTCTGGTGGAGCAAGCACCAGCGGAATCAAGGATGATCGTCCTCAACCTCGGACAAGGAGGTTAGAGGAGATCTATGAAGAGACGGCTGTAACCCATAACAATTTTTCTTTATATTGTTTACTTGCAGATGTTGAGCCACACTCTTATGAGGAAGCTGTCCAGGAGAAGTCGTGGAGGAAGGCGATGGATGATGAGATGACATCCATCAAGAAGAATGACACCTGGAGGCTTGTAGACCCTCCAGCTGGCCACAAACCCCTCGGGGTGAAGTGAGTTTACAAGGTGAAGAAAAATAAAGATGGAGTTGTGGAGAAACACAAGGCAAGGATGGTGGTGAAACGGTATAGGCAAGTCCAAGGGGTGGACTATGATGAAGTCTACGCCCCAGTGGCGCGGATCGATACTATAAGGCTGATCATCGCACTGGCGTCACACTACGGATGGACTATCATGCAAATGGATGTTGTGGCGGCGTATCTGAATGGGTACCTGGAGGAGGATGTGTACATCGAGCAGCCTCCAGGGTACGTGGAGAAAGGCAAGGAGAGGAAGGTCTGCAAGCTAGACAAGGCCTTGTACGGACTGAAGTAGGGAGCTCGAGCTTAGAATGGGAGGATAGACAAATTCCTTCAGGAGCATGGGTATATCAAGTGTCCATATGAGTATGCTCTCTACATGAAGGTGGAGAAGAATAGGGACATCATGATCCTATGTCTATACGTGGATGACATGATATTCACCGGGAGAAACCCTGTGATGTTCGAAGAATTCAAGAGGCTGATGAAGAAGGAGTTTGAGATGACGGACTTGGGAGAGCTGAGCTACTTCCTGGGAGTTGAGGTGCAGCAGAGAGAAGATGAGATCTTCATCTCCCAAAAGAAGTATGCCGAGGAGATTCTGAAAAGGTTCAGGATGGAGGGTAGCAAGCCTATCTCCACTCCTGCGGACCCTGGAACGAAGCTGAGGAAGGATTCCGAAGAGGAAGGAGTGGACCCAACTATGTTCAAGAGCCTGGTCGGAAGTCTAAGGTACTTGACTTTCACTCGGCCGGACATCATGTATGCGGTCGGGGTAGTAAGCAGGCACATGGAGGAACCCAAGCAGGACCACTTCACAGCAGCGAAGAGGATCTTGAGGTATGTGAACGGGACTCGGGACCACGGCCTGAAGTACTCATCTGGAGGAGAGTTGAAGCTAGTCGGCTACTCGGATAGCGACTATGGAGGAGATGTGAACGACCGGAAGAGCACTTCCGGGTATGCGTTCAACATGGGAACCGCGGCGTTCTCATGGAGTTCTAAGAAGCAGGCTACGATAGCCTTATCATCATGTGAGGCAGAGTACATTGCAGCTGCGGCATGTGCTTGCCAAGCTATCTGGCTGAGAAATCTTCTGGAAGAATTACATCATGTGCAGGATGGCCCAACGACATTGTTAGTGGATAACATGTCCGTCATCCAGCTCGCGAAGAATCCTGCGTTGCATGGGCGCAGCAAGCATATCAAGACGAGGTACCATTTCCTTCGCGAGCAGGTGGAGCAGAAGACGATGGAAGTTGTGTATTGCCCCACCGGAGAACAGATCGCGGACATATTCACTAAGGCGTTGAAGATGGAGACATTCGAGAAGCTCAAAGGCAAACTCGGCATGGTCTGCCAAGTTTGAGGGGGAGTTTGTTGGAGTCCAATTGTTGACCGAGTCAACTTGCCTTTTCCCATTTATATAATATATGTCTTATTTGATAGTTTTATGGAAGAGAGAGGTAGTGTTGCAATTAATGAGGGGAGACACTTGTCAAGTTTTTATTAGTTGTATGTGCCTATATAAAGGGGCTTGAAGTATTCTAAAAAGAAGAATTTTTTTTCCCTTCCAGCTCCGGGTTTGGTTCTCCTGTGAACAGGAGCTAGAGAGAGATAGTTTATTTTTATTCTCACCTAAAAGTTCCCGCAGGAACTTTAACTTCTCTCGCTGCGCACACCCAAAGTCTCGCCGGACTGAACTTTCGCACAATCGCAACTCGCCGGAGTGGTGTCGCGACTGGAGTTCTCGCCAATCCTGCTCTCCCCCACCTTGCCGGAGCCGTCTCGCTGGGTTAGCTCTCGCCGGGGAGTTTTGATGCAGAGGAGGTAGAAACCTTGGGAAGCACTCGCCGGAACAGTCTCGCTTGAAGGAACATCGCGCCATAGCACTCGCTGCTCGCTCTCGCCGGTTTATGTGGAGGAGTACCCGCCAACATCGCAGCAGCCTTGACGCACTCGCAACGGATTTCTCGCCGGAGTAGGCTCTCGCCGTTGTTGATCTCGCCTGGAGGCTCGAACGACGTTCCTTCAAAAGTACAGGTGGAAGTTTCACCAAAATCCTTCAGGCCGGCTCTTGTTTAAGGCTCGGCCGTTCCTCCAAGTCTCACGTTGGGCAATATGGAAGCCCCAATTTTCTCACCAAAAAAGAGAAGTTTTTTAACCATCTCCCATATGTTAGGGGAGATCAAACAATCATGGAAAAAAATCCTTTTTCTTTCGTGATTTAAGTGGTCAGCAATTGAAATTTTTTTCCATAGTCAATTAGGATCCAAATCAAAAATTATAACAATTTGTATTTTATTGAAAAGTCAATTAGCAAAACTAACGTTTAAACAAAACGAATGTTTAAGAAAAAGAAAAAAGGAATGTTTAAGCAAAATAAAATGAATGTTTAAGCATAAATGAGAGCGCTCTCATCTAGAATTTTTCTTGCGTGACGAATTCCTCACGCCTCAAGTGACGTCAATCTCCTCCGCGAGAGCGCTCTCACCTAGGCTCTGGATCAACGAGAGCGCTCCCTTCAGAAGTCCCGTGGACTTAGAAGATTTTCCATTCGGAACACTTCCACCGAGGTTCTGCGAGATCGACGCTAACTCAAGGTTCGTGCACTACCATCGAGGCTCTGAGGATTTAGCCATTTTTCTCATTTTGTGGGTGTGTAACGGAGTAGTGGTCCGCCGCCCTCCGAGATCAAATCAAGCTCTACAACACTTTGAGAAACTAGTGGATTTTTGCTCGGCGCAGCTCCATCCAAGTGGGTTTCATCCTTTCCGGGTTTTTCACGTCAAAAATGTCTCTTGTCCATTGTCGCAGTTTTTTTTGACTTTTTGTGTGCCCGGCTCATCTCCGAGCTAAGGCAGTCTGATTCTCCAGACCGGGGAAAAAGCCGGGTGAACCGCAACAGGTTGACGCCATTTGTGGGAAGGTGTTCCCAAAAGCTCTGACAAGTTTCAGCATCCCACAAACTAGCAACAATGAAGAAGGGAAGCGCGCATACTACCAGCCAGCTGGCTCGCAAAGAGCCTTGTGATCTAGTGTCCAACGACTTACCCGCCATTGTAACGTTACGTCTCAAGAAGATAACCACCACGCTGACGACTTCGGGGAAGGAACAAAAACAATGGACGAGATAGTGTTATGCTCAAGCGCTCTCCCCTCCAAGAGACTTAGGAACTTTTAAGCCCCCGAGGGCATATCTTACGTCAGCAGATCCGTCATCATTCCCTTCAAGTAATGGCTCGCTCAGTGGAGTGACCCGCGCCACGTGCCATCGGGGCACCGGCCGCGAGAGGCATTGCTCATAACATAGCGCTTCTCTAGCATAGACAGGGGAGGAAGAAAGAAAATAACCTGGACCTGACGCCCAAAGAAGGAAGCAGGCACTTCAATGGAACCCCACGAACTAGGGGGAAACCGCACGATCCACACCTCGCTCCGTTTAATGGTTCTTGCTGGGTCCATTGATCACAATATCCCAAATTTGAAGAAGGTCTACAAGTCAAGAGTATACACATGTTTGTATTTAATAGGTGTTCTAGTTCAATGTATGCATGTTTTCCACTGTTCATTGATTAGACGGGTTGATAGAGCCAATAGTTTGGTTGGACTCAAGACATGATATTATAGAGAGACAGAAATTTACCTAAGTCCAAAAGAGTTGAGTGAGTACACATAACTCAACGTCAGAGGCCTAAAAGCGTTGATAGAATTTCAGTCACTAAAAATCTTAGTGGAGCTGGGCTCAAATCTGGCTAAGTACAGAAGCGTTGAGTGAAGGTCATTCACTCAATGCTTACTCAAAAGAATCTGTCCAAGTATAAAAGCGTTGAGTGAAGAATGCTCACTTAATGCCCTATCAAAGAAAGCGACCAAGTCCAGAAGTGTTGAATGATGAAGGTTCAACGCCATAAACCAAAAGGATTTTGTTAAGTGCAAAAGCATTGAGCGATGAAGGTTTCACTCAACGCCTTATCAGTTAAACTGTAAAAGTCAACTGGGTTGAGTGATAAAGGCTCACTCAACGCCTCAAAGATAGATAATTATTCAGCTAAGTGTTTTAACATTATGTAAGGACTTACCACTCAACGATTCAGCAGCTAACACTTAAAAGTCAGATGTGTTGAGTCTCAAGACAACACCAACGCTTTTATGCGTTAAGACACAAGTCTTTACTCAATGCCTATACAGACTGTATGACGAAAGTTGCTAAGTCTACAAGCACTGCGTCATGTTGACGTTGTCCCAAATTCAAATGAAGTGGGTTTTGGGTGCTAAAGTACAAATGGCGTTACATTCTTTCTGCAGTGCAGTTAATGGTAAAGCTGCTTTACAGTTGTCCATACCGCTTACCCATACAGATCAAAAGAGTCGTCGCAGTTGTGGATATAAAGTACAAAAGAGATAATCTTTACACAAAGGTTAAAAAATTGCTGGTTCAATGGGTTGAAGGAAAAATCTCGAGAGGTTTTTGCAAGAACTCAAACACTAATTTTTTGTAAGGGTTAGCTGGCAGAGCTCACATTATTGTTATTGTTTTTCTTCAAGTCTGCTGCTTTAAACTCCAAATCGCAGCACAAGCAGAACAACTTTGAATATTTACATTCTTGTTACTGTGAAGAGTTAGGACTATTTCTACACAGTCCAGGAAGAAGACTCAGAGGTTTATTTCGCTGGAGTCAGTTACTACAAAACTTTATTCAAACTATAGGATCACTGTGTGATCTGACTTGTAACCCTGCATTATAAAGACTGAGTGGTAGGAGTTGTTCTCTCTGAGTGGGTAGGATCCATGAGTGGATCTGAGGTAGGATCTTGAGAGATTTGAGGTAGGATCTTGGTTAAGACCTGAGGTAGGAGATCTGATGTTTCTCTGAGAGGTAGGGCTGCTGTGCCTGAGATAGGACTATAATCAGTCTGAGTTGTAAGAGTGAGATTCACTCTGAGTTGAAAGATCCTGAGGGATCTGAGGTGTAAGCTCAAGGAGCCAAGAATATAATAGAAGTTAACTGAATCTAGCACGTTGCTAGATAGATGAAGGAGGAAAGTGAATGTACCCTAGATATGACAACCACTATAAAGTCATGTATGTTGTTGTGATTCTTGAAAGCTAATACCTAACTCTAACACACACCAAACTCATAACTCTAAAAGATTCAAAAGAGACAAAATAAACCTATTTAACCCCTCTAGGTGTTTAACTACCATTGAATAAAGACTTTCAAGTGGTATCAAAGCGAGATTGCTCAAAAAGGACTTAACGGTCTGAACAAGATCTCCAAGGGTAGCATAAGCTTATCTCCATGACTTCAGGTGAGAACCACAAGGTGTTAGGTTCTATAAAACTTCCTATTTGTAGGAAGGATAATTTTGGGATCTGGAAGGAGAGGGTAAAGTTGTTCATGGAAGTCTCAGACCCTAAGATATACATAACTATTCAAGAGGGACCTTTCATTCCTACGAAGGTCTCTGTTATAGATATCAATATCCAAACTCCCAAGAAATATACTGAGATGATAAAAAATAAAGTAATTCTGACCACTATGGACAAGAGGGCCCATAATATTATTGTAAGTGTCATAGATGATTCAACATTCCAGAACTTGGTACACTAAAGAACTGCCAAGGAGATGTGAGATTCTCTGATTGTGTATATGAAAGGGATAGAGGAGGTGATGGATGATAAGAAATCCATCCTTAACCAGTAGTATGAAGTCTTCAAGCATGGCAAGAAGGATTCCATAGCTGATTGTTATGAAAAAATTTTCAAGATTGTGAATAGTCTGATCACCTATGGCAGACAGTTCACAAATTATGAGCCGAACGACAAGTTCTTGAGATCCCTCAATAAGGAATGAGATATCAAGAATTGTGCCATCAGGGAGGTTAGCAACCTGGCCAACACTCTGCCCCAAAACCTATTTGGGAAGCTGCTGTCGCATGAGCTGCAACTGAACTCTAGAAGAGTAGAAGAAGATACTGCTAAAATTCTCAACAAAGAGAAGACTGTGGCCTTTAAATCTAAAGTCACAAGGAGGTGTAGGGAAAAGACTCCTTCCCAAAGGAGAGCTACTGAGTCAGAGTGCTCAGATCCCAGCACTTCAAACAATGAACTGTCATATGGAGAACTTACCTTGTTCTCCAAACAATTCAAGAAGATCTTGAGTAGGAGAAGATAATGGAAGAATAATGGCACTTCTAGATCTAGATCTAGAAAGGCATATACCAACATGGAGAAGTCCAGAAAAGACCCATCAAGGGAAAGGTATAATTCTAAATAGAACAAACACTTTAAGACTAATATTATTTGCTAGTTTTGCAACAGATTTGGACATGTCATTACATACTGTCCAGTGAAGAGGAAGGAGAACAAGAAGTATCATAAGGACAAGAAGGATGAAAAGAACTTCTTGGCTAAGAAGAAAACCTACTTGTCAGATAGTGATTCTAACTCTTCAGAATCAGAAGACGAATAGACCTATATTGATCTCATTTCTATTGAAGAGAAGACTGATCTTCCTGCTGCAATAATAGACATCAGGGCACCACTGTCCTATGTTGACTGTGATTTTGAAGAGGATGAAGAATTCATCATCATGGCCTTAACTGAAGATAATCAGGACAATTCTATTCCTGATGAGGTAATCTCACTCCCAACTCTCCTTCGGTGTATGAGACTGACTCAGACTCTCATGCATCTACTTCATCCAGTAAGGGGATGGATCCGAATCTGATAAGAATGTCAATCAATTGATTGAAAAATATGATACTATCTTGGAAGCTCTAAAGAAGAGCAAGAAGCTTGTCAAGAGACAAGCTACTGAGATTACTTCTCTACATCAAGCTAACTCCATGCAGTCTGAGTCAGCCTCTATGCTAGCCCAGATGAGGAGAGAAGTTAGTCAGCTAAATACAGTCTCAATCATACAAATAGGCACCATTAGCCAGAAGAACAAGATCTTTAAGGATCTTGAAGAGAAGCTCCTCAAAAAAAGAATGCTAGTAACTGAATTTTCTAAGCCCAAGAAAGTGTCGCCACTGATTGACTCATCCTCCTCTCAAAATAATAAGAAAGGATTGGGGTTTAAGTGGAATACTAGAGCTGCCAATTTCAAAGGGAAAGACATGCTCTAGTTGTATCTCAGACAATCTTTTAGAAGGTTATTCTCCCTTCTAACATATATGACCATGACAGTATGTGTGGTCACTGAAAGATGGAAATTCTTCCAGTAAGAGCTTTAATGCTACTTTTAATAGAAGAAGAAAGAGCATAAGATTGAGTGCACTGAAGGCTCTCCATGAGAAAATTCAAATGACCCACCATGAACCATGTAACGCCCGAAACTCAAAAGAGCGACGAGTGACGTTTCTGTACCAAATTTGGAATTTGGCAGGGGTACACGGCCTGGGACACGGGCGTGTCCCAGGGCGTGTCGAGAGTCGACGATTTAGTTCAAAGATCTGGCAAATCGATCAGGCAGTTTTCTGGGTTCGACGATCGTCGAGCAGCGCTCGACGATCTGGTCACAATTTTGCGGTTGACGATCGGGCCGTGGGTTCGACGATCGGGCCGTAGGTTCGACGATCGGGCCGTGCGTTCGACGATTTGGCCAGAGATTTATGTTCGACGATTTGGCTACGTTCGACGATTTGGCCAGAGATTTCCGTTCGACTATTTGGCTGTGTTCGGCAATTTGGCCAGAGAGCTCCGTTCGACGATCTGGCAGCGGTCGATGATCTTGGCTCGACGATCGTCGAGCGCGGGGCGTTTGTGGCGTGTTTGACTCTATCGACGCGGAGTGTCGACACAGAGCTTTTGGCGGGATCTTGACTAAATGTCCCAACACAATTTGATTGGTTGCGGACGTGTCTTGCTCGGGATTGGTGAACTGTGCGGTGCTTAGCCCCATTTGTCCAGGTCAGACCTGGATCGTAGCCGTGCATTTCCCTTTTGTGGGATCCGACGACTGGTGGTTAATCCGATTGGGATATACCCGTGTACAGGGTTTCAAAACCCTTATTCTTTTGTCGCTGGTTCTCTGCCTAAATTCTAGAGAGAAGGGAGAGCAAAGGGGGAAGAAGAAATCTAGATCCGGTCCTTGGAGGGGCTTCGGAGCTCCAAATCGCGAGCCGGCTGCGGATCTACGAAGGCAAAGATAGTGCAGTGCTTTTCATCTGCTTACATTTCCATGGCGCCAAGGAAGAATGCTAGGGTAACGATTCTCTACTTGAGCATGTGAAGCTTACTTCTTTTGCATAGGAAGCCCGCTCTCACGAGTTTGCGGTGAGTTGGAGGCATTCCTTCAGGTAGATATGTGAAGTCCCTGTTGTGTAGAGTCCGTAATCGAGAACGGACATAGGAATGATATGTGAATTCTATCAGGATATGTTGGTCTGGATCGGTGATGTTGCATTGCATAAATGCCGGAGAAGACTCCGTGCGAATGTTTGTTTTTCGGGTTTTCTACGTGGTAGATTGCAATAGGGAGCCTTGGGGATTAACCCTAAGGTGCACCCGGAAAACTGGGCGGATGCGCGATCTTGCCAACTTGGTGGCCTGGAAGACAACTTGAACATAACGGGGTTATGTGAAGTATGTGATGGAAACGAGACTCGGAGAAGTTTGACCTGCGTATATGCTTAAATTGCCGTTATGATGTGAGCACAAGTTAGATGGAACCGTACCCGTTCTATGTCGTTCGGTTAGAGCCGTTGGCATAGATGAGGGTCTTCGGCGGTCTATGGCTTAAATTGACGTGACCCATGCCGGGAAGACAAAATGCTCATAGTGTGGTCGTCAAAGTGGCGGTGGTGAGTCCGGAATGTCTATGGCTTAAATTGACGTGACATTGGCCGGTTCACCGAGAATGTGCCCTGAGTGGATGTGGTGTTGTTGGGTACATTGGTTAAATGTACCTGATTTGAAGAAGCCTCACCCAACTCAATGATATACATCATAATGTATTTGATGTATGTTGAGTTTACTTATGCAAGTTAAGTAATCACTGGACTGAAGCAAAAAGTTTCTAAGTCCATGTGTCGACACCCAGAGGGAAAGTGTCGACACTTAAGAAGGCTTGTGTCGACACTCAGACAAGCAGTGTCGAAACTTGGAGTCATTGTGTCGACACCTGGGATGCAGAGTCGACACCAGACAGATAGTGTCGACACAAGGAGCTGTGTCGACACTCAGTGAAGAAATGTGCAGACAGAAAGTGTCGACACAAGGAGCTGTGTCGACACCCAGTAAAGCTATGTCTACACCAGAAAGTGTCGACACTTGGAGCTGTGTCGACACTCAGCAAAAGACAGCAGAGACTAAGTTAAAGTGTCGACACCCAGAACAATGTGTCGACACAACAAGAAGAGTCAGCACTTGAAGAAAGTGTCGACACCAAAAACAAAGTGTCGACACTCAACAGAAGAGTCAACACATGAAGTAAGTGTCGATACCTAGAACAATGTGTCGACACTCAGCTGAAGACTCTACACTTGAAGAAAGTGTCGACACAAGGAGCTGTGTCGACACTTAGTAGAGAACAGAATTATCAACAAAATATTCTAAGTACAAGTGTCGACACTAAGGGAATGTGTCGACACTCAGCTGAAGTCTCAACAGAAGAATCAAGTGTCGACACAAGGAGCTGTGTCGACACTCAACAAGTATCAACATAGAAGACTATGTGTCGACACCAAGAAGCAGTGTCGACACTTAACAGATTCAACACAAGAAGTTGTGTCGACACAAAAGGTTATGTGTCGACACTTAGAAGAATACAACTAAAGATAGAAGATCAAGTACTTGTGTCGACACTCAATTTCAGTGTCGACACCTGAAGAAGAATCTGTGTCGAGACATACAAGGAGTTGTGTCGACACCTTGTAGACTTGTGTCGACACTTACACAGCATATGTCGACACTTGAACTGTAAGTGTCGACACTTAAAGACAGAAAGTCTCGACACTTTCAGACAGTTAGAGATTTTCAAGAAATGACTGGATGACTTGACAGCTGCCGTTCCAGCCGGTCTACAGCACCTGTCAGAGATGTCAGAAGACAGTTATGAACCGGACCAGCCGGTTACCATGAAGAAGGCCTATAAATAGGCACATACAGTTTACAGAAACTGTTGAACACATTGTTGAAGAACAAGTTATTAAAGTGGTACACAGAGTATCAAATCAAGAAGATCTTGCAGTTCAATTGCAGATCTAAGAAGTTGGAGAGAGAGGGCTCCGTCCAAGAAATCAGCCGTTGGAACTAGGCTGAGAAGAAGGGTTCAGATCTATTCTTAATTCTAAGTGGCAGAGGTCAAGGAACAACTGCAAAAGGAGACAATCTTATTCAGTTCTACTCAAGAAGCTTTGAAGAAAGCTAAGTCAGATTGAATCCAGCTGAGTTCTTCCAAGAACTCATCAAGAAACTCTCAACTCCCCTCTCTTGTTTTTGAGTTGTTGAGTTATTATTTCAATAATCATTTTTAACTTGTAGGATCCTTTGGATCTGAGTGAATTGTAAGCCTGTATTTATAAAGGCTGAGGGTAAGGCTTGAGGGCCTGAGTGTAGGAGATTGTTATCTCTGAGTGTAGGCCTTGATTGGCTGAGTGTAGGCCTTTGTGGCTGAGTGTAGGCCTTTGTGGCTGAGTGTAGGCTTTGGGATAAAGCTGAGTTGTAGGGCCTTGGGCCTGAGGTGTAGGAACCAATCTGGGTTCTGAGACAGTGGAGAAGTTTGGCCGAATCTAGTACACTGCTAGATAGGCGAAGGAGGAAAGTGGATGTACCCATATCTTGGGGAACCACTATAAAACACTGTGTCTACTGTGCTGTGCTGTGATTGTTGCTGTGTATGCTGTGTTTTTGCTGTGATAGAATAGTTAGAAATCTGTGATATTAACTGTTTGCTGCCATTAAAGTTTAAAAAGGATTAGGTCACCTATTCACCCCCCTCTAGGTGTTTAGGTACCATATCTTTCAAGTGGTATCAGAGGGAGGTTCCTCAAAAAGGACTAACAGTCTGAGGAGATCCTATTTGGCAGATTCAGTGTAAGGGAAAATACATATTCAAGAAAATCAAGAAACATGAGTTCTTTTGAGAATCACAAGGAATTGGGCTCCATGAAATTGCCCATATGCAGGAAAGAGATCTTTGGGATCTGGAAGGAAAGGGTAAGGCTATTTATGGAGGCCTCAGACCCTAGAATCTACATCACAGTAAAGGAAGGGCCTTATGTGCCCATGAAGATTTCAGTTCTAGATGCAAATCAGAGAACTCCAAAGGATTTCTCTGAGATGACTAAGGATGAGATTGTCCTAGCCACCATGGACAAGAGGGCACAAAACATTATAGTGAGTGCCATAGATGATGCAACATTTCAGAATCTTATACACTGTAAGACAGCCAAAGAGATGTGGGACACTCTTATAGTGTATATGGAAGGATCTGAAGAAGTTAGACAAGATAGAAAATCCTTGCTAAATCAGGAGTATGAGAGTTTTAGACAAGGAAAAAGTGATAGCATAACTGAGTGCTATAAGAAGTTCTACAGAATAGTGAATGAACTCATGTCTTATGGAAGAGAGTTCAGTAACTATGAACTAAATGACAAATTCTTAAGGTCCCTAACCAAAGATTGAGACACCAAGATCTGTGCCATAAGAGAAATGGCTAAGTTGGGGGAAATTCCTCCTCCTACACTGTTTGGCAAATTATTGTCTTATGAGATGCAGTTGACAGTGAGGAAAGAGGAGGAGAAATCAACAAGAACTGAGCACAAGGAAAGAACAGTAGCCTTCAAGACAGAAGCCTCCAGAAGTGCAAAAATAAGTCATCAACTCCACCTCCAAAGGTAGTTGAATCTGAGTCAGATGAGTCAGTCAGCACCAAATCTGCAAGCAGTGAAAGTGATGAAGACTTTGCTGCTTTCACTAGACACTTTCAGAAATTCCTGAAGAAGAAACAGTGGAGGTCAAGGCCTTCTACTTCAAAAGAAAAAGAAGATTTTTATCAAGATAAAAGGCTTCAAAGAAGGACAGGAAGAGGACAAAATCTAGAAAGACAACTGGTTCAAATATAGTGTGTTATTGCTGCAATAGACAGGGCCATGTTATTGTAGACTGTTCTGAAAAGAGGAAAGAATCTAGTGACATGAAAACGACTTATTTCAAAGGCAAGAAAGAAAAGTCTTTTGTTGCTAAGAAGGAGAAGACTCTATCAGATATCTCTTCTTCAGAAACTGAGTCTGAGGCTGAGGCCTACATAGGGCTGTTTGCTGAAGAAGAAGAAGAGAAATTCATGCAGATAATGGAGTCTATCTATGAACAAGAAGACTGTCAGTGCCAAGGACTGATGGCATTGACTGAGAGTGACAAAATCCTGGAGCAGCCAGGACCCAGTAAGGTACAAAGTTCAACTCTTAGTTCAGTTTCTTGTTCTAGTTCAGATTCAGATTCTTCTTCATCAAGTGATGAGAATGTATCTGAGTCTGAGGATGTTATTCATCAGCTTATAGATGAATATAAAGTGCTGTTGCAAGCTTACAAGAAAAGCAAGTCCCTTGCCAAAAGTCAGGCAAAGGAAATTGCTGATCTTAAAGCTGCTGCAACAGATTTTGAGAAGCAATTTGATCAAAAGCTGAATGAGATAGCCAGGCTGAAACACATAACAGTGATTCAGATGGGGACTATCACCTTTAAAAATGATCAAATCAAGAGTCTGGAGATCAATCTTCAGAAAGAGAGAGAGCTTGTTGCTAGGTTTTCTAAACCTAAGTCAGTGCTACCTTTAATTGATGAATTTGTTCATCATAAAGGCAAGGCTGGACTGGGCTTTATTAAACCTGCAGGGACTGAGCAGTCCAAGTCTAAGTCCAAGGGCAAAGCCCCAACATTCAACAAGCCTGCTGTAGACAAGACAGCCAAGACAGTACCTAAGCAAAGGTACAATAAGTTTGAATGTTGGTGCTGTGGCAAAGTTGGCCATTTTGCAGTGGACTGTTGGCACAATGCTAGTGCCAAAGTGAGTACCAAACTACCTGTTGGAAAGCCAGTGGGTAGCTTTGTCAGATTGAAGACTAACAAGTACCAAGGACCCAAGAATTCTTTGGGTTCTAAGGTTCATTAATCTGTTTTGCAGGTGAGTCCAAGTGGCCATACCCCAACATGGTACTTGGACAGTGGATGTTCCAGACATATGACTGGAACTAGAGGACTACTAAAGGACTACATTCCAATAAAAGATGGTCCAAAGTCACCTTTGGTGGTTCTGAAAAAGGAATCATCAAAGGATTTGGTAACATTTCTAGCAACTTGGTTACCATTACTCAAGTGGCTTATGTTAAAGGGTTGAAACACAACCTAATAAGTATAAGTCAATTAAGTGATGTAGGGTATGACATCTCATTTGTTAAAAATGGTTGTCATATCAAGAGGTCAAGTGATCAAGAGATCATTTTGACAGGTTATAGGAAGAGGAATGTCTACTGCCTAGACATTATGATTGAGAACAATGGTTCTCCAGTTTGTCTTGTAGCTGATGAGACAGTCTCTCATTGTGTCAAATGGCACAAGAGGCTAGCCCATCTTAACTACAAGACTATTAGCAAACTCTTTAGCAAAGAGTTAGTGAGGAATGGTCCTCAAGTTAAGTGTGTTAAAGATGGTATTTGCTCAGCTTGTCAAAAGGGCAAGCAGACTAAATCCACCTTTAGAAGCATAGAAAACAAAGATGCTGTGAGGTGTTTATACCTCTTGCATATGGATCTTTTTGGTCCAATGCCAGTTCACAGCTTAGGTAGGAAGGTCTATACCTTTGTAGTTGTAGATGACTACTCAAGGTTTTCCTGGGTGTTCTTCTTAAGACAGAAATCTGAAACACCTAGTGTCTTCCATAGCTTTGTCAAGCAAATTCAGAATGAACTAAATAGTACAGTGGTCAAGATTAGAAGTGACCATGGTACTGAATTTCAGTCTGATAGCATGACAAAACTATGTGAAGACTTTGGGATATTTCAAGAATTCTCTTCACCTAGAACACCTCAGCAAAATGGCATTGCTGAGAGGAAAAATAGGACCTTGATAGAGGCTGGTAGGACCCTATTAAGTGATACATCACTGCCAGAGTATTTCTGGGCTGAAGCAGTTAACACTGCATGCCATGTTATAAATAGGGCTACCATCACTAAAAGGCTTAACAAGACCCCCTATGAAGTTGTGAAAGGCAGGAAACCAAACCTATCCTACTTCAGGATCTTTGGTTGCAAATGCTTCATACTTAACAATGGGAAGTCTTACTTAACTAAGTTTGCTGCCAAGTCCCAAGAGGGAATTTTTGTTGGGTACAACAATAATAGTAAGGCTTATAGAGTCTACAACTTGACTACACAAGTTGTAGAAGAATCTGTGCATGTAGTTTTTGATGAGACTAAACTTATTAATAATGAGTTGTCTAGTAGTGTATGCAGCCCCACAGGTTTAACAAAGAAAATGGACAAGCTTACTATAGAAGAAGTACCTGCTGCAAGACAGCAAGTAGAAGACAGTAGCTGTTGTCCAGGGGGAGAACTACATGTGCCAATTGCTGAAGAAATACAAGGAGTACAGCATGATGGAGATGCTGAAGAGGTTCAACCAGAAGTAAGGATGCCTCCAGCCAACAGGCATCTAAGAGATCATCCAGTAGAGCAGATTATTGGAGATCCAAGACAAGGAGTACAAACCAGGAGCAGATACATAAATGCAGCAATCTACTCCAGCTTTCTGTCTCAAGTTGAACCTAAGAAATTTGAAGAAGCAATACTGGATCCACAATGGACTGAAGCAATGCAAGAAGAGCTTAATCAGTTCAAGAGGTGCAAGGTTTGGGAACTTGTTCCTAAACCTAAAGACCACAATATAATAGGAACTAAGTGGATCTACAGGAATAAGATGGATGAACAAGGGGTCATCATTAAGAATAAGGCTAGACTGGTTGCTAAAGGATATAGGCAAGAAGAAGGTATTGATTTTGATCAAACCTTTGCTCCAGTAGCCAGACTGGAAGCCATAAGGATGTTCTTGGCCTATGCAACCTATCAAGGATTCAAGGTTTACCAAATGGATGTCAAGTCAGCATTCCTAAATGGTAATCTTAAGGAAGAAGTCTATGTGGAACAGCCTTCAGGTTTTGTTGATCCAACTCTACCTCATCATGTCTATAGACTTAGGAAAGCTTTATATGGGTTAAAGCAAGCCCCTAGGGCTTGGTATGAAACCCTATCTAGTTTCCTCATTGAGAACAAGTTCTCAAGGGGGAAAATAGATAAGACTCTATTCCTTAGGGAATCTAGAGGCAAAGTCATACTAGTCCAAATATATGTAGATGACATTATATTTGGGTCTACTGAAAGCAGCCTTTGCAAAAAGTTTGCAAAACTTATGCAAGGTCAGTTTGAGATGAGTAGTATGGGAGAGCTGAAGTTTTTCTTGGGTCTCCAAGTTAAACAGACTGAAAGTGGTTTATCCATATGTCAGTCCAAGTTCACCCTAGAACTCATAAGGAAGTATGGTATGGATTCATCCAGTACCATGAAGACTCCTATGGGGTCAAGTATGTCTCTTAGCAAGGATGATGCAGGGAAACCTGTAGATGAAACCTTGTATAGAGGGATAGTTGGCTCCCTATTATACTTGACTGCTAGTAGACCTGACATCATGTATGCTACATGTGTTTGTGCCAGGTATCAAGCCTGCCCTAAAGAGTCTCATTTGACTGCAGTCAAAAGAATATTGAGATATCTAAAGGGCACTCCCTATCTAGGCCTCTGGTACCCTAGGAATGGAGATTTTGATCTAACAGGTTATTCAGATGCAGACTTTGCAGGATGCAAAGAAGATAGAAAAAGCACTACTGGAACCTGTCAATTCCTAGGTGGGAGACTAATTTCATGGAGTAGCAAAAAGCAAACCAGTGTGGCTATCTCCACAGCAGAGTCAGAGTATGTGGCTGCAGGAAGTTGCTGTGCTCAACTTCTGTGGATTCAACATCAGCTAGAGGACTATGGATTTCAGGTAAGTAGAACTCCACTTTTCTGTGATTCTACAAGTGCTATTTCAATAGCTAATAACCATGTATCTCATAGTAGAACTAAACATATTGAAATTAAATATCATTTTCTTAGGGAGCATGTAGAAAGAAAATATTTTACTTGAATATGTTAAAACTGATAATCAAATAGCTGATATGTTTACTAAGCCCCTAGAAGAAGCTAAGTTCAATAGATTCAAAATTGAACTAGGAATGATAAACTTAGAGTAAGTTTACAGATTTGAAAATGACTAAGTAAAAAGGTGTCGACACATAGACAAGTCTATGTCGACACAGAATAGTGGTGTCGACACTTCAGGAAAAAGGTGTCGACACA
Source organism: Platanthera guangdongensis (assembly GCA_039583875.1). NCBI lineage: Eukaryota > Viridiplantae > Streptophyta > Magnoliopsida > Asparagales > Orchidaceae > Platanthera > Platanthera guangdongensis. Next base: position 218,916,391 of record CM077158.1, on the reverse strand, counting down.
TCTAGGAATGTGGTGTCGACACTTCAGAATGTTAGTGTCGACACATGTCAAGTAGGTGTCGACACATCCAATGTGGTGTCGACACTTAAGTTTTACTCAGAATTTTTCTAAGTAAAGTCTCGACAATGTGTCGAGTTATGTTGTGTCGACACATAAACATGTGTCGACACATAAAATCTGTTGACTAAACTTGTGTCGACACATATGTGTCGAGACATTATAAGTCAGTGTCGACACTTATTGCCAGTGTCGACACATTTTAAGTTAGCTGTCCCGCCTGTTCATCTTCAAAATCAGAAAGGTATAAATAGGGTTCTGTCTTTGTTTGTCGACACGCTTTCACAGTTTCGAGACTCAAACTTCTGTGTCGACACCTCTCTTTTCTAAAGACAAATTCTACAAACCCTAATGGCGCCTAAGCTTGAGGAGAACGTTAACGAAGGATATGAGCTAGTGCGCGGCGCGTTCGACGATGCAGATCAAGAAATCAAGTCGGTCGTAACCCTAGTCACCGATTCTGGACTAGAATATCTAGTTCTGAACCTACAAAGATTTGGAAGAAAGAGGTTCTTGAATTTCCTAAATGGAGCTGCAGTAGATGAATCTGGATACCGAATCAAATCCAGAGTTCATGGAGAAAAGGTTAAGGTAACCCCTAAAAGTCTGAGGAAGATTCTACAGCTTCCAAGAATTCAAGATGAAGAAGAAGTTACTGCTATCAAGACCAGGGAAGCTCTAACCTGGTGTGGACTGGATCCAAGATGAAGATAGGTTCTGTTTTTAACAGGAAAGACATGAACAACCAAGGCAAATTCCTGTCTGAGATAGTGGGAAAGGTCTTACTCAGTAAGCCAGGAGGGCATGACAGAGTGTCTGCCTCCATATTCAATATAATGACAAGAATTATCTTCACTCTAAGAACTGATTGGTCAGTTATAGTGTTTGACAAGATTAAGGAAAGTCTGAAGAAGCCCAACCTGGGAAGAATCTTAAGTCTCTACCTAGCTGGTGTGATACCAGAGGTAATGAGTACTGCTGCAGGCAGCAAGATAAATCATATGAGGAAGATGGATTTAAGGATCTTTTCTAGATGGGACAGGGTGTTTTCCAAGGAAATGCCAACCCCAGAGAAGGCAGTTACTGAGAAGGAGATTCCTCCAAAGAAAAAGAGAAAAACTGCTCCAGTGGCACAAGAGTCCTCCAGCAGTTCTGAAAGTGAAGAACAAGTTGTTTTCACTCCAGATGACCAAGAGGAAGAGACTGCAGTGAAATCTCCTGCTCCTCAAGAGGCTGCTGAGATCCAGGGGGAGCTGCCTCAAGCTAGCCCCATCCACAGGGATCACAGCCAGGGGGAGCCTCCAGTTGTAGAAGAACCCTCTACACTGGAAAGTGATCAAGCCACCACCATCATACAAGAGGTACTCACTGACCTAAATACTTTAGAATATTATATAGAAGATGCTGATTTATCTGATGTTCCTCAGCAAACTCAGTTGGATAGTCCAGTACCAGATGTTGTTGAAGATGACACATCTGCTGTTCAAGTGATTCCTGATCCAGTGGTTGAAGAGCAAAGACTGTCTCCAGCTCCTTCACCACCAGAATACACAATGGAAGATTTATTCCTAAATCTGGATCAAGCAGATTTTGACAAGGAAACAGATGCTGCTGAGATAAGAATGCTGCTGCTGAGGGGGAGCAAGTGCAAGTTCTGAAGAGCCTATAAGGCAAGAAACTGAGAAGGCACTTGATGTGCAACCTGAGAAGCCTCAAAGCCCTAAGGAGAGGGTTGACATAGCCAGCTCCTCAGAGTCTGAAGATGAGGAGGCTGCAAGGGCTAAAGAAGAAGAAACTTTATGTCTTCAGGAGAAGATGCCAGAGTTACAAGAAGGCACTCCAAACAGTTGCACCACAGCCTATAAGTTCAACAAGCCCCAGCCATTGATTATAGTGCACTGATGGTGGCATGCAAATAAAACTGGATGAACAAAGAAAGGCAATCGAAACTTATGTAGATGAAGGGCAAAAATCACTCCGATTTGATCTGGCCCAGGATATAAAATCCATCAGGTTTGAAATGAACCTTAACAAAAAGGAGATGACAGACTGTTTTCACAAAGGTGGAAATGCAGTGGTGTTCTTGGCAACCCACCAGGAAAAGATTAAGGCACAGGTAGATGATATAGCATTGAAGCAAGGATATGTTCTTGAAAATCAGTTAAGAATGAATGACAACTTGACTGCTTCACATAATGCTATAGTCACTGAATTGAAGAACAAGGCTGCTGAACCTTCTACATCTTCTGCTACTATCAAAGCTGAATTTGACAAAGCCTTTCAAGAAGAAATTACTGCTGTAAAGACTGCTATCCAAGCCTCCCAGAAAGCTATATCTGATCAACTTCAAAAGCTCAAACCATTCTTTAAAGATGGAGTCAGATACTTGGATAGTCAAATCAGATTTCAAAAGGATGATGTCAGAGATCATATGGCTCGAGAAGTCATAAAGGGGGAGAGAGTTTTAGTCAAAGCTAGCTCTGACCATGCCAAATGGATATCTAATTCCATCAGAGCTACACTGGGCTATCCTCCACTCTGTGATGATGACAATGTTGCTGAATTTGGGATTCAAACTGCATATCTTGGAGGTGAGCAACCAGAGGTAGCTCAAGTGATCTATCCTCCACCAGATTTTGACATGGTGCAAGCTGATATTCATCAGATGTATAGCCCAACTGAAGGGAAGTATAATGTTATTCTGGATAAAGTGGTTCAGCCTATTACTGAAGCCATGCAAGAGGCATTACAGAAGGAGGAAGAGACAAGGTTGTCTAAGAAGAGGTTTAGGGAACAAGCAGAACAAAGGCCAGACTTTGAACAGTGGAGCCCTACCTCTAGGAATATAATATTAACTGCCTGGAAAGCTGCCAAGGATAACACTCATGACAGGAACAAGTGGTTTTCTGAAGCTGAATGGAGAAAACATGAGATCAGGCAGGAAGCAATAGTTCAGTATAGAAGGAAGGCAAAGATGGGAAAGCTACCTCCTACTGCAGTGGAGCCTAGCAAGTACTTTCCAAAGCCATATCACTATTTTGAGAGGCAGAAGATCAAAGCTGAAGAGCTCAACAAGAAAGATCTAAAAGGCAAGAAGCTTGCTGATGCTGAAACTGTTGATGCCCCTGTCAAAGCTCAAGTTCAAGCTGGCAAGGGAATAGTTATCAAGGAACCTGAACAGAAATAGTTTAAGAATTTACTTGAAGATTATTTTGTAATCTTTTGAATGTAAAACATTTTTGTGAACTACTGAAAATGTATAAGACAAATGTTAGAACAATATGTGATCAATATATTTCATGATTGTTCTGTGAATATGTCTATTTCTTATTTGTTCTGTGTTGATGTATGTGTATACATGTGAAATTAATACATGTTTATGTTTACCCTGCTGAATATCACCTGCTTTACATCATTTTGTAATTTTTAATTATGAATGGTGTATATCATTGACTAAGGGTTATGACTTCTCCAAATAGGGGGAGATTGTTGGGTACATTGGTTAAATGTACCTGATTTGAAGAACCCTCACCCAACTCAATGATATACATCATAATGTATTTGATGTATGTTGAGTTTACTTGTGCAGGTTAAGTAATCACTGGACTGAAGCAAAAAGTTTCTAAGTCCATGTGTCGACACCCAGAGGGAAAGTGTCGACACTTAAGAAGGCTTGTGTCGACACCCAGACAAGCAGTGTCGACACTTGGAGTCATTGTGTCGACACCTGGGATGCAGAGTCGACACCAGACAGATAGTGTCGACACAAGGAGCTGTGTCGACACTCAGTGAAGAAAAGTGCAGACAGAAAGTGTCGACACAAGGAGCTGTGTCGACACCCAGTGAAGCTGTGTCTACACCAGAAAGTGTCGACACTTGGAGCTGTGTCGACACTCAGCAAAAGACAACAGAGACTAAGTTAAAGTGTCGACACCCAGAACAATATGTCGACACAACAAGAAGAGTCAGCACTTGAAGAAAGTGTCGACACCAAAAACAAAGTGTCGACACTCAACAGAAGAGTCAACACATGAAGTAAGTGTCGACACCTAGAACAATGTGTCGACACTCAGCTGAAGACTCTACACTTGAAGAAAGTTTCGACACAAGGAGCTGTGTCGACACTTAGTAGAGAACAAAATTATCAACAAAATATTCTAAGTACAAGTGTCGACACTAAGGGAATGTGTCGACACTCAGCTGAAGTCTCAACAGAAGAATCAAGTGTCGACACAAGGAGCTGTGTCGACACTCAACAAGTATCAACATAGAAGACTATGTGTCGACACCAAGAAGCAGTGTCGACACTTAACAGATTCAACACAAGAAGTTGTGTGACACAAAGGTGATGTGTCGACACTTAGAAGAATACAGCTAAAGATAGAAGATCAAGTACTTGTGTCGACACTCAATTTCAGTGTCGACACCTGAAGAAGAATCTGTGTCGAGACATACAGGAGTTGTGTCGACACCTTGTAGACTTGTGTCGACACTTACACAGCATGTGTCGACACTTGAACTATAAGTGTCGACACTTAAAGACAGAAAGTCTCGACACTTTCAGACAGTTAGAGATTTTCAAGAAATGACTGAGTGCCTTGACAGCTGCCGTTCCAGCCTTTCTACAACACCTGTCAGAGATGTCAGAAGACAGTTATGGAACCGGACCAGCAGTTCATGAAGAAGGCCTATAAATAGGCACCATACAGTTACTGAACTGTTGAACACTTTGTTGAAAGAAAAAAGTTATTAAAGTGGTACACAGAGTAT